>JAQPZY010001625.1:5272500-5991523 GCA_029931535.1 Margaritifera margaritifera | reverse complement strand
CACAGAGTCCTTATTCATAAACTTTCTGCCTATGGCATAAAAACCACTTTATTCGATTTGTTGAAAAATTATCTTTTGACAGAAAACAATGTGTTTGCATGAACAATCAATTTTGATAAATAAATTCGATCAGTGCTGGTGTTCCTCAGGGTTCACTTTTCGGACTACTTCTGTTTTTATATAGATTTTAATGGCGTAGAAGACAACTTTACAAGTCTCACACATATGCTGACTTGTTGGTAAAACTTAATCCAGAAAAAAAACTTCATGTATGCTTATTTTTCTTCCTTAATAAGGACCGAACTCCTACTTTGACGATCAATAAAATCGATATCAATTTGGTTGATTAGTACAAACATCTTAGTATACTTCTAGGATCTAATTGTAAATATACAGTACATATAAATAATGTTATGAGTACCGCAAACAAGCCACCAGCTATGTTTCGAAAAGACCCTGTCAAGATCAACTCTTCATAAAATGTATTTGATATTCATTAGTCAGATGTTTGAATATGCTTGCGATGTGTGAGATAATCTCTCTGAATATGACTTACGTAGGCTAGAAAAAGTTCAACTTCAAGTTGCCAGAATAGTTACAGGCTTGCCATTCTATATTGATAGAATCGCTATTTACTTTGGAACGGGAGGGGAAACTTTCAAATCAAGAATACATTTTTGCAAATTATCAATGTTCTGTAAAATCTTGAATGGTATGACCCCGACATATTTGTTGGTAAATCTTTCTCTTCGTGTATAGAAAGTGTCAAATTACTCTCTTCGTGAAATACATCAAATAACTTATATGCCGTCCATGCTTTAACTTTTTCCTTCTTTTTTTGTTCTTTCTTTCCGAGTACAGTTAGATGTTGGAATCCCCCACCATCCTTTAGAATGTTGTGAATTACCGTTCTTGGGCGTATTTAAATAACACATTCGACATATATATATATATATATATATATATATATATATATATATATATATATATATATATATAACTCGAGGCCATAGAAAATGTATTATTTTAACCAAACTGAGATGCAACTGTAGTAGTTTGAAAGCTGCTCTATGTAGAGTGAACCTAACACATAACTCCTTTTGTTCATTTGGATTACGGTTTTGAAATTTCAACATACATTTTATTTGACAAACCCAATTATCAACAACAAAGAATTAAATTGTTCCAATCTGTCGTTTCTTCCTGTCAATATCTTCAAACAATTAAATAGTAGCGCTGACTGCTGATTATTCTTCCACTGATAATGAATTTATCCTAAAACAAATCCAAATTTATATTTAGGCATCTCGTGTATTCCATTGATCCTTTCTAGTTTTGTTTGTTGCGTGTTTTAGTTTTCTTTTTTCCGTCAATCTTTCTTCTTTGTTTCATCTTCTCCTCCTTTTTCTTCTTCTTTTTCATTTCTAAACTATCAGTTCCGTTTTGGGTTTTTTGTGTGTCTTTTGTATGGTATTTTTAGCATTGCATACTTAATGCCGCCTCTGGTACTTTGATACGTATGAATAATACTTGTAGCGGGTAGGACCCTTGATAGTGTGTAAACACGTATGTTGTCCAATCCCATTGCTCTTCTGTACTTAAAGGCAACAGAATTATTGAAACGAAACGAAACGTTCATAACTGGAGAGTCATATATCATTTCACTTGTTACCACGTAAACTCACTAAAGCAAATAAAATGTTAGCAAGCTAATACTTCTAGAACGGAATGTTTTCCTGAGAATTACAAATATTCAAACATATCTCATACAATGGCAAAGTTTTTTCTCATAACTTCCAATGATGCAGTAAATTAATGGCAAATCTCACGTTTAGACGAACCCATATACCATTACTCTTTAGCACTAAATGCAAATTTATGGACAGCTGCAAAATGAAATCTAGGTTTCTCAATATTTGACAACACAAATGTGCCATCATGCTTCCATGAAGTAAACGATATAAGTTTAACCAATTCAGTTGATAAATGTATGCCAACATAAATTGCTTGGACATTTGACCAAATGATTAATCGCAAAATATATTCGAAATTTAATTTTAATTATGCTTCTGACACTGCATCAACATTTTGATTATAATTGACGTCAAGCCAAAGCATCCCGCATGCCACACTGAAATGCAAATCTAGTTAAAGATCTACAGATCAAATTATATAATGAACGAACATTTTGGCCAATATATTACATAATTATTCATCCTGAACAACTGTTTTCAGGAAAAAAGTCTGGCGGGACTTACAGAGGATCTTACATGTGTACTCATTATATATATATATATATATATATATATATATATATATATATATATATATATATATATATATATATATATATATATATTCATGTAATATGAGACGTAGTAAAGTTTTATTCTACATTTGTAATATGCAAAAAAAGGGAAATGAGTTTAATAACCTAAGTAACATATACTTAATAGCATCGAGATGAAAAACACACGCACACATAGACACACAACAAATCTAATGTTTCAGTCGTGGATTTGGTATTTTACAACCACAAAAATGAAGAAAGCTATGTTTGTACATACATGTAAAAATAAAGCAAATAAGTTTACTAAAGTAACTGAATAAATGTCTTACCTTCTCCATTTTATGAGCTTTTGTTGTATAATCCGTTGGCACTATTCTGATGGCTAAATTACAACACAAGTAATACAATATCTAATATTAACCATAGTACGACACAACCCAGGTGAAAGCACCATCAATTAAAAGTCATACAGACCAATGAAGTTTTTGAAGTTCTAGTCAATAAAACATCTCAGTCCATCGGAGTTTACAGATAGGTGTGTCAGACTGCATTAGCTGGAGCTCTAACAACATTCAATATTTGGCTTCTGCGCATTCGTAAATACGGGGCCACATATGCATCAGTTAACAAAGTTGTCTGAATGGGATGAGAAACGGGCTGTCATGAACACTTAAATAACTTACGGTAATTTGTCTTATCAGTACATCTTTACCATCAGAGGAACTACCTTCCATTAAACAGGAAGTAATCTTCAATGCGAATGAAAATTTGTACTATACAAGATGTTAACTTGCAATCCTAAAGTGTTGAGATGTTATTCAATTTGTCAGTTTCTACATATTTTTGTTTTGTTGCAATAGCACCTTTTTTGCTTATATAAAGCGCATAATTTCAGCCATTTTGTGTTTTGTTAGATAAGATAAGCACAAATGGGGAACATGCCATAGAGTTGTTGCTGATACACATTTTTATATTTGCATCTATGGTTTGCCAAAGCCTTTAAGAAAAAAGAAAATAAAAAACAAAAAACAAAAAAACCCAGAAAATATTTTAATAGATTCAAAGGTTTCATCATGAGTACTTTATGGAAGTACTTATGCAAACTTTCTTTGTAATTACCTTCAGCGAAAGTACATTGTACTTTCAAACATGTTGCCCCAAAACACTTCATTTATATTCCAATTATAGATTTTTATAATTCTTTATGTTTCATAGGATAAAATTGAACCAGTTCTAATGGAACTGGATTGTATTCATTCATAAACTGCGAGTAAAACGGAATTCATATCTCTGTCTGAGATACTTGTTACGTGATGTCCTTGAGAACAAAGTAAAAGTTAAAAGCATCATGTTACTTAACAGTTGCCGCAGATGGAATATACTAGTACACTTTCTCATACAGTTCAAATGTGCTTTGTACTTTTTGCAGTTATTGAGAAATTATGTTTTGATAATACACATATTAAACGTTAATGTCAGTAAGCATCAGGTCAACAAGCTGATATTTATGGCATTAATGGCCGAAAGCGAACATTTACAAGATCCAATATGTTTTCAAACAGTAGTGTCTGCCGAGACAGATTATGCACAATTCAATACATACGTTGCAAGAAATATTACCTAACATGAGTTTATGATATATGTTTTTCATAAAGCAATAATTTTGCTTCTCGAGGCCGTTTCTAACTAGTAATAAATCAGTCTGAGTCCCACTATTTGAAAAAGACTTTTGTTCAAAGGTATCACGACACTAATTGAGCAAATCAGATGTTATTGCATCCTCTTGAAGTCTCTAAGATAATTATTAATATTTGTTCTTTGATATTTTTCCTGGAGATTTGCTAAGCGGTGAAGAATGTTACTTACATTCAGTAGAAAGCAACATTAAAGCCCAAATAGAAAAAAAAATGTTTATTGAGCTCAGTTTCTGGACTTTCGCTTAAGATGACGAAGCAAACAAATGTGATTCGGTGGGTTCCAGAAAGGTCACTTGCGCTTAACATTCCAGTTATTTCCTTCAAATGCAACTATTTCCAGACAATGCAACAGAACATATGCCGAGTTTTGGATATATTATGTGCAACTTAGTTAAGGTCTAATATAAATATGATAGTCTTGGTGCATCTGTAGTCTTGGTGCATCTGTACTTATAACTAATACACTGGATTTCATCAACATGGTGGGAAAATAAGTAAATATATAAGTAATGTAATTAGTGTTGTGATACCTTCAAGATTAATGGGAAGGATTCACATCGATACTAAATAAGACATTTACTGATTTTCCTGGTATGTAAAACGAGTGTTGAAAATGTGACAAGACGTTAAGACAAATGTGTAGGTATAATTCTCATATTCTAGACAGAACAAAATCTGCTGCACTGTATAAGAGAATTAAACCCAATTTTTAAAATAAATGTTTCTTCGTTTTAAAGAACAATTTTAAAAATTGTAATAGTAATTTGATTTTTTTCGAGCAAAATATATGCGGACTACAGGTACAAAATATCACGAAACTCATTTTCTGAGTAAGATACAAATTATTCGATTGAAAGGAAACCCATTTTACAATACAGTAGAACCTGATAGCCTCTGCAAATTAGTTCCAGATATCCGTAGTTCGAAACAAAAGATGTGCCCTACAATCATGGACATTATGTCGGGTTTTAGATATCCTGAGTGTTCGAGCCATCAGCACTTTAGGCAAGGAGATTATACTGTATATCTGAGTTCTTTATTTTTTAGAATAATTGATTTTTGCTTTTGTTTATTATCGAACACTGTGGTTTACTTTCCTCAAAATCGATTCTAACTGTCATATTATTATTTCTGAATATGTGGTTCAATGATTTCTTCATAATTACTGGTTGCATTTGTTTTTCCGTTGAGATCATACGGCACCATATTGCAGATGCCAACTAAGTGAGCATTTGTATTTCAAAATCACTATTACAAAATGTACATTCATCATATATATCTTTTGTACTGAAATCAATGTAAGATTTCATGTTTAAAGTATGTTCTCTCAATAATACAGGAAATTAATTATCTTAAAGCTTCATGTCTCAACTCTCACATTTATTGCCGTTCCGTAATTAATGACAAGATGATACATTAAGTGCCACTTAACACGTTTATTCAAGAAAGGCATTCTCCCTCAATGTGTAGCTGAATGGAAGTAAATTGACCACAGTTTTGCTTTAGTCTAGACCCAAGTGGATATACTGATCACCTCTTGACTGCAGGCCTTTAACCGTACAATCCCCTCAAAAGTAAATTACATCTATGTAATATGGGTATAAAGCACTCAACGTTATTCATGCATTTAAGTCACAATAAAGTTGCTTAAAAGCACGTTTGTACGTAATGAATACCTTTAATTGAATATATATATATATATATATATATATATATATATATATATATATATATTTACAATTATATACTATGAATCATTTAATGACTACTATACATGCAGAAGGGTTATTTGTTACAAACACCCTTTCAGCTACTTGCAGAAGGAAGGCTCTTCTGGAACTTTTTACCACTTTTATAGTATCATCCGATTTACTGAAATTCCTAGTACAATGGCAATAGAGCGTCATAGTAAGCTGTCCAGTGTTAAGGACTCTCTAAAACCCATCCATTCTCCAAGATTACTGAATTTGAATAGATACAATTGAGATACTTAACGTCTAAAATCAATGATAATGTATCCCTACCAAACATGCATACTCCCTATGCACGCCTACATTTTCCGCCTAGTATTGATAACTTCATCAAATGCAATTCTAAATCTCAGCATCCGTCCACCATTACCTAACACACGTGTTTGAAAGAAAGATAGACAGAGTGCCCGCGTTCCTCGCACACCAACACAAGCTTGGCAAACACTGAAGTACATTTTACTCTAGTACTATGAACGACAGTTTAAAAATTCCTCTTATCTGTCAAGAAGTCGTATGTACAGTGTATATACATGTGCATGCACAGTACAGTGTATATACATGTGCATGCACAGTACAGTGTATATACATGTGCATGCACAGTACAGTGTATATACATGTGCATGCACAGCACAGTGTATGTACATGTGCATGCACAGCACAGTGTATATACATGTGCATCCACAGCACAGTGTATATACATGTTCATCCACAGTACAGTGTATATACATGTGCATCCACAGCACAGTGTATATACATGTGCATCCACAGTACAGTGTATATACATGTGCATCCACAGTACCGTGTATATACATGGGCATGCAGGAGTCAATGTGATAAAATCATGAATCCCTGTGTCAGAAATAACTTGTCAAAAATAAAACATATGAAACTGTAATTGTAATATGTAACTGAGTTTCACAGGAGTAACCTAGTCTGAAGCCATTTAAGTAAAGTACTTTATTTTCCTGTAGATGATATGGTATACGATGACTGGCAATGTGTTCTAGGACCTTACACGATAGTGATGCAGGTGTCGAATTTACCGCTATATGCCTATTACCATTTTTGGATACAAGTGCAATTTTGACTCAAAGCGAGTTGTCTGGTCAATCGCTGACGTTTAGTGAACTTTTAAAAATTACATCTAATCTGGGAGTAATTTCAACTGAACATGTTTGTCACACTATGTCTGGCATGTCATCAAGACCTGAAGCCTTTGCTGTGATGAGTTTCGTAAGGAGCTTACCAACCCCTTCTACCTGTCTGTTGATAGACCTAACTGGCTTATCTACATATGTATTCATATTTGAGCAGATGTTGGGAAACCCACTGTTTGGTCACGATCGTAGCAAGCAAAACCTGCGTATATTCAGAATGATATTTTAAAAAAATATTCAATAGTTTTGGATAAATTTTCCACTCAGCAGATAAATCTGGAGTCACAATTTAAATATCTATGGTTCAAGTGCACCCAGATATCAAAATCTTTACTCCAATTAACATTTATAGATATAACCAATTTTATTTCCATCCAGAATCTTATGATATTACTCATTAGTTCCTTTACAGTTTTTAAACATTTTCCTTCTCATACTTGTTTACCTTTAATAAATTTTTCATTGCTTGTAAGAAGTAAACCTAAATATTGACATTATTATACTGTCTCAAGTTTCTGTCCATTGTAATACCAAAACTCCTTATTTTTAACTCACTCTCCCTTCCCCTTTCTTCCCCCACACACGCACACTGAGAACCATGATATGAGTTCTTTTTACACAGTAATTGTGTAATGTATTTAGCAAAGTTTGCAATCCACTAATAGTCCCTGAAAAAATCCCAAGATCTTCAGTAAAGAAACCAAAAAGTATCAGTCACAATAGTCATAGCCATATAGACATGATGTACTGTTTCAATTTGGAGGAACGGCCCCTGCCTGAATCACAGTTGTCTTCACATGGCGGGTTGTCCAACATCTACCGTCGAGAACGCAGCAAGCGAGACCAGCATAGATATAGACTGATCCTGCAACCATTTCTGAGACACTGTGAAAGTCATTTTTGCTTATATGTCGTCACAAGTAAAGAAACTTGTACAACATGAACACACAACAAGAAACCTGACATACCCCATTTCATCGCATTACCAGTGTTCACATCGTCTAAATTCAGCCCATATACTAATTATTTTGTAGTAAAAAAAGGCTTTATACGGTTCCAGAAAGAGTCAAAGTATTGCTTTTTGACGTAAGCAAAAAACTTGGTGATTCTCGTAGTTTAAAAATTTGTTGAAAGCCTTTGAAACAATGTGCTAACCAACGTTATCAATGTCACTGAAGCGCTTAAGGTTCGGTGTGCTTATAATACAATGAGCTTGAAGTGATGCTTTATCCTTAA
This sequence comes from Margaritifera margaritifera, assembly GCA_029931535.1. Classification (NCBI taxonomy): domain Eukaryota; kingdom Metazoa; phylum Mollusca; class Bivalvia; order Unionida; family Margaritiferidae; genus Margaritifera; species Margaritifera margaritifera. Next base: position 5,983,392 of record JAQPZY010001625.1, on the reverse strand, counting down.
AATGTAAGAGTGGTGTCCCTTAGACAAAATTATCGTAATTGACATAATAATCACACTGCTACAGAATACATGACAAATTTCTACTGCCATGGTTTCATTTTGATTAAAGGAGGTTATCACAGCGTTAACCATAGTTAATAGGTACTTGCAATATCTGAAAATAATTTGCATTTATATAAAGTATCAATGGAATATTTGCTCTGTTATCATAAACGTTTTACCAAAAACTATGATTTTAAGGTAAGATAAACAGATACAACTTTTTATAAGAGGATTGACTAGAAACTTTCGATCGTCTTTTAGCGAAGGAGTTTTACTTCTCAAGCATAATGGACAACAGACACATAAAACCCTAGGAGAGAAAAAAAAATGAAAGGTGCAGTATTTTTTCAGCAGGCCGGGAACTAAAGTTTGATGGATCGACTAATCCAAATAGATTTACCCTTGCTACATTCCTAAACAAAGACCCCGAGTTGGAAACTCCCATTAATAATAGCTACTAATTGCTATCAGAAATTATCTCTGTAAAATTTATAATACGGTGTACTGCTGTTAATTGTCAAAGCTAATTGTCTTACATTTTCCACATACGTGGAAAATTTAAACTGATTTAAACTTGGCAATTGAGGCAATCGATAATTTCCTCTCTCTGTAGAAAAAAATATTACATTTCAAGGTAGTCGTTTAGGTGGCCCAGTTAACTTTAGGGATTATAAAATATAATTAATTTAAATTGGTGATCCAATAGGCACATCAGAGAATTCAAGGAATGTAAAAGAATTTATTATTTAAAACAAGGATTTGTTAACTAACCGATCACATGCAAAGAAAGTGCCGAAATGAAATCCAGACTCCATGGTGTCAGGCGCAGTATTTACAATCATTGCATGTCAACTGCATGTAAATGCCCCCAACAAGCACCTAACATATTTTTGCTAAGCATACTTCACGTGAATATTTATCTATTTTTTTCTACTTTTTTAAAACTAAATCTCTAGCTATTTTAAATTTTTGTGTCGAAACTTTCAACAAGGCGGCATTGATATCACGCAGAACAGATTAGGCAGAAAACTGCTACTTTAAAGGTCCATCCATCTATCTCTCTATCTACAGTAAAAATTCGAACACACACGGACCAGAAAATGTGTTAGGAATAGAAAGATGTTTGGAGTTAAGTGTCATTCCAGTAGTAGTCGAACTGTAGGAATTGTTATTTTTGCACGACTGAGTACAAATATGCCGAATATACTGTATTTGGAGTGAACGGGCATCATATGGGCACGATGTAATTTCTAGCATTAACAATTGCAACTACCTGTCTCCAGGTGAATCTTACATATTGAAATACAATTAACTATTTATGTCCAATTACCGTATATATTCGGTATAATCCGCATCCAAATGCAAACAACATAGACCCTGATCTGCAGTCGCATAATGCGCCGGCAGATCAAGGTCTATGTTCTTTGTTCTACTGATTAGTCCTAACAAACTGCATAGACCCAGATCTGCCGGCGCGTTATGCGACGGCAGATCTGGGTCTATGCAGTTTGCAGTTGATATTGACTTATACGCGAGTACAGATGGTAATTATTTTATTTTCTGACTCTATCTCAGTATAAACACGACTACAATTCAAATCGTGATAATGGATTTTAATTTACATAACACTTGCATGTAAGAGGCTGCCTTGTGAATGTTTAAGTCTTAAAATAAAATGTGGAACACATTCTGGAACATTTAACATTGTTTGTTAAAGAAAATTTTAGTTTATAATTTTTAGTGCAAAAACTTTGTACGGTTGACGTATTTATTCAGACTGTTATTAGCGAAAGTGTTTGTAGAAAACAACAATTGCATCTGTAGTAGATTATTCTCAAATATGTGCGAAAACTGTTGACTATGCAGAGGATAACAATAATTGCTTTGTTGTCCTAGGATAACTTGTATAAGTTTCACCGGTGAAGTGGATATTTGCAACTGTAAAAGAGCCAGAACATTCTCGTTAGTTTGCTGAAACGGCCAAGATTGCAAATCTTGCTTTACGGAAGAGAAGATGTAACCGATTAATACGTGGGCAATATGTTACTACACTTTATAAATTTTGTTTATATTTGAAGGTTTAGAAGTCTTTTATCATCAGGTTAGGGGCCTTATCTGGTTCTCGTGGGACATGATTGTCATGGGCTTTATCTGGTTCTCGTGGGACATGATTGTCATGGGCCTTATCTTGTTCAGGTGGAACATGATTGTCATGGGCCTTATCTTGTTCTCGTGGAACATGATTGTCATGGGCCTCATCTGGTTCTCGTGGGACATGATTGTCATTTGCCTTATCTGGTTCTCGTGGGACATGATTGTCATGGGCTTTATCTGGTTCTCGTGGGACATGATTGTCATGGGCCTTATCTTGTTCTCGTGGAACATGATTGTCATGGGCCTTATCTTGTTCTCGTGGAACATGATTGTCATGGGCCTTATCTGGTTCTCGTGGGACATGATTGTCATTTGCCTTATCTGGTTCTCGTGGGACATGATTGTCGTACCCATTCAGAAAAAATTCGTACTGTGTCAGTCCTTAATATCTGAAAATATCGTTACGTTTGACGAAAGCCTACCGAAGTAACAGATGCTTTGCCCCATTGAAAGCGTGTTAGATTTAAAAATCCGATATACACTAAATTTTCTCTCTCTGCTAAAGTAAAACTAAAACCAGTTTCTCTTTCTTGTCTTCTGTTTCATGTTTATGGCTGGCGCTAATTATGACGGTAAATTTATGACTTTTGGCTCCGAGTTGCACTGCACGTTACTTCATATAGACCAACCTCCTCTGCTTCGATAACACTAAGGTGCACCAAATTGGGATATTTCCTTTCAGAACTCGCCTTATATTGGTTTCACGTTGAAAAGCATGGTTTCGCTATTCATGTAAATACCAACTGAAAATGATGATGTAATTGACGATGTTTTAAAATAATGAAGAAAAAAAAAAGACTTTCTAAAGAGATTTTGTCAGGAAAAAAGTCAAATGTAGATTAGCTAGCTGCATTTTAACGTGTGTCGGTGTGCCAGTATTATACATTTGATTAATAACTGTCAGTGTGCCAGTATTATACATTTGAATAATAGCTGTCAGTGTGCCAGTATTATACATTTGATTAATAACTGTCAGTGTGCCAGTATTATATATTTGAATAATAGCTGTCAGTGTGCCAGTATTTTACATTTGATTAATAGCTGTCAGTGTGCCAGCATAATACATTTGATTAATAGCTGTCAGTGTGCCAGCATAATACATTTGATTAATAACTGTCAGTGTGCCAGCATAATACATTTGATTAATAACTGTCAGTGTGCCAGCATAATACATTTGATTAATAACTGTCAGTGTGCCAGCATAATACATTTGATTAATAACTGTCAGTGTGCCAGCATAATACATTTGATTAATAGCTGTCAGTGTGCCAGCATAATAAATTTGATTAATAACTGTCAGTGTGCCATCATAATACATGTGATAAATAACTGTCAGTGTGCCAGCATCATACATTTTATTAATAACTGTTGGTGTGCCAGCATAATACATTTGAAAAGCCGTTATAGGTATTGTATTCTGTTTAATTAACAACATATTTGTTACAAGTACAGTTTGAATTAAAATGTTTAGGAAAAATAATATCGACATTTATTCCTACTAGCATACTAATTACTACGTTATTTTTTTGTAGATATAAGAAAAATTTCACGAGTGAAGTGGAAACATGTTATTTTCATGAGTGGAGTCGGCCACGAGTGAGATACCAAATGTTTCCACTTCACTCATGACATATTTTCTTATTTCCAATAAAAACTGTAGATTCCTTTTCATTACACATTTGGAGAAAGAAAGAAAGAAAAAAGAGCAAGTTTCATTAATCGATCAGCCGATTGACAATCGCAGAACTAAACTTAAAAATAGTTCGATTTAATCTCTATTTATTATATATTTCATAATCAGGCCACTCATAAAAATATCATGTTTCCACTTCACTACTCAGATTAGTCGGATAAATCAGGCCCCCAACCAACCAACCAACCTGTGCTGATAATGATGGGACCCCAAAAACCGTCCATCAGTATTAACACAGATTTGGGGAGCTGATTTATTGGACTATTATTAGGGCTTTTCACGTTCTTGCGTCAAGAAATCAGCACTATCTAGTTCGGGGGAAAGCCCTCATAGGTAAACTTTTGAACAAGATGTTTCCTCACAAGGTAAATTACCACCCACCCCCCACCCCCAAAAAGGAAATAAATAAAAAATCCATGAGACTATTTTGTATAGAAATTTATGAAATTAGCAAGTTATATTTTCTGTAGTAAAGCTTACAATTAATTCAAACACAGGGACAATATTACAGTGGATTTCTATATCACACTTCGATAGCGGAATAGGGTATATTATTCATATCCGACATGTCGGTCCCTAATCCATTTTAGGGCAATAGCAAAACAACTATAAATCTAAGAGGTGTGAAAATTGTACGCACTTGATCAAGGTCATATATAGATGATCTTCTGTGATTTTCAGGTCATTACATCCAAGTTTCGATCTTTTACAAATGTTTTTTTTTACTTTATTGGCAAAAGCCACTTGAGGTTTGGTAGGCATATGTATATATTTTTATTTACATGACCTGATTCGATTTTGAGGTAAATACAGCAATTTTTCTTTTTCAAATACATTTTTAAAAAAACTATTTGGACGCACTTTTCTCACGAAAACCTTGCTTGTACCAGTATGCAAGAGCATTTGCAGGGGTTGACTTAAATTTTATCGTTTATGGAATGTTATGACTAAAATTGACGACATTATATCATGACGAGAAATGAATGCTTACAAAGTTCTGAAAGCGACAGATTCACTAAAGGTAACATATGGATTTCGCAGCTGAACATCATGTTTATTAAATGCGGTTGAAAGGCCTGCACATTAAAAGGTTTTATAAATCACTCTCTGTACATGAGAGCGATACATTTAAAAGCTGTCTTTGCCGGTCAGTTCTTTCTAATTTATGACATACTTTTTAAAACATATGTTATGTGCAAAACCTATTAGAAAAAGGTATATTTAGCTTCCTTATACCAGCTTAATATCATATATGATTCTTGTGTCAATATTGATTTTAAAAGATAACTATGGTTAAATTTACTACAATTAAGACAGGAACACACACACACACACACACACACACACACACAAATATATATATATATATATATATATATATATATATATATATATATATATATATATATATATATATATATATATATATATATACATACATATATACATATATAACCGTGAACTATGTGTATGAGAGACATGTTTGCTTTTGCTGAGTGGTTACCTGTCTTCATAAGTTTCAAGATAGTATCGTGACAACGCAAAAAGAAATTTTTTATGCTCAACGTTCGCATTTTAATGGAAATTCTCTGATACCGATTGAGTTTCCTACCGTGTCGTATCCTCAGTTTGCTCGAATTATTACAGATCATCGTTCATTATCCCTGAGTACGATCATTAAGTATTATTTGAGATATGTAAATGATAACAATAGTTGTTTTTGTTATACGTTTTGACGCTAAATATGGCTAATTGCGACACTAAAATTGGATAATATCGACAGTACAAGAGACGAAACATTTTCGAGTCTTCCACGATATGGTTTAATGAAATTGTACCGTATTTCGCCCTACATCAGTGAAAGTATAATTATATAAAACTTAACCTTGACTAAAACAAATTGATATAAAAAGAGTTTCACCCATTTAAAAGGATAGGTTTCATATTCGTGCTTTCTATTTTAGTGGCTGATCCAAAATTCGGACGGCTTATTTATGGGTTTTGGCATCAAGTTGCATACACATGTTACTTCTCGTTAAACATCTTCCGGTCATATGGCACGAAACTATATGAAATTGACATGTTTACATCCATTTCTTGTGTTTTATTGTTTTTCACTTAGTAGAAGAGTGAACAATCGGGAAATTAAAGATTTGTTAAATGTAAAAAATGCTGAAAATAAAGTTTTAAAGAAGGTCGAACTGAGGCAATAGTTAGGAGTTTCCTTGTCCAAAAATGGAGCTCCATAGTGTGCAATATTGTCACGTGTCGCCTCGAAGTGGTACGGCAGTTCCCAAGCGCAAATATCCGGTACATATTGTGCAAACTGATATTCAGTGGTGTACTGGCCATTGGGCATACCGGGACAAATCCCGGTGGGCCGCCGCAAAAAAAATCCGTTTTTACCGGTGTTTTACTAGTGTGAGCAAAACCCCGGGCCTGTCCCGGCAGACCGCCGCATCGGTGGGCCGGTGGGCCGTCAACAAAATCCGTTTTTACCGGTGTTTTATTGGTGTGAGCAAACCCCCGGGCCTGTCCCGGCAGATAAGTCCAGGGCCGAGTTGCTTACCCTGTACACTCCTGCTGATATTGATGCTTTCACATTCTTTTCTGTTATAATAAAAGACTATTTCAGTAATTTTAATGTATAATAATGTGTTCTCCCAGGAGCAAAGCAGTTTTGATCAAAGGTTTCAGCGTAACAGATAAAGAAAATCGATGTTGTTACAGGGCTCACGTGGGTCATCTCCAATTGTTACCGAGTGAACGTTTACACAGAATACTCTCTCTCTCTCTCTCTCTCTCTCTCTCTCTCTCTCTCTCTCTCTCTCTCTCTCTCTCTCTCTCTCCCAAAACAAAATAATTAAACGATAATAGTTTGTTTAATCTCTATGAAGTATTTCTACGTTTAATGGGAACTGTCGGATGTGTAAATTGACAAAAATAAATTCAGAGCCGACTTCGCGAATATTTAAAACTTATTTTTGATAATATCATCGGCGAAGGTAGTGCAAAGATATAAGAAATATATTATATTTTGTTCAGAAGAACGTCTAGTAGAAAGAAAAAAAAGCACACTCTGATTATTGCGGCATCACTGAGATACAAGTCTCCAATATTAGATTTATTAGGTTATGAGATCCATTAGAGTTATTCTTGATTTGCCATGAGTAATGCTAATAACATAGAGTTTTATTGTAAAAAAAAAAAAAAAAAAAAAAAAAAAAAAACCAGTTCATTTAAAAAATATAAAAGATCCTTCCCTTCTCGACTCATTTTAATTAATTTCTCCAGCACTTTAAACTCCTTACAAAAACTGAAACATTTATTAATTGCTGAATATTATATTATTTACCTTTCCATTCCTTTATTAACATTCCAGAAATTTACAGACATCAAAATTTGCACAAAAATCTAAACAATTTAAACTGGCTTGGAAATAAAATGAGGAGTTAAAAAATGTATTCTAATAAAATTTACAAAGTTGTCACCTCTTCATCTCTAAAATCAAAATATTAAAGACATTAAAATCTGAAAGGAATTATATAGCTAAAGGGCCAGGGTCTTAATTAGTTGCGTTGTTTCGAGACATTTTTTGTGTAGCTTTTACTATTGAATTTTATCTGTATGTCTTACTCTTGAAACCTAGAGTTGTTCGTGAACAAGATACCCCCCCCCCCCGTTTCTGTGGCATGCTTCATTGTCTTAAGGAGCGGTCAATCAACCATAGAAATTAAATCATAACAACCCAGTTTTTGTGTGTGACAAAGGTTAATTCAAAGATGCACTTACTACGAACTTTTGATGGCGATAGGTTAAAAAAGAGGATTATTATATGAGAACAGACACCACGTTCGTGTTGAAATTCCTGGAAAAGAGGTTACTGTGACTAAGTTTTAACATGTGAAATGCTTTCATTTAAAGATACATCCTTCGTGAAAGTCTAGTAGCACTAGGTGAAAAGGTATTGGAATTAGGGCCCAGAAATAATGGTAACCAATTATTATTAAACACTGAAAAGTAGGTCAGAGTTGCCCAGTTTTGGTGTGTGACACACACGGTCACCCCAAATACATAAAAAGTAAGTTTAATGCTATTAAATGTAGTAGACTTAACGTTGCAGCCCCCTTATGGACGATGGACACAAATTGTGAGCGATTTTCAATAAATCCTGAAAACTAAGTCATAGTTAGTAGTTAGTCAATTTTGGTGTACAACACATGTCCATCCTAAGCTGCACTCTCAGGAGAAGTTTGGTGGAACAAGTGAAAAGGTGTTGGTATTACAGAATGGTCACAATTTTAAAACAATTTTTAGTAAATTCTGGAAAGCAGGGTATACAAGACAAGTTCGTCGCAAGATGCACACGCAGGGTAAGATTTGTATCAATAGGTGTAAAAGTATTGGAGTTATATCCTGGACATTTTTAAGCAATTGTGAATAAATCCTAGAAAGTCGGTCACAGCAACCTAGTTTTGATGTGTAGCACAGGGCAAAAGGTCTTGGAATAAGAGCCTGTGTGTGATTTTTAACCAATATTTTTAACGAGATGCAAACTTAGTGTGAGTTTTATGTTAATAGGTCAAACAGTATAGAAATTATAGCCCATGCAAGAAAGACATACAAATGGACACACACACGGGTGGGTAGACAAATTTAATCCTATACACCGCCCACTTATCGACGTAAGGGTAAAAATGGAAATATTTGAAAAAGGACACATCCCTTCACTCGTGTCCCTTCTTCAAGGGCATGATCCAAACCAGGCAAGGTACAGGGAAATGAAAGAACTGTGTGAGAAGCTATTTTCCAGATATGAAGTGAACTGAAACATGGAACATTGCTAAACATAAAAGAATAAAAGGTCCAGGTGTAAATGAGAGGGTTTTCCAGGCGCACAATAGACTTAAAGCCAAATATAATAGCGAAAGGCAATTCCACCTGGTTGCATTCAACTTCGCAAACAGTTTATATGCCTCCAAGGATACAACTTTAGTTATAAATGTACTTTAAAAAATGCTTGATTTAAATTGCCAATTGTGGTTTTAAATAAGATGTTAAAATTGTACTCTCCATCTTGTTGTTGTGAAAAAAAGATGGTTGCTATGGTTGCTATAAAAAACACAACATTAACATATCATAAGGAACATTTCTACAAAGTTTGATAACAGTAAATAAAGAGGTCTGTGAGATGATGTCAAAAATATTATTCACACATGGCTGCTGTGGAGAACAATAACGAGTATTCATTTAGATCATACCATGATCAATATTTCCTACAAATTTGATTAAAATTTGACCAGTGTTTTTGGAGTATATGTGAAAAATATGAATCACCCTGGTTGCTAACGAAATGCTTGCTAGGGAAGGCATTCATTTTTGTTTAAAAACAAAACTTGCGTTGAACATGCCAACAAAAATATTCCAACAAAGTTTTATAAAAACTGGCTAAGGTTTCTTTTCTCTTTCTTTTCTTATCTTGTTTTATTCTGAAGATGTCTAAAATATATGTTCAATCTGATTGACGTTTAAACTAAGATAATTTCATTCCCTATGCGCATGCAGAAGAGATGGTAAAAACGAATAATGTATGATTTGTATGGGCCAGGTTCAACCTATTTGGAAGGTCCGATTAGTTGAAACACTGTGATGTTTTTAGTCAACGTCACTCAAAGTTACGATGAAAAGTAGTTATATGGTACAAGACTCAGCATCAAGCCATTTTGTTAAATCCAATATGTTTTATTTACGTCTGGGGCCCCAGATGGCCGAGTGGTCTAAGGCGCTCGCCTTTACAGATCATTCACACATCTCACCCCTCTTAGCGTGAGATCAGGTCTCGGCTCGACCAACGTGGGTATGTGAGAAAGCTTGCCAGTAGCTTCCCATGGGTCGGTGGTTTTTCCAGGGTTCTTCCTCCACTAAATATACTGACCACCGTGTATTGCCTATCATGTGCTGAAAAAAGGCGTTAAACCCCACAAAACCAAACCAATCATTTACGTCTACATTTCTACATATATTTATTGTACTTAATACTCCGGTAATGACCCCTTGAAGTCATTCGCACCAAACAGCACTAAAAGCCAGTCTGAAATATTCACCAAAATGATTCGCATTTTTGGTGCGCATGCCTTCTAAGGGTCAGTACCAGACCATACAATTTACTTGTGATGATTTAGATTTACCTTAACGGGTTACACTGTGCTAAGAATGGAAAAGGGAAACAACTCCGACAATTCAATTCACTTTGAATGAGTTGACTATCCAGTCCAAAGTGCATGTAATTTTCGATATACCGGAAGCGTCTAGCTCCATTGTATCTGTTGTATCGTCTGCCAAAAAATCTTTTTTACGTGTTCTTCATCGATCTAATTCTTTCTCTGCAGTCTGTTTTTCCACATAACCTACCGTTTCTCCTTGGATGCAGATCTTTGTCGCACCAATGTTGACATGCGGTCATCAGCTTGTACGGTAACAGACGTAGCTGTTCGATTGTGTAAACAGATGCCGCTTGCGCTATTGATAAGATCTCAAAACCAACGTTGTCGCTTAACCCCTAACCAAATCTGAACTATTGACTTCCATTATCTATGTAAGCCAAAAGGTTTAAAATATACTTTGTAAGTCAGAAAGTTGTAAATTGACATGAAAATAAATTTGCTTCATACTGAGGAACAACGCTCCTTCAAACTGACATTGTTGGAGAAAGAAAATTAGGGAAAAAAGAATTTTGTCTTTTTATCACCGAAATATTCAGTAAATGTAAATAGTGGTTACAAGGCATGTTTATAGTAAAGATTTTTTCAGGACGGTCTATATTTGAGAATACATTTGAAAAGCTCCCATAATTAGTAAGGTTTTGAAATTGATACCATAAGGCATTTTATGCTTAAAGAGTGTTATGCAAAGATATATAATTTGTTTTATCTTACCCACTAATATCGTGTGCGATACATGTATCAATAAGGATTATGAAAGAAATCTATCCTAGCTGATAATTGTTAGTAGTATAGTGAGGCACTTGAGCGACAAGGGGAGTCCTATATTAAATAGGGTCAAAAAATTCTAGAGCCAAACAGGAAATTAACATTAGGTCGCCATCTTGGATAGGAAAAAAATGTACTGTCTAAAAATTGATTCATATTTTTTTTTTTTTTTTTTTCATGTGTGGTGAGTCTGTCAACTTAGAAATTGTAACAATGTAAGATGTTGGTTTGGGTTGGAAATGTAATCGCAAAATTTGGTTCATAATTTGTTTTTATTTTTTCTTGCACAGGATGAGTCTGTCTGGTTAAGAATGGCAACAATGTTAGATGTGTTTGGCTGGAAATGTGAGTTTGTCTGCACTATAACTGAAATGCCATATTATGCCATAGGTTTGTTCTTCACAGGATGAGATATTTCAGCAGTCTTTAATTTACTATTCTCATAGGTAGTCAGTTGTATTCTTTGCATTAGGATATAATAATTTTCATTGATCAGTTTCTGAAAACCAGTGTTATATTTTGAAACATTATCGAAGGAACACAATATGATTTGGCGTGTGTGCTACAATATTACATTGCGAAAATTCAGTCAGTCTTCATTGCCTGTAATCTTGACTTTCGTAAGGCGTGTGCCAAAACATTACAATGTCACAATTCGTTACCATGGACTGTAAATTTTGGTTTTACTCAAATACCTGGAGTAAACAATAATCACATCTGCCTCTGTAGGCAGAACATCTGGAATGTTCAAGGAAAGCTTTATCTCTTTATAATCCCATTCGTGAAGTTTCACACCACAACTGAAACACTGTACTTGGTCTCCTTGTCCCAAGTACACAAATCCTTGTCCTAAAGATACTGGACAACGTCCTCCCAGATATTTAGGTCATTTCCCTGGAAAGTCACAGGAAACGTGTATTCTTTTTAATTTGTAATTCTCAATGACTTTGTGGTTTGCGAGTGCCTGGATGAGATCCATAGAGGGGCACACGAACAGCATCACTTTCGATAATAGAGCGGTAAGGTTGTGCGACATCGTTCATGTCGCAGGGTACAGAATCGAACTGGACTTTGTTGAATTTTTGGTAGGATTCATCATATATTTTCTGCATCAAATTTATCGTTCTCGGTCAGCGTCTGTACTCACAATGATCTTGCTGTCTTGTAACTTTTTTATACTGGAGATTGGTGTGTCCATACGGTAACGTGTTGTGATCGGGAAGTCATACCGTTTGTTGTAGACAATCTGATACACTTTTTCCAAAGGACGACTGACGACTTGATGATTTGACAAATGTACATTTTTGTGTTAAGTCAGGAAGATTTCTTCAGTTTCTTTTTCTTACAAGCAGAAGTATTTCTATAAATTTATAAATCTATTCATGGAACGAAAGAAGGAGGGATACTTTAATGTTTACATAAAAGTACAATGTGGAATCCTATGTAAAGAAAGTGCCACCTATTGGAAAGAAATGTAAATTACCTTCGTTTTTTTTTTATTAGCACCAGATTATCATTGTAAATGAATTTGAATAAAAATATTTCTTGTCTAGGAGTTTTGTATCCTACAATCGCGTAGTCTAAATTTATTGAAGAACATCTAATGATATAAAGAGACATATGTTTTTAAAAATGAAAGGATATAGAAATATTTACATAAAAATATAAGGAATAAATTTATGTATTGAATTCATAGCATATGTATGCGCAATGATAAATTTCCGAGGGGAATCTTTACGGAAAATTCCTGAGGGAATCTATACGGAAAGTTTTCTTATAATGTATATTTAAAAACTAAGAGAACATTACAATTGCTCAGAACCTCACAGTTGTGCTGGTTGCGATGGTAAATAGTTTTGGAGCAAGGAGACATGACTCATTTTCAACTTTCACACTTCATTTATTTATTTCTTCATCAATGAAATTAATACTTTAATGCCACTTATTAGATACAGAACAAATAGCAGACAATTTTAACTTTGAGTGTCAGCGTTCTGTCTTGTATGTACACAGCATGCGTGGAAAAATATCTACACTGGACCGTGTGATTTCATCAGATGAATTTAGCTCTATTCGACTCATTGAACTCCTTTAACAAGTGTAAAAATGTAACAAATGTAACAATATTGAATAGCTGGAACTATGAAAGTTGAGAATATTAGCTTTTCAGCGGATTTATACTGAATCAGTGCCTGCTAAGGGTAGTATTCTTCGCCGTTTGTATTGTATTGGCCACTGCTCAACTTGTGCGCCGTCCACATATGAAGTCGCATGGTGCTGATGGATGTTTATTGTAAATGTTCTGGCGTTGATTGTATTTCCTGTAAAGAAGCTGCTTAAATTGTGGTGCTTAAAACTTCCTTCGTGTCCTGTGTGCCCAAGAAATGTATTCTTGTCTAGAGTACTACCTTTGTCATAGGACTGAGTAGAAGATGATGGTAAACATGTACGAGACGTAACTGTATGGGTGAGGGTGTTTGGAGCACAGGTAGGTAACAGCTCTTTGTTGGATATTTTCGAGATTGACTTTTGTTGATCTTCGTTCAGCTTGGAGTAACTGTTTACACTCTGAACATATTTATGTCCACTTATTTGCATTATATGCGTTGGTGGGATCTCATGGTTACTGACTTTTGGTAGTAAATGCACAAATGGAGAATAAAAGCTGGAAAGTACACCGGGATAGTTTAATTGGAAAAAGTCAGATTTCACAATCTGAAGATTCAGGTTCAAATCATGATCACGGTTTAAAAGCTTGTTTCTCCATCGCCCACCCACAAGTGTTTAATCTGAGTAGAAATTTACATTTAAAAATAATAAAATATATCAATCAAGTAGTCCTTTTTAATTCATTAATAGTTTTATTTTTTAAATTCATGATTAATTTTTGTAAAAGTTATTTTTATAGTTACACTGTACAAAAGATTGGAATATCTGCAGTAATTTCAGAAGAAAAACAAAACAAATGAATCATTTGAACTGATTATGTTTATAAGTCAGTAGTTTTGACAGAAAAATATCTAGATTTTGATTTTTTATGGATGTTTTGGTTACACAACACTAGACATGTATGGCCCAAGCTTCTTCCCATTAGGTTGAAGATAGCTTTTCATTTCTCTTCATTATTGAATATACTCTGTTTATGTACATTGGTAGGTTTGTATGCCTGGCCAGGATGTGGAGCCAATATGTTCAATGTCAGGAGAAATGGACTGTCTGACTCTGTGGGTCGCTTGGATTTAGAGGGCCACTGGACAATGATCGAAATTATCTGGATCAGCATATGCCCTAGGTTTCACCTTTCTTACAATTTTAGAATGTGTCCCAGGTCGAGATTTCGTACGTCGCTCTTGTGTATAAATGAGATATTTTTCACTCGAAACCTCTTGTCTCACATCAATATCACCCCATCGTAATGCATGTGTCACGACTTCAGTTCTCGTTCCAAAATGTGTGGTGCATATAAGACACAACGAGTTCTGAAAAGATTGAATGCATATGTCAAGGTGGGTATGTAGGCGCATTTACTCATCTTAAATTAAATAATTGTTGTTCAAAAATTTTGTGCTAATATAGTTTAACCAAGATATATTCAATCCTGAATGTTGAATGCTCTGCACCTTAACTGTCATCAAAATACCTCCAGACGAAAATTATTGATCGCTATGGACTTTTACAATGGTGGCCAGGTACTAAACTGGGCCAAGAAAAGAGGAAAAGAGGACATCGGGTCTCCTCAATAAAAACAACAGAGTAATACGAACTTTTTTCAACACGCGCAGCTTTCATTGTGATATCACAGTGCGCGACATTCAATCCGGTTTGTACAGGATCACACCTTTAGGTTGACTTCGTCCAAAATATCCACGTACTTGCTCATAGATTTTGCCGTATGTATATCTCAGGACGAGTATATAACGAACTTCCAAGGAATAGGGACGTATGTGGATCAAAATAAAGTGAATAATCGCCATTCAAAGGTATGTGTAATCAAATTATAAAAAAGGCATCCACTGCTGAAATAGTCGGTGCTGAAAGCCTACATGACCTGTATGACTTGTACTTTAGGACTGTCAGGTCCTAGTTGTTTATATTGATATAAAGCATCAATTTCTGCATCAGTAATAGGTTCTGCTGCATTTGGAAGATTTTCTTTCCACATCCCCTTAATTTGCTTCATTTTCAATTTAAACATTTCTCTACATTTGCTAAACTGAACATCATTGATCAGGGAAATTCCATCAATTTTTTTTCAGATGCCTATCAAATGATGAACAGAAGCTCCAGAGAGTTGTTGGCTCGAAGTAAGTTCCATTTTTTCCTTGGACACCCAGAAAGAAGTTTCCAATATGGTCATTCAGTTTAGAAGTTGGAGTCACTTCCATGTTCCTGATTTCCCCGATCGACTTTAGGTACGTTGCAAAAAGTTTAACATCATTTTCTGGTTTGATCCTTGTATTCTTCTTCCTTCTCTACCAATAAATTTTGCACTTCTGCCTCTCTCAATGTTTTAAACATTGAGGCTTGCTTCACAGTCGCATTAATTACATTAAAGTCAACACATGAAAGAATTTCATCTACTTCGATATCCATTTATAATTCCACAAACATCATATCCCCAGCTCGTGCCAGAAGACAAATTGTATACAATAAGCAATGGGAATAACTCTTGCATAAAAAAGTAATACAAGAGGTGAATTGCATGATGGGAAAAATCTTGTATTGTCACATGTGAAAATATAAGGATATATTTTTCACATGTGAAAATATAGGAATTAAAAAATGTCAAATATATTCACCGATAATTTTCTATATTTTACACTTAAGTATATATATATATATATATATATATATATATATATATATATATATATATATATATATATATATATATATATATATAATGGCACAAAAATTGATAACGGCGCAAATACAAAACAGTTTCCCAACGTTTCGAGCTAACCAAGCTCTGCGTCAGGAGAAGAAACAATTTACATCCACAAAACAAACACTATACACGAAAGCCAAGAGAATTTCTTGACTCCTACATGTTTCAATGACGGGGAAATAAACAAAGGATAAACAATAGAAGAAAGAAAGAACAGGTAAACTACATATCTATGTTATACTACCATCAGCCCTACAAAGTTGTGTAAAAAAAATTCAGAGAAGTGTGTATCGTGTCTATAACGCAGAGGACCAAAGTGTTTTGATCTAATTCCAGGTTGGGAACAAAGAACTGACGCCATGTGCGGGTAAAAATCAACGCTATCATCCAAATGTGCAAAAGAAATTATTTCCCGGTAAAGTTATGCATAGAGGTACTAATATAAGTATGTGAAGAGCATGGTATAGTGGGATAATGGACAAGAGTTCAAATAATAATAATAATAATAATCATAATAATAATAATAATAATAATAATACATGTAAAGACTTACGGAATATTTACTTGGGTAAATGTTATCGCAAAAGTTGTGCACGTCTGATAAACTGGTGCCTGGCTGTAGTGTTGATAAGATTGCATTAGGAAAGTTAGACTTTTTCGTTTAGACCGAACTCACCATGAGTTTTCGATTGAAGTATCCAGTATCGTTCCTTACGTGTGCGTTCTATATCGGTCCACCCCAGGTTAGAATTAATTGGTAGCATCTCGAGTGACTAGACTGAATGCCAGTCGAGTTGTAGTGGTTGGCTAGTTTCGCGTTGATTTTGTTGCGAATGTGGCTCTTGCGGTTATTCATTCGTTTTCTGAAATCAGCGGTTTCTCCAACATATTGAGTGCCACAGATCTTGCATGTAACGGTTTCGCCAACATAATGAGTGCCACAGATCTTGCATGTATATAGATGCAGCGTACGATTATGCCGGAACCTGGCAAAAATGTTTTGAAGTTCACCGCGGTGCAGCGGCAGATGAAGGTCCCGTATGTTATTTACGCGGACTTCGAATGACTGTGAAAGCTTTGATTTCCAACGACCAAACAAATACAACGCAAGTGGCTGAACAAGTTCCATGCGGGATTTGCTATACTATAGTCAGATGCGAAGGAGCGACTGAGCCACCAATGTTGTACCGTGGCAAGGATTCGGTTGAGATGTTTATTAAATCGCTTGATGTTACAGTGAAATGGATTCAACAACAACTCTCCTCGCCCGCAGACGTGATTATGACCAACGATAACATGCGTGAATTTTCCTCGGCCACTCATTGCTGGATCTGTGATGGTTCCTTTGGGACTGATGCCAAAGTTCGCGATCACTGCCACATCACTGGTGCGTACAGAGGAGCCGCACACAGAGCATGTAATCTACAGTTGCGAATTTACCCCGGTAAAACAACAATCCCTGTGGTGCTTCATAACCTGCGTGGGTATGATGGCCGCTTGATCATACAAGGAGTTGCAAAAATTCACCAATAAGCGTCATCCCCAACAACATGGAAAAAACACGACATTTCGACTGGGCCAGCTGCATTTCATTTACTCGTCGCAGTTTCTCCATTCCAGCCCGGACAAACTCGTGAGCAACTTTGCAGCGAACGGTAACGACCGCTTTATGATTACTCGTCGATACGGTGGCGCTGATGATGGAAGGTTCTATTGCTCACTCGCAAAGGAATCTATCCCTACGAGTACATGAGCGACTGGGACAGGAGTACTGAAACTCAGTAGCCGCCCATCGAGCCCTTCCATCCGTCGCTGTCTCGCGAAGGCATTTCCGTCATCGACTACGCGCACGCAAACAATGTCTGGTCCGCATTTGGTTGTAAAAACCATGGCGACTATTATGATCTGTATTTGCACACGGATGTGTTACTGTTTGCCGATGTCTTCGAGATGTTTCGTGATACAGCCATGCGCGTGTACAAGCTCGATCCCGCGAACTTTTTCTCATCCCCGGAAATGGCATGGGATGCACTTCTGTCAAAAACAAAAGTAGAACTGGAGCTTCTCACAGACACAGATCAGCATACGTGGTGGGATTGCAATGGCGAGCCACCGTTACGCTCGTGCAAACAACCCGAGCTTAGATGGATATGACCCAGTCATCCAGAAAAGTTATATAATATATCAATACAACAATAATCTATATAAATAGGGAATGATGCAGTCCATGCGTGTAGGAGATTTTACATGGATCCATCCCACAACTGTGGATATACAAAAACAGATATAAGGGTACGATCATAGCAGCGACATCGGGTACTTCTTTGAAGCTGATCTGGAGTATCCAGACGAGGTGCACAAAACCTACAATGATTATCCGCTAACCCCTGAAGCTCTGTCAGTGCTCTGTGAGTGGTTATCAACATATCAGTGTGAAATCGTGGATGATTTCTGACGCAAGTTTACAGAATGCGTCAAGCTTGTCCCAAAGCTGCGTCGTAAGCTCAACTATGTAGTCAACTTACGAAAGCTGCAGTTGTATTTGCGGCTCAGACTGCGTGTGTGTAAAGTTCACCGCGTGTTGCGATTTCGCCAGCGTGCCTGGATGGCGCCGTACAAACAAATTAATTCCGACCCGCGCACGGTCGCGACAAATGAGTTAGAAAAAGATTTCTTTGAACTCATGAATAATGCCGTATTCGGCAAAACGATGAATCCACGTTGACCTTGTCTGGGACAGCGAGCAAGACAAACTCAACATGCTGATTGCGGACCCGGCGTCTGAGTTACGCAAAATCTTTGATGGTGGGCTCGTTGTCGTACACAGCAAGAAAGCTAAACTGAAGTTGACAGAGACTATAGACGTTGGCGCGTCAGTACTGTACTAATCTACACTACTCATCTACGAGTTCTACTACGACAAGGTCAAACTGCGGTACAGCGTCAACCTCAAGATGCTGTACACAGATACTGACTCATTGTTAATGCACGTAAAAACCAATGACGTCTACGCGGACATGGGCAAGGCATCGCTCGCTTGCGAGTTTGATACCAGCGAATATTCTAAAGATCATCCACTGTTCAGCAACACCAACAAAAGACTTGTGGGGAAATTCAAGGATCAATGCGCGAGCAAGCATATCGAGGAATACGTGGGACTGCAGCCCTAAATATACTCTAATGTGGTTGGATCCGACAAGAACATCAAGAAAGCAAAAGGGGTTCCCTGGGTTGTGGTCGTAAAAGATCTCAAGCACCAACTGAAAAAATTTTGCTTATCTTTGACAACAATCACGTCACGCGTGTGTATCACCGGTTTTTTTAAATACCTGGACCGAGACCAAAATGTTCACACAGGCTTGCAGATTTCCCAGCATGACATCACTCAATTGCACCCGATTTATTACTTTTGGTTGGTTGTTGGTGACCGTTTGATGTCCGTGAGATCTTAGTCACTGCCAGATTTGAAAATATTATCTGACATTCCCGTTGGTTGTCCAGATAGTCCAGGTCTTGAAATGCTGCAAACACGTGCTGTGGTGCGCTAATACCTTGTTGGGTACTTATTTGATATGACAATTCTCCTCGGACGTCGCTTTGGTGCGAGTGTGTGATTATCGCGAAGAATGAAATCGCAGATGTTCTGAGAGACTCCATACATTATGTCCTCTGATGGACTCATTGATGGCATCCGAAGTATAAGTTTGGATAACACAACTTTGCCATCGGCGGCGACGGCATTATCACGCCAAATTGCATCGTTGGTGTTATCCTTTCGGATTAACACGACTGTGAGTTTGGCCCTGAAAACAACCTTTCGAAAGTCCCTGAAAAATCCAAATATGTGTGAGAGTGGAATCGCACAGGAAAACTCACCACGCGCGTTAAGCTGGGCTCGACGCTGCACGAATCCGCCGTTGAAGTTTGGATTGACTTTAATTTGTGCGTTTTTTTACATGTGCAGCAACGTTGCCTGCCGGATTTTGACGTTGTCTCCTTACATACTGGATCTGATCAGGACGGTTGCTTGTGTCTTTGACGAACATCATAGACGGGCCAGCAGACCTTGCATAATCATCACTGTAACGGGCGAGTTTGAGAATTGTTGGCACCGTATGGATTATTATCAACTTGTACAAGCTTAACTTGGACTTCCAAGAATGCCTCACACTGAAGAAAATACCGAGATGTGTCATAAACCTGAAATTCTATTGGCCCTTGCTTGTCTGGATTCCTAGCCTTGTGCGAGTAATATTGGTAATTTGCTTCGATCTAATAACACAGGCGCGTCTATCTCAAACGCGGGATCGGATACTCTTTGAATTGAGCCATTGTTTATACATTTTGGTTTTGTCATATACCTTTTGCGAGACAACCGTAATCCGCTTCCCATTGCCAGATTTTTGCAATCACTAAATCGGCTTCACTAATGATTTTACTAACCGGAGCTGGCATTGTTGCAGTCGATGGTAATGTAACCGCTTTTAGTTGTCGAGTCACTAATCGTCGTAGTTGATCTCGAATCGATTGAAACGCCTGCGATCCCAGATTTTTCAATCGATCCGCAGCAACGTTTTTGATGCATAGCAACTTGTTTAGCGATCGGTGCAGCGCGCGAGGCCAGGCCCGCGAGAACCTTTGCGGTTCCTGTTTTCTCGCGTTAACAGCATGCACGGGTCTCACACGTTCACGTACGTCAACCGGGGATTGCTGCATGGAAGATACACGGGCGCCGCGGGAGTAATTGATATCAAATCACACGGGGCGTCAATCGGGGCGCACCCGAACAATATGTAACCCTGCAACGCTTGCGTTGTCGATGCAGAGGCTTGGTGACCGTCGCTGATGGCGTCACAGGTCAGATTAACCTGAATCGTGGTGGTGGTCCTGACAATGTCTGGCGCGAAATTGTAACTACTACCGGCAGGTCATGCACGCAGAATTCGTTGGTTTGTGGGAAATCTTCAGGCCAACCAAGAACTGTTCTCAGCGACGACTAAGCAATATTAACCGCTTACTCTGGAGATTTCATCGATGGCACAGTTGAGTGTGATCTTGTGTACGGATATGAAAATGTTAGGGTCTTCTGATCACCAATGTGATCCTCCGTCAGATGTTGTTATTTATTGATTCAATCTCGTACGTACCCATGGCAAGTCCAACAACATTCCAGGTGGCACAACCGTCTGAAGAAAACACGAACAATTTATTCGCGGGAAAGCCCCCAAACGGCTGCAATCGGATATTAGGCCAACTGCGATAAACGCGCAACGATGCTAGTGCGATCTCGAGTGTGCGGAATTGCCCCGCGGTGATTGGCGTCGGGATGACCACGCAAAATTCAGGTTTCGTTGATGAGATGTGATACTAGGAGTTGTATTTGAAACGACACGCTGCTTCGCAGAATTGATTTATCGAAGAATCGTCTCAGAATTCATCATCGGTGTTATATACGTCTTCGATGTCTTCAATGAGTTCATGCATTAACGCGCAAAACGCGTCCATGATATTGTTGGTGAGTAACCGCTGAAACATCGATGCGGTCTCATTGATGACTTCTTGTGTGTAGTTACCCGCGCGAACTGACACCACGAGTTCATGACCTGCGGTCGCCCAATCAATGTTGCGCTTTGCCGATATCTTCAAAGAATTCTTCCAAATGCGGTCTCTCAGATACTTCTTCCAGATGCGGTGTTCTGAGTCGACTTTTATCATTTTTAACATCATCGATACATTTCTTCCACTCTTGGACCATTGCGCATGCTTTTTAAACTTTTCCTGATATACCAACTGAGCTCAATTTTCCGATGCTACATCTTCGGTACATTTCTTTTAATATGGTTCTGTTACGTATTATCTCCAGTTGGCCTTGAAAGAAGCGGCAAATTTCACGACATCCTTATCAATCTCTTTGCGGCCTAGCTCATTACATATTTCAGGCCGTGGTATCTTTGACCTATGCTTAGGTAGCGCCGTTGCCTCTTCAACCCCGGGCGCCTTTGGGCGTGCAATCTGCGCTGGCAACTGTTCAATGGCTCGGGCTGTCTTGCGGCTCCAGCGGTTGCAAAAGCAGCTGCGTTAGACGCCATCGGAACATCAGAGCCCATCAATTTTGATTTACTTCTGATGAAAAAGTCAGTCAAACATTTCCGATGTGTATTTATGCGTGATGAACTCGGAGCCATGATTCCCGGCACGTGGGAAACCGGAATCGTTTTAACCTGGATTCAACAACAGGACCTGGAACACATTGGGTCGCATACGTGGTAACGCCTCAACATCTTTTATATTTTGACTCGTATGGGCTTGCACCGCCACTTGAAGTTGTTGATTACTTAACCCGGGGCGCTCGACGACTAACGCTGTTTTATTCAACGCAAACGTTGCAAACACAGCTGGACGGTCCCATATGTGGACATCTTGTTGTTGAAGCACTGTATGCACTCGAGCGTTCACCAACACCACATCAAACTGGAAAACTTAAAACATCCAACGTGGACGTCAACGATATCATTATAAAGCCGCGAGGCGCCATCGTAAAAAAAAACTGTCTGAAATCACTGAGAACCAGAGAATCAGAGACTCTGGCGTGCCGGTTGCGTCAATTAAAAAAATATGTTGATTCCACCAATACAGAGATAAAAAAAAACAACACGTGGATGCAAAGATCGCAGAGGTGCCTTGACCACCACGCGTAGTAACTTCATGGAGCCAAATTCAAGGAGCATTAACTAAAGATGCAGAGTAAAAATCTGACGTCTTAATCTTATAAAATAGTCTACTTATTTTCCAATCTAATGAAAATGACTTTGATGGACTTAAACGTCACATCTTAAAGGTGCGTGAGTCCGGATCATACTTGTTTACCAAAACCGGAAGTAAAGGTGGGTGGGGTCAAATGTCAATGTTGATAAATGAGCAGCGGCATCTGGGTCTTTTGTCACCAATATCACGTCTCGACAAAACCTGTAAAGTTACAGACTTGTTCACACATACAGTATCAACACCATTAGTCTCAGGAGATAAAATTCGGTTTGAAGCATTGAACGTTGTCCTGAAGGGTTCTTAACCGTCTTTGGTGTTTGTGTTTAAGATTAGATTTATTACTAACATATACGTGATGGATTTTGTACACGGTGACGATGTTGCGGAATTTATCGATGTGGTGTTGGACCAGCTGACAGCGGATGATAGCAATTTTGTTCCACTTGTTGACGAATATCTGCTTCAGAGTGGTGTTACCAGACCCTTATATACACTCAATTATAATCTACGCGAGGGCAAAATAGAAATCGACAGTTGGGACCACCCTGATGTACCACTACCAACTTGTGGCCAGCTTGGAATTATAGCATTAGCAGGTAAAAACAACAGACAAAAACCGCCGCATCCACCCCGGTTACATTCCCCATCGATTATGTTAAACAAACATTGACTCATCAAAGAAGAGAAAGATCTCGACTGTTATTCAACAAGGACGCACTTGTCCGGATAACAGTTCTATGACGAAAACTATTGTTAGCGGCATAAAGAAAAGGCGTAATCAGTGTGTTTCTAAATGAACGTGGAGCTAAACCCAGGAACGTACTATCGCGTAGACTTAAATATTCCCGCGGAAGATATTTTCTATGATTGTATGACGGTTGGACCAGTGAATAAAAGTGCTTGGTTGGAAGTGCGTGCACGTATTGCAGCCGAACGAGGCCAGTCTGTCGAACAATTAGTCTCCACGATGACAATATTAATAGAAGAACTGTGAGGGACCCTCAAAGTTAGTGACGCGATAAAATAATCGAAGCGAAACAACAGCTGCGAGATGAAATCACCAAGAAAACCGTTTTACTTACAAAATACAAGCGCGTATGTTATTGTGGGTACAATTTGCGGAATCACCGCCGCGACCACCGTCGGCCTTGGTGTTGTTGGAATTGTGACCACAGCAACCATCATAGGTACACCAGTTGGATTTGATGTCGGGGCTATATCGATAGCATCTGATGTGGCTGGCGGTGCTGGTAAAATAATTCCACTACGTTTACATTCGCGAATACGTGTTTATTCAGAACTTCTCACGGCGGCACAAAGTAGTCTCAACACAATTGTTCAGCTGTACTCGATGGCCATTGAAGATAAAATGATTAGCATGGGTGAGTTCGAAATGGTGCTGGTCGAAATGGAAAACCACTGGCGACTCCGCGCACAGATAAAGTCATCTGGTAAAACGTTCGCGGAAAGCTCCGCTTCCCCAAAGGAGTAATTTCCTTTTGGAACGTAAAAAGGTATAAAATCCCAAGAAAATAAGCAGACTTTCCTTAGCAGATTATTTCGGAAATACAAAAGCTGCACGATTCTTTTCCTGCAAAAGAAGTCCTAGAAATATATGGAATCAGCTCAACAAAATTATATCAGATATGGAATGTTCTCAAATATTGCCCAGCTGTAAAAACATCTGGTATCAACCAGAAATATCTACAGAGTATAATTGATAGTATTAAGTCAATAAAATCATCTGGAATCAACAAAAAAGATATACAAACCATAAGTGAGAGTATTAAGTCAGTGATGCTTGGATTCGATGATATGGAACTAAAAATATCAAAGCTATATAAAACAATATCAACAATGGAAGATAATCTTTTAGAGCCATTAAATAAGCTCATAATACTTGCAACGATTTCAGCAGTATCCGAACGCTTTATTGTAAAACTCATAGAGTATTTTATAGAACAACGATATGGAAAAGAAGGCAAACGGATGGCAGAAGACATAGTAAATGCAATCCGGGAAGAAACAGAGTTTGAATAGGATTTTTCTTTGGTCAGAGAGCCGCAAATCAATAACAACAGTCAAAGCAGCTGTATTGATATGCCTTCAGACGCGCCTCGTGGTAATTTCCCTTGTGGGGCTCACGCAGATTACACGCGTGTGCATAAATCCCGGTACAATTCCATTAATAGTGGTCGGTTTGCTCACCACGCGAGCGTTGATGCAAATCATGATCGTGTATGTCGTCGTGTACGTGTATGTCGCGTCGACGGAGTTTATGTTGCATTCTCAGAGACGTGCAGTAATATGATAATAGCGGTTTGTTTGGTTACTGATCTAGGTCAAAGCCTTGTATGCCCCATGACTTTCCCCTCGTATCGCGCTATATTGGGGCACCTCGTGCTAACTTCCCTTGGGGGCGCACGCGGGTTGCACGTGGATTACAATCGCGGGCTCGCGTGCACTCGCGTGTAATGCTGGGGCAAAGTCATGGGGTGTAGAAGTCTTTGACCTATTTCAGTAACCGAAATCTCAATTTGCTATTATCATACTACTTGTAGCTTAAATTTCCTCTTGTCGTAAGATCAGGTCGTTCGTATAACTAAAGTTCGGAATATATTGTTATCGGTAATGTTTTGCAATATTTATACAATACCAATAGTTTATTTGTTCTCCCTACTTTCTTACATAAACTTTGTTAATCGAACGCCGAAAACCAACACCGTGTATCTCGACGCCAGTGTCGGGGTAACTTCCCAATCACTTGAGAGTAAAATTGTTTTTAAAGCTGACAGTTGGTGGAGTAAACATTAAGCTCATCTTCATTACTTTGAATATTTGTATACATTTAAAATTTAAAGTTACAATTATATGTGTTGAATGGGCTACATTAAAAATGATACTATTATTCGAATGAGCTATATTAGAAATGATACTATTATTCGAATGGGCTACATTAAAAATGATACTATTATTGGAATGGGCTACATTAAAAATGATACTATTATTGGAATGGGCTACATTAAAAATGATACTATTTTTGGAATGGGCTACATTAAAAATGATACTATTATTGGAATGGGCTACATTAAAAATGATACTATTATTGGAATAAGCTACATTAAAAATGATACTATTATTGGAATGGGCTACATTAAAAATGATATTATTATTGGAATGGGCTACATTAAAAATGATACTATTATTGGAATGGGCTACATTAAAAATGATACTATTATTGGAATGGGCTACATTAAAAATGATACTATTATTGGAATGGGCTACATTAAAAATGATACTATTATTGGAATGGGCTACATTAAAAATGATACTATTATTGGAATGGGCTACATTAAAAATGATACTATTATTCGAATGGGTAGCAAAGCTAAAATTTTGATACGATTGTTGACATATTATGCAAACAATAATGAAACGTTCGTCAGCCATGAAGGCAGTAATGTCGGCTTGTTGTAATGATGTAGTCTCTGTTCTAGCATTTGGTTCCATTCTTCAGTTTTTAAAATTGCACAGAGATAATTTTCTTATATTATAAAGATTGTCAGATTTGGAGCTAATAAAATACAGATAGTTTTTAGTTGATCTTTGTCATAAAATATTTGATAGAGTGTCATTTAGGCATTACTATGTGGGTCTGTGATCTGGGTCACTCAACTGTTTATTGGTCTGATGCATTTTGAATCCAACACTGTGGTTCTCCCATAATAGCTGGCTGAGAGCGGGCAAAATGACTGTTTTGGATGGTAAGCTTGATTGCTCAAATAGGATCTGCAACATTTGTTTGTTTTGTTTTTTTGTGTTTTTTTTTTTTTTTTTTCATTTCTGGTGAAAGTGCTGGCAGCATTCTTTTTGGCAGATATAGTCTACTCTGTGGAAGATCCTTATTTCAGATTGAGATGGGAGTGGATGTGGGAACATTATTTTTTTTTTTGGTAATTGCATTGCATTTTTCGTACTTTTACTGCTATGTTAATTTTGGTTGTTTTAATTGTTTTTTATATTAAAATTTTTTTTCTTATTGTTGTGTTCCCTGAACAGGTAATAGTTTATCTGTATGCAGATAGTTGGCGTTTGGACGACAGGGTAGTGAGTATTTCAACTTTAAAGAACATTCTCAAGGCCACGACGTTGTCAGAGAATTGTGGAGTGGAACCAAACCTTGGTGCTGCGCATGCTCATGTGAACTAAAGTGTCAGGAGAGGTGTATATATATATATATATATATATATATATATATATATATATATATATATATATATATATATATATATATATATACTAAGCCAAATTTTATATAAGGGACACGTTTTGCCCGGGCAACATGCATTACTCATCAAGCACAGATAAACAACAGAACAACAGCAAGAACACATCAAGATTATCATATGTAAGCCTCGCTGACCTTTGAAATAAGGTATTTTAGATGGCGGCCATACAAGCAGAATCAAAGTGCCCGTATTATGCTTTTAATATTTAAATCGATCAAAAATGGGATGGTCGTATCATTGATGAAACTGAATGAAATAATGAATTCTGTGGTTGCCGCTAGCCAATGCCTCCTCCCTACCATTTCTGCTATTGCTGTTTGATTTTCTGGACCAAAACGTGTCAATCGAGCATGTGCATTTCGACATAACTGGCATCAGTGTGATGCTAATCTAAATGCGTATTCACCTAATTCCATTATGCGATGGCAGTTCAGGGTCTGTGTTATTTGTTCTACTTATTAGTCCAAACAAACTGCATAGACCCAGATCTGCCGGCACATTATGCCACGGCAGGTCTGGGTCTATGGAATCTGCAGTTGGATGCGACTTATAAGTGAGTATAACGATACTAATCAGGAAAGTAAAAGATATTCACCGAATTTAAATGCGTTCCTACTAATTGCATAGTCTGGTCTCATATTTGCATTCCGAAGTTCCTGTCATGAAAGACAGAATGGCATCTCGGTCGTTAGATTATGTCAACGTTGTCATTGTGCCCAGAACCAATTACAAGACAAATGGATATTTTGAAACGCAAATGAATATTTTCCCCATCGCATTAGACATTTTATTCCTCCGATTTCATCTATTAATAATATAAAGACGTGTGTTGTGTGATAATGTCTTCTTTCATGGATTATCAAGAAAACAGATTGTCAAAGATCAATTGATACCTTGTCCATTTATATCCATTAGTCTCATTTCCATTTGCGGGACTGTAAACCTAGCATTGCAGCGTAAACAATGATGAAGTATCAAGTAAAAAACTAAATCATTTCAATATTTCTACATAAAGCCATACATCTCATGTGTTCCAAATAATTTACAAATTATTATAAAGTGCTAAAGTACCAAGTTCAAGTTGCTTAACGTTTGGAATGAGAAAAAACTAAAATAGCAGATCGACGATTTTATTATCAGCTTATTCTTGCATATCTCAGTGACATGATCAACAATTTTATTATCAGCTTCCTCTGACAGATATCGGTAACCTGATTTATGATTTTATTATCAGCTTCCTCTTACATATATTGGTGACCTGATCGACGATATTATTATCAGATTCCCTTTACAAATATCGGTGACCTGGTTGACGCTTTTATTGTCAGCTTCCCATTACATATATCGGTAACCTGATCGACGATTTTATTGTCAGCTTCCTCTTAAAATATATTGGTGACCTGATCGGCGATATTATTGTCAGATTCCCTTTACATATATCGGTAACCTGATCGACGATTTTATTGTCAGCTTCCCATTACATATATCGGTGACATTATCGACGATTTTATTATCAGCTTCCTCTTACAGATATCGGTAACCTGATTTATGATTTTATTGTCAGCTTCCCATTACATATATTGGTAACCTGATAGACGATTTTATTGTCAGCTTCCTCTTAAAATATATTGGTGACCTGATCGACGATATTATTATCAGATTCCCTTTACATATATCGGTGACCTGGTTGACGATTTTATTGTCAGCTTCCAATTACATATATCGGTGACCTGAATCCTATCATACAATTCAGATTCTGATTTCAGATTAAAAGTAAATTAATGTAACAGTTAGAAGATACCAATCTTGTATGAAAAACTAATTGTAGTTTACTGTTACGAATCGTGTTTTACCGGCTAAGTTGATGTTTGTGACGGGAGAGAAACCAACCGTTTCTTTTTAAATCTTCAAATACAAGTGTGTTATTCACATCCTAAACCAGAGAAAATTTTAAGTTGAAATTGCAATAAATTGTCATTCGGTGCAGCTGTGTAGGAGAGTGATGACGTTACGATAGCGCTAACGTTTCTAACTGTATATCGTAGAGTTGTATATTGCATTTTTTTTTACATTCAATCAATCAAATAACGCGTTGCATTCGAGTATGTATCAAAATTATAATTTCATGAAAACGTTTCTTTGTCATACAGAACACCATTTCCAGTTGTATCGGAGGAGGTGATTAGAGAATGGCTGTCATATGTACTTTATCAAAATCCTTTAAAAAATATGTGTGCATCGGCCAGAAATTACAGTCATGCATTTAGGACATTCTTTGGATCTTGGTACAAGGAATTAAACGCCTAATCAAAAAGTTATCACAATTGATAAACATTACGCTGTGTTTGATTTCAACTTCTCCACCAGAGAAGTTCATCGTAATATTTTTATCATAGTATGCTGGGTCCTTTTAAACTCCCTTTCCACACATCAATGCTAGGCTTGCGGATCCCAAATATCCTGAAATATACCGTATGTACTCGCGTATAAAGCAAATCCAGTTGCAAACAACATAGACCCTGATCTGCCGTCGCATAATGCGCCGGCAGATCAGGGTCTATGTTGTTTGTTCTACTGATTAGTCCTTACAAACTGCATAGATCCAGATCTGTCGGCGCATTATGCGACGGCAGATCTGGGTCTATGCAGTTTTCAGGTGCGACCGAGTTATTCCCGAGTATATACGGTAGTTTAAGCTTAAAATTGTGCTCAACCGAACGGAGAAAAAAAATGTGACATCATTTTCTATTGGTTGCTAATGAAACTCCGGTTCAAACTCAAGTACAAAAGTCTTAAAATGTCCATGTCACGTGATCTAATACACCATTCCCCTTCGAATAAAGCATATGTACTTAAAACAAATGAGTTTCTCTAAGTATGCTGAAGTTCCATAATACGTATAAATATTAACTATTATGGCAACTATATACTTAACGGTTGAGTTCTACCCTGCTTAAAGTTTGACGTATTTGATGTGAAATGTGAAAACAAGCAATGAAGTTACCATCACGACCTTCAATAATAAAAAAATGAAGAACGAAAAAAAAAAAAATCCAATAATTGTTTATTACTTCGTTACATTATCTGGATCCTCGATTTATTTTATATTAAGAGTTATCTCCCATTTCATGCATATTAGTGATCAAAGGGTCACTGCGTTTTCTTTGTGAAGGTTAAAGACACTGTTGACAGTTGGACCCCCAGACAAAGGATCAGTCCAACCCATGCAATAAATCAGGTTTTGCGCACCCGGGTAAACGACTGTGTCCTAAACCACTGAATGCCAATCAGTACTTGCATCGAAAGCACTTACCTAAACATCTTAAGGAATTATTGTAAACACCCTGAGCAACTCAGATGGACATCCTCAACAACTGGTAATATGAGTACATACATT
Source organism: Margaritifera margaritifera (assembly GCA_029931535.1). Taxonomy (NCBI): domain Eukaryota; kingdom Metazoa; phylum Mollusca; class Bivalvia; order Unionida; family Margaritiferidae; genus Margaritifera; species Margaritifera margaritifera. The sequence goes on along the minus strand of JAQPZY010001625.1, from coordinate 5,953,175 downwards.
TTCATATGGCCACTCCATTTTCGATTCTGATCAATGTGCCATTGTTCAGGGTGAAAGATGTCAAAATGTCGCTCTTCTGAATAAAATAAATGAGCTACCTGCGACAGGGTTCTAAATTTCACTCAGTAATAGGGTAGACGGATTTTCTCCTTTCATGCTGTGCCTACTTTATCAAATCAAGTCATCCAATTTGGAACATTGTTGTTATATTAATAGATACAGAAATGTACAATACGGGTCTAAATTTCCTCTAAATTCTGCCATGGTATATTTCAGGTATTGAAATGAGCTATCATCATATGTACAGTGGTTTTATTTAAAAAAAAAAAAAAAAAAAAAAAAAAAAAAATCACATTTTCATTACATAAGGTAATAAGTGACAAAAAGAGCATATAAACATGCAGTAAAACAGATTTTTTTAAAATCGTATAAATAAATATGAACAGTATTAGTTGTGCGCCGTAGATTTGCTCAAATAAAAATGATAATTTAAATTGTACTAATCAATGTTTATATTTTCCTAAAAACTAAAATAGGCTTAGTAAGAAATAATTAATACTGGTTGATAATTCATCACTAGTTCCATTCCTTTTCTAAAATTTGTGACATGCAATCAAATGGCCGTTGTAATAAGTAATGTCTATCCTCGCTTACAAATCTGCTCCAACTACAAATACCATATACCCTGATCTGCTGTCGCATAATGCGCCGGCAGATCAGGGTCTATGTTGTTTGTTCTGCTCACTACTCCCAACAAACTGCATAGACCCAGATCTGTGGGCGCATTATGCGACGCAGATCTGTGTCTTTGCAATTTGCATTTGGATTCGACTTATACGCGAGTATAAACGGGAAGTTTGTTTTTATTCTTGATATAACTGATGCAATACACAAACGAAAAAGACGGCTTTTTAGAAAAATTCTGGTGTTTATGTTTAATTAGAAGAAAAATTACAGTCCTTTCGATAACATATCTATTAAAAAATATATCGCTAAATGACTTTTGTAGAACATTACAAACTTGTCTATGGATAACTAAATACAGCACGTATCAACCCACAGAAGAAAACATCAAAAGTCCACATAGGAAACATAAAAAACCCTATTAACAACATGTAACAGAATTGAATACTGAGTTAAGATGCAAAATCCCAAACGAACAAATAGATGTATACAAATATGAAAACTTTCCATAAAAGTGTGTAATTATTTACAACGATTATTTGATTTCAAAAGAAAACAAAAGGTAGAACGAAGTACTCTACTCAGTGTTTTTTGTACAACTCTCCAACAATTATACTGAATACATTTAGTGAAACACATACTACGCCATGAATTTTAACTGACGTAATCGCCACTCACGATCTGTCCGCGAGTTGTACCCAGATCTAGTTAGTAACCTAATGGCTTGCTAAACTTTTTGGCATTTTACTGGATAAACTGTGAACAAATTTTCTGGAAAAGATTTACTTTCTTGCTCGAGGAAGAACACCCAAGTACGGGTGCAAACAAATTCGTCTTTAATCCGTATGCTAGAAATTTAAAGCGCTAAAAATATTCGGGTTAAAATTGTCGGCATAATTCATTGCAATTATGGAAAAATTGCAAATTCTCTTTACACATTTGTTTCTGAGATTTAAGACCTAATTTCGTCATCATCAAATAGCATATTGTATAGGTAAATAATTTCCCGTTGATGATTTTGCTTCCGCAAGGACAAACAAAACTTCTTGTATCGAGCATAAAGTAGATATTTTATTTGTCGGTTTGAGAGGGTACATTCAATGTAGATCATAAAAAAACTGTGGGTATATTAGAAAATATATTTACAAAAGAAGCAATGCGCACAAAGATTGATATCTTTGAACCCAGCGTGCCATTATTGTATGATTTATCGTACTCGGATAATTAAATGCCATTTTCTTGCTGTTTTCATGTCATATTAAAATAAATGCTGGTGAAAACTGTACTCGTTTTACATATCTACAATGGTTTCAAAAATAAACACTTCTGCATTCACATGTTATCATATGTGCACATATATTTCTACCCACCGTATTTGATTAAGTGTTTCGATAAAAGACACAGATTCGATAAATTTACTATCGTTGTCACCAATTAACTTTAAAAGCAAAGCAAACAAACACAAACATAGAAGAGCGTATAACGAGTTTCGATTTTGCGATTTTATGATAAATCAAAACGACTAGAGCATTATTTGGAGTTGAAAAAGCATGCAAGATATAGCCCAAGGTTTACTTGTATGTAGGTCACTGCTACCTGAATAAAAGCAATGGAATAATTCTGCATACTATTCACAAATGATCACATCTTCTTATGACAATGCAAGACTCGAGACCGAGTGTTCTTTTTCATAACATGCGACGATGTAATTGACAAGTGTGATTTTAAAATACAAATCGAAATGGAAGTCAAAAACATTGTTAATATAAATCATCACGTGTCACGAAGCCAAGTGTGTATCAAAATATCAATGCAGACACTGTCACCATTTATAGACTAAAACTTATACGAACCGCTAATATTCGCAAATACAACATTAAAATATGTCAGCTAATCGCATCTCCTTAAACAAAACATAGTTTTTTTTTATAAGTACCTAAAACAAAAAATCTATTATGAGGAGAAAAAACGACCCCTTTATTCCGAATTAACCGGAACGAATACTATATTTTTATTTTCAAACACTGGTATTTTTAACGCCCTCGACATGCCAGCTGATTTTAACCTTGCCGATTTTAACCTTGCCGATTTAATAATGATCAAACCCTTAATAAGAGATTTGTCAATTTAATAGGGAAAACACTAAGCAGTCAAATATCTAAATGGACTGAGCACAAACTAAACACAAGCATAAATTTCAATAGCCATAATGGCAGCAACCGTCTATAAAAGTATAAGCATAAAATAGAATAAACATCCGAAAAACATCATGAGGCTTGGTGTCGTTGATGTGGCACTGCTGAACCACGGTCCACCCATACTTGCACCTGAAAAGAAATAAGTACAGTATATATTACAAAGGCTTTAAGGTGAGCATTTAAAACAATATTAATGAAAGAAATTCATTCATTTACCCGTGTTAACACTCCAAACCCAAAATGTATATTAGCAGAGAGTCAGTTCAAGTTTATTTTTACTCTGAGGAGTGAGGAAATGAGGAGGGTCACAAGTATTACGCTGCAAAATGTGTATCTTCAACCACTGAAGTTTTGTTTTAAAGTTAAGACATGACAAAAACAACTTTGAAACTATTGACAAAAGTTGTTGTTGTTGGGGGTGGGGGTTGGGGTGGTGATATTTGCCTGACCATAAATTAAATCTTATAGGCAAACATTTTTGCGCACGCAAAAGAAGTACGTCATCTTTAAAACTCTCTCTCTCTCTCTCTCTCTCTCTCTCTCTCTCTCTCTCTCTCTCTCTCTCTCTCTCTCTCTTCATACCTGTAGGAAATGAAGTTTGGAATGTGTTAGTTGTGCCCCATGGGTACACAAAGTTATTAGTAGTTGTTACAAAATTGGAAACACAAAACGGTGGTTAGTGGTTGTTAGAGTGACGCCATCGTTAGATTCGGCAGTATTCGTTGGGTTAAGCAAAAATAACGATGTGGGAGTAGACGACTTGTTAGATGATGTCGACATCAAGCTTTACTCTGTAGCTGGAAATAAAAACCAGCTGGGTGTTACTTGAAAGGAAGCAGTTTCCAGTGAAAAAAAAAAAAAAACCTGAAATATGTTTCTTCTTAGACCCTACCAATTTGAGAAAATTTCCCTAAAAGATGTCCATAATTAATGCGTGAATAATAATAATAATAATAATAATAATAATAATAATAATAATAATAATAATAATAATAATAATAACAATGGATCAATAGTATGAGTGACCATTTGATATAACAAGGGAACCAATTATGTTAACGGGAACGATTGCTTTTGTGTGTGAATGTGTGTGCGTGTGTTTGTGTGTGTGTGTGTGTAAACACACATATTAGGGAGTATAGAGGACAATGGGAAATCATACCAAATTTGCTAAAGTTTTACTTCCGAGGTAATTTGTGCTCTGATGACAAGGAAATAATTTCTTCCAGAATTATTTTAAGTTCAATTTTTCCAATATCAACAAAAGTGCCAATTTATTTTAGGCAAGTGTATGGACGATATACCAGTTGTACATCAATTCTAACAAGCAAAACATCGCTAAAATATTGGTTGATATGTTTACTTCATTCATCAGTTAACGGAGTTAGAATCAGTTAGTCAATCAATATTTTTATACTGGACTGATTTTTTAAAATTATTTTTATACATAATTGTATACGATATTATGTAACGGGGAATAAAATCAGACCATTTCTTTTCTTTAAAATCCAATGGGCAATTGTTTTACACGAGCCTTTCAATCTAATTTAGAATTTGTAATTTCCTTATGGTAATACGAGAAATGTAAAACGAGGAAGGAATATTAAAAAGTGGCTCGTTAAAAAAAAAGTCCCAATGGTAATACTTCTTGTTAACTTTTTCCTAGAAATAAAATTTAAAAAAATAAAAATCCACACACATGGGGTTTCAAGTTAGATTACATGATTCACCTTCACTTCTGTGCCAACAAAAAACGTCGAACAGGTCGAGCATGACGTTGTCAAGGCGTACAAAAAACATCCAACAGTTCGAGCATGACGTTAACAAGGTGTACAAATTCCTATCCTGATATGTATGAAATTGACATTTAATGTAATTCTCGAAACGACAGAATGTATGGAAGAGATAAAAACACGGAAGTAAATATATTTGTTGAGAAATGGGGTTCTTTATATGTATATTTACGTTGATTAAACATAATGTAAACAATTAACAACAAAGTCAGAAGAAACCCGTAATTATCAATTTCAGGAGCTTGTTAATACGCCTGTTGCATACAGTTTTCTTCATTCCCCGTGCCGTGTAGTTCGAAATAAATTTCCAAAATTCTGAGAACTTCTTCAGCTAAAGCGCTCTAAATGTCAGGTTCTATTCTGTAGTACTACCTAAAAATGCGTCAAAATAAAAACTTTTGTACCGGACGAACTTAAAATTGTGCAATCAAGCATGCGCAGAAAATCTTGGGTGACGTCGTTTTGCTCTATACGACACTGATCTCGAGCTTATTAACTGTCAGAAATTTTTTAATCAAAGTCGACATGTTTCTCCCACAGAACGTGAATGTTAATGTGAAGTGAAAATAAGGTAAAAATATGAAAGAACCTTTTATTAAAATCCGATATAGACTGAAAAAAAGAATTGAAACTGATGCTTTTGTAATGAAGTTATAGGTAAATCACACATGACCAGTATTGTAGTTACATGTTACCACCTGAACCAATGCAAAATACATGCAACAAATTCACTTAGTAAAATATTCAATGGGTTGAGTATTTAGTTAACAATTTGGTTCGGTCTTGGGTTATCAATTCGAAGAAAAATCGGTGATTTCTCTAAATTCCAACGAGGAAAGTTTTTTTTGAAAAATGGTTCGTGTAAAAAAAATTCCAAGATACATAATAGATATCTACACTCACACGGTCCCCTTTGCCGCGTATATACATTTTCTCTAAGGCAAAAGAAAACTATGTATCAGACACACGGTCCCCACTTTCTAGTGAAATGTATATATTCAAAGCTTATAAATTGTATATCAGTCACACGGTGCCCACTTTCTAGTCATATGTATATATTCAAAGCTTATAAACTATGTATCAGTCACACGGTCCCCACTTTCTATTCATATGTATATATTCAAACCTTATCAACTATGTATCAGTCACATGGTCCCCACTTTCTATTCATATGTATATATTCAAAGCGTATAAACTATGTATCAGTCACACGGTCCTCACTTTCTACTCATATGTATATATTCAAAGCTTATAAATGTCGGAGGATGGGAGGAATAGTAAGGTGCTGTTCATTTGTAAATTGCATAATTTTGTTAGTTGAGGGGATTGTCGGATCAGCAGAAATAGGAAGCTACATCAATTGTATTTAAAAAAAGAGGGGGGGGGGGTGCGGGTAATTGTAACTTGAACATTTGGATCGCATTTACCCATTAAAAGAGATTAATTCCCTTACTCTTCTTTCCTAAATACTAGTATTTTCGATTCCACCTAGCCTTTAGATGTTCAAATCCGTTATTCCCTCTATTATTTTTTTTTTAAAATAATGAACTTGAGTTACCAAAACACGTTAAGAACAGTGGCGTACTAAGGGTAAATGTCGCCCGGGGCGACGATGATGGCCCAAAGGGCCAGAATACGAGGCCCGAATTTATATCAGCTGTTTTGGCGTCCCAAGGCCTCTGGCGCCCGGGGCGTCCGCCCAGTCCGCCCCTCCCCCCCCCCCCGTTAGTACGCTACAGGTTAGGAATATAGTCAAATCAATTAAATAATTTGTTAAATGTGTTGATGGCATAGTGATTTTGTTCATGAAGCTTTTAATACACAAAAGCTCGTCTTGCTTTCTATCGCTGGGACAACAGCATTGCATTGATGTGTCGACAACACATACAAGCACATTTGAATCTTTGTGTATCCAAATGAAGGAGTCAGAGTCGGAACATAAAACTGAGACTGTCAGTTTAACATGCAGTAAAAAGCACGATAGTCAGGTAAACACAGTTTTTATAAGGTAATGTAGATGATACATGGATTTAACCTTTTACCTGTATCTTCCTATTCTTCTGTCAATCTGTTTTGGGTGTGAGTAAAAGGATTTAATATTTTTTAAATTAAAAAACCCCAACTCTTTAAAGAATTAAGTTAATTTGTTGATGTGTATTTATTAAATGAGAATTTTTTATATTTATTTCTTGTAACCCGCACTGATTGCATTAGAAATAATTCCTTTTATTTTAATATTAGTAAATATTGTAATTACTAATCTTTACTAAATGTCAATACACCAGAAGAAATAAAAGATAAAAAAGTAAGCACACTAGACTTGAAAAAAATAAAATTAGCCACAAATTTCACGTAATTAATTCATTTAAAAAAAAAAAAAAAATTATTCTGCTTTTTATTTACAATGATAAAATGAGATTTCCTTGAAATATTTATAACCATTATTTATTTATTTAAACAAGTGTTGTAGATGAAAAATGCTTTTATGATAAGAAAGATTGTAAGGAACAGCACAAAAGTATTTATACAATTAAGAATCTTTTTACTTTGAGGCAATACAATGTATAGGCAGTGCTGTTAGTTTTCTTAGATAATACAGTCTCATCTTATCAGTAGAGCCATGTGATTTTCAATGATCAAATAATTTCCATTTTAACACTAGAAAGACATTTATTTATTTATTTATTTATTTATTTATTTATTTATTTATTTATTTATTTATTTATTTTTATTCAACCTACTCCCTCTGTCTTATTAATGGCTTTTAATCCTTCAAATACGAAGGTCACTCCAGGTCGGAGGGTACGCTATCCAACACCAATTGATTGGTGTACGTCAGTTGGACTGACCACTGGGCTATGATGCAGTGATAAGTTAATCAATGTCATTCAGTGCACGTGCACCATTTGGGGTAGGGGTAGAATAATTCATCGTTCATTTAGACCACCAACTTTATAAAATATTTGGTCATCATGCACTGAGGCAAAGAAAAATTGTCAACTTCCAGCGCAATTTACGTTTGGGCACATGGAATGCAGCAACATAAATGAATTAATCCATCACGTAGGCAAGTCCGGTATCTCCCCTAGGGCAATACAAAATCAATTTCAACATTCCAAACGAGCCGGTCACATGTCTGTGATATGTTTCGATCAATGATCTTGTATTGCAATTTTTAAAAAATATTTATACAACACACAGTATGATATGTGTGTAAAATTAACGCTACAGACATTGCTAAAAGTTTTTGTTATTTTTTGAAAGAGAGAGGAGGACACAAAAAATTATCTTATGTCATACATATATACTAAATATACGCTTATTTCTGAAAAATGTGTTTACGTTGATTTAGGGTATATTAAAACTAATTTTCAAAAAGTGATATACCAGTTTTATTCTTGAAGTTAATAACTTTTCCAGAGATATTATGTCCAACAATTTTAATTGAAAAGGAATATGTAGATGAAGTCTATGACAATTTGATTATTAGACAGAAGGTCTGAGTAAATCATAACGATAAACTATAATAAATGTGTTTAAGCTACAGTTTTCGACGTGGCTGATAAATAGGGAATCTACAAGAAGCGGAAGCTTATATTTCAAGACTGGGAAATAAGCATGCGAAGCCAGCGAAGAAGGGGCAAATAAAATAAATTTGTCACAGTTCAGTCATCAGAAATAGTTCCACTGCTGCAAGATCGTTGCTAGCGTTACCATGGTAATGGTCGTATGCAGTTTTGGACCTAAATATATGCATACAAACGTGTAGAAAATAGTACAGCATTAAAGTACAGTGCCTTGAGACCACACAAACACCACCACTCCCCTCCCGCATTTCTGCATAGAGGTAAATATAGTTGGTTTATGTTGTTTTCCACAGAAAACATTCCTCTTACCCACCACTGTAGATAAGGAATGACAAATTCAGTGGGGGGCAGACTAGTCCCTGATACACAGTGGTGTACTGGCCATTGGGCATACTGGGACAAATTCCGGTGGGCCGCCACATCGGTGGGCCGGTGGGCCGTCAAAAAAATCCGTTTTTACCAGTGTTTTACTTGTGTGAGCAAAACCCCGGGCCTGTCCCAGCAGACCGTCGCATCGGTGGGCCGTCAAAAAAGTCCGTTTTTACCGGTGTTTTACTGGTGTGAGCAAAACCCCGGGCCTGTCACGGCAGATAAGTCCAGTGCCGAGTTGCTTACCCACTACACTCCTGCCGATACATATCTTTGAGATTCGCTTGTCTTGAACACAATGGAAATGAAAGCAAAATAATGAATAAAAGATTGAAGCAAATCAAAAATAAACTCATTAACTACGCTAAAACGCTGGCAAAACTTTGAAGTCTGAACGTCGATTCGTTATCAAACTGGTTTGGTCACGTTTAGAGTATTCCAAAATGATTGCAATATTGTTAATAAAATAGTCTAAAGCAAATAAAGCTGCATATGACATTGAGCAACTAATTATTGAAAGTACAATATTAATGTAGTATTTTTTAAAAAAATCCAAATCAGTTTTCATTTAGTCTAATCAGTATTGTCCACATGCTTACATTGACTTTAACAAATAAACAAACATCATTTAATGTATGGGTTGGTGTGCAGAGGAGGTGGTGGGAGTGAGAGTAGTAGAGTGTTAGTATGTGATAGGAGGTGGTGGGAGTGAGAGTAGTAGAGTGTTAGTATGTGATAGGAGGTGGTGGGAGTGAGAGTAGTAGAGTGTTAGTATGTGATAGGAGGTGGTGGGAGTGAGAGTAGTAGAGTGTTAGTATGTGATAGGAGGTGGTGGGAGTGAGAGTAGTAGAGTGTTAGTATGTGACACGAGTGTGAAGACAAAATACTCACCCACAGTTGGCATATCATAATCTAGAAAAGAAAAGAAAAATATTAATAATAAAAACACAAAGGTAAGAGGGAATTACTAAATCAGAATTTATCTGTAGCAATATACAAAATTTCCATTTTAAAGTGTTTAAATTATGTTATAGAGGACAGAATATTCAACCTCATATGGGTATCTATATCGATTTGCATGTATACTAGTATCTCTCTGTATATATATTCACCATAAAATCTGTCTATCGGCATGTCTGTCTGTTCGTGCGTCTGTGTATGTGTCTATACATCTGCACCTGTATGTATGTATGTATTAATTTATGTGAGACTGGATGCATGTATATATTTTTGAATGGATGGGTAAAGAGATGGATGGATGGATATATAGATCAATGTGTATATTTTATATGTATCATATTTATTTATGTATGTACGTTTGTATGAAGGAATGTATGTCTAAAAGTATAAACTTAAGTATAGAGGGATGGATCGATAGACGGATGGATAGATGGATAAAATGTGTGTATTTTGTATATTATATCTATCTATCTTCCTTATGATGATTGTTTGGGAATATGTAGAAGAGAAGCGTTCTTACTTGGCCTTGGATAAAGTACTTGTGACTGTAAGTTCATCCAGTACGTTCTGAAGTCTTGAGCAACAGTGGCCCTGAAAATAATACAAACAAAAATAAATAAAATGCGCATGATTTGTGCAGTATCTGTGACAATGTTTGCATTACCAAATATGTTACGTGCGAAGTGTAAGCGCCTATAAGCGAGAGGTCTAGGGATTTATTTTTGAAATTTGAAATCGTCTATCAAACCTATAAGTTGGCAACGTTTTCTCCATACGTTTCATTGATTAAACAAGTATTAAGATTCCCCAAAAGAAGAAGCAGAAGAACCCACGTGGTCGCAGATTAAAATATGTATCAATGCGGAATAACTGAAACACAAACACAGAATAACTGAAGCTCGATTTCACAACAAATCTAAGTTACATTTAGTGTTGCTAACTTGTGGATGCTGCTGCTGCTGATGATGATGATATTATTATTTGAAGATAGGGATAGAAAGACTCAAAGTTACATTTAAATGATTTCGTTACAAGATTTTATCAAGGAATTAATAAATATTTTGTTGTCGGAGATTGTAAAAAGTAGGTCACTACTTAAATTACGTTTTCTTTTCTTCTTTTTTTCCGCATATTAAATTTGTTTGTCAACTCGATTCCTGTTTAAATCAGGTTAAAATAATCGAAGTTTGCAGAACTTAAATAGCGATCTTTATATTGAACGAAAAAAGAAATATATAAAAGGTTTTCCTGACACCACAGTGTGCATTAGTCGATATGGTGCCGTACTATTTGCACACACAAAAAATTGGGGGAATCGTACTTTTATCTCTTTTTAAAAAAAAAAAAAAAATATATCATGTTCAATAATATTGAATTTGAAGTCTGCAAAAAGATGTTTACCCTCTGATATTGGCGACCTCCATCCCCGCTTTATGTGGAATCCTCCAGATTTCGCAGAACAGCTTGTTCGCGCATGCTTAGTGGGTTGCTGTGTACAATGCCAACAAATATTGCTATTTCAAAACGTTTACCACTTGGCTTTAACTTTTGATCCTTTGACCTTTTATCAAAACTGATTGTACATTAGCACGAGGTACTTGAGTGCAATGATTAAGAACAATTCGTAGGAAGAAGACCAATTGTAAGTCCTGATACAGTTCATATAGACCATTTTGGAGCTTGAATTTGGACCTTCATGCTATTTCAAATTCAAAGATGGATTAGTCTAGCATATTTGACGAAAGTGTACCCACAGAAACGGGAGATAAGCAATTCCGTTTATTACCACGATACTGACCTTTGACCCTTTTGTCATAACGATTCAAGCGATATTGCATGTAATAGTGAACTCATTTGCTAAATCTGATAACAATTTAATATTGTAAACGGAAGATATAACTAAGTCAAGAAATTTAGAGAAAAACTTACATCAGACTGACGATGGACAGTGATTAGGCCGACATGTCTTAATTAACACATTCTTCTCAAGAAAGGCAATAATATTGGTCAAGGTCAGTATTGAGACAGAGGTTCTACTTACCCAAACTGGACAGGCTGGTTCAATCCGGGCGATGGGTACCATTTCAGAACGATGCTGGTTTTCCCGCTAGGCTCAGTGTGGGTGACTGTTGGCGTCATACATGGTAACAACTTCAAGATGGATTGCCCTCCCATCATACCGAATTGGTTGTTCATGCCAAACTGGTTGTTCATGCCGAACTGGTTGTTCTGAGTGTTCAGGCCAAACTGGTTGGTCTGTCCGAACTGGTTGGTACCAAACTGGTTCTGGCCAAACTGGTTGGTACCAATCTGGTTCTGGCCAAACTGGTTGGTACCAAACTGGTTCTGGCCGAATTGATTGATCGTTGTCCCTTGCTGCATAATGGGTTGATCATTCATGTAACGGAATTCACCCCCTTGCACGGGCTGCCCATTGAGATAGTGAGCCTGCAGAATTAATCCCTTGAATATGCTGTTCATCGAGTTCAGACCTGCTAGGTTGTTGGGTGATATGCGCACTATAATGAAACCAGAATTCAGTAGATGTGTCGGATAGGGGTGATACACACTGTCCTACTTGCAAACGTTCGCGACGATGAGGGAAGAGTTACATTTAGGGTTCAAGATGCAACCTTTTTGACCCGTGATGCGTCACGTGATGATGTTTGCACTGAGAAAGGTCTTGGACCGTTTATAAGTTAGGTTTATAAAAAAATGGCTTTGTAATTTGAGAATTTTACCCTTTTTGCCTTTGTCTTTGTTTTGTATGCCTTGTTTGGGATGCCTAAATTTCTAAATTTACTCTGCACTATATAGCATGATGGTGCTGATGTGCTGTTAAACTCTATACATGCATACATACATACATACATACATACATACATACATACATACATACATACATACATACATACATACATACATACATACATACATACATACATACATACTCTCCCAGGCCAGCAAACGTTTGTACTGTCAATTTTGCGTTCTGCACGATTGTTAGTCATACATGATCAATTATAAAATGAATAAATAATTTAATAATAACATCTTTTTTTAAAGAGTTTTAAATGAATTTTAAAAAAAAACATATTCAAGCGCCACGTGTATTCCGATATTTTAGTACAGCTAAAATTGCACATATCAAGCTAGCTGGAACAGACACAATCATCAAAATTTTGCATTGATAATTAAGATGGGGATTTATTCATAAAACAATGGTAACACGGATATCTGTTTCGCTTGCGAACAGCACTACCTTGTATGTTTCACAGCTTTAAAAATTTCTACCAAATCTTTGAATATTTTACAATGAATCAACGGCCTTCTCCGCCAGAAAAGTGATACATAAGTTTATGATTTAAAGTTGCTTTTTGTTCAATGGCAATCAAAGCGTGAAACATTCATTATTTCATTATGTGGTCCTTATACCGATAAACAAACACAGATTTTGTTTCCTTTGGAGCCTTTATACGTACTAAAATTAGATCTCTACAGAGAAGTTAAATTTACTAGTTGGGTGTGACACATTGGACATATAGGAAATGTTCTGTTCCTTCCTTGTTTGAAATCTCGCAAATCACAGATGCAACACCGGAATGCTTTGTCATGTCCCCATTTACAAATTTGGTTATGATAGAGTTTCTTAGTATTAAAGAAATGCACACTGCACAGACTGTGTACCATAGTTAACAAACTTGAACCCGAAGTTTGGACATTTTTGCACCGTAGCTGCGTGTGTCTATCTATCTCTCTCTCTCTCTCTCTCTCTCTCTCTCTCTCTCTCTCTCTCTATATATATATATATATATATATATATATATATATATATATATATATATATATATATACACACACACACACACACACACACACATATTTCTCAGGTCGTGAAGCTAAGTGGGGCTAAACTTTAAAATATGTATTGGTATGTCATAACTTTCGAACAGGTCGGATGACGTCTAAGGTACACAAATTTGTGTGCGATCAATTACAGATGTATGTAGTTGAGCCAGCTGGAGGCTGGAGGTGCTTGCTTTTTGTCTATTGAGTAACATGCCTTGTCAATGGATGGATAAAAAACCCAGGCCAATAGTAGTCAATCGGTCGATTACATCTACATAAAATCTTCAGAACGGTTATAACTAGCACTGGCAAGTATATTTGGGCCTACTTTATTTCTAAATTGTGTACATTAGCCCAAGATCCTGCCTGAACCGATGATTTATTTATAATTTCAGAATTCAGTCTTTAATTATATTTTAATTGTGAGGTCAGGTGATTGTCAAAAAGAAGAAAGAGAAGTGTTTCAAATACATGTTATAAATATACATGAACATGTATTTTATCAATATTATATTGTATATCACTGATAACAAATACCGTAACAGATCCTTATTGAACAAAAAGAAATCCCCGGATATATACTAAATAATAGTATTACTGTCACGAATTTGTGTGGTTCCAACACCACATTGATTTCAAGGCAACAATTACTGGCAATAATGTACGATGTTTCCGATTATTAGGCTGGCCGTAATTGAGCAGGGAAGGATCCAGGAATATCGGGGTTGGGGGTGGGGGAGGGGATACGTATTTATGTGGTTTGTGGGATGGAAGCCCCTAGTTGGAAGTCCAGGAATCTCCTGCATTGTATGCGTGTATAGGGCATACATTTAACCATCGAACAGTAACGAAAACTTACTCCAGGTAGTTTCGCGCTCATTTCGGGCAATCAGATCACTGGATTCTAGAATGATATTTAACTCCAGATACTATTTATAATTGTCGACATTATCTAATCAGATGCCATTATATGTTCGTTTGCGTAGTTACTTTACAATTTAATTTATCTGCGAGCTTAAATGATGAACACAATTGTTTTAAAAAAATGTTTCTTTTTGATTTCAAGAAATAATTCTTATAAGAAACAAAACAACAGTTCTTTTCCGAGTTTCTAAGCCATATTTCAATTAAGTCAAAAATAACTACGGCTGATAAAAAAATACAAATATCATGACCAAGAGTAAGGTTGCGGCATCTTCATAAATCGACATATATTACACATAATTGGTCATTCTATGATAATTTGGCTTTGTCTCTATTTATTTAGGCCCTATTCTAAGCATTTACCACAGCTAGTGGAGATCTCGCATTTGTTGGTTACGCTACAAAATTTGGGCAATAATTACTACCGGCAGTATTGAAATACACATTCATGCGTCCACCGGGGAAAGGAAAAGGCGGGGTGGGGAGTTGCGTCGTCTTCCCATTTATTTTATTTTTTGTATAGTCATAGAAATTAATGTATATGTCACCTGTCAAAAATGAATAAAAGTTCCCATTACACATTACGAGATAAGATTGCCTTAACAGTTATAACCAATGATACAGATGACCATTTTTCTCATAGTTCGCAGAAGTTTCTTTATTTTGATTTCTTTTGTATGTACTAAGTTTAACAAACCTAATTCAAGCTGACAATCACGTATTTTATTCCCATCGTCTCCATTTGCGACATCGTTTACATTTTTCTATCCAATCACAAATTTTGAAAGAACCGATACATCAGCAGAGCAAGTTTCATGAAGACAAAATTTCTTCTATCCCAATGAATAATGACAAAAGGAAGGCTTCATTCCCACACCCACCAACCCACCCCCTCCCCAGAAAGGAGATAACCGTAACATTACAATAATAGTTTGAAAGATTACGTGAAACAAATTTCTTTTTTCTTTTTCTTACACCTATGCGAAGAAAACTAATGAAAATCATCTGTCCTCTTTTTGTGAATATGCCAAAGCTTTGAAAATTGTATTCAGATCAGTAATACCTTTATATTATTGTATTGCGTTCGTTCTTTCGTTCGTTTCTTATGCTGTAGTATGTAGAATCGGGGTTGTTTAGTAAATATTTGCACATGTCTCCAATCAGGAATTTACAGATTTCCCGTATCAGATAATTAAAATTTAGCTCATAAGACAAAGTTGCAAACATATAAAGCAAAAGAGATACTGCAGTATTAAAACAGAACAATGGATGCTATTAAAATTGTAGGTCAAGTTTTATGTTTGTTTAATTTTGTATTCTCTACTCACTGACAAACATAATCCACGAACATACGAGCAGAAAAGAAAACAATTATCAGATATGGTTTTTGGTACATTCATAAAGGAATTAATTATGGGTACATTTCATAAAGGAATGAAGGAATGGGTACATTCATAAAGGAATGAATTATTGGGTACATTCATAAAGGAATGAATGATTGGGTACATTTCATAAAGGAATGAATTATTGGGTACATTTCATAAAGGAATGAATTATTGGGTACATTCATAAAGGAATGAATTATTGGGTACATTCATAAAGGAATGAATGATTGGGTACATTTCATAAAGGAATGAATGATTGGGTACATTTCATAAAGGAATGAATTATTGGGTACATTCATAAAGGAATGAATGATTGGGTACATTTCATAAAGGAATGAATTATTGGGTACATTTCATAAAGGAATGAATTATTGGGTACATTCATAAAGGAATGAATTATTGGGTACATTCATAAAGGAATGAATTATTGGGTACATTTAATAAAGGAATGAATTATTGGGTACATTTCATAAAGGAATGAATTATTGGGTACATTTCATAAAGGAATGAATTATTGGGTACATTTCATAAAGGAATGAATTATTGGGTACATTTCATAAAGGAATGAATTATTGGGTACATTTCATAAAGGAATGAATTATTGGGTACATTTCATAAAGGAATGAATTATTGGGTACATTTAATAAAGGAATGAATTATTGGGTACATTTCATAAAGGAATGAATTATTGGGTACATTTCATAAAGGAATGAATTATTGGGTACATTTCATAAAGGAATGAATTATTGGGTACATTTCATAAAGGAATGAATTATTGGGTACATTTCATAAAGGAATGAATTATTGGGTACATTTCATAAAGGAATGAATTATTGGGTACATTTCATAAAGGAATGAATTATTGGGTACATTTCATAAAGGAATGAATGATTGGGTACATTCATAAAGGAATGAATGATTGGGTACATTCATAAAGGAATGAATGATTGGGTACATTTCATAAAGGAATGAATTATTGGGTACATTTCATAAAGGAATGAATTATTGGGTACATTTCATAAAGGAATGAATTATTGGGTACATTTCATAAAGGAATGAATTATTGGGTACACTTTCATAAAGGAATGAATTATTGGGTACATTTCATAAAGGAATGAATTATTGGGTACATTTCATAAAGGAATGAATTATTGGGTACATTTCATAAAGGAATGAATTATTGGGTACATTTCATAAAGGAATGAATTATTGGGTACATTTCATAAAGGAATGAATTATTGGGTACATTTCATAAAGGAATGAATTATTGGGTACATTTCATAAAGGAATGAATTATTGGGTACATTTCATAAAGGAATGAATTATTGGGTACATTTCATAAAGGAATGAATTATTGGGTACATTTCATAAAGGAATGAATTATTGGGTACATTTCATAAAGGAATGAATTATTGGGTACATTTCATAAAGGAATGAATTATTGGGTACATTTCATAAAGGAATGAATTATTGGGTACATTTCATAAAGGAATTAATTATTGGGTACATTTCATAAAGGAATTAATTATTGGGTACATTTCATACAGGAATTAATTATTGGGTACATTTCATACAGGAATGAATTATTGGGTACATTTCATAAAGGAATTAATTATTGGGTACATTTCATAAAGGAATTAATTATTGGGTACATTTCATAAAGGAATGAATTATTGGGTACATTTCATAAAGGAATGAATTATTGGGTACATTTCATAAAGGAATTAATTATTGGGTACATTTCATAAAGGAATGAATTATTGGGTACATTTCATAAAGGAATTAATTATTGGGTACATTTCATAAAGGAATGAATTATTGGGTACATTTCATAAAGGAATGAATTATTGGGTACATTTCATAAAGGAATGAATTATTGGGTACATTTCATAAAGGAATGAATTATTGGGTACATTTCATAAAGGAATGAATTATTGGGTACATTTCATAAAGGAATGAATTATTGGGTACATTTCATACAGGAATGAATTATTGGGTACATTTCATACAGGAATGAATTATTGGGTACATTTCATAAAGGAATTAATTAATGGGTACATTTCATAAAGGAATTAATTAATGGGTACATTTCATAAAGGAATTAATTAATGGGTACATTTCATAAAGGAATTAATTAATGGGTACATTTCATAAAGGAATTAATTAATGGGTACATTTCATAAAGGAATTAATTAATGGGTACATTTCATAAAGGAATTAATTAATGGGTACATTTCATAAAGGAATTAATTAATGGGTACATTTCATAAAGGAATTAATTAATGGGTACATTTCATACCATCTTTCGAAGAGAAACTGATACAGGTTATAACTGTTGAAGTATTTATTTATTTATTTATTTATTTATTTATTTATTTATTTATTTATTTATTTATTTATTTATTATGTCCCTATTGAACATTCGTTTAAAATGAATGATGTTTGATATTACTCGAATATTACAGATTTCCTCTTTAAAACATCACCGAAAACCTTCAAACGTTTGCAAGGACAGAAAACCTAAAATGTGCAGTTTAAGTTACCAGAACAACCGTTAATAGTCGATTTTTTTTCTTTTTTTTTTCGTGTAGTACTTACCCAGTACGCCGCAATTCAAGACCTGTCCCGGCATCGCCATGGTGTTGCAGGGGACATAACCCTGTATGTTAGTGGAAATGGAGTAGGGGCTGGGGGTGAGTTGATTGGTAGTCCCGGCATGACCTGGTCTGAGCGTAGTGCATGCTTGTGGATCAGCCCCGCTGCTGTGCCCGGTTACAAAGGGTATATGGTGGCCTAATAGAAGAATAAATGACACGAGCAATTGCTTCATTTTGTCCTTCAGCTTGGCTTTCTCCGTCACCTTTCGAATATCTAAGAACAGAAATCTGTCCTTATTTCTCAGAGATTCATTCAATACTTCCCTTCTCCTTCTCCCCTTGCAAGTACAGGTCGAAAAGTGCTTCTCCTCAAATTTGATCCTTCTTGCTGTATTTTGAAAATAGGAAACAAGAAAGGAAAGTTGTATAAATTATCACTAATACTTTTATCCTCCTTTTCTCTCTCGTCCAGATATTTTTAGTACTTATCCTATGAGACTTTGCTTTTCTTGCGATCCTTCCAAAGTGTTCGAATTCCAAAATATTAGCTACTCTTTGTTCTTATCCTTCCTTTCTTGCAAGCACAGAGCGAACGTTGTCAAATCATCTGTTTTATCTTATGATTAAGCTATTTTCGAAAGCACAACTATGGACCCGTAACAATGACAGGATGTCCTCGGTACATGAACGAAAATTAGAATGACCCAAATGCCATTGCTCTGAAGGTATATCTCTGTAAGTTATTCCGTCACCGGAAACACTTTGCATGTGTCGTGCCAATAAGACGGTATGACAGCTAACGGTGGAATACGTGATGACTGTTTACAAACGGTTTATATACATCGAACGCATCATCAATTTTGTCATGTTCGACAGCAGGTGTCCGCAGTAATTTGTAGTAGTGGGTGGAGCCTTCTTATACGTACAGAGGAAAGTAATGAGTAACTAGTAATACTTATTTTGGAATGAAACAGGTCTTACTCACTTTTACGAAGAAGTTCAATTTCAAGATATAATTAAAAAGAATAATTTCATAAAACTAATTTCTACAACTTTACACTCAATATATATATATATATATATATATATATATATATATATATATATATATATATATATATATATATATATTGATAACAGCACAAATACAAAACAGTTTCCCAACATATCGAGCTAAACAAGCTCAGGAAAAGAAACAATTTACATCCACAAAACAAACACTAAACACAAAAAGCCAAGAGAAATTCTTAACTCCTACATGTTTGAATGACGGGGAAATATACAAACAGTGGATAAAAAAATAGAAGAAAGAAAGAAGACAACAAATTTTAAACGGTCTTAAAACGGGTGACTAAATATCTATTTGATTCTGCCATCGGCCCAACAAAATTGTGTAACAAAAGTTAAGAGGGGACTATCGTGCATATCACTCAGAGATCCAAAATGTTATTCATATATATATATATATATATATATATATATATATATATATATATATATATATATATATATATATATAGGCTTATAGGTGGGTTTGGGAGGTAAGTGGCTTGGTAGGCAAGTTTCTACGTTAATTGAAGTATGTAAGTCGGTAGGCCTGTAGGTTGATAGGTAGGTAGATTGTTGGATAAAAACGTCTGTCTGACCGTCTGACTTAATGTATGTATATTCGAAAACTCAGAGAGACATTAAAGACTCGTTGAGTTCGGCCAAGAGAGGTAATACAGAAACTGTATACGTTGTCTTTTTTGAACAAGGACGAGAAAGGCAAGATGAAAATTTAAATTACATTATTCTCATTTCCTTCAGTCTATAAATTACTTATTTTAGTCAGAACAGATCATCAATAATAATAAAAAATACTACTCACTGAAAGCTTATAGATATAATGTAAATACTACTCACTGCAAACTTATTGATATAATGTAACATAGAAAAGATAGAGATCTGTAATATTTTTTTAAAAAATCATCACATGGAAAAACAAATAAAATATGCTGTATACCTTTGTCCCTTTAAAAAAATATTGATTTGAATTTATTGCAATTTTTTTTTTACGTGAACGTTATCCACATTATGTCAAACACTTGTATTTGTTATTTTTGACTATCACAAGTGGAAGTGTAAGGTGCTGAACCGAGTGCGCGAAAACAGGTACCTGCATTGAGAGTGATCAATCACAAGTTAAGCCGCAGGCAAAGGTGATTGAAGTAAATCAGTTAGTTATTTTCTCAACTACGTCTTACTCACTCGGGGAATCTGGGACTAGAATGTATAATTCTAGTCCTAGGGGAAGGCAAATGTACACAGAAAAATAGTTACATCTAAAACTTACTAGTACCTATGGAATTAGGATCCAGTGAATTTAGCATTTAAAAAAAAAAAATTAACGATCGATAAATATGTAACTTACTTAAAATATTTCAGATAGATAGATAGAGATATATAGATAGAAAAAACTATTTCAGATATATATATATATATATATATATATATATATATATATATATATATGTATATATATTATTGTTAAATTATGTCGTAGGAGAAAGATCCACAGATTGAGTTGATCTCATTAAATAGTCATTCCACATTAGAAATAGGCCATCACCGATGATCGAAGCTGAAATTGCCGTTGTGCGAAATGAAGAAATATGCCATATTTTAGGCCATGTGTCATAAAAGAGAAAATCCAACTCGTTGTAGTTAGAACATTTATTGATTTCTCTAAGAGAAATTTCATTAAATATATCTCATACAGATGTACAGTTACGTTGTATTTTAGTCATTCACGTGTAAGACAGTGATATGGGGAAGAGACTTCAAAGATCAATTTTGTATGAGTTTTAATCTACCTTTTTGTGAAATCAATCATTGCATTGGAAAATAAATTATTTGAGACTGAATGATCAAGGCAGCAAGATTTATCAAATGTGCATACGAGTCGTTTGTAACTGAACACCCTTCATCGTACAGACTTATCAAATGTGCATACGAGTCGTTTGTAACTGAACACCCTTCATCGTACAGACTTATCAAATGTGCATACGAGTCGTTTGTAACTGAACACCCTTCATCGTACAGATTTATCAAATGTGCATACGAGTCGTTTGTAACTGAACACCCTTCATCGTACAGACTTATCAAATGTGCATACGAGTCGTTTGTAACTGAACACCCTTCATCGTACAGATTTATCAAATGTGCACACGAGTCGTTTGTAACTGAACACCCTTCATCGTACAGATTTATCAAATGTGCATACGAGTTGTTTGTAACTGAATACCCTTCATCGACAGACTTATCCATAATTTTGTTATCAACGTCATTCCGAATTAGACCAGTTAGAGTTATTGTATTGGCTCATTTGACGTCGTCCCAAATCAAAACCAATTAGAGCTATTTTATTGGTTCATAGGAAGACCAATTAGAGGTATTATATTGGTCCAGTCAACAATAACATTCTAAAATAGCACTGCTCTTGTATTTGTAGAAACGTGTGTCATCAAAGGCATCACAATATATGTGTCCATGTTTTTCTAGCTTTATTTCAAGAAATCAGAAATCTCTAAGAAAGACTAATACGTGCTGCGGAAAAGGTCTGAGTAAATCGAATGTTTTCAACTATGGGAAACCTTGCCCCGTATTTATGAAACTCCTAAACTTAAGTACATATTAAAATTCAAATTTTGTTAGTTTACAATAAATAAATTAATTGAAATACGTGAGATTTCAAAGTGTCAATACATTTTGATACAGCTGTATGTTAAATATCTATGGTTCGTTTTGTAACAATTTGGCACACATAAGGCAAAGGTCATTTTGAGTTAGGGTGAGAACTCCAATTTATGAGTTTCTAGCCTGAACCAGGGTGTTAACGTTATTTACTGAAATCGTTTGCTTTTTATCTGACTCTTCTTTAAAGAAAGAGGGTCAAACGTTGAAAAATCAGACTTGTCGTAAAACAGACTTTCAGTACTTATTCTGATGTTATTGCAGTCTATGTTTTGTTAATTTGTTTACTTTTCGTTTTTTTTTTCTTTTTTCTTTTTCTTTCCTTTTGTGAATGCTTAACTATTACATTTGTAACCGTTCTAGATTCATATATAAAAAACAACATCTTCGGACTAAGGTAAATTTGTTTGTATGACATGAAATGAACGAACATTTGTCAACGAAAGATTTAAGGAAAATTCAACATATACTGGTGACTTAACTTTAAACGTCGTTGACTGGAGGAACAAAATTTTAAAAATAATATTGTGCTTCACATCACAGAATGAATAATTCGTTTTATGTCAGTCATGAGATCAATATTAAATTACATATCAAGACATCAGATTCCAGAAGCTTATTACAAACACTTTTTGTATATGCACACAAAGGTTTGTTTGTTTCTTTAATGTTTTTTTTTTTTTTTTTTTTGTTTTTTTTTTATTGTTTGGGCTTTAATAATAATAATAATAATAATAATAATAATAATAATAATAATAATAATAATATAATAATAAATTATTATTATTATTATTATTATTATTATTATTATTATTATTATTAATTAATTAATGTTTTTATTTATTACTTCAAGAGGTCGTCTAATCCAGTTGACAATACGATGCTATTAACAAAAACTCCAAGTTGCAGTGAACATGAAATAACCAATATAATTGTTATACACAATTTAAACTATAATTGTCATAGTCATTATTGGAATATTACCTTCACTGGAAGTTGTATAAAATCTATCTTACAATTTCAAAATATTTAAGTGATGTAATAAGCTTACCTAGTTTACAAGGAAGTTTTTATGGAATAACTTCACAGGGTATAGATTTCTGATTATGAGAAACCACCTTCACTGATGGCTTTATTGTCAGTTTTTATTGCTTTCTCATCACGAACGTCTTCTGACAGTGTGAAAATCGAATTTCCGAGTCCATGACGAGAAAATACTCTAGACGTGAAACTCGAATTCCTGAGTCCATAGCAAGAAAATACCTTGAACGTGAAAATCGAATTCCTGAGTCCATGACAAGAAAATACCTTGGATTTTTTTGAAGTTATGTCAAGAACAGCCTGAATTCTTGAAAGTTTACGGGGAAAGTCTTAATCATCGTCTTTGCGTAGATGTCACATAAATCGGTTGATGGATAAAGATCGATACGCCACTAGTAGATAACATTTCAACCAATGGGGATTTCTCATTTAAATAATGATTTAATACTAACACTTCTAAGGAAGGTGTACGCTCCAAAATGCAGGTAGCGACTTGGTTACGCATAGTTTATCAAGAATCATGCATGATTCGTAAGAAAAAAAAAGAAAAAAAAAAAAAGAAAGAAAACCTCTTCTACTTCCTTGCATCAAATATACTAGAGTTTAGAATAGATGTCCATAAGGTTTATAACGGGACAAATAATGTTAGGATCAAGACCAAATTAAAGGCGGAGCAAATGGAGCAGATGCTTCAGAGCCCCCACCCGGCCCGGGGGAGGGGAGGGGCCGCAAATGGTATTTTATGTGGTTGTGTTTTTTGGGGTGGGTAGGGGTAGGGGTGGGGGAAAGCTTTTTGAAATTGCTCCTTGGCCTCCTACCACCTTAATCCGGGCTTGATCAGGATAGGTAATATTTAGATCGTCGTAATCACATATTGTATTGCCTCCGTGTAGCTTCTCGAATATTTTGGATTGAATGTGGTGTAGTCAAGATGTTTTAGAAACTCTTCTTCCACTCATTTGTTTGTAGTGACTTTACCTACACAAATATTAAACTACCTGGTTAATAAGATTTGCTGTTGATATGTTTTGCCAAAATATTGTCATTGCTTACAATGTCTTTATTTACCGAAGATGAAATATTCAGCATTTATCTAATACTTCTTATATAATCTTCCATACGGTCCACATAATAAGTAAATAGTGTATCACATATGTC
This sequence comes from Margaritifera margaritifera, assembly GCA_029931535.1. Taxonomy (NCBI): domain Eukaryota; kingdom Metazoa; phylum Mollusca; class Bivalvia; order Unionida; family Margaritiferidae; genus Margaritifera; species Margaritifera margaritifera. The sequence continues at coordinate 5,928,895 of JAQPZY010001625.1, read as the reverse complement.
TATATAATATTATCTCTCCCCTCCCTTTCTCTCTCTCTCTCTCTCTCTCTCGTACGCGCGCACGAGAGAGAGAGAGAGAGAGAGATAGAGATTTGATAATAAACTTAAAACAAGGCACTTCAGTTTTTTATTTCTTCAAAACAAAGAAGAAACCAGCAATTAGCATATCGTCGTAAGTCATTCAAACCCTAAGACGTTTCGATATCTATGGACCAAAAGTATGAGCATCACATGACTTACAGGCACACTGGCAGCTTGACGGACTTTCGGGCCTAATGTCCGTCGCCTGTCGAATGCCACATGAGATTATATACAAATTCAAATCGTCATAACTTAAACATTTTTCAAACATTTCTCATGAAATTTTCAGTACATACTAAAAAATGTAACATTAATTCACACTGGGTAAGTGTCAAAATTAACATAAAATACTTTGAATGTATATGCCGTGATATACTAATGAGTAGGGCGTGGTTATGTCTACTCCGGCGATAGGTCAATTGACCCTTGGGCAAGCTATTGATTGATAAGGCCATTGCTCACACGATGGAGCACACGATCGGCCACGTGGAGTGTATACCGTAAGATAAATAAAAACAGTTGACTCAGACATGCGTATAAAGATTAGGTTTAGATTCGTGATAACAGAATTTAGAAAAGTGACTTTAGAACTGATTTTGAAAACCCGTAACTCGGACTTTTGTTGTCCAGAAATACTTGATAACAGCAGCCATTTTCTTTCTTTTTTTGGAAATGCAGTCTTTAGATGACATTACACAGGCAGCGGCACAAATGTTTTATCATTGAGAAAATTACTAATTATGGAAACTTTTGTCCAAAAGTATTTTGTTGAGTCATGCTTAACGACAAACCTTTCTAATTTTAAAAATAAATATAATTTAGAAAAATCCAGACTCCTAAAGTTTTTATTTCACGCACCTAATAATTAAGTGCAAATCTAAGGAATCTTATTTTTGTTGTCCAGTTGTAACAAGCGATGTAAAAAAAAACCCCACTGGTTTCAGTAAAGTATTCTTTAATATATATCATAAAATAGAAATAATTACCATCTATATACATTTACATTTAAAAAGATCAAATTTACACTTATTATTTATCACAATGATAATACAATTGAATGATTTAACAATGCGACGTCAAAGGTGCTGCCTATTTTGGTGGAAATATCTATGTTGACTTTCACTCTTCTAAGTCCATTATAAACATTCTGTTATAAGTCGAAAAAAAAGGAAAACATAGCGAAAATAAAGGAAAAAACACGACCACGCATGCATAGAGACACACAAGAGAAGCAAAGTGATATTTCTGCATCATTTTTCTGGCTGTCGGCAAACTAGTATGAGCGTCATGACAATACAAATTTGTGTTCGATGGGCGATGTTTGCATAGAATAGCTTGTTAGTATGAACATTCTGGTGTACTTAATTAGGATTATTGGTTGATATTAATTTATCAATCGTATATTAAAATATATATCTCAATATAAATATTTTGAAAAGCATCTAGAGTTCATGAAAACACAGCCAATAATGAATCTCATCAACTTCACACCTTGTTTTGACAGTACAAATATCGATCGGTCTTCTTCGTGCCACCTGACACAAGTCAAATCTAATATTTTGGTAAATAATTATTATACAAAAATTCTCATGGTTTTTAACTAGCTTTCAGTCCTTTGCAAGTGTATGTTTATTATAGATCTAAGCTGTTTACATACACGCGTTTCCATTGGAGCTAAAATTGCTTATTGTGTCTTGACAGAGGAAGACAACTCTGCATATCCCTGCCGATTTTATCCCCTACGAAATGTAATTCAGCACCTATTCCCAATCTTGTTTAAAATTGTTAATTTGTTTCTCTTTACAAGCTTCTGTTTTCATTCACATTGATTACACATATAAAAAGATGCTTCAGAATCAATGGTGAAAGTTTGTTTAACAAAGAAAGTACAAACTCTGCAGCAACAGCGTTCCGAACAGTAAATAGGCGGCCATTTGTTTCGATTAATCCCCGGCATGTACGTTGAACTGAGTGAGAACTAGGCCAAGCAAACAAAAAGAAGGTAATTCAAAACATTTAAAGTTATATACGGTTGCTCCAAGTTATTTGTTATGCTTGACTTACCAATGCTACTGTAGTGAGATTAACATTCTGTTATTTTACCTTGCAATCTATGTATGTCTGTCTGTCCCGGTTGGTCGGCTTGTCTGTTAGTTTTACTATCATTACCACCATAGGAAATATATATATATATATATATATATATATATATATAGAGAGAGAGAGAGAGAGAGAGAGAGAGAGAGAGAGAGAGAGAGAGAGAGAGAGAGAGAGAGAGATGCCTTTGGGCATTTCATTTAAACATAGCTCCCTGCGGGCTCGGGGATGTAGAACAGACCCGGTGCGCCCTCTTGCATGTCAGAAGAGGCGACTAATGAAGGCAGGAGCCACAGTGGTTAGCGTGCCGGACATGTGATCGAAAGGGTGCATGTTCGAATCATACCATCAGATCAGCCTGGGCCAGCTGATGTGGTGTTTCCTTGGGCAAGGCACTCTTGGCACTAGTAGTGTGATAATAGCTATTTTAGATTTCAGTTATTGATCTGGGTCGAAACCTTTTATACCCCATGACTTTACCCTCACATTACACGCGAGTGCATTATTTACGCGCGTGCCCGCGGTGAGCCTCGTGCGATTATAACCCGCGGGCGCCTCCATGTGAAGTTACGATGAGGTGCCTCTGTACACTGTTGCAATATTAGTATTGATTGCGGCTATACTGCATAATATATTCTGCAGAGATTGTTTATTTTGTGTGAGAATATTTTATATTGATCGCAGCTATATTTCCTTTTACGTGAGAATATATTATATTAGAGAATTATCGTAGTGTATATATAAATATATATATATATATATATATATATATATATATATATATATATATATATATATATATATATATATATATATATATAATAAAATGGCGAAAGCTTCACCGATTGATACGTATAGTATTTTGAGTGGATTTATGAACGTATCTGATGCAGGAATCACATTGCCCAAACAATGGCGTGTTTGTAACGTCAAAGTAAAGATTAAATCATTATTTTGCCTAAATGCGTCATACAGATTTGTCAAAGAGGCTCAAAATATGTTGTATGATTTTTCAAATTTGTATCCGGAGCATCTTGATAAATTAGTCGAGTTAGGGATCGTCTTGAAAAAAGAACGACGGAAACTTGGACGAAGCAATTCAACAAAAGCGTGAAAAGTCATTGTTGCTATTGTGCAAGAAAAGTTTAAGTCGCTGAAGTTAACAGAATCGCCCCAATTTGCCAGTGAAGACAGCGATGACATCGAAATAGCTAGTGAAGACAATGACGACAGATAAGATTATCAAGAATAAATTAATTAGAGAGATGCCTTCAGCAGTATAATATATTTAAACACTAACTTCATTTAAACGTAAGTGTGAGAAATATTTACAAAATGAAGAGTCTAAGCGATGGATGCAATGCCAGGACTTTTACGAAAAGAGATTCACATGCAAAGACACATAAATTATGGAGTCAATATACATGCAGTGCAAGAAGTTTGAAATCATCGGATGTCATTGTATAAGCGGCGGTGATTTACGAGTTGGTATAATACTTTATACTGGTCAGCGTGCACTGGCCAAATGCCGTATTGAAGAAAATTCTATTTGAGTACGAAAAGTTATTTAATGGTAATCCTTTGTTTCCGCAGCCTGGTCAAAAGGTTTATTTACTATTCACTGCTCGGAGTTTGGAAATTGCCATCGTGGGTGAAAAGTATTTCACGGTGAATTGCCGTACAATCAAATACTATCCACTAGAGTATACTCTACAACCCTATATGATAGGCGAGGACAGCATACGCTTGAGGTTACGCACACAGTCAATCGAAAACATGGATGACTATTTCTATTAGAAAATACAATCCGCATATATATACGCGGATATATATATAAGAGAAGTTCAATGGCATTGTGACGCAATGAATACAAAGGCGTATGCAATGGAAGAGTGAACTCTGCGGCAGAGCATGTCATTATAAATATTGTAAATCATATTTGCTCGCGGTGTTGGCATCGGTGCTCGACCATGCCTTAAATGTGGCAAAGTCACGTAATCAGCTTTGCAGACCATGTGGATCTATTCACGAGTATTGTCGCGCGCGCCGGCAAAGATTCACCGAACCTATCGTTGTGGAAAACCCCGACGACGTCAACGCTGTTGAGGAAAAAGATACAGAAGTCAATGAAATAATAGCCAGGATTAAAGCGATTGCAGTTTCTGATCATGGCAAAGTAAAAAGTTTACACAAATTTGTTGATGGAATAAGTAATTAGACAATGATTTTTCCCTTATATACCAGCATGCCTACCGTGAATCAGCTTGGGCAATTCGCGCGAGAGCTTGGAATAAGAATACCGAGCGGTATGAAAAAGGCAGATATACTTGTATTATTAGGATCTGAAGACGAGCCACGGCAGGTTGTCCCGATTGCAGCAGCAATGGCAACGTCAACTGTAAATAAACTGAAACAATCCGCACGAGAACGTGGAATAAAAATACCGAGAGGCGCAAGAAAAGCTGATATACTTGCGCTGTTAGGACTCGCGGTCGAACCGCATCAGACTGTAAGGCAGCTTCGTGAAACGGCAGCACAGTATCATACTAAGATTTCTACACGAGCCACGCGGGTTGATATTGCACGTATGGTTGATAATGAACAAGAGCGTCGCCGCATCGCAGGTGCTATTGCTGAAGAAGCTGTTGTGTATGGTTCTCGAATAATCAGAGCTCCAGAATTCAAATTACACAAGTGCTCTCGTGATCTTCAAGATTACCGGGCAATCATTCCAAGCGTATACAAGCCAAGCAGAGACTCTGTGAAGCTTCTCTCAAACATGCGTCCAGAAATTATATCAACTTTGCAGCACGTGGGTGTGACGGCTCTGCCGTCCGGATTCAATGTGGACATGGTTGTCAAGGTGGAATTTACCATGCTTGGTCATTTAACCAAAGACGTCTTTGCGCCATCTATAAGAGCACAGTCGTGTTTTCATAGTGGTGGCAGTGTAATTTTAATCTACGGAGACAGGGAGACCATCAATGATGAAATCGATAAAGGTTATGCAAAGATCCTTGAGAAGTTTGAAGCATACACCAAAGGAGGTTCATGACGAATGCTTTCCAGATTCTTGGAAGTTCATCTTCATATTTCCCTGTAAAAGCCTTTTCGCGGATCGAGTTACATTAAAACACCAGCGTGTATTCTGCGGCGAGCAGTGGTAAACGTTAAAAATACTGACAATAACGTTTCAAATGGGCGCTCGCGTCAGCGCTACATCCCGTGAGCGATAATACAGATCAGCCTCGAAAATACAAACAAAACATGAGCGAACTTAAGTTTGGTAACTGAATTTCCTGTACAAGTTACTGAAATCAGTACGTTTGAATGACTTAACCATGACATAAATTATAATGCGTTTGTTTGCAACAAAGGCCTGCAGCCGATTCGACTATTCCCACATTTATCCGGGCGGTTTAATATTGATTTGTTATTATTGTGCAACATGGACGGCTCAGTGGTGCGGTATCATTACGTGTGCATAAAAGGAATTCCCCGAATGGTATACCGACACAGTAAGTACGAGGGTAGGAAATTTCCATGCGGACGTTGCATGCATGTATTCACCACGCAACAGCGACTTGACGACCATAACTTTCACTGCTGTGGAATCAGTGAGAAGCCGCAGCGTACGATCATGCCAGAGCCTGTTAAGAACAATCTGAAATTCACCGCGGTGCAACGAAAAATGAAAGTCCCGTATGTTATCAATGCGGACTTTAAATGCTTGAACATTCCCGTGGACGCCCCAGAGGTTCCGTCGAATACGATGCAAGTCCCATGCGGGTTTTGCTACACTGTTGTCCGATGTGATGGAGCGACTGAGCCATCAATGCTGTACCGTTGCCAGGACTCGGTTGCGGTGTTTATTAAATCGCTCGAGGTTACAGCAAAATGCATCCAGCAACAGCTCTCCTCACCCTCAGACATGATTATGACCAATGATGACATGCGCAAGTTTTCTTCGGCCACTCATTGCTGGATCTGCTCACTTGCAAAGGAATTTACCCAAACGAGTATATGAGCTACTGGGACAAGTTGCCGAAACTCAGTTGCCACCCATCGAGGCCTTCCGTTCATCGCTGTCCCGCGAATGTATTTCCGCCAACGACTACAAGAACGCGAACAATGTCTGGTCCGTGTTTGGTTGTCAAAACCTTGGTCTGTGTTTGGTTGTCAAAACCTTGGCGACTACCATGATCTGTATTTGCGCACGGATGTGTATGTCTTCGAGACGTTCAGAGACGCAGTATTAAAGTATATAAGCTAGACACAGCTCATTATTTCTAATCCTTGGGAAAGACATGGGACGCGCTTCTATTTATTAAAAACAAATTCGAGTTGGAACTGCTCACCGATATCGATGCGCATTTGTTTGTTGAACGAAGTATCCGTGGTGGTATATCTATGGCAAGCCACCGATTCGCCAGAGCTGTCCCTGTATCAGTGTGAGATCTTGGAAGATTCCGGACGCAAGTTTACAGAATGTGTCAAACGCGTCCCGAACCTGCGTCGCAAGCTCAACTACGTATTCGACGCACGAAACCTGCAGTTGGGAATGCGTGTGCTGCGAGTCCACCAGGTGCTTGGATTTCGGCAGAGCGCGTGGATGGTACCGTATATACAAATGAATACAGATCTGCGTACGGTCGCAACTAACGAGTTTGAGAGAAGATTTCTTCAAACTCATGAACAATGCCATGTTCGGAAAAAAAATCGATAACCTGCGAAAGCGAATCATCTTGGACCAAGTGCGCGACAGTGAGCAAGACAAACTCAACAGGCTGATTGCGGACACGGCGTTTGTGTCCCTGAAGATCTTTGATGATGGGCTCGTTGCCGTACATAACAAAACAAAAAACCAAACTGAAGTTGTCAAAACCATCTACGTTGGCGCGTCAGTACTAGACTTGTCAAAGCTGCTTATATACGAGTTCTACTACGATAAGATAAAGCCGCGGTACGGCGACAACATTAAGATGCTGTACACACACACTGACACGTTGTTGATGCATATTACCACCAATGACGTCTATGCGGATATGTGCAAGGCGTCGCTGGCACACGAATTTGTTACCAGCGAGTAACCGAAGGTTCATTCGCTGTTCAGCAACGCCAACAAGAAAGTCGTAGGGAAATTCAAAGACGAGTGCGCGGGCAAACCCATCGAGGAATACGTGGGACTGCGCCCCAAAATGTACTCGATCGTGGTAGGAAATTTCCAGTTCCATCGGTGGATCCGAAGAATCCGGCAAAAACATTAAGAAAGCAAAAGGAGTTCCCCGAGTTGTGGCCGCGAAGGACCATCGACACAACATGTACGTGAAGTGCTTACCCGAGCGGCGCGAATTCACACAAGCGGCCAATCTCATCCGGTCAAAGAAACATCGCATGAGTGTGTATCGTTGCACCAAAGTAAAATTGTCCCCGCTGGACACCAAGCGATGGATTTTCCTTGATGGAATCACTACTTACGCGTTCAGGCACGTACAGATCGGGCGACAGAGTTGCCTAAAATAAATCTTGTCGGTAGTTCCGTATTCACGGGAACGACTTGTAATTTCTCTCGCACAAATGCTCTACTAGGAGGCTTTGTCTCCCGTGGTAGGACCGCAGAGCGGTCTCCCATTTATTCGCCGGTAGGTGCTAAATGGTAGCATGTTGGTTGCCCCGGAAAAACAGTCCAGTCCCAGATCGTAAATGCATAGAAGGACCATACAAGGTCACTAGCACGACGTTGCCTACCCGCCTTCTAGCTCCCCTGGTGTATACAGATATCGAACGAAATTGTTTCCGAATGGGGCTAACACGGGTGGTTGTGAAACTGTTTTGTGGGTAACGGTGACAGTCTTTTGCCCAATCGCCTCAGCGGGTTTAACTCCTTTTGCGCGTGTGATTTCATTATTCAATACTGCTACGACCAAGCGAAGCCGTGTCACCCATTCGCAAGATTGCTCGCGACTTATCAACAATTCTTGCGCGTACTAATGTCCGAATAATCGTTCTGCAAGTGTACAGTTGAATCGTTTCACAATAGCTTGGTCGCGATGTATGCCAACATGTCTAAGATGAACCAGCAACTTATGTTTTGCCAATAATGGAGCAACGGTTCCGAGAAATTCTTTGCCCGGATCCACCTGCAACAGCCGCGGCCATGTTAGCGGCGAACGTGCGTAGATACGTTTTAATGCGTCTGCGACACTTGCTGAATCTTTAGACGTCAACGGATCAGCTTCCTTGTACTTGCTGGCAACAGCTTCGACGGTTAACGCGTACTTGTATGTATGTCCGCGTACCCGATCACGTGGGAGAAACCAAAGATCTGCCTGATGAACTTCGTTGGGGGTCCTCACATCAAACCATCCACGGGAATTCTTCCTTGGGACGGGTGGGTACATTTGCCACAACGATTGTTAGGCAGGCCACTCTCGAGCGACTCCGTGCTCGACTTTTGCCGCGCTCGCTAACTTTTCAACGACTGCTTCACCTTTCCAATAACCGCACGGACAGTAGTATATCAAGGCCAGTTTCTCGTCCTTGTTTGTTTGTTATATTAGTTTTACCTCCAATGAGAATCTTCATACCTTTGATGATACATCTGGGAATTCTTTCTCCAACACCTGGTCCCGCGATTGCATTCAAATCGTGGATGAGATCCACATCAACGCGTTGACGCGCACGAATATCACTTAATGTTTTATAAGCAAAATCATGTCGGTAACATGCAGCAGGCTTCGGTCGATTGTTAGAGTCCAGTCGTATATCCAATAGTGTTCCAGGCCCGGAATAATTGTATCCAGCGGTATGCTTTTCGCCACGATATTTACTTCATATCGCCGCCGACTGTTTTTAGACCCTGCGCGTGAGATGCGTTTGCGTCCACTAATGGAACTGGAAGATCCCACGAACGTAAACTTCTTTGCTCCACACCGGACACAAATTCCCGCGATTGCAGCTCTGCTATTACGCGTTACATCACAAGTTGGATTCGCGGTACCAGTTTTCGTCCGGCATCGCACACAATATGAAGGCATGGTTGAGTTATACAACAATTTATATTTAACATGGCATTACGAAAAAGAAAAATCAAAGATTTCACCGTCATTGATTTCTCTGTGCAGGCAGAGCCGATACCACCCAAGCACGGTGAGATGTTTCCAAACTCCGTTTGCTCGTTGGTCATTGGCCTGGTCTGAATCTGACCATGAGATGTTTAAAGTGGGATCGGCTGTACGTGATTGCGCCATCTGCGGACGATCAACCATGTTATGATGTACTCAAGGAATTTAAGGAAGCGCTTGCGTCGTCAAAAGGGTCGTCGTCGTACACCATTGAGTTTTCTTCACAATCAACGAAGCCCCTGCCATTGATGACTTTGAACCGGAGCATAAGAATCTTGTCGTGTACGACGATGTAATGCTTGAACACCAAGACAACCCCGCGAGAATATTTTCCCGAGAACTGACACAAAAAGACAGACATAATCTATGTGACAAAATGATACGTGCACGTGCATAAAGTGTTCCGGGACAACTTTGTAACATGTTGATGATATTTCGTGGCTTGACGCACATAGTATTGCAAACATTCATTGGACTAGGCAGCAAGTACGTCCACTCAACCTGAACCCGAATACTACTCCGAACTAGAATACGTAAACAAACCCCAACCTGTATACGAACCCCGACCCAAATACGTATACGCACCCGAACCCGAACCTGAACCCTTGGATAAATCTCCACTGATGCAATTTTCCCGAGCCCAAGACAAGCGAGAAAAAAAACTTACTGAGTTTACAAAAGCGCAAAGAAGACAGTAACGGCAACGTGCAGTTACACCCCCACCTGCTCTCCAAGACCAACAGCAGCAAAGACGTGTAGTTCCCCCACCTGCACTTTACGTGTACCTACGCAAGAAGAATTTATGAACCTTCAAGACAATCAGAGAAACCACCGACAGGAGAAGGCCTTGGTGGACTGTGTGACCCCCACGAACTTGTGGATCGGTTGGAAACACTCGTGGGGTCGGTTCGCGCTGGCAACAACGCATAAGAGATCATCAATGAGGCCGCATCGATTTGTCAGTGGCTGCTGACCAACAACATCATGGACCCGGGGACGTTTCGCGTGTTGATGCACGAACTCATTGAAGATACAAAAATCGCCGCGGGGTAAGGTCGCGTACTCGAGATCGCACTAGCGTCGCTGCGCGTGTACTACAGGTGGCCTAATATCAGATCGCAGCCGTTTTTGGCCCTCGACGCGAATAACTTGTTTGTGTTTTCGTCGAACGGTGGCGCCACCTGGAATGATATTGGAATCGATCAATGATGAGATCCGACGGAGAAGTTCGTTGGTGATCTGCAAAGACTCCAAAACTTTCATACTCGAACACGAGCCCACACTAATCTCCACAGTATGAGGTTCACATCGCACTGTGGTCGCTAAGCACAATTCTAGGTTAGCCAGAAGATATTAATGAAATTTCTTACGCATGGGATACTATATCGCGCCAGATATTGTCAGGATTACCTCAACGATTCAGATTAATTTTACTTGTGACGCAATCAGCGGAAGTTACGAAAGTGGAGCTTCCACAAGCTTAGCCTCTCAGGGTTTTATATTGTTCGGGTTCTCCCCAGCTGTGAAACCGGGTGATCTGCTGTCGATTACTACCGCGCTGTCCGTGTATCTTCCATGCCACAATCCCCGGTTGACACAACTTCGTTTTACCCATGTGGACCAGGACGGGCACATGTTAGATCTCCGCCGGGAGACCTTGACAATACAACTGTACATTAGAGATCGACCTGATAAATTTAATGACGGTCGTACGTGGACGTGTGATACCCGTGCGTGTTGTCAACTTGAGAAAACCCGTTTACGTATTACGGAACTGGCCTTGGTGATGTTGTACGTGGATTATTCACTGGAGCGTCAAAGGTGCTCGCGGCCCTGAGCTCGCGCGCTGCGACAATCACTAAATAAGTTGCAATGCGAGTCGTTGATAGCATCAAAAACGTTTCTGCGGATCGGTTGACAAATCTGGGATTGCAAGCGGCTAAATCAACTACGACGATTAGTAACTCGAGCACAATCATAGCCGATTACGCTTCCATCAACGGCAACAACACCAGCTTCGGTTGGTAAAATCATCAATGAAGCCACTCAACAACGTCTGTCCGATTCAGTGATTACAAATATGGCAATGTGAAGCGGATTACAGTTGTGGACGCGAGCGGCGAAGCCAGCATAAAGGTATTAGACGAAACCGATAATGTATAAACAATGGCCCAATTCAAAGATGTACGCGATCTAGCGTTTGACATGGGCACGCCTGTGTTGGTAGATCGCAGCACCCGAGATTTTCAGTATTATTCGTACCCGGCTAGGGTCCCTGATCAACAATAGGTAGAATTACAAGTGAAGGGCACGTCTAGGTCTTTTTCTTCCGTGTGAGGCCGTTTTATAAATAGAGGGAAAACTTGTACAGGCGGACGATAACGATTATCCCAAAGATGCTCCAGTATAATTTGTCAACAATGACATCATGGCATTGTTCGACAGCGCACGTTATTCCATCGAAGGAAAGTAAATCGAAGTAATTGTCGACACGTTGACATTGCCACGACGATTTTCGGACTCGCCAGATACAGTGATGATTACGCGAGATCCACTGGCCCAACCATGATGTTTATCAAGGATACATCCAATAATGCAGATCATAATATGTATACAATTAGGTAACCTCGAAATCATGCAGGCAACGCTGCTGCAGACGTACAAGATTTAATCACTGGCGGTAATGATACTTTCTACATTGGATTTGCGCAGCGCAAAAACAACTTCACAGAGGTTCATTGCTGTTTTCGTGTGCGATTCCTCTGTCACATATTCGGGTTTTGCTATGTTATTTTTGGAGCTAACACACAGTAAGGTTATTCCGTAGTAGCACCGCCAACGATGCAATTTGGCATCATGGAGGTGCTGCTGGCAAAGTTGAGTTGTCGACATTAACATTGTGAATGCCTGTACTAACCTCTTCACTGGCGACAGAAGACCGTTTGTTGTTGTTTATGCAGTCTGGAACCGCATCAACGCTGTCATTTCTCCTGCACGTCACAGACTCGCACCCAACAAGCAATGTTCAGGGACAGTTTACATGGCAAATAAGTAGCCAACATGGTCTTAGCGCACCAAAAAACACGTGTTCGTGGCGTTTCAAAATGCGGATCGAGATAATCACCAAAACACGTGTTCGTGGCGTTTCAAAATGCGGATCGAGATAATCACCAAAAGCGTAGTAAGATGATATTTGACAAGTTAGGAGCGTCTGAAGTTTCTCTGCGGTTAAATGGCCATCAGGAACCTTCTGTAGAAAGTTTGCTTGACTTCAAAAACAATCATGTCGCACGTGCATATCACAATATGTGGCCATACATGGGCCGGAATCAAAACATTGACACGGGTCTGCTGATTTCCGAGAAAGACTTCACTACGTTGTATCTTATTTATTACTTTTCATTGGAACACCTGGAGTTGTTCAAGCAGTCTGAGGTCGACATGTACTTTCATGGACGTGTAAATGGGCCCATTCCCACCGTCGGTTACAGATGCTTTGCTGTAATCCTCTCAGACAAGACTCTGTTGTTGGAGGGCACAGGTTTCGAATGAGGGTCACTGACGCGCCTATAGAAAACTCATGGTTGTTGTATTTAAACAGCATAATTTAAAAGAATGTCATATCACGAAGTTAAGGTTGGACTTAGCCCAAAGCAGCTTGCGAAAATAAAGAGCGCAATTAGAAACGATTGCGGGGTCACATTGAAACATTCTCCGGCAGGACCTGGAGCTCATTGTGTCGCATACGTAGTAACACCTCCACATCTTTTGTATTTTGATTCGTACGGGCTTGCACCGCCACGTGAAGTTGTTGATTATTTAACCTCGAGCGGCAGAGCTTCTGGACGACAAAGTCGTCTACCGCTGTTTTATTCCAAGTTGCCGTTGCAAACTCGGCTGGACGGCCCCATATGTGGAAATCTTGTTGTTGAAGCACTGCATGCACTCGAGTGTTCATGAACACCAAAAGAGCTTGTTGATTTTACGTTGTCACTTAGAAACTACGCTCAATAGTATACGAAATGTCTATTAACATTTACGGACGCTACAACGCAGGGACCAGACGCGGCGCTGATGTGGATCTGACCAGGTTTGCCACCAAAGCAGATTTGATTGAGTTTACCAGCCGGGTTGTGACGTCGACCCGGACGAACTTGTGATTTTTCAAGATCAAACTGGAAACCTTTAAACATCTAACATGGACATCAACGACGTTCTTCTCAAGCCGCGAGGCGCCATCGCGAAAAACCTGGCTGCAATCACTGAGAACCATGGAATCAGAGACGTTGGTGTGTCGGTTGCCTTTATCAAAGACTACGCCGATGTTGCCATTGTCGGTATGAAACAATACGTGGATGTAAAGGTCGCAGATGTGCCCTTACCACCACGAGTAGTAACTTCACGAAGCGTAGTTAGCGGAATATTAACCAAAGAAACACAAGATCTATGATACCAACGTGAAAATATAATAGAAGCGGAATAATAGCTGCGAGATGAAATCACAAAGAAAACAGTTTTACTCGCAAAATACAAACGCGTGTGTGTTGTCGTAGATGCTATTTGCGGAATCAACGCTACGACCACTGTTGGCTTTGGTGTTGCTGGAATTGTGACCACAGCAACTATCATAGGCACGCCAATCGGAATTGTTGTTGGAGCCATATCGATAGTAACCAGTGTGGCTGGTGGCATCGGAAAAATAATTTCATTACGTTTACATTCGCGAATAAGTGTTTATTCGGAACTTCTCTCGGCGGCACAAAGTAGTCTCAGCACAATTGCTAAGCTGTACTCGATGGCCATTTAAGATAAAACGATTAGCATGGGTGAGTTCGAAATGGTGCTGGTCGAAATGAAGAATCACCGACGTCTCCGAGCACAGATACGGAACCGGGGCGTATACGACCTAAAACAGGTACTACTAGCTGATTTACAGGTAGTGTTTATCGATCTGTCTGCAAGTTGTAGCAGTGAACAGAGGCACCTCGTGATAACTTTGCCTGGAGGAGCCCACGGGTTACGATCGCGCGGGACTCACCGAGGGCTCGCGCGTAGATAATGCTCTCGCGTGTAATGCGAGGGTAAAATCATGGGGTATAGAAGGCTTTGACCCAGATCAGTAACCGAAATTTAAAACAGTTATTATCACACTACTGCACTGAATAACCTATTTGTGTTGCTGTGCCATAAAACACCAAACCAAAATCAAATGTTCTGTTTCAGAACCTTGTTATAGGGTATAAAGAAAGAAAGAAAAAAACCCCCACAATAAACATCAAATAGACTACAATATGTGTGTCCCGCCTAGTCAAGGAATTTACAGTATGGTTGTTGTTTCGCCATGCTTTTGCAACTTTGTATCATTTGTATTTTGTAACAGTGTAGAAAAATCCCACGGGATCTGTACACATACTGTTCGAAGGACCCAGCTTCTTTAAGTTCAAGGCTCAAATTCTTTTGTCTCTCGCTTCACATATTTCTCCGTATTTTTTCCTTTACTTATTGAGAGAGAGAGAGAGACAGAGAGAGAGAGAGAGAGAGAGAGAGAGAGAGAGAGAGAGAGAGAGAGAGAGAGAGAGAGAGAGTTGATTTCGATGAAATTATGTAATGTGATTTACAGTTTCATTCATGACTAATACCTGGAAATTCATCACTGGGTTTAGAGAGTACATTAGTAATTGTTTTCTGTTGAAACCATATGTATATGCGTATTCATGCACCATGTGCTAATCACAATTTGATATAACCACAATACTGGTACATAAAATTTGTTGATACCAACATTTAAAAGAAAATGCTATTTTAATATATTGTAGCGATTTTCCCCTGCATCTTAACTTGACCGTTTTGATAAGCATCCCCGTATCAAGAATGGGATGGTCCAGTTATGAATAGACTCGTCCGGTAACTCGATAGCTGACGTGGTACCTGTAAATCTGAAAGCCGAAACTGCGAGGATTCGGGAATCTGATGTGTATCCAGAAGAAACCAAGAGAGCAGCGAGGAAGTCAAAATAGTAGAGTGGTAATATTCAAATAAGTAGGATAGGTGTGATGTGCCTAAAGAAGGCTTTCCACGGCACTAGCAGTACTAAAGGTGGAAAAAGGAACAATTGTTGTATCTTGTGCGAATAGGCATGCGCGAAGGCTCGATAAAATTTATCAGGCGCCGCTACCAATCTCTTGACCCTCCCCCTCGAGTACGAACAGTAGTATACATGTTTAGAGCTCTGGACCATATCCGCACGAGCAGGTGTCTACCACCTATAATTTGTCAAATCAGAAGAGTCAAAACTAAAGCATGCCATATCAAACCAGCAACATTTGATGGTACTGATTCCTGGCTCGATTATAGGTCCCATTTCGAGGCATGTGTCCACCTTAGTGGTTTGACTAAGAAGCAAAAATACATGTATCTAGCCGTTTCCCTTCGCGGACAAGCACAAGACGTCCTCAGAAACCTGAAAGATGGTGCTGGTGAGAATTATGAGCATTTTTCAAGGGCACTTGAGGAACGATTTTCACCTCCCAAATAAACGAAATTGTGTAGAGCGCAGCTGAAAGAGAGACAACAAAGAGCAGTCGAAACACTTCCTGAACTTGGACAAAGTATCCGGAGACTTGCTAACTTGGCCTATCCGACGGCGCCAGGTGATGTAACTGAAGTTCTGGACAAAAGAAAAATGTATTAACGCACTGGTAGATTCGGATATGCAACTTCGTATTCAACAGGCGCGGCCAAAACCTTTTAATGATGCCATTTTCGGACTTTGCCATATACAGTGATCTGCAAAGCCGTAGAATTGGAAACGTTTGATCGCTCAGAACAACAGCTCAAAGGTTATCGTGGCTACTATTGTCAGTTATGAGCCGATGAAAAAGACGAGAACGAAATATCTGAATCGATTTTGATGAAGCACATGCTAGTTTCGCTGAAACAGATGATCAGAGAGCTCCGTGATGAAATAAGTGTGTTGAAAAAAGTCGTCCAATCGCGACAAGGTAGCAAATGCAAAGATTATAGTATATTCTTATCAGATTTCGGACTCTAAATCTTTGACTCGCGTCAAATGCTTTAAATGTAGCCACAAGGGACATATTAGAAACAAAATATCTAGAATTAAAGAAACCTAAAACAGATGGCCTTTTAAAAAAAAGTACGAATGGCCAAGCTGCAGCCGGTGCAGCGCGGAGAATGCGCACGCGTCAGGGCTGACGCGGTAATAATCATCCAAACCGACGCTGAGGAAAAGAAAACAACCGGTGGCACTCGGTCGGAGTCCAATTTGTAACTATCGAGGCACGAATGTATGCAGTAACCAGCGTGCAAGGTCGTGATACCAAGCTTTTGGTTGACACTGGAGTGACCGTCACACTGGTGTCTGAGAAACTCTATTGGAAGATTCACATCCAACACCGGCAGGAGGCACCATGCTGACGCTATTAGGACAGACAACTTTCGCTTTTGGTATGGTCAGAACACCTACCACAGCAAGCAGTAGTGGCAAAGATTGATGTCGCCGGAATCGTAGGATTGGACTTTATGAGAGAAAATCATGGTCCAATAATGTGGCATTCAGGATTGGTTACAAGGCACTGCAAGTTATGTGCGGAGGAGTCTTATAGTGTTACAGATTCAGTAGGCTAACTCAAAGAGCGGCATGAATCTTCAGCCCTGTGTAAAGGTCTAGACCGGATTGTTTGAACTGACCGCAAGAGGATGCACACTTCTGCTGGTACCATAATACTATTGCCAGCTGTTAAATCAGTAACGGACAGCGAGAGTCATTGGGAAACCCAGGATCCAGGGCACATTCTAGGCTCCAACAGAAGCTGCAGGAGATTTTGCGAGCGGAAGAATGTTCCGAAATCCCACGGAACCTGCACCACAAGTAGTAACTATACATATATTGGGAAAAATTAAATGAGGTACTAATATTTACAATCAGACATATATAGAAAACAAAATGCACATTAGAACACTTTGTACAATTATTGCCCATTTGTGATGCGAACATTCAGCAATGTCAACCCGAGAGTGGTGATTTCCCGAGGCCGTTAGACCTCAAGTGGTGGCAATATTCTGGATGTTTACGTTACAAGAAAGGGCAATAACTGTTTTATTATACCAAATAACATCTTGAAATATTTCTTTTCTTTTTTTGTGTTTTCGGCACCTTGTTTGCTGTTATTTTGCGTATTTCTTTTTTTGTGTGTTTTCGGCACTTTGTTTGCTATTATTTTGTGTATTTCTTACTCAGACGCTCGCTCGAACGTATCGATCCATTGCTGTTGTATGCATGCAGTGCTCCATGTGAAAATAACTACCTAACACCCTCATCGTCGGAATGTACCACTAGGGTTACATTCTTTCTCCTCTTTTGACATGTGACTTATTAAGGGCCAATCAGAAACACTGTAATAGTATTGGGTATAACCCTACATGTGGTAAATCAGTTCGAACCAAGCCCTGTACACTCCGAAATTGTATTTTTCTGTAGAAAGAAAGCAAGAAAGAAGGAAACAACAATGTTTCTTTCTTTTTTTTTCTTCTCATGGCAAGTATTGATTGCAGCGAATCTGGTAGCATGTGTTTCGCAAGTGAATCATGACATTAAATGGCAGCGACAGTTGTAAACCAATAATAATATAAAAAAATTACACACAATGGCAGAAAAACTATCCCAGTTTTACGATCGCTAAAGTGAATTAAATGATATGTAAAGTACTTTCCCGAAGAAACGATGTGAATGGTATCAACAAATATTTGTATGGTCTAAATCTTTTTACTTAACCTCTTTTTTGTTTCATTTTGTTATGATGGACAGATCTCTGTACATTCGCAATAATCTCCATTTTGTAGGTTTAAATGTAACGCTATAACATAAATGATTCATTACGACCGGTGAGTTGCCAACTACAAGATTGATTGTTCTTAGGCACATTTTGCCAAGAGTTATTTCCCTTTTAGAAGTACACAATTAACCATCTCCTTGTCTGAGGCATATACATGCAGTTATAATTTCAAGGGTTCCTCTTTGTCCGATATTGGCGAAATTCCAGAGCAATGTCACAAATACTGCTCTCCGGTCAGAGGTTTCGTTGTCTAAGGTGTCATCAAACATTCTGGTAAATGGAGAAGTTGCAGGTCCATTTCTGAAACTGCAAACGCCACAACTCGAGAGACGGTCCAAAAGAAGTATCAGTGCGGCGCGTGTCCTCAACAGCTCACTATGATTGACTGATCTCAGAAGGTACATACGCTTAGTCCATCCTGAACGCAATAACCCTGATATGGACACTGTGGATAAGTTGGGACCTGATCTAATGATTGAGCTTGAGAAAACAAGTGAGAGTTCCAAGATTATAATAGTCGCACCAATAAGGAAACCAGCAACGTCCTGGCCAGTGTACTCTGGAGGAAAGACGGCCATAATATCTTTGTCGGGTCAGCCCTTTGACTTTGGACGGCCAGTTGTAGCAGTGGGCGCAAGGGCTTCAACTTCATCTTATGGGGAGGTGCAGACGACCGATTCGTTCTATTCGTCAGTTCATACCTGTTACAAGATGACCCAGATTACTGCCAGTACTCGTGTCGTCTTCCAAGGCTGGTCAAAAGAGGAACGCGTGAGCCGAAGAGGGCGCCCCTGGTAAGCGAGTGGGCCGGATGGAACAGCTGTGTCTAACAAGTGTACTGTGCAAAAAGAAAACATGCCACCAAA
The DNA here is from genome assembly GCA_029931535.1 of Margaritifera margaritifera. Classification (NCBI taxonomy): domain Eukaryota; kingdom Metazoa; phylum Mollusca; class Bivalvia; order Unionida; family Margaritiferidae; genus Margaritifera; species Margaritifera margaritifera. The sequence continues at coordinate 5,909,872 of JAQPZY010001625.1, read as the reverse complement.
GAAACGTTCACCAGAAGCGTTAGGGTTCAGACCAGATTTGCACGCATCCATCGGGCGACCCCATTCCATCTATCCCAGATATCGAGATTACACAAGCTGCAGTACAAAAACTGTTGAAAAAGATCAACCCCTAGAAGGTCTGTGGATCTGACCTCATCACAGCAAACATTCTTAAGGAACTAGCGGATGAGCTTGCTCCCCTGCTTAATCTTTAATTTTAAACATTCTTTGATGGTAGTACAGTTCCTACCAACTGGAAGAAGACAAACGTCACAGCAGCCTTCAAAAGGGTAAATTTATGATCCAAGTAATTATGGACCAGTATCACTAACATCCTTTGTATGCAAGATTCAAGAATCTATGCACTTGTTTCTTTTCTGCTATTTATACTATGGCAATCATTCCAGGTACATGGCAGTCAATGCTGATACTGATTCAAAGCAGGGCCGATGCACATATATAAATACATGCATTAGAGAATCAAATTAACTTTCGGATTTAGGGAGAAATGTAAAAAGGCAGCTTGACCAAGAAGATAACTGTCTGGGCTCGAGGACTGGAAGTTCAAGAGTTCGAGTCAACCTGAAATGATTGCCATTGCGCTATCTAGCAAGGCTTTTTCTCGTGTGCTCAGGTCGATTTAGCTGTAATAGAGTACTTGCATATGCCAAGGAAGGTAACCTGCTATTCAGGAGGAGTATATACACTTAGTTGCCTAAACTATTAAAACACATACGAAAATGTTTACTTCATCCAGCCTTGTGGGCCAGTAGTGGGCTGGGAAAGACTAACACTTTTTAATTCGAGAAATATTCCATCAGTCGTATTGGCGACACCTCAGAAAAAGGTGCGTTTAAGGTATCGGACCATTAATTATTTTACAGCCATAGAACCAGTCTACTGGTGGGGGAATAAAAATTAGAGTACTCAATATTTTGAGATGCACCCATTGACTGGTAAATGGATTTAACTTATGTACTATAGTTGGCAACAAAATATTTACCTTTACTTTGATATCCTGTATTTAATTTCCTACTGACAAAATAGCATATGGACTCTAGGTGCGATGCTATGTTATTAGCTGCAGACCAGTGAGAATCCCTGTTTAGTTGCACTAGGCTCAAGAAAAAGCTGCGAAACACCTGTTTTTCAAGGCTGATTTTTTATATCTAACTCTAATGAATGAAAGCATGTGTGGTTTGTATGCCAATCTAATGAAGAAGTTATTTTCATTTCTTAATATATTAACATTAAGCTCTATGGGAAATGAATTAGTGGTCCTATCCCTTAAAGGAATGATATTTTACTAGTTTCACTATAGGTCCAAGAAAAATAGGCATTATAAATATCATACTGGCACAGTCAGAAACTGATTTTTCTTATATGATCCACATTTTAAAAACAGATATTATCCAAATCTTTTTACTTAACCTCTTTCTTGTTTCTATTTGTTATGATGCATGTTGCTTCGAATGCCCATTTTTTGAATGATCTCAAGGGTGATATACGAGCCAACACTACAATAGTTGAGGGAATATAAACTGTGCTGTGTATCTTCACTTTGTTTTTTTCATGAACTTTCCAGTCCCATGAGGCTGTTGACGCTCTATTGGCCACAACATATTGTGCAGGTATTTTTAGAAATAGGTGCAACATAAGATTGTGACTGCGAATCTTACAAAGTGTCACAGAAAGTCAGAGGGAATAATTGACTTCGAACCTCGTTATGATCATGACCTACGGCCCAAATATAAAAATAATAAGAGTAAACTATTTAAATGACATTCTTTAGATGATCACCAAAGCGGCGATATTAAACACCACAGTGACAATCAGGGCCGTCGCAAGTTTGCGCTGGAAGAAACGGCGCCCCGGGCGAGCGTCGACTTCGGCGCCCCCCCCCCCCACTCGGGAACAAATACCGCAAACTCCGTGAAATGGCGCCCCCCCCCCCCAGGCTTGGCCCCTCGGGCGATCACCCATTTCGCCCGCCCCCTTACTACGGTCATGGCGACGATATTAAACACCTAAGGAACATTATATTTTTTACAGCTAAGAGCAACTCATCATTCTAATGAATATTGTGTGAAATTTCGCTAACAGCGTCCCACGTTTGTAATATTATTTAATGCTAGAGAGAGACTATTTGACAACAAGACCAACTCTATAATCCAAGGAAATTAATTTCAATATGACCAGAGACACGGAGGCCAGACGTTCCCGCGGTGAAAAGGGGATAACGCACAGTGAAGGATTTATGACGCAAGGTGAAACGGTAAATTACGTCCGGTGAAATGACAAAACCACCACGTGGCAATTTCGAAATGTAAGATTTTGTGTTTTTATTGATTTATTAGACGTCTCGGACAAATATCAAATATGATGTACTACGGTATACTAGCATTCTTCGAGATTTCAATCATATAATGGTATTTTCCGTAACTTAACTACTATTTTGTTAACACTTTAACGCAGTTTGTCCACCCCACTCCAAGACAAGTTAAGATCTAATATTTTCACGCTTTTCTCACAATTGAATTTAATTAGTGAATTAAACTGACTCTTTATTGATGTGTCAAGTTAAAACTAACAATGTAGAATCATCGTTATCAGCTAATAAATGGAATTTAAATGAGAACTTGATAGAAATCAAAAGTAATGCATGGTAAAAAGTCATCCGTCACTTGGTAACGTTCGGTGGAAAGTATATCCTAATCTAATTATTATGATGAAGCTCGCATCCGTTTTTATAATAACATAGTGGTAAAGTAAACATTTGCGTTGGTAATAGCAAGTCCGTTGTTCAGTTATGTTTTGGGTTATATTTTTTCGCATGAAATTCTGATGCTAACAAAAACGCCAGCTGATTTATCAAGAGATAATGTACAAATGTACATTTTATCCCAATAACTGAAAATATGTTCCATTATCTATTCTAGCAGGTAAGATGTTGTTCTTTTTAGTCTCCCAGTTCCAAAACAGTATATATGAATTGTATTCTCAACGCATCCTTTGCTTTAAGATTTGTATTTTTCACTAGAAAGCTCCAGAAAGAAGAATTACAAAAATAAAAATATTGTCAAACATTCTTCAGATGCGACATGGTTGAAGACCGATTAAAGTATTAGTGGATGAAAATCATTAAAAGCACAATAATTGTTTAGAATCTTTGTAAATGAAACCGTTCTAAATTATATTAAATTATATATATATATATATATATATATATATATATATATATATATATATATATATATATATATATATATATATATATATATATACTAGTAAACCTTTTCACAGCGAACCTGTTCGAGAAAAGTACAGTTATGCTGAGGATCATAATGTATGGGGGTTTGGAAGTGTTTGAAGAAGATTGTGTAAACCAAAAGTACGAGAAAGAAACAGACAAGAAAGTAAATGTTTATCTTTGCTTGAATTATGAAAATCCGGAACGTTCTCTACACACACGCTCTTCTATTCATACAGTACCGCAGACTGAAGTACAGGTATTGGGCAAAGAGAAGAAATAAAACCACAGGTACCATTCTACTCAATCAATTTATCTTCTTCTTTCGAGTTCTTTCATCGGTGTTCTGCACAATGTTTACACCAGTTTGGAGTGGAAAATGTATTTTCAGAAAAATATATATATTAAGATGTTTACAAGTACTATTATATTTATAGGCGTGCTGTGTTTGATTATATATGAATAGGTTATATAATACTTACCTGGATATTTTCGTATCGTGTCATGTGACCGATTTTTTGGAATGTTCGGCTTGATGTTGTAGAATTCTCATTCATTTTATTACGGGCAGCAGACATTGAAAGACATATTTCTTGAAAAATTAAAATTTTATTTGGAATTCTTTTGTGGACTTCCTCTTAGATTATAATAAGAATGTAACAACAAAGTAAGATTTTTTAATATTTAGTGCCAGAACAAAATAGGTAAATGTAAAATAATTTTTTGTCACTGCAGTTAGTGATCAAAATTGAATACAGTGATATTGTAAGACCAAATTTCAACAAGTCTGATAGGTCAAATCAGTTCATATTAAATATACGTCTATTTTTCAGGTGATGGAGCATTCATTTAATAAATATGGAAGGGTTTTGGACTCGTTTGTTGGAAACGTGAATCCATTTATACCAGCAGAACACCAACAAATATATTCTGAAAAATAGAACTATTTAATAGTATTATGGGATGAAGTTAGAAGCATTTAATAGTATTATGGGATGAAGTTAGAAGCATTTAATAGTATTATGGGATGAAGTTAGAAGCATTTAATAGTATTATGGGATGAAGTTAGAAGCAAGACACAACGGAAGAAAGGAAAAACCAAGACTGATATTTCAAAAGATGGGAGAAATATTGCAGCGTAGTGTAACTGTGACATCGCAACCCAATTCAAGGTCGAAGTTGTCAGCAGAAGAACAACAGATGAGCGCATTACCATGTATGCATACGTCACGAGGACATAATGAAAGTAAAACTAAAATCGTATTGTTGGCGGTGCAAATCTGTGAACAAAATTTAAAATCAAAACAAATAAGAAGGGGTCAAATGCATAACAACATCTTTTAGGCCGTGCGTTAAGAAAAAACATACGCGTACGTTCTAATAAAATGTTACGATTTGTGTTCTGAGTACGACAGGTTAACATATTGTGCTGTGAGTTTTGACTTCGTCAGGTAAATCATGAAATTGATTAAGACAGTGTTGGAATGGGAGAAAAGTTATTGGAAGATTTCTGCGTGTAGACCAATAACCAAAAGGTCATTTAAGTACATCTTTTTACTATCGTGCATAAACGTTTAAGTACAGTAATAGATTGTATAAATACATATTGCTAGCGAAAAGTTAAAAATGTTGGGAAGGTTTTTGGAGTACGTTTCTTTTACGATAGTGGAAAATATTCTGGCTGAACTGTAATTACTATGGCTTATTACGCATGCTCATAGTAATACAATCTGGGAATGTTGTTTGGATATCTCTGATTATAGATCTGTTTAATCACATAGGCGAAATACCTGAAATGTATATTTAATATATGACAATTCATCTTAAGGTGATAATAGCAGGCCAGTAGAAGAATCGTTTATTACTGGAACTGCAACATTACATTTTTTACATTGACTCTAAAATCCTCATAATCATATAAAATGTTTCATATATATACTGACTTTTTTTTAGTGTTGAATGTATTATTGGAATTTCATAGATTAAGGTTCCGTTGAAATTTCATTCTAAAGAGATTTGGTAAAAATTAAATGTCTTGAAGCTGTAATATGAAGAGAACTGAAAAAAACTATATATTTTATTGAGTCGAATATGAAATTAATACATGTATAATATTACACAATTGCCTTGTCTTTTATATATGTTGCTCCACCGTCGAACTTGTTTGTAAATCATTAAAAAAATCTAGATGCCTATTATAGGCAACCTCAGTGCCTATTCTGCCTGTTAGGACAACCTCAGTGCCTATTCTGCCTGTTAGGACAACCTAAATGCCTGTTTTGTATGTTTTGCCTTTAAAGGCAACATAGATGCGTGTTTGTACATGATTATGTATGTATATGTAAATTATACGCCTATCATGCCTGTTTAAAGCAACCTAGATGCCTGTTACCTACCTACCTAAATTGTGTCTACTTAAATAGCAATGCCTACAATGACTGTTCAAGGCAACGTAGATGCCTATTACCTACCTATCTAAATTGTGTCTATTTAAATATCAATGCCTACAATGACTGTTCAAGGCAACCTACATACCTATTACCTACCTATCTAAATTGTGTCTACTTAAATAGCAATGCCTACAATGACTGTTCAAGGCAACCTAGATGCCTATTACCTATCTACCTAAATTGTGTCTACTTAAATAGCAATGCCTACAATGACTGTTCAAGGCAACCTAGATGCCTATTACCTATCTACTTAAATTGCGTCTACTTAAATAGCAATGCCTACAATGACTGTTTAAGGCAACCTAGATGCCTATTACCTATCTACCTAAATTGTGTCTACTTAAATAGCAATGCCTACAATGACTGTTTAAGGCAACCTAGATGCCTATTACCTACCTACCTAAATTGTGTCTACTTAAATAGCAACGCCTACAATGAATTGTCCACAATGCTATTATAAAGCTAAAGAAAATTTAACTTGTGCAAACACATCGAACGCATACATCTAAAAAAAAAAAAATTACACAATTTGTCGAGTCTTGAGTTGCAAGTTCGAAAGCTAATCTACAAACTAATCCTCGTATGCCTGCTATGACAGCTAAAACGAATCAAGAAATACAAGAACTAGAGTTAAATGGTGCAGTCGAAGAGAGTTTGACAAAACATAATGCATACGAGGATTATTTCGTGCTAACTGTTACTTGCAGCATGTTTTTACAAAAGTTGTTCAATAACAAAGTTGCTGTTATGTCTAAATTTGCTACAGAAGAGTTGTTTAAGTTACTTTTCCCATTATTGGTGTCTCAGTTACAAAGCGCTATCAGATTGCAAATGGAATTTCGCCAGATAAAATCGTTAGTTAGAATTCGTAATTTCATCTACCTACATTTTTAAGGTGGCATTGTAGAAATTGTTAATGGAGACGAAGCATTGTAGATTTAAAGCAGGAATAGTTGACGGGGAGCCTTATATGAAGAGTTCAGAGTTAGCAAGAGCGTACATTTGGCATGGACAAAATAAACGCTGAAAGCTATTAATTATTAAAGTTGCATTTTCAAATGATTCTTCTGTTGGTCTGCTATTATCACCTCAAGATGAATTGTCTGCCATTAAAAATTCATTTCATGTATTATCACATTGATTAATTCTGTTTAATAACCGCTTTTATGACCTTTAGCATTTTAACCTTTGACCTTTTTCATGATCTCTGACCTTTAACCGTAATTCTTCTAACCTTCAGATCCTGTTTTATTGGCTTTGATTATGTCATAATTCTACTCATCGCTGAACATATATTTTAGCACACATAGATAGCAATTAATAATTTGTGCACGCCTATGACGGGACTGGAACGTACACTATTAGAAGAGTTGAGATCTTAATTCAATACGTTTTTTTCCCTAGATCGTGATTCAGCTAAAGGTCTTGAAAAATAAATTACGAGCTTCGTTTGGGGATTAGGACATAGGCTATTTATTGCCATTTATTTTTCATGTCAGGTACATACTAATGTTCTAGAATTATATAATTTGGTCATTTTAGTTTTATAGTTTATATATTTAAGCCCAAAATCTGTTCAAAAGCATACTGTCGATTAATTTTACTATATATATCCAAATGAAATGATTTACTGTCAGTGTCAGGATTACTATTTTTCAGATCCTTGTGAAAGCTATACTGTCATAAAATAATAATCACCTGTCATAAATTAAGAAAATGTTATTGCTTAGCTCTGAGCATGATATATCATAAATCCATCGTTTAAAATTTTAATATACTTTAATACGGATGCATACACATTATATCGCTATTTGTTGCTTCCTGGAATCCCGTATTTAAATTCCATCTAAATACCTAAATTATTCATCCGCCATTAGCGTATGCACGCTACGGAACAATAATAAAAGACGCTAGCAAACATACATGGACTAAATAGTAACAATTCACACAAGAAAATTGCAGATTTTAAAACCTGTATTTAATTTACATGTTTAAACGAGGAGATAAATTGATATCCTTTGCCTAATACACTTATAAAAAAACTGCTATGCAGTATAAATGCTGGTGTAAAAAAATCCGGATTTTTATACCTAAACTAAATCAAAAACGTCGTATATTGTAGTTTAAATAATTTTTTTATTGTTTATTGTTTTATAAACAGCTTAGGCGTTTCGGTGGAATGGATAGTTCCGATATCGAGTGATAAGCTCCGCCCACTTAGTTCCTGTTGCTCCGGCTCACAAGCTATCGTCAAAATGGCGGATTCAGTAGCATCACCAACAGATTCATTGGTAAATATTTCCGACAATATTACTGAAACTTTCCTACCTGATTGCAAGAATGTTTCACATCGTGTGTTAAAGAAAGACTTGAACTATTACACACATGGATATATTCAAAAAATCTGGATTTTCGATGGTGAAAATCAGGTGAAAGTTGCAGCACGTTGTTGGTGGTCTATGAGAAGAACGAACAGCCTCACACAATTCAAGAAGACATTTCGTTACAAGAGGACAAAATAACAGAATCTTTCTGTTCTTGCAAAGTTATGTATGTTTATTAATTAAATCAGAATTTCTAGTATGACTTCAGTAATGTTTTTCCCCCTTTTTAAAAAAATTTAAAATAAGGAATTCGTTATGTATTCGCACCCGTTACATTTATATCGTTCATGTATAATTGTCATGTAAGAATAAAAAACAAAGTACTTTTTCTGATCTAAGATAAAAAAAATTTTTTTCATTTATTATCAATTAATAATTTAATTATGTTTAGGAAGAAACATTCAAGTTAAAAAAAATAAATAAACAATTTATACAAAGTTTCCGGAGTGATTGAAGGAAGCGTTTTGCGTTCTATATGCCGCGTTAACATGTGTCCTCAGTTGGGCGGATACAACCATTTTATAAAGGTATCATTGATAAACCAGTAAATTTAATTTTTTCAGATCAATGTAAAACGATCATTATCATAAGCACTTTAAAAAGAAAGAAATAATAATGGCACGTCGAAATAAACAACTACAGGCACGTTGACGGGGTAATATTTGCATCTGCTGTTACCTTTGTTCGCTAATTAGTGTGACGCATTTTATTTTACTTCATTGATGTCATAACATGTTGCAAGTGTTATAAAATCAGTAATTTGTGAAAGATAAGTTTAATTTGAAGTAATCATGACAAAAATACAATAAATGGCAGGACTGTTATTTATAGTCTAAAGCCTATTAAAGACAAAAGAAATATTTTATTACAGTTTCAGCTCTTCATAAAGTTTAAATACTTTTTAAAAAATTCCATAATAAAACTTTTATTTAAAAAAATTAAATTCTAAATTTTGAAATAAATGATGTCAAAATCCAGTGTTGCAAGTATAGATATTGAATAGCATTAGGGCCATGCCAGAACTTAATGTACAGGTAGGAAATGGTTTCAAAACTACGGAAGCCTGTTAGGGCCACGTTGAAATCAATTTTTTATCTCGTAATTACGAGTTAGCTATCTCGTAATTACGACTTGCGATCTCGTAATTACAAATTACTATCTTGTAATTTCGACTTAACATCTTGTAATTACGAGATAACTAACTAGTTATTTCGAATAGTAAGTCGTAATTACGAGATAGCTAACTCGTAATTACGAGATAGCTAACTCGTAATTACGAGATAGTAAGTCGTAATTACAAGCTGCTAAGTCGTAATTACGAGATAAAAATTTGATTTCAACGTGGCCCTAACAGGCTTCCGTAGATACCTCTCGGATATGAATTCATAAATGCATGAAAGTTTTCGTACTGAAAGACCGGTGATAGTTGCAAAACATTGACCTCTTACTCCTTAAATGAAGATTTGCTGCATAATTTATATTAAACATACAGAGATAATTGTCAATTTTTCAATTTTATCAGAACATCACAATTATTTAATTGAAGAAGTTTAGATTGGGTTTGTTGTTACATAGAAGGGGAAACAAATAGTACGAGTAGGAATTTCGATATGTCAAGGATCAGAGCTGAATAAGTTTTGTCAATATACTCCGTATTTGTTAATAAAAGAGTAATAAGTATTGAATTTACCATCTATTTCACATTTGTATGTATCCCTACGTAAACGATTCTGTATTTATCTCTACGTAAAGGATTTTGTATTTATCCCTACGTAAAGGATTCTGTATGTATCCCCACGTAAAGGATTCTGTATGTATCCCTACGTAAATGATCCTGTATTTATCCCTACGTAAAGGTTTCAGTATTCATCCCTACGTAAAGGATTCTGTATTTATTGATGTATTTATCTCTACGTAAAGGATTGTGTATTTATCCCTACGTCAAGGATTCTGTATTTATCCCGACGTAGAGGATTCTGTATTTATCCCGACGTAGAGGATTCTGTATTTATCCCTACGTAGAGGATCCTGTGTTTATCCGTACGCAAATGACCAAGTTTTGAGCTCAAGATTTCGGTCTTTTTTTTAAAAAAAACAATTTAATTAAATTCCAGTCAACAGCTCATTTTGTGTGAAATAATTATAGGTATGCAATAATATATCGAATTTACTATACCAACTGACCTGAGAGCATTTGTTTCTTGGTTTTAACGGCACTTTTAACACATTATTGTCTGTATTATGCTGAGGAAATGGGAGCTAAGTGATTTTCTCAAGGGCACACGGAGGCAGCCGACCTGGGCTGGCCAGGGCGTGTATGGAACCCGCGACACTTGGATTACGAGTCCGACGCTCTACCAAAATGAGCTACCGCGGCTTCGTGACAAAAGGCCAGAGCTTACGACATATACACACTCATAAGCAAATAATTGTGACTAAAATCTGAAACTTTTCCTTTACAAATGTGAACACAAAATTATACTAAAATGAAGTGAAAATTTTAAGTAATAATAATAATTGGACTAAAATAATCAAGTTTTACCAACTTTAGCTGGAGTCTGTTATACAATAGAAGCTGATCTAGTGTCTAACCATGCTAAATAAAGGTTATGCAAACTGAACTGTCCAGATGAGATTTACCCCTAGGCCGCTGATGTCATCTGTCAATCAATATCGCGTAACAGAAACAACAACAGACCGTTGACTAATCCAATCGCCAGAAAGATATGAATCTGCACGCAATCGGACTTGGATTGCTAGTATTCGAGAGGCTGGGCAAGAGATTGACCAATCAAATGGGCCACCAAGTTGTCTTTCACTTATGGCCATTTTTTTTCACAGGATTTTTATTGAGTTCATAAAATGCATGTACAACCTTGTAACCCTAACAGATGTATACAGTTATAAAAAAAAGGTCGTTAGTAGTATTTAAATTTATAACTGACGTGGGATCCAACAAAAAAACAAAACAAAAGTAAAAAATTTACAATTTCAAAATGAATCCTATTCTCATTAAATTTTCACCATATCCCGTGACAATTAAATGTCACCGACATCCCTAGCGATCTAAGCTTTCATAGGCGCGCCGGATTCACAAAAAGTTCGGAAAAAACAAAATGGGAACCCACAACATCAGCACAAATATTATATGACACTAAAGTTGGAAATCGGCGCGGGGAAAAATGAAAAGTTTCCCTACGTTTTAACCTACAGCAAGGTCTTCCGCTGGGGGTCAATAAAACACACACGCACATTTTGGCACAAAATGGAAAACTATCCAGAATCAGAAAAAAGGTCTAAACTAAAGAAACAATAAATGACAAGAAATAACTACATGTCTAGAAAGGGATCGGTTATCAATGAACAAGGCAAACGAGATTTGATGCAAGCTGTCATCACAATAGCGTTATACTGTTTGTTGTTTTTTGTTTTTTTTTGGAGGGGGGGGGGGGATTTGTGGGTTATTTAAAAATAGTTTATACCGTCTCGTTATTCTGGATAGTATTTCTTTTCTGTGCCAAAATGTAAATATGTATTGGTCTACGTGTCACATTTTTATGTGTGACTACGGTTTTCTTTTTTGTTCCCCAAGGAAGACCTTTCTTAGGTCGAAACGTGCCGTTTTTAAACTTGTCATTATTATGACGGTTTTTTTTGGGGGGGGGGGTTGGGTGTGTGAATTTGTTATAAAACATTGGATTATAATTTTGGCAAGTTATAATTTAGCAATTGCGGATCTAGCGAGAGGTTACAATATTTAAAGTGGTAAATTTTGACTGGAATTATTTTTGCGATCCAACTATAAGACCGCTAAATCGCAAAATTTCTTCAACGTTAAAAATGTCCGCAATACCGTATGCAGTATATTTTAATGGAATAGCCATGCTAACGAATAATCGGAACATTCTCCATTTTTCATAGGGGTCAATTGTGTAGTGATTCACACAGGACATTGGTGAGCAATCAGAATTGGGAATAAGCTATGACTATTTGATAGTAAATTGCATACAGAAATATTGGTTTGGGATTTGTAAAGCTATGCCACTCTAACAAAGTCTTCTCTAAACATTCTGAGCAAAAACCCCCAAGCTGAAGCTCAAAACCGCTTTTAAAAAAGATTTTATTTGGAGCAAAAATAAGTCAGTCTAATTTAGCAATATAATAGAATTTTAAGAGTTAAAAAAATCCTGAAAATTCTTTTGTTCTAACGTACTCCAGGTTAAAGTTACATAGTCAAATTGCTAAGACGTTGAGCTTGAACTTCATACTCAAACATGTTCAAGAATACTGGCCTTTAACGCCTGTATGTTATATAAGCTCAATTTTTTTTTGGCTTGATATGTTTGATATTTATTAACAGTTTCTGGACATGAGGGCTAAAAGCTTTTAGAAGAATAATAATATAAGACATATTAGAGTATAATCTTTATTAAATACAAATAGAAAACAATAGTAATACAAGTGCACCAAAACTCTGATGTATCCCTAACTAAAACGAAATCAAGGCACCAATATATATATATATATATATATATATATATATCTTGACTAGGACAGAATACCTGGAAATACCGTGGAGTATACGAGAAAAGCCATCAGATGAATGGCTTCCCCCACCTCCGACAATAACTTCTGGCAATGTAAAATTAACATAATCTCCAGAGACCTTTACCTTTGACCTATAGATTGCAGTCTGAATATGGAGCTGCCCTTCCTCAAGTGTAATGCAACTATGAAGCTGAAGAATTTGATGCAGGGAAATTTGAGGAATGTAGACTTGTAGTATGGAACACAAAATTACAATTTATTATAGCTTCACTGACCTTAAAACTTTGAACTCTGACGTCAGATAATCAAAAGGTATGTGCTTTTTCACAAGCGTAGACTACCTATCAAGTCTGATTATATATATATATATATATATATATATATATATATATATATATATATATATATATATATATATATATATATATATATATATATATATATATGAACTTTCTATACCCAAATGTAATTGCCTATGAAGTCTGATGAAAATTAGGTCCTGGAAATTTTACTTATCAAGCATATAGCTAAAGAACATTTTTAGCTTTAGTTATCTTGACCTTGGATCTAGCATCCCCAAAATCAACAGGATTCTGCCTTTATTCATCAGCATCAGCAAGGCACATACGAGGTTTGAAGACAAAAATAAAACAACAGTAAACTAGCACACTGTTGCAGAAACAACCTCATCTATGCTTGTCTGATGTAGAGTAACTTCCCCTGGTAAATGCTCTTAAAAGGGGAAAAAGTGAAAATTTTGTCTTTTCTTCCAGCCACTCCAAGAGTTCCTTGCCCTCTGCTCGATTTATCTCTATCAATATTACATGAGCTGTGCGGTGTTTGACCCATGACCTGGGGTCATCACCTTAAAAACACCAAAGTATGTACCGTATGTACTCGCGTATAAACGTATACCAACTGAATAGACCCAGATCTGCCGGCGCATTATGCGCCGGCAGATCTGGGTCTATGCAGTTTTGTAAGGACTAATCAGTAGAACAAACAACATAGACCCTGATCTGCCAGCGCATTATGCGACGGCATATCAGGGTCTATGTTGTTTGCATTTGGAAAGAAGTTGTACGCGAGTACATACGGTAGATCATACTCAGTTTGTGGAGTGCAAATGTTTGGCATAGCATGAGGGAGAAGTTTCAACTCAAGGATTATTCATACATAATCAATTACTAGGTAAATAAATTGTATACCAGATGCATAACCAGAATGTATTGTATATATTCATGTATAGGTCCAGTCCAATTGTAAGCAGCACAGACCCTGATCTGCCATCGCATAATGCGCCGGAAGATGAGGTCTTTGCAGTTTGCAGCTGAACTCGATTTATAAGCGAGTATATAAGATAATCAACAATTAAATTGCTCACCTCTGAGTTTTTATTAGTCTTCAGAAGCCAATGTAAACATTAATTATAATGCTGAAAATAGATTTAGACTAAAGCGACCTTGACCAACCAAATGCTGACTCATGTGACATGTCATAAAAGGAATAAAACAATAAAAGAAGTACATTCTTTCCTATGATACCAAAGCAAAGGTACAATAATGAGTTGATAAAAACAGATTACTGTGAATTCATTTAATTCTGAGGGTCAATTTTAGCAGTTTTACAAAACTTGACATTTTCAAAAGGTATTTAAATTCGTGAATTTGGGGAATGTATCCTAATATTTCCACAGAAGGATCACCACTGCATTCTTAAATTTTTTGCCTGTAGCAACCATAAAAATGATGAAAATTAGTACCCCATGAAAAAAGCGAATTCACCATCATTTGTTTCTTCAAAATCATTGTTCATAAAATCTGCTTCATATCACTGTCCACCCAGAGAAACCAGATTTGACTGAGTGGAAGTCACAGGCTTTGAGTAACATTGGAATAACATCCAGATTTTACTGGGTTCAAGTCACAGGGTTTGAGTAACCTTTTTGAATGACATCCAGATTTTACTGCATGGAAGTCACAGGCTTTGAGTAACCTTGGAATGACATCCAAAACTACCAAAATAGTTTATAAGCATCAACAAACACTCTGATTAGCCACTACAGCTATGGGCTCACATTACATGCATGCAGTTCATTCTTCCAATACCACTCATTCACAGTACAATACATTTAACCTGCTGAATGTAACCTATCATTACAATATACAATGTATAGTCATGAATGTGGACCATTTACCATTGAATATACCTATTTTTTCCTACTTTCAACTGCATTTGCCAAAAAGGGCCTTCTATGTAGGCTAAGATGTACATAGTATGGAAAAATCAATGTGGTCTTGAGTTAATCACAAATACTTATGTTAGTAAATCATAAAATGTAGGTCACAGTGACCTTCTTCGGTTGTAAGGGTGTAGTATGAAAAGACATGTCCAATTATCAAGATTTCATGATTCTAACATGTACATCACCCAAGAAATGAACTTTAAACACAAAATTTCAACAAAGTCACTGAAGCATGAAATAATGGTCTCTATTTGCAAGAACGGTATAGTACTTATCAAGATGCATCCACTCACCAAGTTGTATGATTCTAGGTGGTATAGTATGCATAAAGCATGCCAAATACTCATGAGGTCATGATCTAAAGGCAAAAACTTAACCAAAGTCAGTTAACAGTGAAAAAAAAAACACACTGAGCTTTCTTCTGGTAATGGTGTGGTATCAACAAAGATGCATATCATCATCAAGTTTCATGATTCTAGCATGAATAGTGCCTAAGAAATGATCATCAAACACAAAGTTTAACCCAAGTCAGTAAAGTGTAAAATATGCTCCAAAATGACCTGTTTTCGCAATGTGGGTGTAGTACTCATCAAGATACATCACTTCACTAAGTTTCATGATTCTAGATAGGAATTTATTTACATGCATGTAAAAACCATGTGGTCATGAGCTAAACAACAAAATCTTAACCTAGGCCAGTAACATGTGAAATGTAGGTCACAGTGACCTTTTGTTGTATTAGTGTGCTACTAACAGAGATGCATACAATCATCTAGTTTAATGATTCCAGCATAAGCTGTGCTTGAAAAATAAGTGTGAAACCCACAATTTAGCCATCAATAAAGCATGAAATATGAGTGATAGTGACCTGCTTTTGTGATGCATCTCTTCAACAGTTTCACAACTTATGGTATAAAAGTATATTTACAGTATGAAAAAAACCTATATGATAGATTACTAACAGAGAATACAATCATATAGTTTCATGATTGTAGCAAAAACTTAAAACAAAATTTAACCCAAGTCAGTGAAGAATGAAATACGGTTAACAGTAACCCACTTTTCTTATTAAGGTGTAGTACTCTTCAAGATGTATTCCCTCACAAAGTTACATGATTCCAGATATTATGCATTCATCTTGCTCATTACTGAACTTGTACAAAATCTTGATGATATAAGCATACATTCGAAAACTGATGACAATCAGATCAGATATAAGGCCTCCATAGTGGTAATAAGCTCAACCAATCAGATGCAAGATCACCTCATTAATATGCATGGATCTCACCCGTTATTGAACTCATTCAAGATCTTTATGATGTAAGTATATACTCCAAGCATGAGTGGACCTTGCTCTCATTATCGAACCCATGCAAGATATTTATGATATAAGCCTATATTTCAAGTTTGATCAAAATCAGATCAGAAAAATTGCTTCCAGAGGCATAACAAGTTGAACCAATCAGATGTAACATCACCTGATTAGTATGTGTGGATCTCACTCAATACTGAATTCCTCTGAGATACTTATGATATAAAATAATCAGCACAAATTCCAAGTCTGATCAAAATCGGATCAGAAATGTGGCCTCCAGTGTGGTAACAAGCCTGGTCAAACAGATGCATGATCACCTCATTAGAATGCATGGATCTAACTCATTATCAAACTCATTTGAGGCCTAATGATATAAGCATACATTCCAAGTTCAATTGAAATCCAATCAGAAATATGGACTCCAGAGTGGTAAGAAACAATTGTTGGTGGATGGATGCAAGATGCATGATTCACGATGCACGATGGATGCATGACCATACCATAAGCTCACTTGGTCTTATGGTCAGGTGAGCTAACCAGCCAAAACAGGCCCGATTATGTATGAATAATGCTTCTTACAACTTTGCAAAATAATATATCTGAACTTTTTTAAAATTATACTTAAATTACAAACTTTAATTTTTGGAATGATAAAATAAATCAGAGAGATTAGTAACTGTTAATTAAAGTTTGTAACTTGCATTTTGCAAGATTCTTGCAAAACACCAAGACAAAGGTGGAGACAAATGTAGCAGAGTGCAATAAACAATGGAACAGAATACTGTATAAGCCGATACCAACTGCAAACTGCATAGACCCAGATCTGCCATTGCATAATGCGCCGACAGATCTGGGTCTATGCTGTTTGTAGGGACTAATCAGTAGAACAACATAGACCCTGATCTGCCTGTGCATTATGCGATGGCAGATCAGGTCTATGTTGTTTGCATTTGGACTTGGATTATATGCGAGTATATACGGTAATTTGCTTCCATAGTCAACCAACATGAAACATACTTTACAGTTATAACCTTCCTCATATAAGAAATGGATTTAAACTGCTATTTTGAACTCGTATTATGTAGTACATTAAACTTAACAATAACATTGCTGACTAAAAATTACACATAAAATATGCTAATATGCATAATATGTTTACTGTATATACTCACGTATAAGTCGATACCAACTGCTAACTGTATAGACCAGATCTGCCGTCACATAATGTGCCAGCAGATCTGGATCTAAGCAGTTTGTAAGGACTAATCAGTAGAACAAACAACATAGATCCTGATCTGCCGGCGCATTATGCGATGGCAGATCAGGTCTATGTTGTTTGCATTTGGACTTGTCTTATACACGAGTATATACGGTACAGGCATAATATGCTTATATGCATAATAGTACTGAATAAAACACAACAAATTATCTGAACTTCTAGAGCTTAATCACATCTTTGTCAAAAAATTTGAGCATCAATTTACAGGGGATTATGAAATTTAGAGTTAGCAAATAACTTATAAGAGCTCTGTTTGCAAATAAAGAAACTGTCACTGTTTTCAATGCCAGTCATGAATTAGGAAAACTGTATTAAAAATGGAAGTGGGACAACTTTGGTTTCATGTCATTATGCGAGCAGTGAGTGAAGAGGTACCAAAAAAAAAAGGAGAAAATTTATTAAAACAGTGTAAAAAAGATAACTTTTTGACCATTAGATGATTATTGGTATTAAAAAAAAACAAAAAACTTGGGGAAAATTGACATCTGAGGGCTCATTACTACACATTAGAAGTAACTGATTTAATTTTCAAGTTTGTTTGGAACTAACTGTAGAAAAACTTAATTAAGGTTTAGAAATAATAACATGAGATTGCCTTTTCTGTCAAAAACACCAGAGATAAAATAGTCATACAAAACAGATTAAATGAGCAATGAAAAGACTTTGAGGTAATTTAAAAAGATGCAAAATATTTTTTTTCCTTTTTCCATCTGCTTCACTTACATTTTGTTGTATACATATTAAAGTAAAGAATGAATATATTAAAGAGAACACTAATTAACTGACCTATCACCAGAGACAACAAGATAGCCGCCCCTACACATTAGCATAACATAATATAAAAAGCACCAAACTTTTTAATTTCAATAGTTACTCCCATAAAAAGCAGTATAAACCAGTACATGTATATACTAAAATCATCATGAAAAATTGTTGGAAATACTGATGTCCATCTGAATTTGTAATGATATATAGCAACAGTCAGCTAGGTGTTGGTGCATCAGATCTTGCCAGTGATACAGTAGTACTGGTCTACAGTGCATCAGTATTTGCACACTAGATTTTGATAGACGTATAGCATAGGTCAATTGTAATACTTCTAGGAGTTAGCTCCCTTCCTATATGAAACAGTGAAAGATATTGATATATTTCTGCACTTTAACTGGATTTATCTCCCTTGGAAGGAACTACTGTTTATACTCGCTTATAAGTTGAGTCCAATTGCGAACAACAGAGACCCTGATCTGCCGTCACATAATGTGCTGGCAGATCAGGGTCTATGTAGTTTGTTCTGGCAGATCTGCCAGCGCATTATGTGACGGCACATCTGGACATGTGCAGTTTGCAGCTGGGCTCGACTTGTAAGAGAGCATATATATTATTTATTTGAAAGCTATCAAAAAAGGTTAAGAAAATGTTAAAGAAATTAGTATATGTCACTGACTAGACTACAAAAAAAAAATATTGAACTTTTTCATGGTCAATAAATGCAGAATTACTTCTAGGACAAACATTTACTGTTATGGGTTTATTTTGAAAGAGATCCACAAGCTGAAATTTTGCATACCAAAGTACATAAAAAAAACAACAACACAAACAGAAAAACAAAAAGTAAAGCAAGTGAAAAAACAAACAGGACTTTCTGCTACGATATTTAAATGTTTTGCAATTTCCTGCATTGTTTACCTTATTTACTGATGTATAAACTACACCTAACTAGAAGGAATTTGTTCACCTCAGCAAACAGAATGTTACTCTGTGACCTCAAAAGATGAGTCAAGGCCATCAAAAGCTAAAATAAATCATGGGATCCCCCTAAGGCATCTTTATATCAATGTTCATCCAATTTGGTCAAACCATATTGGAGATATCTTCCTTACATGCTCATGTCCTTTACTTATCACATAGTGACCCTGAAAATAAGGTCATAGTCACCAGAATGTAATCTAGTCTTGGGAAGTACTTGAGGTATCCATACAACATAATGTCCAATTCAGCCTAAAAGTGTTGTTTCCATCATGACCAGAGTACACAGATTCCACTGTAATTTTCAGTTAACTAACAGGTCAGTAGTATGTTTTAAGTAAGGCCATTCTTCAAACATCTTTGTTTACTGTCCACCGATCAAGCTATCATAATTGCTTTGACTGACTATCCCCCCCCCCCACCCTCCTATGATTTCTGCAAACTGTTTGTCTAACATAATGCTAGTGTCAACCATTTGCAATACTTGCAGCAGGGAAACAAAATCCTACCTACCAACCTACTACTTGTACTTTAGGGTTTGGAGACAGCAAATGAATTATTTTTGTTGTAAAAGTAGGCCTGAGAAGTACCGTATATACTCGTGTATAAATCAATACCATCTGCAAACTGCAGAGACCCAGATCTGCCATCGCATAATGCACCAACAGATCTGGGTCTATGCAGTTTGTAAGGACTAATCAGTAGAACAAACAGCATATACCCTGATCTGCCAGCGCATTATGCGATGGCAGATCAGGGTCTATGTTGTTTGCATTTGGACCCGGGTTATACGCGAGTATATACGGTATATACAATCAGTTCATAGCTACTGCAATACAGTAAAATTAGAAACATTTGCTTTATACATCTATCATTTGTTCCTTCACTTTGGACACAATAACAAATTTCAGCAGATTATAGAATTCTAACAATAAAATAGGGATTATGGCACTTGAAAAATAAAATATAAAATTCATGTAAAAAATAATTGAAGAGTTCTCATCTAACACAAACAGAACAATCTAAAATCTACTTAATCGACTGTAAACCTACCCTTTTGAAACTATATAACTCTGCAGTATCCTTATGTTTTGCTAGTTTGTATCTATTAAATTTTGCTGCAATTTAACTCCCAACAGACAATGATCCAAGAGTACGACTCATTCCCAACCCATGAATTTAAGCCCCAACAAAATGTCTTTTTTTTTCATAAAACCACGAAAACTGATACCCATGAAAATAATTTGCATCTTCTGAATTTTGTTGATCAGGTATGGCTTGTACTTTAAAGAGAAAAGAAATAATGTAAATTCACTATTTTTTGTAGGGTACCAATTTTCGGGGGATTTTGCAGTTGCTAAAAACCACAATTTTAAATCCTAAAGATTAATGATTCTTCTGTGGAAAGAGTAGAACTCCATCCCAAAACTATGAATTTACATGCCAATGAAAATGTAATTTTTCATAAAACCACGAAAATGTATACCCATAAAAATACCTGAATTCAAAGTATATGGTTATCATATGTACTTGCTTATTAATCGAGTCCAACTGCAAACAACACATACCCTGATCTGCCGTCGCATAATGTGCCAGCAGATCAGGGTCTATGTTGTTTGTTCTAATGATTACTCCTAATAAACTGCATAGACCCAGATCTGCCGGCACCTGATGCAACAGCAGATCTGGGTCTGTGCAGTTTGCAGTTGGACTCAACTTATAAGCAAGTGTAGGCAGTATTTTGTGGATAAATTCCCCATGTAAGTTCGACAAAAAATGAAAGGCATGGGAATAAAAGTAGGTGTACAGTCTCTAGATATTGCTAGAAATAAACTACTCTCCATATCAAACTACCCGGTATCTTAAATGCAAAGAAAATAAGGACAAAATCTAACTGTCTTAAAATATGTGCTTCTATCATCATATAAAATGACCGTGCAGAAATTATAAATGGATTATATAAAAAAGATGAAGAAGTATATACAAATCGACAACTCTGTATCTAAGAAACTGTGATATCTGATTTCTTACATATTTTTTTAATTAATTGTTCTTGAGCTTCTCTTCCTAAAGTGCACTTTGTCACTAAAAGATCTGTATTTGAAGGAACAAAACATACTTAAGCTATCCTTGTATTTATACATTTGATCGTAATAAAGGCTTAAATATTTTCTTTAAATATCAATAGAAAAAAGTAATTTTTGCATCAGGTAGATGGTCAATATACATCAATCATGATGATATCACTCCTAAAAGATGCATTTTTTAAAAGTAAAATGTAGAAATCAGACATCACATTTGAACTCACCAATAATATTGCTAAACTTGTAAAGCCACACAAAGATTTAAATGGAGACATACCTTGTTCCAATGATTACTTTTCATAATCTCAAAAACAATTTTACATAGTACAGATTTTGTTCTTTATCTTATTTTAACAACAGCTTCATTATTTTTGTTTATACATTCTTGAGAACAATCAATATAAATGAAACATACAAATCAACATAAACACTTTTCAGGGTCTGACAAATTTTGAAATCTGATGGAAGCCTAGCTGTCTACTAGGAAAAAATATCTTGTAGCCCATCTTCAATTCAGTAGCCCACTGAAGGACCATAAAAAGAATAATTGTATCAATGTATGACATGTAGCCAACTCTGAACAGCACAGACTCTGGCAGATCAGGGTCTATGCTCTAACAAGAGGACAAACTTGACAGCTCACCATTTCAATATGCCAGCTAATGTAGTGTTGTAAGAACACAATATATGTGAACTATTTCATGAACTTTATATTCACCTATTTTACTATATAGCCTTATAAACATTCTTTCTACAGATAAAGGAAAATTAAAATGCAGAGTTTCTTGCCCATAATCGAAGTCATCCAAGATTCTGAGGATATAAACCCATTTAACAAGTTTTTATAGAAATTGTATGGGAAATATAGTCTCTAGATCTATAGAGATAACAAGCTCAGCCAATCTGATGAAAGTATCTCATTATTAAGCACAGAGCTCACTTATTATAGAACAGGTCTATAACAATGATACAGAAAGCTTAGGGTACAGTAAAATCTGATTGTAATTCAGTCTCTAGAGCGATAACAAGCTCAGCCAATCATATACAAGATTATTTCAATATGTGTAGATCTTGCTCACAATCAAACTCATCCTACATCTTGATAACATAAGACTACTGAACGAGTTACAAAATTCTAATTCCATCAGGGTGATTACTCCACATTAAAAGTGCCTTCCCTGGGTCCCAAGTACATTTTACTTGAACAGCCCTTACCAAGTTTGATTAAAATCAGGTCATAATTATGGTCTCTCTAGTGGTTAGAAGCTCAGCTAATCATATGCCAGATCACCTCATTCACATGCATAGATCTTGCTCATAATAAAACACATTATATATCTTGATGATATAAGCCTATTTACCAAGTTTGAAAAAATATGATCAGAAATAGAGTTGCTAAAGTGTTGACAACCTAATCAATGCAAAATCACCTCATTAATATGCATGGATCTTGCTCATGATATCTTAATAATTTAAGCATATTTACCAAGTCTGATTAAAATTGGATCAGACATACAGTCTCTAGAGTGGTAGCAAGCTCAGCCATCACCTGTAAGATTACCTCATTAATATGGGTGGATCCCAGCCATTATCGAACTCATGTGAGACCTTAATCATATAAACCTATATTTAAAGTTTGAACAAGATCTTCATGATAAAAATATATAGTCCAAGTTTGATCAAAATTGGACCCCAAATATGGCTTCCAGAGTGGTAACAAGCCCAGCCAATCAGATGCAAGATTACATCATTGAAATACATGAATCTCACTCATTTATCTAACCCATCCAAGATCTTGATGATGTAAACCCATACTTCAAGTTTTA
Source organism: Margaritifera margaritifera (assembly GCA_029931535.1). Lineage (NCBI taxonomy): Eukaryota > Metazoa > Mollusca > Bivalvia > Unionida > Margaritiferidae > Margaritifera > Margaritifera margaritifera. The sequence continues at coordinate 5,886,745 of JAQPZY010001625.1, read as the reverse complement.
TCAAAATCGGATCCCAAATATAACTTCCAGAGTGGTAACAAGCTCAGCCAATCCGATGCATGATCACTGCATTAATATGTGTGCATCTCACTCATTATCAAAGTTGTCCAAAATCTTGATGAATATGCATATATTACAAGTTTGATCAAAATCAGATAACAAAAATATGGCTTACAGTGGCAACAAGCTCAGCCAGTCAGATGCAAGACCACCTCATTAGTATGCATGGATCTTGCTCACTATTAAACTTTCATGTGATCTTAATGATATAAGCATATGCTCCAAGTTTGATCAAAATCTGATCAGAAATCTGGCCTCCAGAGTTGTAGCAAAGTCAGCCAATCAAATGCAAGATTACCTCATTAATATGGATGGATCTCACTCTTTATTGAGCTCATCCAAGATCCTGATGATATAAGCCCACATTTCAAGTTCGATCAAAATCTAATCAGAAATATGGCTTCCAGTGTGGTAACAAACTCGGCCTATCACATGCAAGATCGTCTAGTATGCATGGAACTAGCTCATTATCATACTCATCCAATTTTTATGATGCAAGCATATATTTCAGGTTTTATCAAAATTGGATCGGAAATATTGTTTGCAGAGTAAAAAGAAGCTCAACCAATTAGATGCAATATCATGTCATTAGTTTGCATGGACCTCACTCATTATGAATCTTCTCCGAGAACTTAATGATATAAGTATATATTTCAAGTTTTATCAAAATTGTTATCAGAAATATGGTCACCAGAGTGGAAACAAGGTTAGCCAAACAGATGAGACCACCCCATTAATATGCATGAACCTCACTCATTACCAAACTCCTCTGAGATTTTGATGATAAAAACCCATAATCCAAATTTGATTGAAATTGGATCAGAAATATGGACTATAGATGCGTAACAAGTATTTGTGGACGGTGGGACAATGCAAGACACATGATGCATGACAGACACAGGGTCATAACATACGGTCACTTGGCCTTATGGTCAGGTGAGCTAAAAACAAACAGCATCGATTTTAGTCTGCTTGCACACTATATGATATGGCAGCAGATCTAAGTCTATGCTGTCTGCACACTATATGACATTACAGCAGATCTAAGTCTATGCCGTATGCACACTATATGACATGACAGCAGATCTAAGTCTATGCTGTCTGCACACTATATGACATGACAGCAGATCTAAGTCTATGCTGTCTGCACACTATATGACATTACAGCAGATCTAAGTCTATGCTGTCTGCACACTATATGACATCAGATCTAAGTCCATGATGTCTGCACAATATATGACAGCAGATCTAAGTCCATGCTGTCTGCACACTATATGACAGCAGATCTAAGTCCATGCTGTCTGCACACTATATGACAGCAGATCTAAGTCCATGCTGTCTGCACACTATATGACAGCAGATTTAAGTCCATGCTGTCTGCACACTATATGACAGCAGATCTAAGTCCATGCTGTCTGCACACTATATGACAGATTTAAGTCCATGCTGTCTGCACACTATATGATGTATGCACACTATATGACAGCAGATCTAAGTCCATGCTGTCTGCACACTATATGATGTATGCACACTATATGACAGCAGATATAAGTCGATACTGTCTGCTGTTTGATGTGCAGTATACATAAATAAATTTGGTACTCATCTTGCTATGAAGAAAAAAAAAAACTTGTCTACAAAAAACAAAGGATGATGGTCCCATGGGTATTTCACTGTAAATACTACACTGTATCCAAATACATTTTTGCTTTCAGCAATAACTATTTTATTTGCAATCTGATTGAAAAATGCCAGAGACAAAGCTTGTTGAGGATAACTACTTCCAACTTTTCAAAAAAGTCCCATCTTAAAAGAATGTTAAAATCATGCTGCTGGTCGGATAACAATTTTGCACATTTTGACATTATTTCAGAAATATTAGATCCATAACCATGCCCAACACCTACATGGTTTTTAATAATATATACAAAATACCCGTAATTCGCCTGCACACCCATCCATTATTCCTCTATTGGGGCTCTTTATGAAATTTGTTCACTTTTAAATATCTTGGTTTTTAGCACAGTAATTTATTTTAGTCTGCTACAAAAGACAGAATCCTTTATCATAATAGTACTTAAATTCACAATTAAAATTTTGAAAACATTGCAATAAGGAGAAAAGTCATTCATTAGAAACTGTCTATGAACAAAAAACAGCAGATGACATTTACGTGGGTAAAGACTCGCCTTATGCTTTCATTGTTATGATAATGTTTTCATTTACAATCTTAGCATGAGTTATACAATACAATAGAAAAGGACACTTTAAATTATTTTGTTCTACATGAGGAATCGGTTTGCTTTTAAGACTTAGTTTTCTGCAAAAATCTCAAACTATGCAAAATTATTTTTTATTATCAGCTACATAAGTTTATGTTCTATAAAGATGGGGACTTTTCTATCAGATTACAAATAAACAAGTTACTGTATATACTCTCGTATAAGCCAATCCAACTGCAAACTGCATAGACAGGGCCGTTTGTAGGGACTAATCAGTAGAACAAACAGCATATACCCTGATCTGCCGGCGCATTATGCGATGGCAGATCAGGGTCTATGTTGTTTGTGTTTGGACCTAGCTTATACGCAAGTACATACGGTTCTGCTGAAAACCATGTGCAGTGTATTATTTGCAATATAAGATATTCACTGCTCCCTCCCCAAACCCCAACACTTACTATACCTATAAAAAGTCTAAGATGTAATGGCTGCCATATATATTCACATATAAGTTGAGTCCAACTACAAACAACATAGACCCTGATCTGCCATTGCATAATGAGCCAGCAGACCAGGGTATATGTTGTTTGTTATACTGATTACTCCTAACAAACTGCATAGACCCAGGTCTCACGGCATATTATGTGATGGCAGTTCTGGGTCTGTGCATTTTGCAGTTGGACTCGACTTATAAGCGAGTATATATGGCATATGGGTATCATAGTTTTGAATGACAAAAATAAAACTTTATGATTTAATGACAGCTTTTCTTAAAAGTGATGTAAAAAATATTTGTAAAAAAATTTATACAACAGATTTTGCTAAAATTGCTTCCAAATTTCAGCACTTAGTATAATGTAGATTTTTTAAATCTTCCATTAAAAATTTTCAAACAGGATGATCAAATGCAATATAAATTAATGCAGAAATATTTTATCAACACCAAATGAATTTTGATATAAAAAATTTTCATTTTCACTTCAGAAATCCAAGAAATAAAACTTTAACAACATCTTGAACAGCTAACTTAAAAATAAATTTAAACAAAAAAATCAATTTAGACAACATCAATATATTATGGGTGATAATGAACAACATCCAAATATAATGTGTCTATTTCCAATATTGATTTTAAATTAAACATCTTTTGGGGAGAAAAGAATCCAAAAAATCAAGATGAATAAATTGCTTAACACCAAAAAAACCCCACAAGACAATGAATGTATATGTATAAAAGATAAATACCCGGTACCTAAATTGTGGGCAAACTTATTAACCTAAATAGAAATATGGCTAGATTACAGTGTGATCAATCTTCACAATTGTGTGACATCTATGACATCAAAATAAACACAAAGATGCTATAAATACAGCAGTTTCTCATGATAACATCGTTCACAGAAGTTACAAAAGTGTGCCGTGTTATAAGTAAGGCTGACTTATCAAACTATTTATATGTACCAAAATCACATGTTTGTAAAGAACTGAACTAAACTAACAGTTAGCAACAACAAAACTATAGTTATTTACCATACTTATTACACAAAGTTGGTTTAAAATAATTATGTTTGTTTTGAAGACAAAACCATAAGGAAAAATCTAACTTTTTTAAAAATGAAAGCGACAAACAGCATACATATAACAAGAGTTCTAAGTGCACCTGACATTGCTCATCTGGCATATAATTTTTCATTGCACAAGCCACGTTTAATGGAGACATAAAGACAACCAACTGAAGAATTATAGTTTTGTTTTAAATCAACTAATAGCTACAGTAATTGCATTGAATTACTTTACTGTACCATCCAGGCACCAATACAGGCCCAACATATACAATGGAGCTGTTGCAAAAGTTATACATATTGGAAATATTCATATTCTTATGGAGATATAATATATTGCAATAATTAATGATATACAGTTGAGCCATAGCAATACAGTGATGTGTATTGAGAATATTAATCTTGTTATGGTGATAGTTTTATTGCAATAGTTAACCATATACAGCTAAGCTGTTGCAATACTGTCATGCATACTGGGAATGTTAATATTGTTATGACAATATATTGCATTGCCACCCCAAATCATAATATGCAAATACATAATGAGATAAATTCTAATAATTTAAATTTGTAAAAATACTGACACTTGCAAGTAGATAAAATGATTGGATTTGCAGAAGGATGAAACTTTTTTTTTGTTTATATCCAATGTTATCAAACTGTGTCATATTATGGCTAATTTTCACAGTGAAATACATTTTATGTACATTCAAGTAATGGAACGAAAAGCAAGAGCTAAGATAGAAATTAATTGTGATGACCACATAAAGATCATCATCAGATGTTCATATCAAAGTACTGAAAATACTAGTGGCTTCCAGAGTTGAACTGATACTAATTTACATAAAATCAGATGTAAAAACTGAACTCATGATGGTTTGCTTTTATGGTTTTAACACCATTTTTCAGCACATGATAGGCTATACATGGCAGCCAGTATATTTGGTGGAGGAAGAACCCGGGAAAATCCCAGGAAGAACCACCAACCCACGGGAAGCTACTGGCAAGCTTTCTCACATAACCACATTGGCCGAGCCCAAGACTCGAACCCACATGGACAGAGGTAAAGGCGAGCGCCTTAGACCACTCAGCCACCCAGGGCCCCCTGAACTCATGAGATATAGCTGTTCTTTTTACTATCATAAACAGACAGTTCTAACTAATCTTTCTAATATTATTCTAAATATTCTCTTCTTTATTTCACTAGAGAATTTGTATTAACATTTGAAACATTATTTGAGGAATTATTGTGGTGATTTCCACTGAAAAATATTTTCTATGATTGCTCCAAGTATTACCGTCAGTGGAACACTATCCAAGGGAGATAGCTTCAAGTTCTGAAATCATTTACTTAAATCTGAGTTGCCTCCCTTGACTTGACAACTGCCTGGAAAGGCTGATGAATCTATACTTTGTTACTAATTTTAGTAAGACCATACAGTTTGTTACTATGATTAGTAATACAAACTGTATTTAGTACATGAGAATAGATAATATGCCAGACACATGAAGTGATTGAAATCCTTCCAAGTCAATAAAAATTAGCTAAAAGGTCTGTAGAATTGAAATAGTGTATGCCGAGTATTATGGGATATGTGTCAATAAAATGTCTGTAGAATTGAAGTAGTGTGCGCAGAGTGTTGTGAGGTAAGTGTCAATAGTACCTTAACTTACAGGGATTACCACAAGCTCATCTGCCTTGAAATGAGAGTGTTAAAATGTACACATTTCTGCATTGACAGTTATCAAGAAATGATAATCTTTTAATTACATAGATAGAAATAACAATTTTTACAAACGTCTAGGAGCTAATTCATAATATATATCGTGCTTGCAAAAATATAAAAGTGAACAAAATACAAATCATAAAGTTTGCACCATAACAATTTAGTAGCAACTTGCACACTGCAATTTATCAACTAAATATATAAGTATACAAATCTATCTAAATTTCAAAATAAGATTTTAATAAAAGTGTACAACTTTTCAACATTTTCTACGTACAAAATTGAAGGACCATCAATTTTAACACAGATTGAGGAAAACAATGCACATCTCAGGATTGGAAATATCCCAAAATGTTCTACTTGTTCTGAACTGATAACCTCACTGATGTTGCACAAAAACACAATATGTTTCCTTCAAAAATTTTATATAATATTGTGTGCCAAGTAGAAAAATTTCTAACTTATCCTGTACTGCCAGACATGGGATTTTATTAACTCTGAGGTAAAAAGTTACGGATTTCCACACAAAAAATGTTGACTGAAACTGGATAACATTGATATAACATCACAATTAGTCTAATATAATCAGCAAAGGATACCCCTAAAAATTAAAACATCAAGTTTAATTTACATCAAAACTTGGCAATCTAAACAGAACAAGGATTACATAAAAAAATAATGCCAGCTCAATTAAATTATCATAGTAGTAAGTTGAACTTCCATGCTAAAACTTTACAACTAAATATATGGTCAAATCATGGAGATCAAAGTAGAATAAAGACATTTGGTCAAGATGTTTGAATGAGCAAAATAAGTCAATAACAACTGTCATGTTTTCAGCCAATAAGCTATTTGTTATCACAATAAATGGAATGTTAGAAGGTACATTTTTTTCATCTGCACAGAAAAGTACATATTTGCACTAATCTAAATATGATACATGACAAAAACTGTCCTCTGCCCAAATCTAAACTCTTAAAAGCTGAACACTTTACTTGGAAATGCACGTTTTATTACACTTCCAAATTATTACATATCATGTTCTATCCATTTTTGGACTAAAAACCAGAATGACCAAATGAGCTTATATATTCACTGCAGTAAAATCACACACCCCACCCCAAACAGACAGATTCTCTCTCCCTCCAATTCAGAAATTAAGTATTTCCACATTCATACTCTGACTTATTCAAAGTAGTCTCTAACGTTGAATCTGCCCGTATAGATACACAATGTATTTGTATTTTAGCACTGCAGCTAACACGGTAATGAACTAAAAATAAAACTATTTTTTACTGCTCCTGACCAGGACACAAATCTGAATAACCTTAACAGTTTCTTTTGCCCTCCATTCAAAACTGGTTTAAAAGACTGGTTTTAAGAGCTGGTTTAAACTCTGAAATATCCATAAACCAATGTGCATTACTGCCATTTAAGTGCCGATTCAATGTTTAAAGTTCTGTTGAAAAATATCAATGCTAAAAGTTCTGTTGAAAAATATAAGTTCATTAGAAGGAAAATCTGAAAGACCTTCGATTGAATACCTAGCAGTCATAAAGAGTAAATGATTCCCAAAATGTTGGCCATATTTATTTCTTATTATCTTGTCCTGTTATTATTAAAATGCCATAAAAATGCTGCACGTTTATAAGGGCAAAAACTGTAATTATCTACAGCGGTGATAGTAATTACATTATTCCATAAATGAATCATACGTTTTACATTTTAAAAATATAAAATCTATAATATTGAAATTTATGATAATTGCCTGTTTCCTAATCAGTAATTGCCAAGTTTTCACTTATGAGAAATGATACATGATGGATAAAATTAAATAAATTTACATAATCAGAATGTGGAAAGGGCATATAAATGCTGTTTTGTTTTATCTACATATCTGAAAATCAGAACTTAGAACAAAGTCTTTGGCATTTGAAACCTGTGAGATCTTTCTTATGAAAACACAGGAATAAATGAAAAATGAGAACATTTATTTGAACAACATGAATTTGTTACTTATTGTAAATGCTTTATTCAAAGCACCATTAAGTACAGGACACAGAAGAGTTATACAAAAAGCATAAGACCTTTCTTGAAAATGTTTTTATAATGTGGAATGTAATTACTTTCTGAAATCCTACAGCTAAGCGCTTATGTTATAAACAAAACAGAATGCTTCATTTATAATGTGCAGCACTACTTACCACATATACTCGCGTATAAGCCAACACCAACTGCATAGACCCACATCTGCCATCGCATAATGCGCTGGCAGATCTGGGTCTATGCAGTTTGTAATGACTTATCAGTAGAACAAACATCATAGACCATGATCAGCAGGCGCTTTATGTGATGACAATTCAGGGTCTATGTTGTTCGCATTTGGACCCAGCTTATACACAGGTATATATGGTAACTAAAAAACCTACACTTTTTACATGATGAGATGAATGACTACTGAAATATGCCATCAACACAACAGTAAGAAGATAACTATCAATTAGAGTTAATAGGCACTTATAGATTCTTCTTAGGACAATGCTGGTCTTCTTGACAAAATTATTTTCTCCAAAGCAGAACTATCTACGAAGACTGCATAATTCCATTATATTCCACAACACAGACTGGTTCTCCACCATGTTGATTCCAATCAAGTGAGACAGATTTATGGAGACTACTTTCCTTGACTGGTTACAGGTAACACTGTTCAATTCTTTATCACAATGACTTCATTGCAAACCAAAGCAATGTGGCCTCAAATACATTTTTAACCTATTTCAGACTGTAAACATACCTGAAAATTGAAAAAATTATCAACATTAAATGAAGAAAATACTATCTGACTTTAATGGAAACAGTTTGCAGGCACATAACTCACGTATACAGGCTAAATTAAATTTCTTGTTCCTTACAGTTAATTTTTTTAAAGTCAGTCGTTGACAATGAGGTTCTGAGTTTTGACGCTGACTCAATCTAAATGAACATGGAATGTGATATTTTACTTATTCTTATGTATTTATATCTGAGGAATATTATGTCTACATAACTAAAATATAGTTCTGTAATGGTAGGAATATTTGTGCTGCTTGTAGCACATAGTGTGATTCAAGAAATTTGTTGTACCACTGCAGCCAGAACCTACAGTATCTGACTGGGCCCTGCATATTTTGTGACCCTGTACACTGTAATGACAAGAAAACTACCAAAGGCAGTATAGTCTGAATAACTAAGCTAAATACAGAACTTTATGCAAATCACTATAGCTAGAAATATATGTCACAGTGACCTAATATTTGTCCAAACCTTGTTGTGCTCCTCATGATACATGTACATAACAACTTAAATGATTTTGCAGGAATAAATATACTGCATAGTGTCTAAGAAATTCATTTCCTGTATTTTCTAGTTCAAAATATAAGTCACAGTCACCTTATTATTTTACTTTAACAATGTAGTACACTCAATGGGGCACCTATGGACTTAGTTCAAAATTATTGGCAAAAAGACATTATCATGATGTTGTGTTATGTTAAATGCATTCTTCTTAGTGTGATTACTCTTTGAGTATGAAAGAGTTTACTCCCTTGCTGAATACACATATCAATGAAATGTGTACTGTCACATGCAAGTCAAGTGGCCTTGAACTGTGGTCTGCTTCCAGTCTAAATATCCAAGATAAACATCATGGGTCATAAGGGAAAAGAGTTGACACTGAAGGAAAAGAATGCCATAATATCTTTGCATAGAGCAGTTGTGACGAGTAACAAAATCACCAGGATATGTCATAAGGCTGCAAATACCATGCATCATTTTCCAAAGAGGTGTCAAAATCGTGGAATAAAGTGTAGAAAATAACCCATGATGTGGTAGGCCGTATTTATTGAGTGCTTGTGATAGTCACACAATTTTGAGGGTTGTAAAAGAGAATTGGAGATGTAGTTTGACGTAAATTACTAATGTTTTCAATGAAAACAGGCCTTCATTGGTATCTGAAAGCACTCTCAATAAAAACTAAATCAAGAAGAATATCACAGGCAGATTGCAAAGAAGAAAATTAGAATAATAGAGATCAACACAAGAAAACATTTAATTTGGTGTACATGATTGAAAAGTGTGAATGATTATTGGAAGAATTTTATCTTTAATGATGAGTGTAAGGTAATTAGGGGAGATCAACATATTTATACCTGGAGAAAAGCTGGGGGAAAATGGGATCCTCATCCCCCATGTGTAAATCCACCACCTGTGCCTAAATTAGGTTTCATGATCTGGGGATGTGTAACATGCAATGATATTAGGACTCTATCAGTCATACAAGGGAATATGAAAGCACCGAAATATACTGATACTTAAAAATAATCTATAGCCTGTTACTGTTAGACATTTTCTACAAGGAAACATTATTTTCCAGGATGACAATGCACCAGTGCATATTGCACACATTGTGAGGGAATATTTGGAAAATAATAATAATATAAATTCTATGGAATGGCCATCACAGAGTCCCAACTTGATCAATTTTGAGAATGTGTGGCTTAAACTTAAGCAAAATCTACAAAATAACGTTCATTATTTGAAGAAATGTGTTTTACTTGAGCTGAGTGGGAAAACATATCAGCAGAATTTATTCCAAATTTGCACCAGTCTATTTAAAAACAATTATTGAGAGTCATCCAAACCAAGGGATGCATCACCAAATATTAAAGTAAAGTCTCTAACTTTTCTTTTAGAAAAAATTAGGAACTGAAGATGTGAGGTGAATGGTTTATGTGACATCGACTGTGTTGTCCCAATACTTTTGACCTAAGAGTGTGCTTATCAAGTTACAAGGACTCTGGGGGCAAAAGTGTTTGAAAAACTAAGCACATGTTAACCATGCATTGATGACAATCTGATTGACTGACAGAAATTATCCTCACGCCAGAGTAGCATTTCAATCTGACCTAACAAGAGTCCCTCAAAGGGACTAACACTCTATTGACTGAAAAGAATTTTCAGAAATTCATGAGAAATCGAGTTCTTCTCTCCTTTTATTCTTTCTAATTTGCTGAATACTGAAACCATCTTAGATATTATTGAGAAACTCAAATATACCTGATTTTATTTTTGAATTAACATGTTTCAAGATAAGTACAGTACAAAAATCATTCTCAAGACCTTTGAAATTGAACTTGAATTCATGGACAGAAGATCACTGAACTTATGTCAGATGCTATCAAGATTTATCCTCATGCAAAGATTGGTTAATTCCTTTTCTTAAGATAATCAAGTTATTAAACTGGCACCATTCTTAAAATAACCAAGTTATTAAACTGGCACCATTCTTAAAATAACCAAGTTATTAAACTGGCACCATTCAAGGCATTCTTCAGATGTATCCACAGAATGGGTTTTATAAAAATTCATACTTGTTGGTATTATCATGCTCACAAGCCATTACAGACAAAAACTAGAATCAAAAACTTTGACCATGAAATCAATGTCAGAGTGCTGACAATCAGCTTGTTAATTGAAAAACAACTAAATACAAAGTCTGGTCAAAACTGATTTGAGTACTTATAAGTCACTGTGCTCATAAGTTCAGTGAAGTACAAGAAGGCTAGCAGTGATCTTTGACTTGACCCCAAGTGGAATTCAGTCTGGTTTTCAAACTCATACAAAATAGCACAGGCATGTTGGTGGTAAGATCTGCAAAAAGCATTTTAGTGAAAATCCCTAGTCAGTGTCACCATTCTTTAAAGAAGAGTAGTTATAACAAGATTTTTATAAGGTAACTTCGGTTGCCATGCTTGAGGCGAGATCAGCATCATTTTCATGCAGGAGAAGCTAAAATCTGTTATAGTATTAAATTGAAAACCCCATGTCAATTCGACAACCCAGAAGAAGCCATAAGAAGATTTTCAAGATGGCCACCAAGGCAGCCATTTTGGAAGTTAGATCAGCATCATTTTAATATAGTACCAACTGCACACTGCAAAAAGGCTTGTAGTGAAAACCCCAGGTCATTATGACCATTCATTAAAGAAAAGTAGACCTTACATGATTTCAAAGATGGCTGCTTTAGTTTTGTTAATTGGTTAATTTCAAAAGTAAAATATTGTCAAGCATCAAACAGAATCCTGACTTCACACTGTTGCCTTTGCAATAACAATAAATACCATTTCGACAGGTGTGAAACTGCTTTAGGACTGTAACTTCTAAATGGGGATTGTATAGTTCCATGCCTCAACCAAGTTTGGGAGTAGACCATCCAATTTCATGGGTAAAGAGGGATCAGTTATTTTCAAAAATAGTTATTTTCAAAAATACAGTTATTTTCAAAAATACTGCAAAGAAAAGGTGAAAAAATCCCAATTTAGATTATTACCTACGATGAAAACTATGGCTTCGTATTTAATGTACAGCAAAAACAGGGAGTATAAAGTCTGCTCGTAAATGCAAACCCTTCCACCCCTACAACATAAATGTTTATGTTCCAAAGTTATTGACTAGCTATAATTACATGATATGTTATGATGTAGCCATCTTAATAGGAGTACAGTATCAAATGGCACATGAACATCTAAGTGATCGAAGCTGAGGTCTCCATTTTAAGAAAATAAAAAGAACAATTATAACAGCAATTTTTCATAACTGTATAATGACTTGGAAACTTGAATAAAAGACATACACACATATATATTGGAGTTGACTTACCGAGGTAAGATGAAGGGAGGGTTGGTATGCCTCTGACAGGTCAAATGTCCAACAGCAGTTCAAAATTTTTCCAGACCCCTGGTATGTATGTATGTATTTAGTTTTATTAATGGTACATCAACACACTCCCAGACAGACAGTGCTGAGCAAAGGTTAGCCAGCAAAAGTGATAAGAGCAAAAAACCATGCCAAAATCCCCAGGAAGACACACCCCTCAAACCATTAGCCAACATGCACCATGAGACTAAAAGGCAACGATGTTGCAAAAACTCCCCAAAAAGGCACACAAAGCAAAGATAAAGGCAAAGCAGGTTTTAAAAAAATAATCCCCAAAATACAAGGGAAAAACTCTTCTATACAAACCACACTCCCTTAAAAAGTCCAATACCTTCTCAGTTGGAAAGTTTATGCCATTAGTTGCCTCTAACAACATGCAGGAAGTTGCATCAGGCCTGTTCTAAATGTACTTCCACAATCCTGCAAGGGGATATAATGGCCTTCAAAATGAGTAATCTCAAACACAGCCCAATCTGGCCAAAGTCATTTTGGTCATATCCATGGTTAGAATTTACAGCTTCCATTCCATTTTCAAATATCTCACTATTTAAACAAACTGCATGTTTACACTGCATCAACACTGTTTAATTTTGTCTTAGACCTGCAAGAACAAAAGGCTTGTCTCCACAAACAGAAGAATTTTTGACTCATTTGAAATTTGTAAAACTTCAGCATGAACATTTTGGTAATACTGATGGTTTGGAGGGTAGACATAATAATAAAGTTTGTCAATCAGGACAAGAAGGATGAATATAACTAGAATGAATTGGATATTCAAGCAAGTAATCCAGTTTTTAGGGTTTGAGGCAAACACCAATTTTTTGTACAGACTACTGTTCTATGCATGAAAAAGCTCTGTGCCTAAAAATTATTCATCTAAGAAAGTTACTCCATGCCAAGAAGGTTCTGTGGCATATTCACTTATCAAAGATATAATTCTACCAGCTCTAATATCATCAAGTACCAATAATGAATTGGCCTAATTAGTCATGCTAAATGAAAGAAAAAAAATCATTCTCATCTGTGTACGAAAACTTGAAGTCCACAGAGGTCCCACTGAGCTAAAGCATAATTTGTAGGTTTACCCAATTCTAGGATATTTTATGACAATATACTACAATTTGCTCAGTTACATTTGGAAAAAGTAACCAGATTATACCCTAAGCTTATAAGAAAAACTATAATATTATGTGAAAAGAGTATGCTATTGTTTAATTATGAACTTGAATCAACAGAATCATTTGGGGATGAAAAAGACTGTACTGATGTAAAATGTCCAAACAGAGTAAATCAGAGCATAACAGTTGTTCTTTTTCTCCAAGTTTTATTAGAAATGTGCTGATTCATGAAATATAAGTTGAAAATAAAATCAAAATGCATTTATGTCTTATTTGATTTCAGAAAAAGAAATTTAGACATAATGCTGTCAGCTGGTCAGTCAAAAAGAGGCTTATTGATTGAGCTATGAATTCATTTAATTACTGCACATTTTGTCACAACTTCTTCCCTTAGTACTATTATAAACAGTGTATTTGGATCATCTTGAATATATTGGGCTTGAAAATGTCCAACACTAGTAAATGCAACAGGATAAAGAGATGAGTATTTTGTGGCATCAATAATCTGTTGGGTCAAACCTGCAACATCCAGAATTTGGTCTGACACAACAGATTATTGATGTTACAAAATGTGAATCCCTTTAACCTATTGCAATTACTAGTATGTAACGTCCAGAATTTGGTGGGGCCATGGGTGATTGAGTGGTCTAAGGTGCTTGCCTTTACAGATCACTCACACATCTCACTTCTGTCCGCTTGAGTTCAAGTCTCGGCTCGACCAACATGGGTATGTGAGAAAGCTTGCCAGTAGTTTCCCATGGGTCGGTGGTTCTTCCCAGGTTCTTCCTCCACCAAATATACTGGCCACCATGTAAAGCCCATCATGTGCTGAAAAATGGCTTTAAACCCCACAAAAACAAAACCAAACCAGGATCTGGTCCATTATGACACAAACATGTTAAATATAAATAAACTGTTGTTTACTATGTATGCTACATCCTGCATTGCAAATATGCTAGCGAATGTATTGCACTGGACAAGAAGCATGGCCAGGCATGAGCCATGTACATGTAACTCTCTCAGTCATGAGAAAATTACTCATGGCATCTGCTATTAGGCGAAGGATTGGCCATAAATGAAGCTGACACATATAAATCAGTATGAAATACTGGTGGTTATTCCAATCAACGATGATAATAGTTCAAAAGTTGTATTTGCTTGTTATAAAGGCATATAAATCTCACAAATGCTGTGGTCAATGAATGTGTTATGGAAATCACATTTTGATAGCTTTCTCCATTTTGGATATGATTAATTAACATGATACAATAACGTCGAAATAAAATCATTTGCACTTGTATTGAAAAAGAAAGTTCAGTACAAATTAATCCATTTATAACCCCAAAAATTATATTTAATTCCATGCGATTGTTTAAATGTATGAAATTCATGGATTGTTGCGAAAATTAGGACATGCAACATGCTGGATGTTTTTTTAGGCACAAAAGCAGTGTTTGTGATTTTACAGTTTGACACATTTCCTAACGTCCAATCGGTATGCTGAAATTCAGGTCTGTATTTAATTAATTCAACTTTGCATCTTTTTCTAAACAGCTCCTTTTGTGTTAGTATACATGTGATTGATGAAAATATTACCTCAATAGAAAAACTGTAGAGATATATGCAAAAAATATAAATCTGTCAAACAGTAATCTATAAATCACTTGATATCAACAAGTTGTATGTACCTGGTTCTCATTGAAATCTAAATAAACACATTCTTCTTTGTGTAACATACAAAAAAGAGATTTTCTAAAGTTAATAAAATATTTTCTTTGGATAAAAGCTCTCTAAATTCACAAAAGTAACATATATACTCACGTATAAGCAGGGTGCAAATGCAAACAATATAGACCCTGATCTGCCGTCGCATAATGCACCGGCAGATCAGGGTCTATGTTGTTTGTTCTACTGATTGGTCCTTACAAACTGCATAGACCCAGATCTGCCTGCACATTATGTGAAGGCAGATCTGGGTCTATGCAGTTTGCAGTTTATGGGCAAAGTTAAAACAAATTTTATTGTTACACGAATCAGTCCTTTTCACTGACACCAAAACGTCAAAGAAATATAGAACCATGTTTTTCATTTAATTTTGATGCTAATGAAATTAAGTGGACAACACTTTCAAAATCATCATTTTATGTTTTCATATTATGATTGAAATTTGTAGACATGTAAAAAAATTATGTCCACAAAAACATATTTACGTCAATATTTCATACATAATATTCACATCTATTTTAAAGGTTCAGAGGGTTACACAGCTGATTCTGAATGTTAATATTGTGTTTAACTTGAAATGTATTTATTTAGACAAAAAGGTAAGTCTTTTAGTAAAACCTGTAACAGAACAGGTTTGGCCTAAATTTTTTATTGCGATAAGAATTATTGATAATTTTGATTCTTAACAGCTCTAGCACAATCCGTAAAATAAAAAGAAGTTTCTTTTACATGTCAATTAAATGTTTTTGTAATTATATTTCAATTTAAAAATTGTGTAAATGTCACACATGAAACACAATCCCTGCCTATAAAAAAGATCTGAAATTAACCCTATTAATTCAACAAACTATCTTCTGACAAGTACAAAAAAAATCAACCCTATTACTCAACAAACTATCTTCTGACAAGTACAAAAAATCAACCCTATTACTTAAGAAACTATCTTGTGACAAGTAAAAACAAAATCAACCCTATTGCTCAACAAAATATCTTCTGACAAGAACAAAAAAAAATTAACCCTATTACTCAACAAACTATCATCTCTAAAGTACAATACATACAGTACTAGTTTCTCAATTCTTTGTCTAGAAAGGGAATATAATTTGATATATTTTTGTAATATACTGTCCAACAGTTGCAACACTTTAGCTCAGAAGGACCCACAGCAAAGCAACATTATCCCACTCTTCTCAGTTATCACTTCCCCAACTCTTGCTCCACAATTTGCTACATGCTACTTCATGTTTAATCTATCCCTGGCAGGCATGCATTCACGCATGCATGTCGGATGAAAATCCACCCACTGCAATACATTACAATGCAATCATGAACATATATATATTTTTCTGCTCATTAGAGGACAAAGAAACTGTGTAAATAAAATACCTGCATGACAAACATTTCTTCAAGTCATTTCACCCATTTATTTTCACGCCCATTAACCCTCCAACAGTGAGTAAAAATCAGTAAAACTACATTTTCAACCCCATTAGAGATAAATACAAAACAAATCCTGGAAATTACAGTATTAAAGGTTTATCATGTGAGATGCAAATATGCGAAAAAAAATCAATTGAAAAGTGGACCATGAATGTACCTTTTCTCTACAATATTACTTACTTTGAAAATTACCAAGCAGGTACTCATACTGAATTAGTTCTCAATGAGAGACGCACATAATAACTCTGACCTTGAACTTAATCTCAAACCCAACTGGCACAAAGTTTTTCTGCGCAAAACTGATCTTCCACAAGGCTTACCACAGGTGGACAAATATTTATGAACCTTTGCTATTAATGATGGAGATACTGTAGGATAACGTCGCGTATAAGTTGGGTCCAAATGCAAACAACGTAGACCCTGATCTGTCACTGCATAATGCTCCGGCATCTCAGGGTCTATGTTGTTTGTTCTACTGATTAGTCTTTACAAACTGCATAGACCCAGATCATTATGGGATGGCAGATCTGGGTCTATGCAGTTTGCAGTTGGTATTAGCTTATACGCGAGTATATACGGTATTCCATATCTCTAGTATTAAAAGTTTACCCCATGGCCAATCATATGAAACTGTTTAGTGCTACATATCTCAGAAATGTATTTTCTTTCTATTAAGCAATTTATATGGAGGCAACAAACATTTTGGTGTATAAATCATGAAAATTGCCTGAGAAATAAAGAAAATATTATGGTTTTTCTAACCTTATTTTTCCATTGATTTTACTCTTTAATTTGACTGTCTTACTTCCTGGGCCCCGGGTGGCTGAGTGATCTAAGGCGCTCACCTATACAGATCACTCACACATCTAACCTCTGTCTGCTTGAGTTCGAGTCTTGGCTCAACCAACGTGGGTATGTGAGAAAGCTTCCCAGCAGCTTCCCATGGGTTGGTGCTTCTTCCTGGGTTTTTCCTCCACCAGATATACTGGTCACCATGTATAGCCTATCAGGTGCTGAAAAATGGCTTAACGGCCCATAAAACAAAACCTGTCTTACTTCCTATTATAGAATTGGTATAAACCACTTGCCTAATTATTTGTTCCAAAAGTTGTTCTGAGACTAAGGTAATGATTAGATTTTCATTCCTGTGTGTTATTTCTGTCATTTTGAGAAAAATAAGTGCCAATAATCACCTGAAAGTGACATAAAATTACAAATAATTCAAACATTTGTTCATAATTTAACACCTTGAAAATGTACTATTGCTAAATGTAGACTATTAAGCCTAAAATCTTTGCCTAACAGAATGCTCTACTCGCTTGAACTAAAGGTTTTTGGTGAGGGACATGCCAAATGCATAAGGTATATGCTGGGGATGGTGGTAGACATGAGGGACATGCCAAATGCATAAGGTATATGCTGGGGATGGTGGTAGACATGAGGGACATGCCAAATGCATAAGGTATATGCTGGGGATGGTAGTAGACATGAGGGATATGCCAAATGCATAAGGTATATGCTGGGGATGGTGGTAGACATGAGGGACATGCCAAATGCATAAGATATATGCTGGGGATGGTGGTAGACATGAGGGACATGCCAAATGCATAAAGTATATGCTGGGGATGGTAGTAGACATGAGGGATATGCCAAATGCATAAGGTATATGCTGGGGATGGTGGTAGACATGAGGGACATGCCAAATGCATAAGGTATATGCTGGGGATGTTGGTAGACATGAGGGACATGCCAAATGCATAAGGTATATGCTGGGGAGGATCCTAGTTTTGTGAAGACCCCAAGGGTTTTCAACACAGATTTGGGGGAAGGAGGTGGTACACCTAATTTACCACCTTGTCAAAGGTCTAACATCCTCCTCCTCCATCACCTGGCCCATAGGGTGTGATGAAGATGGGAACTCCACAAGAGCAGAAGTAACTGATGCAACTAGGTCTTCAGGGAACTCATTTGTGTCTACCAAATTGAGCATTCATCATCCTGTCTTCCCTGTATTTGCTCTCATATGGGGCACAAAGAGCACAGAAAGGATATCCATCCATATGTGTGCACAAAGTGCACACAAAGCAGGTGGGGTGCATGTCCCAAGCAGCCTTTTTATGGCTGCATTTACACACATCTTGAAGCATACTGAAATGCTGAAAGGAAATACACAAAGTAACCAATCAACCATCAACAAGAATTAGGTGGGTAATACTTACCCAAACATTGGTTAGTAAGAGAGGGATAAGAAATGAAGAAGCAATGCTTCACTAGCGAGGTATAAAAAACTAAAATCTAACAACAAAGGAAACAGATAAATGACAATTACACAAGGACTGGGGAGAAAAGATTAATTACAATACAAAAATGTACATGATTAACTGAAAATACGCCAAAATATTACAGAGATGATGAAAAAACTTCGAGCACACAGAGACATGTGAGAACTACAAAAAGTAAAAGGAAAAGAAGGATGATATTCCAAATGATGGAAATAAATAAGGAATCAGACTGGGATCATGTTGTTTTTTGTTCCAGACTTCCAATTACTATTTGGAGGAGGGATTATTCACCTTGGAATGGGAATTAGCACCAGGAAAAGGGAAAGCAATGCAATAATAGCTGGTTATGTATTACTGATGCTAAATATCTCTTTCCATATTATTCATTACCTTTTAGGAGTGGTTATCAAAGTATAACACACCTTCTTCTTTTCCCTTTTCTTGGTTTAGGGGGCTGCCTTAGCTCCAGTGGCTGTTGCCTGCAGAGAGAACAAAAAAAAAAGTAGACACTGTTCCATACTATATTAATGAACAGACGGGATATTATAATTAAAAATAACCATTGGCAAACCATATCCAAAGTTAATTTTTCCTTTTATCCATGAATCCATGGAAGGAAACTTTGGAATA
Source organism: Margaritifera margaritifera (assembly GCA_029931535.1). Taxonomy (NCBI): domain Eukaryota; kingdom Metazoa; phylum Mollusca; class Bivalvia; order Unionida; family Margaritiferidae; genus Margaritifera; species Margaritifera margaritifera. The sequence goes on along the minus strand of JAQPZY010001625.1, from coordinate 5,867,226 downwards.
AAAGTCTTAACAGTGCGGCTTATAACATTTTTTTCCCTACACACTGTTACTATTATTAGTAATACCAACATTATTTGACAAAAATGAATGGACATGTTGCCATAACCACTGAGGAATTGAAATTCCTCCAAGTCAAAACTATCTACATTACATGATAATAATTTTTGTCCTACATATCGGAAGCATCTTCACTTTGCAAACAATTCCTTGAAATCTTGACCTCCCCCTCCCATTATTGGTCTGATCTGTGGCTGCTTTCTGTAACTGTTTTGCAAATTCATTTTTCTACATACATACATTTAAATCTCTTCCAATGCTGCTGACTGTATGTTATGAAAACAACTGTTTCAAGGTTTCTCTAGTTTCTGTACCTTTATCCATATTTCATGGCATATCAGAATCATTTATCAAAAATATGGAAAGGCTCCTATGCCAAGATGCTTGTGTCAAAGTTGGTCAAATTCTGTTCAGCATATTCTTTGTAGATAAAATTTTCTACTTTTATTATCAGCAGCCATTAAAATCTATTAAGTAATTGTTTACAAAAAGTTATGAATGGTTTACCTTTTTTAAGTAACAGCAGCCCTATTTTATGGAAGATTGGTCTCATCTGTACAAACTTGCAAGCCCTTCATGCTGTCAGTATGCTTTCTGTAAAATTTGGTCAAAATCTCTGGAGTGTTTTCACAGAAAAAGTCGTTTAAAGGATTTTCTATTTTTTAAATGGTGGCCATATCTTATGGCAAATTGGCATCATTTGTATAAATTTGAAAGCCCTTATTACCCGAATGTTTTCTTTAAATTTAATTTTTACTCTTCCGTTTCTGAGAAGTAGTTTAAAGGTTTTTATTCTTGCTATTATTAGTAACAGTAGCCATATCTGATGGGTGATTGGCATCATTTGTATAAATTTGAAAAGTCCTTATGCGAGGATGCTTTTTGTTTGGTCAAATTCTGTCCAACAGTTTTTCAGAAGAAGTCATTTAAATGTTTTTCTATTTTCAGCAACAGTGACCACATTTGATGGTAGATTGGCATCATTTGTATCAAACTGAAACCCCTCTTTGCCAGGATGCTTTCTGTCAAATTTGATCAAATTCTGTTGAGTGGTTTTTGGAAATAATTTGTTTCAAGATTTTTGTATTTTAAGCGACGGCAACTACATCAACACCATCTGTATGAATTTAAAAGCTCTTCATGCCTCAATGATTTCTGTCAAATATGATCAAATTCTATTCAGCAGAAGTTGTTTAAATGTTTGTCTTTTTTCAGTAACAGTGGCCACATTTGATGGCAATCAGCAACACTTTTATCAATTTGCAAGCCCTCTATGCCAGGGTGCTTTCTGTCAAATTTGGTCTAATTCTGTTATGAGGTTTTTAGAAAGAAGTTTTTTTATGTTTCTTTTATTTTTAGTAACAGTAGCCATATTTGAGAGTAGATCGGCATCATGGGGAAATTTTTTTAAGGTTTTTATGCCAGGATGCTTTCTGTCAAGTTTGGTTAAATTCTATTCAGCAGTTTTTGGAGTTGTTGTTTTAAAGTTTTTTTTTCTATTTTTAGTAATGGTGAGGGTGGATTGGCATCATTTGTATACATTTTTAAAGGTCTTCCTGCCAGGGTGCTTTCTGTTAAATATGATCAAATTCTGTTCTACTGTTTTGGAGATGATATCATTTATAGGTTTTTCTATTGTTAGTAACAGTGGCCATATTTGATGGTGGATTGGCATAATTCGTACAAAACTGAAAGGCCTTTGTGCCAAGATGCTCTGATCATTGCCTGGATGATATTGATGGCAGTCTTCATCATTGTTGATCTTAACATTTAGGAGATGATGTACTATTACTGGATCCAGGTTTCCTCTGGAGTAGTCAGCCTGAATTTTCGTCAGAATGGAAAATGTCCTTTCAGTGTTTTCATTGGAATGTGGCAATGTTAGTACAACTCTACTGAGTTCACCAAGAAGTTTAAATTGTTTCCTGCCTGTGGGTAGATTCAGATTGCTGACTGCCTGCCAGAACTGCTCAAGATTGGTACTGTCTGGGTCTAATGTTGTTTTAATGTCAGTAAGATTCTCCACATGAAGCACAAATGCAGGGAAATGCTAAAAATGCTTGTGGTATATATAAGAAGAGTTTGAATGGCAACAAGTTACTGTGAAAGGACATATGTGATGAGATGATGTGCGTATTTTAATATTTAAAAAATGTAAATTTGTTCAATAGCTGTCATTTTTGGCCATTTGCATGCTAAAAATCAGGTCGATGAAAATCCTCCTTTCTTTGAGGTCAAAACTACAGACCAAATTTTGGAAATCTCCTGATCTGTCCTGACCTGACCTGTCTTTTCTGTCACATATATGCTCTCCTTCTTTTCAGGAGATCTAGTAAGGGGTCAAAAAATTATACCCTTTGTGCAGATGGTTACCACTTTAGCAACCTATGTTCCAAGTCTAGTTAATTTCCAACCAGCAGTCAGTGCTCAAAGAAATATTATTTTAGACACAAGCCAGTAGCAAACAGCTTTAACAAAAATTGCTTACCCAGACTACAATTCCACTTGCCCCAAAAGTGTTCATTCCAGTTCTTTTACCACGTACTCAGGGACTTGAGTACTGGTAGTTTCCATGTCTGACCATCAACATTAACACTTCAGAAATCTTCATATGATGTTCAATTGAAGTTTTAAAATAAATGAAGTCTGAAAGCAATGGTTCATACATTTTGTTTTTTTTAAATTTCCATCAGGACTAATTTTGTCTTTTGAAAGCACTGGCTTTAAGTTTCATGATGTCACAGTACAGATGACCCATAAAAATTAAAGATAGGCACCTAAAGATGCTAATGGATTCTGTGGCCTGCACTTATGTGAACCAAATGGGTTAAAATAATTATCCCTGTTATTCTGATTGTAAAACATGGTCATGTGTGCCTTGACAAGTCACTAGTCCCCTCGGTTAGCTTAAGTGTCACACAGTCATATAGGAGCCAGTACACATCCACTGACCCAGTGATGTTTTGAAGGCAATAAATGTGAGCAAGATTTGAAGTGCCTTGGCAGCTCATTATTATTCATGAAGGACTACAATGCACTAATTATAGGTAACCAATGAAATATGGAGAACAGAAATAGTATTCTTCCCCTCTTCATAGGTGATGTGCTTTACTTTGTACAAAAAGTTAAGGCTTGGTATACAAGTGTGCATACAATATTACTATTGGTTAGGGACTTTTACGAGCAGGCAGCTAAATATTATTTAGGTTACTGATGTCTTTCTTGTCACTCAAGGTTCTGTCATGTAAATTAGATCAAGAAGGTAGATCTATTGCTTTTTTACTTTACAAGTCTGATGGACAACTTACTTAGAATATGGGAGGGGCCCAATCTAAAACTGGAGCGGCCCTGGGAATCGCGCTATCCAATTTTTGAGCAATGGCAGTTTAAGAATAGACAGAATGATGGATGGATAGATGGATGAAAAGATGGAGGGTATCACAATACCCACCTGCTAACGTATGGGGATAACTACATGAGTCTCAATTAAGTCTGCTGCTCAAGAACACAAGTAGTGACTTTATGAATTTTTCCTATTGCAGCCCTAATGATATCTAGATCAATATGTGTCAATGAACATACCTAATTACTCTAACTAGCTCATGGAATGCTAAATCTACATTGACTGGTGGATCTTTGGCACTTGCTTCTATGTAGGGCACCTGGAAATGAAATGGAATATTTAGAAATATCACACACTCTCAGCCCTTAAAAGTCAGAGCTCTAGATAAGAATTTAATAAATTGGGTATTTTACCCCCTGGTTTGGAACTAACTGCATGGTTTTTTGATCTGATGTGGTATTTTGTAAACATTGCAAACATAAAATTACAATACCAGTCTTAATCATCAAGATGTTAATCATGCCTTTTAGAATGCATCAAGTGGCTAAGTGACTAAGACTACAGTATATACTCGCATATAAGCCGATACCAACCGCAAACTGCATAGACCCAGATCTGCCGGCGCATTATGCGCCGGCAGATCTGGGTCTATGCAGTTTGTAAGGACTAATCAGTAGAACAAACAACATAGACCCTGATCTGCCGGCGCATTATGCGATGGCAGATCAGGGTTATGTTGTTTGCATTCTGACCAGTTTGTACGAAATTATATATGGTAAATCCAGGTACATTCGATGATACAACTCAAAACTGAGTGAGTGTTATCACAGTGAGTATTCTTATAAGTACTATAATTTCAAACAAGCATGGAACAACTGGAACTTGTTCTGATAGCATAGTTTATAGTGGATCGAATATGTTAACTATGACTACCGTATATACTCGCATATAATCTGGGTCAAAATACAAACAATATAGACCCTGATAGGCTGTCACATAATGCATGGGCAGATCAGGGTTTATTATGTTTGTTCTACTGATTAGTCCTTACAAACTGCACAGACCCATTATGCGCCGTAAATATGGGTCTATGCAGTTTGCAGTTGGTATGAGCTTATACATGAGTATATACGGTAAATGCTTATAATTAAATTGTTTTGCATAATTTGATTGTATTTCAATCTTTATGTATCTTTAGTCAATTTGTTTGCATAAAATATGCAAAAAAATATATTGCTTATCTAGAGTTCTGAAAGTCGTAAAGTACATTAGTTTAAACACGGTAAATGTATAGTGATAAACATTTATTACATTATACAATTTATGTGTGTCATTGAATCTGTCTAAAATAGAATCTATACCATTATCAACACATTTCTCTCCAATGGGAGTGAGGGGGTTGTGTTCATTAAAGTGCATCAGAAAAATTATAAATAATCATTATCAGAAAATATGGCAATGGCATCACACTTTGCATCTGCTGATCAATGACATGTTGATGTCAGTCATTGAGTATTAGTTAAATAAATAATTGATGAAAAAGTTAGATCCTGCTCCTAATATTTAATTTCTTTCTAATACATTAACACAAACTTATGAAAAGTTTTTTTCCCCACAACATTCATATTTGCTGGACATGTCAGACATTGGGAGTTTCATAAAAGAAACCTGTATTTTGGCTTGAAAAGTACATGTACTGTATAGACCTCGTAATGTACCTATGATGAGAATTCTACAGATGTGTATACATGCCTGAACCCAGCTTGGGAGTAAACCATTCAACTGTATGGGTTACACAGTGAGTTCCATAAAAACAGTTGAGTCATTCTCTAACAGACAGAGGAAAAAATAAATTAAATAAACCCAATATTTATTGAAACTTATGTTTATAACCATGACTTTGCTTCAATGCATAGCAAAAGCGGGGAGTAGAATGTTCAATTATATTAGCCAATCACTCCACCCCTACAACTTAAATGGTTCTGTTCCAATCAGTGCTAACACTGGAAGGACAGTTTTCTGTGTATATGTGAATGATCTAAAGCTAGAAAATATAAGGGGTTAAGATGAAAGGGGGAAGGGGTGGTGGTGGTTTACATGTGCATCGCAATGACCAAAACTGCTCCTGACAATCTGGGTCATAAACTTGTTTCAGTGGGTGTGTATGACGGTGGATTGAGCAGGCATTGATAATCTATTGTTTTCCCTAAAAAAAGGTAGGTAAATTAATTGATTTATAAATTTGGGTAAGAAACTTTTTCAGTCAACCACATTGTTTGCTTGACTTGTGAACACCTAAATCTCGAAGCTAATTGCATTTGTTTAATTCCAGACTTAATCCTGCCCAGGGCTTCAAGCTTCTCTTTAACAGTAAAAGCTTTATGTTTCTGTATACCGTTATCCATTGTAAATACCCACTAATTAACACTCTGACACCTATTTGTTTGAACGACTACAGCAAGAATAATTGTTAAGGAACAATGGGGTCGTTTGTATAAGGAATGCATAATATTATTCACTGGTCAGATGATTGTGTGACGATTGCGCGTGTTGGCAGCTTATTTTTTTAATAAACAATAGACCCATAATTTAAACAACCTTAAGTAGTGAGATTGACTTTGATGATTAGCAATTACTGTACTTATATTAATTGAGTTATACATTCATATGAGAATCTCCTTTCATTTGAGCAACAATTGTATACAGAATGCACTGATGAAAAACACAAAGAAGACTAACTGGCTTTATTGTTCATGATTCAATAATAATAAGATTAACACTTATCAACTTTTTAATGAGCTGACATCTTTCAAAAATAAGCTAAGATCAAAATGCAGTGTTGACTACTGACAAATATGAAATGAATATTCACATATAGAAACATTTAATATCTTTATTCATATAAAGAAAGATGCAATCATAAGACACTGTTTTCTTCAAGAATACAATACATCTTGCCAAATTATTAAATAAAACTCGTTTTTTTTGGTACAAAACTTTGCAGTACTTCAAGAAATCTGGTTTTTCATGAAAAATATATGAATGCCATTATGCATGTTATACCTGGATATTTTCCCAAGTTTTAACAAGAGGTCAAAGTGGGCCTGAAATCGCTTAATTGGCTGATGTCTACCTAATTGGCAAATGCAAGAGCAGTTTTCCAAGAAATCTAGCCGACTCTGCACGATGATTTATCTCAAAATTTCTTCCAATGATCAGCATCATTTGTATAAACTTGAAAGCTAATTGTGTCAGAATGCTTTCTGTCAAATCTGGTCAAGTTCTGTTCAGTTATTTAAAGAAGAAGTTGTTTAAAGTGGGGTTTTTAAAAAATACTTTTAGCACAGTATTTCTTTCATGGTATGCCCAGGGGGTGTCTAATAAATTTTTCAACAAATAGAGGATGGACTAATGAACAGACATACATGTTGATATTCTTAGTAAATATCTGCCAACGTTGTGTAAAAATGGGAGGTGGGATTATCATGAAGCACGGGCTTATAATCAGATAAATACAGTAATGGGAGGTGGGATTATCATGAAGCACGGGCTAATAATCAGATAAATACAGTAATGGGAGGTGGGATTATCATGAAGCACGGGCTTATAATCAGATAAATACAGTAATGGGAGGTGGGATTATCATGAAGCACTGGCTTATAATCAGATACATACAGTAATGGGAGGTGGGATTATCATGAAGCACGGGCATATAATCAGATAAATACAGTAATGGGAGGTGGGATTATCATGAAGCACGGGCTTATAATCAGATACATACAGTAATGGGAGCCATATTTGATGGCAAATTGGCATTATTTGTACAGTTTGAAAGCCATTTGTACCAGAATACTTTCTGTTGTGCAATTTTTGAGAAGTCATTTAGATGTTTTTTATTTTTATTAAAGATGGCCATATTCTATGGCGGATCGGAATCAATTATCATCTGTATAAATCTCAAAGCCCTTCATGCCAGAATGCTTTGTCAGATTTGGTCAAATTATGTTGAGCAGTTTGTGAGAAGAAATGATACAGAGGTTTCCTTTTTTTAATAATGGATGTCATATTTGATGGTGGATGGGCATCATTTGTACCAACTTACAAGTCCATTCCTGCCTGGATGCTTGCTGTCAAATTCGGTTGAAATTTGTGCGGAGTTTTTTTTAACAAGAAATTTAAAATAGCAAATGTTGACAGACGAAGACGAAGCATGACAGATGACGCACAATGGATTCAGGGCCATACCATAAGCTCACTTGGCCTTATGGCCAGGGGAGCTAATAATAACAATCAAACATAACTAATTTTCATTATTCTTTACGCAAATAATATCTGAAAAAGAATAGTTAGAAAAAGACATTTTTTTTTAGTGGATTCACATTTTCTGTCATTCTATTTTCATATTTATTGTACATGTCAAATGTGCAAGGAAAATCCTGAACTTGAAAAAATAGCCTAGTTTATACTGATCAAATGTGCTATCACACAATATGGACTGTGATTATGGCATGAGCAATATGCTGACAACTTTGGACTAAATGCTTAAAATTATATTTTTTTGTACAAATTTAATAATTTCTTAAAGCATTTTGAGTCGAACTGTCTGCATAAAATATGATTTTGTGCTACATATCTACAGCTCTGCTTTTCTCTATATCCACCTAAGGTGAACATCACAGTGCAGGTATGTTCACTAGAAAACAGTAATGTGAATCAACTGGGACGTGGTTATCTCCTGTCTGCCAAAGAATCGGTTATAAAAACATGAAACAAATAAATGGTGGTGATCATGTTTACACTTACCTGACCAACCACAGTGGAGATTCACTCAACTGGTGAACTATCATGGAGAAGCAAGTTCACCTATTTCCACCTTACTTATATGTATATACAATATACTAACAGGTACAGATGTTAACACAGCATCTTAACCCTAAAATGCCTTACTTGTTTATGGTCAGCACTTAGATCCTGAGAGGCTTTAATGGTTTATCACCCAAAATACCAGATTTTTAAGTCTTAAATGCAGTCATTATTTTGGAACAAAAAGTTTCAAAATTTTACATCAATACTCGTAGGTTCTGGATATGTGCTTGAATAGCTGTATAAGCAAGCATTAGATTTGGGGCCTAAAAACACAAACTTATGATTTGTTTATACAATTTGTTTATATAACAGACTATACAGATAAGAGCTGTTTCATCCTGACATCAGTGGGGATAGCCAGCTCTAACTACAATACCCTTCTACTATACTGTACCCTGTATGGTTTCCTATTCAAATAAACAGCTACAGTGTACCTCTAGTCTACAGTGTCTAATTTTCCCAAGTGACATTTTTTACTTAAATTCTATTAATGGTATTACATTTCTAGTGATTTTTGTTAAAGTGCGATAAGAAATAGAAACTGGGTCCATTCTTTTTGGAAAAAGAGAAAAAATTAGAAATGTGCCTATATGACACTGCCAATATAATGCAACTGAAGGGCAAAATTCAAAGTCAAACAGGGCCATAACTCTGTACAAGTTGTTTAAAAAGAGTGGCAATTGAACTTGACCTACAGCTTTTTAACATAAAGCCTCATACCAAATTTGGTTTAAATCCATTACGTCCTTCAAAAGTTGTTAAGCAGAAATGAAATTTGTGAAGGTCATGATGTGACATGACAAGACAGATAGACAGATATAGATAACACTATATGCCCCCTAGGTTGCTGAAAATGGTAATGCTACACGATTGGAAATATTACGTATCGGGATCAAGACCAATTTTCTTTGGGACTGACACAAATTTGTAGACCCTGAGGATCACTATAACATGAGAGCCGCAAAAGCACATGATACGTCCATATAGAGACCTTTTCCGTACTAATGACCTTAACTACTCTAGAAGGCATAGACCTGAGTGAAGTTTTATCAAAATATATGTAGGGGTTAAAAAGTGACAGACTGGATAAGGAAATAGGTAACTGACTTACATTATCCTTTGCTCTCACCTTGACCTTGAGGCCAGAGGGTATGACTGAATATGTGAGAAACTGTCATATCAACATAAAGAACAGGCTAAAGTTTCATTAAAGTAACTTCATTGAGTTAAAAGTTATATCTGCACATGAATAGAGGTCGCCTATGTATTTTCTTTTGTCATGGCCTTGACCCTGAGGCATAAGGCATTGCTACGGAATGTGACACACAGTATAGTCATGATATATAACTTGTTAAAGTTTCCTTAAAATACCTACAGTGGTTAAAAAGTTATACTCCATACAAGGATACGAGTTAAATTTCCCCTCGCTGTGACTTTCAACTTGAGGCTGAGGGAATGGCTATAGTATGCGACACACCTGCTATACATAATACATCACTGGTTAAAGTTTTATTATAATATCTTCTGTGATTCAAAAGTTATTCTCTATACCAGGACACAAGTCACAGAATAACATTTTCCCTTACCCTGACTTTAAAGCAGGGGGACATGGCTACAGTATGCAACACACTGCTCAGTCATGATACATAACTGAGCAAAGTTTCATTAAAATATCTTAAGTGGTTTAGAAGTTATACAACAAACATGAATACAAGTCAGAGAATCACATTTTCCTTTGCAATGACCGTGACAATGAGGTATGGGGCCTGGCTATGGCACATCACACACTGTCTAGTCATGATGTATACTTGGGCTATTGTCATGAAAATCTCTCCAAAAATTACAAAGATATGGGCCAGACAAGCAAATGTTAACAGATGGACAAGATAGGCAGATGGACAACACCATAACAGTAATATGCCCAACTTAAGGCAGGCATATAAAACCATTGCTCTATTAAACTGTGACTTCTCTTAACAGCCAAAATTGTTCAGCCCATAAAGTGGCATGTAAATAGATGCTGCACTGCATATAAAATTTGAATAACTTTAGTATTTTCCTTACTCTAAGACTCCTTGCAAGTTCTTTCCCCTGGTCCTCAGTTACCTTCCTTTGCTGGACAAGATCAATCTTGTTGGCTACCATTAACATCGGGTAATTGTCCCTGGGGAAAAAAGAATAAATTATTACTTTCATAAATATTATTCTGAATTCTCGTTGGCTGAACAGGTCGCACTCCTTCACCCTTTTGACCATGGGATCAAAGTCACAATCACAGACGATTGGCAATAATGTTTCGGTGAAAGCTTTGCATTTGTCATTTGCTTAATGTACCGTACATACTTGCCTAATAAGTTGAGTCCAACTGCAAACTGCACAGACCAAGATCTGCCATCGCATAAAAAACAAAAACATGGACCCTAATCTGCTGGCACATTCTGTGATGGCAGATCAGGGTCTATGTTGTTTGCAGTAGGTCTCGACTTATAAGAAGCAGGTATATATGGTGTTTCCTGAACCCCCTTGATAGATTCTGTTTGTCCTTGAGATGACTCATTATGAAGCAAATATGATTTGCTCTGAAACACTCATTCATCCCTCTGTCCATGGGGTCAAGGTCAAAGATGTAGAATACTTGCGTTAGGTTTTGGTTCAAGCTTTAATTGCTAACATTTCCCTTTGGATTTTGTTCATACCTTAGATATCTTATTACAAAGCAGAGACAATTCATTCCGCAATGCACTTCCTCACCTCTCTGACCTTGTGAACAAAGGCATAATGTTTTGAGCACGAGTTGGACATACAGGCCTTGAGCATGAGTTGGACATACAGGCCCTCTACCTGGCCTTCTTGTTGAGTTTATCCAACCCTGACAAATAATGGTTGACAGACAAGATTTCATACAGATCAAAATGAGCAAATACTTGACACCACAAGATACGGTGACAGAAAGAACTAACATCTAGCACATGTTATTATCCATGGATATATACATTTTTCAGAGTAGCCTTTATTTGTATGGCTTATGGTGAAAAGATCCTAACAATATTTGGACTCTGTTAAGACTGAAATTAAATTCTTTTGTGACCTGTAAAAAAAGTGGAAAATTTAATTAGATCATTTTAGTTATCCTAATTCAGTCCCGCAAAGTTCTTTAATTGTTATGCATACATGTAAATATATTTACTGTATTTAAAAAATCCAGTATGCCAAGTATATGTAGTAGTCAGTGGAAAATATGTTAGTCTACTACAAGTACATGTATATAGATGCATATTCAAAAGAGCATGATTTAACTTTACAGTCAAATCTGCTCTAACAGCTACCTCTGTAAAATGTCCACTTTATAAGACAGTCATATTTTTACAGACAGAGCATAATACACTCAAGCTATTAGTGATGGGTGCATTGCAAGAGGCTTCACTCATTACAATATTTTGGGCAAGGCCTTAAACACATGAACTGGCAATCTGGGGACATAACTCCTATAAGTGATGTCACGGAATACTGGAAATCTGACTCATTCAAGGTCTCATCAATATAATGTTCTATGTAAATATTCCAGGGTTGTTCAGGCCAATGTTCCAGGGTTTTCCAGGCATATATTCCAGAGTTTTCCGGCCAATATTCCAGGGTTTTCCAGGCATATATTCTAGGGTTTTCCTGGTCAATATTCCAGGGTTTTCCAGGCCAGTATTCCAGGGTTCTCCAGGCCAGTATTCCAGGGTTTTCCAGGCATATATTCCAGAGTTTTCCAGGCCAATATTCCAGGGTTTTCCAGGCCAGTATTCCAGGGTTTTCCAGGCCAGTATTCCAGGGTTCTCCAGGCCAATATTCCAGGGTTCCCCAGGCCAATATTCCAGGGTTTTCCAGGCATATATTTCAGGGTTTTCCAGGAATATATTCCAGGTCTTTCCATGCCAGTATTCCAGGATTTTCCAAGCCAGTTTTCCTGGGTTCTCCAGGCCAATATTCCAGGGTTCTCCAGGCCAATATTCCAGGGTTTTCCATGATATTCCAGCCTACCCTGGAAGGAGCCTGGAATATCCGTCCAAATACTCCAGTGTTTTCCATGCTAGAATTTTCCAGGGTTTTCCTGGCAAATATTCCAGGGTTTTCCAGGCAAATATTCCATGCTTTTCCTTGTTTTTTTTTACCAGGGTTTTCCAGCCTACCCTGGAGGGAGCCTGGAATATTAGTCCAAATACTCCATGATTTCCATGCTAGAATTTTGCAGGGTTTTTCCAGGGTAAACCCTGGAATATCTACAGCTGGGCATGGCAGCCTCTATATTTGGTGAAGGAAGAACCACGACCCATCGTAAACTACTGGCAAGCTTTCTCATATACCCACATTGGACGAGCCAAGACTCGAATTCACACAGACAAAAGTGAGATGTGTGAGTGATCTGTAAAGGCGAGCGCCTCAGACCACTTGGTCCCCCGGGGCCCTCCAGATGGATGAACAGATATGCTGACAGACAGATGGATATAATGATTACTATAGGGTTCCAATGACTTTTTCAAGTGAAGCTCTAACAGTTAATCTCCATCTAACAGTCAGCTTCATATTTTAGCCGGCCTCAAAATGACTCTTATACAAGTGTGAACATATTATTAAGTTTATCCAAGGATAAGCCCATGCTTGATGACAAGCCCACACTCCATTTCAACAAAATTTTGGTAAATATTTACAAAGAATATCATTGTCTACTTTTTGACAAATTTGTTTGACTGGTCCCTAGGACTTAGCATGGGAGAAATACTGTAATCATCTATTTCTACCAACTTTACAAGTTTATGATACTGACAGGTGTTGTGCACAGCATATATACTGTATTTATTTTATGCTATGCTGTGAATTGCTGGATTTTCAGAGTAAAATAATCTTGATAATTCACTGGAGTGAAATACGATAAATAATCTTTCACTGCCCATCAATAGACATTGATAACTTTATGACTAAGAAATTGTGAGCTATTTTAAGACTCTTGCATGGTCTAGAGGTAAATATGGCTGCCTTGCATGCAGACGAACTGAGTTCAAATCCAACAATGTGCAAAAAAAAAAAAATTTATTTTTATATGTGCTCTTTTACCTTGAACTGGGAAGGAGAATTATGTTACTATTTATATTTTCTGTGCGAATATACACAAAACACAGCACAACATAAATGGTAAACCACTGACATTAGTGTGCGGGATACAATAAGAAATCTGCTACTTCAGTCTGTTATACATATTGCTAGCTAACACGTTTGAGCATAAAATAAAAAGAAAATTTGCTTGCTCCGAGTGAATAATGGATATATTTCATCTTGTGGGTGAAAAACTTAAGTATTTTCACTCGTGATTTTGCCACTAATGAAAATACTGAGTTTTTCACCCACTTGATGAAATATATCCATTATTCACTCATTTCAGGCAAATAGCCTCTCTATACTTGCTTACAAGTTGGATCCAACTGCAAACTGCATTGACCCAGATCTGACATCGCATAATGTGCCGGCAGATCTGGGTCTATGCCGTTGGTTTGGAGTCATCAGTAGAACAAACAACATAGACAGTGGTGTGCCTGCGCATTATACAACAGCAGATCAGGGTCTATGTTGTTTGCAGTGGACCCAGCTTACAAGTGAGTATATACAACAGTTAAAGTTGTATTCTTTTTTCATCTATGGTACAAGTTAGAATCCAATTATGCAAAGTACTTTCGATAGCTTGAATGGTACATAGGGTGCTAATGTCTTTGACTGAAGTAGTGGAAACTAGAGAAATACCAACATTGGCTAGGTAACTACTCTTATTCCGATTGGTGATTATGTAAGATATCACCTCTTATTATACACCTACCAATTTTCTACCCAAGAAAGAGACAGAATTTTACCATCATTTCCTACAAGCAGGAAAACGATACTATCGTTTTCCAAACCCGTATCACCATACTCTCAAATGAGGCTGAGACTACTTTATCCTCGAGGTTTCCTGGTGACAATAGCAGCGCCCATAGCGATGGAACGCCAACACTAGCAATAAACAAAGCTCTCACTGCGACGTTAGTTAAGAAACCTTGAGTAATATGTAAAATATCTGAAAGGTCTAAACCATGTTTTTGAGACATCAACAATAAAAAAGCATTTTTTCCTTTATTTTGAAGTAGGAAAATATTCCCAAAATGTTCATCTGAAACAAGATCATATTCAGAAATCGCGTACCAAAACATTACAGTTGTACAGTACAACCCATTTACGGAAATTCATAAATGGTAACGTTAGTGAGTTTCACGCATAATGGATGAATTTGAAATTATAAATGAGTAATATTCTCTGCAACAAATCTGTACCATCAAGTTCCAACAATTTCTCCAATCCTGTTGTAAATAAGTGTCAAAATAATGTTGTTATTCCCGTGTCAAGTTCCCATAGGAGCCTCTCACAATCTCCCGCCAGGAACAGTTCAACTGCATCCAACCTTGCCTCTGAAAGAAACTTCCAGTCATTCAGCTGGTGAAAACTTCTGTGATGCAAAATTTCAGAACTGCACAATAACTGTAAATCACATATATGAGTAGTCTGCCCTGAAGCGTCGAAGAATTTGTGTTATTGACAGTGATGGTAGTCAAACTGAGAGAGTGTTGTTTCACAAACTTCATTCATAAAAATAATATTCATGCGCATGTCAGCCTTTCAAAAAGTAATTCGGTTTATGCTTTAAGATGAAGTTCATATTATAGAGGTTGAAATGTTTAGCAATTTCTTGTGTTTTTCAACTACATATAGTGATTTTATTAAATTGTCTGAAAATTGAAAGGTATATAACAAAAATATCATTATCACATTATCATTATCGTTGTCAGCATAAAAATCTGGATCATGACTCGACGCTTCGTGTCTCGTAATGATCCGGATTTTCTAATGCTGACAACTTGACGTGATCTAGCGATCAAGATCGCATTACTGTGATAATACTATATATGTATCAACCTTTGTTTTTGTTGGCTCCAGGACTCGAAACCCAAAGAAAAAGAGTGTAAAGTGAATATACATGTACTTAGTTATCCACCCCCAAATGCCATCCTAACAAGCACAGTTGTATAATTAAACAATTTCTAAATCATTGTTCCGGTATATATTCTGCACGTGCATGTTGGTTCAGACTTTGTTTCCAGCTCCAAGTATTATTATATGTTGCCCAAAACAAGAAGTGATTACAGTATTTTTTGGATATACCCATGGACCTGCATTGTATACTGCTTGAAAAAGGGGCTGGCTTATTACTGGTAAAGGATTTGTTGAATGAGAATGAAATTTGATAGAATTTGTGAAAGTAAGTAATGGGCTTATTATCAAGTGTGGGTTTATTGTCAGAGTATTATGGTATTTATACTTACCAAACATCTCTTTGAAGCAAGTAAAGAGTTATAAAGGATTAAATGAAAGTCATCTACACCACACCCTCATTTTAGCATGCCAGACAACTCGCAAACCTGCTTATAATGCAGATGCAGGTTTGGATCCCATTTTTTTCTTACAGAAAAGGCCAAAATAGGCTCCTATTTGCTTAACATGAAAAAATCACGATCAAACTTGGTAAATTGGTAAATGAAAGCTGGATATATTGTGCATTTTACTGCCAAAAATGGCAGTTTGTGCATAGAAATTTGGAACTGCCATCATATAGTATTAACAAAGATATTTTATTAGTAAATAATATATTATACGACTAAATATCAATCAGTGAAAATGTTGGTAATGCCTACTGGTGGCAAGAGTCAAAAATAAATACCAATTAAAAAAGTCTTGTTAAGGGAAATTCGTGTTTTAAATGTTTTTAAAATTTAATTTCAATGTAACTGAATTTAAACTGGGCTACCAGGTTCGTTTTCTAGCAGCATGCTGGGTTACCATTGGATTTTGTTGATCCCTGTGCAGAAAAAAAATCAACACTGAGCATGCAGAAATTTTTCAGATTTTCAGCACTGCTAAAAAAAGCACAAACCTTACCACAAAGTAACCCAATCAAGGATCTGTCACTGCAATAAAATCCCTTTATTGCAGGCTGTACTAGTGGAGAGGGGGGGGGGGGGAGGAGAGGATGGTGTTGTGGGAAAAGTGGAGCATCCATTGTAAAGATCAATTATCATACATAAAATAAATTCACATTAAAGTGATCTTGATAATGAAATGTTAAAATTTTTGTGGGTTTTTTTTTATCTTAACAATTTTAGAAAATAACTTTTAATTGGCACTATATAGCTATTATTAAACTGGCATGCCATTAAACCATATACAGTACATGTATTGCAGATTTCCGAAAACCATGTATCCACAGTGGAAATTAATCCATCCATGCTGTTGTTTGTCATGGACTAGATACAGGACTCCAAGTTGCGAGTAAATTACTCAAAATTTCTACCAAATATTTCATATTGCGAGTAAAAAAATTTGGAGATACTAATGGATGGGATATAAAGTCACATTGGACAAAAAGTCTTAAATTATATTCTTATTAAACTATTTTTAACAGTGAGAGCTGATGCAAAAATACTTTTGCTTTAATAAAATGCTTACAAAGTTTCATTTGTGTTTTACTCTTTGGCAACCAGTATTTTTGTTTGTTTTCATTCCTCTTGGCAACCAAATATTCCAAATGCACTTTTATTTTCAAGTTGGTAGCCATGTAGCGACATGTAAACTAGACCTACTTGGAGCCCTGGGATATCGTGGTCACCATGGATGTCCATGTTGTGGCTAGTAGTAAATGGATTAAGTTTTATAGACCCCATCGGAAAGTTGCAGCAATATAAATACATAATAGTGGATGTCCACTTAACTGAGTGGAAATTTCCTGTCGGCTGAGCTACAGTAGATAGTGCAGAATGCTCTTTTTAAGCTGTACACAATATCTTTTAATAAGACTCGCCCGCTAAAATGCAATAGCATTCTGCTTTAAAAAAAAAAAAAAAAAAAAGAGACAGAAAACACGCGTAGGTATTAGCGGGTTCATATGACAAGGCATACAATGCTGAAACAACCTGCAACATGATTATATGGACTATTAAATTAATAACATAAGAAAAAGACAAGAAATGCTGTGATCTTTTCTGTTTATTCTGTCAGCTACTTAACAATCTTTTTCTTAACATGTTCCCACACAGTGAAATACACACACCAATATCCGTGATACATCCTCTAGTTCAGCCACTGTATAACTCTTCCATACCAAGTATACATGTACATGTGACACAGTTTCCTAAAATCTGAGGAGCAAGAGAGACACATGTTTCGATTTACCGTAGAACTACTGTTTTTAAGAGACACTACTAAGCACACGCTTCTGTATTCTTTTGCTAAGAGCTCAAAAATATATACTTATAAATCCTGGTTTGGTCATCTGACGAGTTTAATAATGACCAAATTTAAAGTGAAAGTAATGAAAAAGCATAATCATTTAAATATTTTCGGTAGGAGTTAAACTAGTATGCTTATTTTAAGCTGATGCAGATATGACATCATTTAGTACCGTACATTCTTCAAGTCCACATGACATGTACTGCACAACTGTTCCCAAATGTCAAGCTGATATTGTTTAATTATCAGCTAAGTTACTAACATGTTACAGTTTGAACCGAATAACCTTTTTAAGAAGTTGCATAAATACAAATAAAACATTTTGTCGCCATAGAACATGTACAAAAAAAAAAAAAACGTATTTACCGGTATATTGGGTTTAGCAATTATGCCAATAATATAAAATTAACGAAGCGACCCTAACAGCGATAAATCCATGGGAATCAAAAATAACTTAAAAGTCACTTGAAAAAACTGTGGACTATGAAGTACAATTAAAATCAATTAATAATCCAAATGCCTAAAGGTATACATGTATACAAAACAGAAAGAAAGGATTTGACTATTAATTTTTAAGTTGGGGCTTGGATGTTTTTTTATAATTCTTGCCCTCAAATTGCTTGAAAAAAATATCCTTGCACTGATTTATAGAAAAAAAGAGCCTATTATATCCATTAAATGGTCGGTCCCCAAGAGCTGATGGACTAAACCAGTGTTTTTTCTTTTTTTTTTTTTTTCCTTTTCCTTTCCAACTGCTTACAAGTAACTGCAAACAACATACAGTACAGCTCATGCGATTATTCTAATCCCCACGCTTCGCAGTGGGGGGACTTAATCCCCTCCACTTTCGCTCCACAATAACGCCCTATGGTGGAGGTATAAATACATACAAATCACCACCACGCCTTGGCAGGCATGCCGATGGCAACTCCAGTGTGGAGAGGTTACTGATTGACATTTTAACAGCCAATGAACGAAGACCACCCATGGAAAGACTGAGACGTCAAGAGTGATTTACAACCAGATACCATTTGAAGAATCGGTCATCTTTATTTCGATCATATATTTGGACAATAAAAAAATAATTTCAAAAGTCTTGTATATTTGGTACATGTATATTTAGAAAAGGTTGATCAACTTCTTTTGCAATAATTTTACGCTTTTACTTTATTTAAAAAAAATCTGAACAAACTTACGCACTGACTTCACAAGAGGCACACCTTGTTGAGTTTCTCTTGAACAGCATAAATTTATCCTATTGCTCCAAAGGAAAAGCAATCTTCTGAGATATGGACAATTAAATTCCAAATTGAGAACAGCTTCTGTTTAAAAAAACCCAACCAAACAAGCAGAAAACACTGAATTTACACTGAAATGCGAACCACGTGCACTGCAGTAATGGCACAGTCACGAGGCTGAATATACACAACTTTGAACTGGTTCAATTCTGACTGCAGTGTACTGTAAGAGACTGACCATTTAATTCGTGGAGCTAGAATGTTCTTTCCGAACGGGATATTTTTTTCCTTTCATCGCAAGATAAATTTCTTTTAAGTAAAATAAGGAACAGAACAATGTCTTTATTTTACTGCAAATCAGAGCAAGGCAATTGTTTTCAAGCATTTAACCCACTCCCCCCCCCCCCTTTAGAAAATGGAATGGTCTCATTCTAATTAAGACTTGACTTCAGCAGATGCTTACAGAAATCAAGGCAGTGACCATTGTCAACACTCTTATACAAAATTGACAAGGATTAGCATAAAAAATTATGACAATTTCAGCTTGGGGAAAAGTGTGTTTTTATCGTACGAAGCCATCTGACTTGGCGTGTTGTACTTAACAGCCCCCATTATGGTTCCGGCATTAACAACATAAGCTTGATAATTGTTCGTAATTAATCTGAACTTAACTTATTGCTGAAATGAATAATGTAGAAAATTGTAAAATCTCAGATGTTCAAAGATTTTAATTTCCAACAAATTTTGGGCATTCTGCATGTACATGTGTATGTATTGTCTTCAAGTGTATCCTATTATTTGCTCATTTTTGTAAGGGAAAAATATAAAAACAATTTTTTTTTATCATCACAGAAAATAGCAAATCTTACGGAAATGATATGTCAATAACCTAATTGTAATATTGATCTATTTCTTATAATTATTTTGACACAGATATTCAAAGTATGCAGTTTCCTGTCTGTAACTGTTTGGTTATTAAGACCAAAAAAAATTATGTTAACTATTTTCTTTGAATAGTGTTTGGTATATTTCTGTATGTGGTAGATAGCTTTACAGCTACAGTTACCAGTGGCTGAGTGGATAAAGTGTGTGACTTGGACACACACACACACTTTTGACTTTGGAGCACGCGATCGTGAGTTCGCGCCCACTGGCAAGAACATTTCTTGCTTTCTTTTTCCTCCATGACACTGTAATGTCTAATATTACTTTTCTTACCACTTACAAACTTTTCCAGATTTCAGTTTCTGTATGTGTAGATTTATATTTGGTCGATTGTTAATATTTTAATTCTGAAGATTGCCAAAAAATGTTGACATGTCAAGCATTGAAAAAGTAAATTTTTTTTAGTATTAATAAGCACTGTAGCGTTCTTTTTGGAACTCACATTGGCGAAAAATTCTTCAAAATATAAGCAGAATCACGAAAAACTGTCATGGCAGGAACATCTATTTGACTTGCTGTGAACAATGAGGCCGCTAACTGAAGAAAGCTAGGCAATCAAGGAATACTTATACTACTACTAAAGAATGTACAAGAAGAAAATGTTTCTAATGTTAAGTGCAACTCATTACAATAACTTGCGCAGCAGTGTTTTGGATTCCATATTTTATGAGAGAGAGAGAGGAACTTTACTAAAAACAGTTAATGATCTCTAAATGCTTCGGAACAGGTTCATCTCATTTTTCTGTATTATGCATAATATGCAATAGGAAAATGAACAGAAAAAGAAAAAAGTAAAACATTGATTTCATCTGATGCTCAAGTTTAATTGGTAGAGATAAATATACAGGTATACAATTGATGTACAGTATTTACATACAACAAATGGGTATATATTTATCCCGGTTCATGTAAGTTTTGAGATTTTGTATAGATGGGTTACGTATAATTTCTGTTGGTAAATTGTAAAAGGCAGGAAATAATTTTGATATAAGGTAGTTCGACAGAAAGGGAGCCGAATGATCATGTGCTGTAGGTCTCATTGTTAATAACAAAACGTCGAATTACATCTTTGTAGGTAGTTCTGAGCAAGACTATTGTCCGTTTTAAATAACTAATCTGACTGACGCAAGGAATGGAAGACAATAAACAGATAATGCAAAAATTTTATACTAGCTGTATTCGATTAGTTCACAAGTTTTTCTTTCCATCACTGATTTTTCTTTTACGAGAATCAAACAATGGAATAGCATGTGGTTATACTGTACAGTATGATTTACTTATCCCTAAGTACATTGTTTACTGTCAACATAAGCTGCTGTTGTGTTTTTAGGTTATCAGTTCGCACATGAAATTAACACATCATTAGCAAAGAAAACAAACCACGTTGATGGCTTCTGTTGTGCTAGGTTATTAGTTGAGTATTTATCTTCATAAAGTGTACTTTTCGTAACATATATGTATCTAGGGTGACTTTTTTTACCATAAGAGATGGAAAAAAAAAAACCCCCCCCCACTACTTTGATAATTAATACAAAATAGTACAGTTTAAATTAAAATAAAGATACGAAATCTTAATAATCCTTTTTTTTTTATAGCAAAAATGTTTGCTTTTGCGTGTTCATACAGCAACCGCTAGAACTAAGCTTTCTAAAGTTTTAATTACCTGTAATGCTGTGATTGGATGTCAGAAGAAACTGTACATTATGTTAATGAGAACTCGTGCATGGGGTAACCATCGGAACTTGTGCGATTTTGTTTCACTTCAGTCAGGTATGAATGCAATTTTGTTATTAATTTGTTCAACGTTTATCATTCTTTTCACTGCAGGGAGTACAATATCACTGACTTTCATATGATCATTAAAAAAGTATATAGCGCGAATTGCAACAGAAATATGGACATGAATGCATCTGTAGATTCCGATAACATAGTATTGAGAAAAAAAATATTCATTGCGCAAAATGTAGTATTAATACAGTTTGAGAGGCATTGTCATTATGTTAATATTATCTAAAATTTGATTTGGCATTATGTATCATACATTATCTTTGTTAGAACCAGGAAATGTTTATAATTAACTGAATGCGATAACGATGTAGATAGCTAAATCTGTCTGTCTGTCTCTCTCTCTCTGAACCTCTTTAGAGCATGCTTGCAGGGGTTATAAACAGTAAACCACGCCGATATTATCGAGACCACATCCACTCCATGGTGATCATTGGATGAGACTCAGCGAGAAAGCATGGTGTGCAGAGTTATTCTCCACAAGACGCCACAGCAACTCCGTCAGGTTGTGCGGAGAGATGGTGGAGATGTTTTTTTTAAAAATCCTCTCCAATCTCTCTCCACCCCCACAGCGAGAGTGGGGAATCAAAAAATCATGTGAGCTTGTACTGTAAACCCTGATCTGCATTCGCATAATGCGCAGGCAGATCAGGCTCGATGTTGTTTGTTCTACTGATTACTCCTAAAAAACTGCAGAGACCCAGATCTGCCATCGCAGTTTGCAGTTGGACTGAACTTATAAGTGAGTATATACGGTAATGAAACAATATAAGATGACGTGCAGTAGCAGTTAATTTCTCTGGGACATGCATCAGCATTATCATCATCTTTTGAAACTGAACTGAAATGCTTCCTATTATGCAAACTCGGTTGTGAAATGAGCTTTTTTGTACTGTATTACGAATATGCTGAATACATCATGTCTATTAATAATTCCTTGTACATCACCTGAAATTACTAAGCCTCCTGTTTGTCAAGTCTATAAAATCTATCTTTAATTCTCTAACTGTACTTGCATCGATTGCTCTTAATATGTAGCTTCGTATTTTTTAATGGCTTTAAACATGTAGTCCTGGGTGAACTTCTTTATATACTCTGAACTGGAGGTTTGGCTTCAAAGGTTGTAAATCCAAATTATATCCTGTTTATTGTGAACCTCTAGTATTAATTCTAAGGTCGTCGCAAATATTGTCAGCATGTTCATTTTGATTATTACAGCAATATTGGCTCATTCGACTTTCAATCTATTAGATTTTTTTTGTTTATGTTAATCATGACCAAGTTGGAACAAAGAACCAAAGAAATAAAAAGAAAATATGAAAAGTACAATAATAGCAGGTTAATAACCCAATTACATAAATTCTTTTTTAAATACAAAAAGCATTGCTGAACAGCAATTAATTAATTTATTCTGCATAAAGAGCAGTATCAAATTTTTATTTCTAGATTTTGTCAATTGACAAGTTCCGAAATGAAGATGATTGTAGCACGTTTAAACAATATCATACTCTCTAATAATCCATGCCATCTTCTAAGTTACTATGCATAATCTCTCTCTCCCTCTCATTTTTGCCTATAATAAACTTGTTCTGTTACAAATAAGGCTGCAACGCTTACATGTGTAAATGGCTTAGTTTCGTTTAATATCTGTAAATGTTTACAAAGTCGATAAACGTGTAAACGAACATTTATGTGGCTGTCGTTTACACAGGAACAACCATTTTCAATTAAGTTATACATTACCACATCTTTGTTTAATAGGATTTATGTGTTAATTCTATTATTAAAGCATGTATCTATGACATTCACATCGAATATGTCATCACTCGGAAAAGAGCAGAAGTTCAGCGCACATTACACAATATTACAAATCAGGTTCATTTACTTATAATGCTGATTAAAAAAAAAGAAACACTGTTTCAAGTTTGTAAGCCACATAGTTTCTTGATCTTACAAAAGCTAGATCTGATACACGTGCCATGGATCGAAATTATCAAACCACAATATATCCATATCCTGGTGGAAAAGCTCATTCTTGTGTTTGGACTTACTTCGGTTTTTACAAAGCAAAGGAGGGACCACCAACGAAGCAGAATTTAGACATGACAAAGGTCGTATGCAAACTCTGCAGAAAGGAGTACGCAAACAAAGGTAGGTCCAGCTATTTTCATTGAAATCAAAGACAGGATACATTTTATTTCAGTGTCAAGAAGACCAGTATCTTAATTTTGATTTTTCTTTTTAGTTGCATACAAAGCACAAAAGTTAGTCAAACTTGTGTGTCAATGGCATGCTATAGGCCTAGTCAGCTTCTGATCCACTACAGTCAAGCTGAATTATTTATTCCCTTCATAACTTACAAATATCAAACCATACATTACTCTGTAGGCACAAACGTTTATAATTTGGAAAAATATAGACGAGTACAATTTTTAGGAGATGGAGCAGCCTAATGTATATGATGAACTGCAAGTGTGATGTCAGCACATAAATACTGTATACACCATGCATCATGCAAGATACCTGCCGCATTAACAGCTGCAATTCGTAATGGATCGGAAGCTGACAATATTAGAACTCGAAGAGGATAGTAACTGTTGCTTCGGATAATTTAAACTTTTCTTGGAATTCCAGAATCTAAAATTTTTTAATCCCGAGTTTTATATTCATGAAATAGTTCATTTCGTTTGTGCATGTATCTTATATAGCATGTAAATAAAAGAATGTGATTTTGTTTGTGTCACAGTACTTCAAATTTCTTATCAAAATAAAGCTTCCCAATGTCAATATCATGTTTAAAACATAAATGATGATCAGAAGATTTACATACTATTACCCATTTATTATGAAAAAGTAATGTTTGTGAGGTTTGTTACAGATGTTTCCTGACACATGTGGCTGTTTACTACATAAAAACGTTTGATAAGCACATTTTAAAATGTTACAAATTAAATGTATAAAATACATGCAAATTTGTTAATATTAATTTATCCTCCTTTTCTTTTCTAATTTTTTATACTTGATTTGATTCAATTAATGTCATTTCCTTATGCCTGAATTATTTGTCTTTTGCTTTTATTTCATTATAAAAACATTTATTTCATATACATTTCAGGCAATAGTACAAATTTTGTCTTGCATCTTGATCATGACCATAAGGAAACTAGATCAACAAGAGGTGCTGATGTTCCCTCCCAGGCCAAACAAACAAAGATTGAACAATTCTGGCGTCATCTGTATCTTGTGATGGGGTATTTAGACTGGCTGGACATCTTATCAGCAAGAAAAGGGCTCGTTTAAGCTGTGACAATGTAGACTTGATAATATTTTAAAACAAAAACACTGACTATTGGTAGATTGTTGGTGTAACACAAATATGAATAATCAGTATTCTGAAAAATGACTGATTTGATCTGTATTAGTCAAACCTTTGATTTGTTTTTTATTGTAACTTGTATTGTAACTTGCAATGTGAATAACTTTTTGGTCTAGTCTTGAGCATTTTGGGGGGGGGGGGCTTTACTTGATTTTGCTGTTAAATTGTTGAGTTAATAAATGCAGGGATGTACAAATCAACTTGCCCGACTTCTGGGACAATCTCAAATTCTTCTCGGACAAGCTCAAGTTTCCAAGGTACTTGCCCTCGGACAAGTCCAAACAAAAAAGTGAAAGAGAGAGGGAGAAAGGGGTCGTGTTCCATTCATAATGCTTATGTTCTGCAAGTTTTATACACTACGATCTCTACACAGTACATATATCAGCACCTTTATTTAGTGTTTATATGTACTGCATTCTTCTATTACACAAATGGCCACTGTTTCTTTCATCTACAGTATGTCATTTCCATCATCTTGTAGTCAATGTCAAGGCCAGTCTCGCATTTTCTCGTGCAGACATGATAATGTGAATATTTACTATTTAATGCAAGTTTTGAGAAATATGGAATATATATTTATGTTTTAACTTATCAGTTACATTTTAATTGTAATATTTGTACGTATCCAGGATTCACCGACTTCCAGGTCCTAACCTCGTCTGGGGAAGTTTGTGAGCTTGTCGACTCTGAACAATTGGCTTATCAAAGATTGTTTTGATGCATGTCTCCGATTATAAGGTGAGTAGGTGTTAACGGTTAATAATATAACTCGTGAGATTTCTTTGACAGGTGTGTTTGGAAACAAAAGGCACTCGTCTCTAACGATTAACCATCAGGAAGAGTTTGTTCAAAGTGTGATTGATGTACCGAAAATGTAGCATGCACAGGCAGTGTTTATGATCTGTTGTTTACGTGATAATTACAGGAGACTGATACATACTGCTTGGCAAACAATTAAATGGAAACAATCAAGTCTTCTCAATCTCAAAAGTCGGATTGTCAAATATTTTGATGCATGTTGCTGATTTCAAAGTGACTAGATGAAAACTGTTAAGCAAATGGATAAAATAAGTGTTCACAAATCCTTCAGTTGTGAGTATAAATAAATCATTACAAACAGTCTAGCTTGTATTCTTTGTGATGTAGTTGATGAGACGAGTCTGCTATCTTATCTTGGGGAAAAAAAAAAGGAATTTCCTTAAAATATCCCATATTTAATTTTTATCTGATTTTTTTACTCATGTTGGGATATTATGTTTGGGGCACGCTCAAATTTTCCAAAAGCAAGTTCAATTTTCCAGTCAACTTGCCCTGGGCAAGCTGACTTTTATAAAATTTGTAAATCCCTGAAATGTAAACATTTTTTGATGTTTTGTTTCAATTTAAATGTAAAACATGGACTATTGGTAGACTGTTGGTGCAACGCAAACAAAAATAATCAATATTCTGAAAAATGACTCATATGATCTGGACTTGTCAAACCTTTGATGTGTTTTTTTTATTGTAACTTGTAATGTGAATAACTTTTTGGTCTATTCTTAAGAATGCTTTTCTTATAGTTTTTATCTTTACATGATTTTGTGGTTAAATTGTTGAGTTAATAAATGTAAAAATATTTTGATGTTTTGTTTCAGTAAAATGTAAAATCCTTTTATTGTAATACATGTATTAGTAAATAATGACTAACAATAAAAACATGTCCTTCTATACTTTCAACAATAAACAAATCACATTTGAATGAATGGGTTTTGGGGGACTGCAACAGTTTTTCAATTACATAAAACTGATCAGCCATAGAAAGTTGCTTTCATTTAACAAAGTTTTAGAACAAAAATAACACCAAACAATAAAAGAGTAACATTTTTATCAGTTTAATAGTATTTATATCAATACAAGAGATTTTGCCCGTACATTTATTAACATTTTGAACTCTAGAGCAAAGAAAAAACTGTATAACAAACAAAAATTAAAATTTGCTCTTAGCAACCAATTATAATTGATTATCAATTATCAACCGATTATCGATTATGAAATTCAGACCGATTCCCATCACTACACTGACCCTCTTTTGGTTGTAAGTGTTTTGTACTAAAAAAGGTGCATCCAATTATCAAGTTCCATGATTTAAACATAAACAGCATCCAATAAATGAACTTTAAACAAACGATTTCAACAAGTCAGTGGAGCATGAAATACAGGTTGCAGAGAACTCTTTTTGCAATTTGGATGACGTACTTATCAAGATGCATCCCCTCACAACTTGCATGATTCTAGGAAGGGTAGAATGTGTATCGCATGCCAAAAACTCGTGTGGTCATGAGCTAAATATAAAAACTTAACCAAAGCCAGTAAAATACAAAATATAGGTCATGCTGAGCTTCTTTTGTTGTATGGGTGTAGTACTTACAGAGATGCATATCATCAATTTTATGATTCTAGCATAAACAGTTCCTGAGAAATAAACATCAAGTACAAAACTTTCACCAAGTCAGTGAAGTGTCAAATATGGGCCATAACGACCTACAGAACTTCTGCGATCAGAGAGTAATGATGATGTATCCCCTCACCAATTTTCATGATTATAGGTTGGATAGTATGTACATAGCATGCAAGAAATCTATGTGATAAAGAGCAAATGCAAAAACTTAACCAAAGCAGGTAAAAAGTTTAATGCTGGATCCAGTGACCTTTTCTTGTATGGGTGTGGTACTAATAGAAATGTATACAATCATTTAGTTTAATGATTCTAGCATGAATATTTAATTTAAGTCACTGATGCATGAAATATAGGTTACAGTGACCAACTTTTTAGGAGAGCAACTTACTCATTAAGATGCATCACCTCACAAAGTTTTTATGATTCTAGGTAAACAGTAAGTAAACTGGGTGCAACAAACTTCTGTGCTCATGAGATAAATGCAAAAGCGTAACCGAAGCCAGTAAAACTTGAAAATGAAGGTCACCGAGTATGGGTGCGTACTAACAGAGATGCATACAATCATCTAGTTGGATGATTGTAGCATGAACAAATCTTGAGAAATAAACTTAAATCACATACTTTAACGCAAGTTCATAAAGTGTGAAATATGGGATACAGTGAGCTACTTTTGTGATTAAGGTGTAGTACTCATAAATATGCATTCCCTCAAAAAGTTTCATGATTCCAAGTATAACAGTACATACACCGGTGCAAAAGACCTCAGTTACCATGAGCTAAATGCACAAACTTAACAAAAGCCAGTAAGATATGAAATGTTAATCACAGTGACCTTTTTTGGTTGTATGGGAGTGGTACTAATAGAGATGCATACAATCATCTAGTTTGATGATTCTATCATAACCACAGCTTGAGAAAGATAGTCAAAACACAAAATGTACCCAAATAAAGTACAGTGTGAAATATGGGTTATACTGACCTACTCTTGTGATGAGGATGTAGTACTCACCAACATGCATCACCTCACCAAGTTTAATGATTCCAGGTATAACAGTATTTATACAGGATGCAAAAAAACCTGAGCTAAACACAAAAATGTAATCAATAATTCCCTCCACTCTTTGCTGCGTTTTGAAATAATAAACACACTTTGAAATGATGATGAGCTGGTAAATAGCAAATAGATGCTAGACTACTCTAATTGGAAGTCTGAAAGTGTAGTAAAAGTCAAGGTTTAAATGTGATACAAATGTGTAGCTACAGTAGCTATTCTTACCTGTCTTTGACTCTAAGTATTTGTGTGTAGAAGCTCGGAATGCTGTTGAAGCTGGCTTTATCAACAACAGAATAGACCATCAGGAAACCATCTCCTTTCCTCATGTACTGTTCCCTCATAGCACTGAACTCCTCCTGCCCAGCTGTGTCAAGCACTGAAAGACCCAATATATGCAGATAAGATCAGAATGCTCCCTCTTTATAACCCTGTTCATGGGTGACAAATAAATGATCAGCATCACACTCCAATGATGGGTTTGATATTCAGCAGTGTGTCTGTGGAGCTTTCATTCCATATATTTACCAATGTACATGTATACTGAACATGCCAACTAATAAATATTTCAAGTCAGTATATGGTATCTTCCATTCAGAAATTGGTGACCACAGGGCAGCTTTTGGCTACTTTTTCTGCCATTTCATTACACTTAATACCAATCTGACTGTGCAGCCAACTGTATAGAATACTTTTTCCATATTGTATCTGCAAATCATGGTTCTGTATGATTTGGGATATCAACAGGTTCTCAAATTTAAGGTTTTGCAAGGCTTTCATCGTGGAAAAGAATTTGAAAATATGATGAAATTTTTTTTTTGAAAGGTTTCAATGTAATTCAAAGATCTGAGTATGACTAATTTCTGTAGTAAAACATGAGGCTTTTTCATGTCACCAGCTCAAGATGGTGCAGTGTGGGGTGTTGCAACAGCACCTAGCTGCAACCTTTTCGCCATCTTTTTGAACTATCTATATACAGCAATGTATGGCCACAATAAGAGGCTCTGATGTCAATGAGTTTACTCTGAAAGACATGAAGATTCATTGAGGATATATTAAATTGGTAAAGATAAAATATTATGGGGGGAGGGAGGGATTTTGATAAGCAAGATGGTGATTTAGGAGCCCAGAATTTTGCAGTATTGGTAAGATTGATTTTTGCTACTTCTACAGGAGGATGAATTGATATGCCAAAAGATGGAATTAAATTTGGTTTTTGAGCATACAAGGTTTGGTATTTCAGCCTAAAGATGACATCATGCAGGATTAGATGGATTAGATGATTGTTTGGAAGTACAGTACATATACTTAGGAGCCAGTTTGTTCATCTGAGATAAAGTGATGGTTCATTTGCCTCAACACAGAAGTTTTCTGAAGGGAAAGTTCTAAATGCTCCCATACACAGTCTATAATACCCCGACTGTGTATCAGATCAACACAGTCTATAATACCCCGACTGTGTATCAGATCAACACAGTCTATAATACCCTGACTGTGTATCAGATCAACACAGTCTATAATACCCCAACTGTGTATCAGATCAAGTACATGAATCTGCTGGGAAGATTTGCAAGCTTATCTGACACAATCAAACTATAGTCAAGTAAAGTTTATATCTTACTAAAGTCCTGTATAACTGGGGTAATATGAAAGGGTATGCTCCGAAAACTGAATTTGCTAAGACTCATATGAAATCCCGATCTTTTGAAATTTCTCCCTGAGGTACCTAATATGTGAAATGAAAGTTAGTTTAAAGTAAAAAAATAAGCCCTCAAAACTTGGTCTCCTCCACAACAGGGATAAGAGAACCATCAAGACAGAGTTTTGGGCCGACATGAATTCTATGTAATCTGCAGAAGTGCAAAGAGTTTCAGAATTCACAAATTTTAACCCGTTTTCTTCTAATATTTTCAGAACTCTTTCAAAGCATATCATTTCTGTAATTGATGTTCAATAGTATGCATACTCTTTGATCTACCGTATAGCAGATCAAAAGGTCATCAACTTATAATAAGCAAACAGTTCATGGATTAAGGCACTTCACCTTGTTCATAATTTTGATGTTGTAAAGGGTGACTGATAATGTCCTGCCCTGAGGTACACCCATATGAAAAGGTGAAAATTTACTGCAGAAATGAATAATTCCATGAATCATGCACCTGTGAACATCCGCCCTCCTGTTGCAAGCCTGCCATGCTGGGACTTGAATTCCTCATCCTCAACTAACCATTCACTTTCAGAATTTATTTTGGCCATTTGAGTTTACCGTCTTTCCTCCCTGTTTGCTACTTTGGAAATAAATGCAGCAGTGTTTTTGTTGAAGATTTCATCATCACTTCAAAACATTTTCTATGAATGATCATCAACCATGTGCTCTCTGTTGGTGCCTAAGTTTTAATCAACATCAGTAAGACATTTAGGTCAGCCAATAAAATCGATCATCTTATGCTTCTTTGGCAATGAGCACACACTATTCACTATGCTTAGGATGCACTTGATTCAGTCAGACTAAACTCAACTGTAATGATTTTTATCTTTATTTTCATGGGTCTTTTCAGGCACCCTATGGGTGCCATAGAGGAGCTTTCTTGTGTTAAAGATAACAAATAAACGTCACTCAGGTGCAAGGGCACATCCATAAATGAACCATTAGAGGGGAAAGGAAAGTTTGGAGCACATAGTTGCAAAATTGTCTATTAATGGTAATGTCAATTATCTTCCTTCCCACCTTACATATATAGGATCACTTTCATGTCATCAAAAAGGCAAGTCATTTATACAACTAGCATTGTCCCCTGGATTTCTCCCAGCCCCTGGGCACTAGGCACTGATTCTTGGAAACCATTGGAATTCCAACCCAAGAGAGCTGTGGTAGCTCAGTGGTTAAGGCTTTGGACTTGTAACCAGAAGGTTTTGGGTTTAATTCCCACATCTGATCAACGTGGATTGACTTCTGAATTGTTCAGGATTTTTTCAGTCATGGTTTTCTTTGCTCTTAGCAGCTAAATCTTAAAGTGTTTCAGGAGGAAAGCATATTGGGTTATTTTCTTTTTTTATTAAAAGTTAAAAATACAAAATATACCGATATATTTTTAAAATGATTTGTGAGTAAAGTCACTGAATATACAAAATGTCTTAAAATAACATGTGCGATAACATATAAAAGACACATGTTTCAGGCACTTTAATATGACAATACTAGCAACTGTCAAACTCTATTTAACCAACCATAACAAAATTGCTTGAAAATTTCATTTGTGCTAAAGTTTTTAGAAATAATTCTCTGCAAATAAATTTATAAACCTGGACATGATTTCTTTTTAAATCAAAATCTTTTTTTTCTGCACATAATTAAGTATGTATAGAAATTCTCATACTTAGATATATTTATTGGTGTGCATTAAAAGACACTCATAGCTGTTCAACATAAAAGCTACGCTGGATTATCACAGTAAAGTCCCTGTTTGTTTTTCTTAGTAGAAACATTTTCATCCACAAGATCATAACAATTCATTGGTATTTAACAAATTAATCTTATAAATATAATTTAAAATATCAAATTATTATTGACTTAGTGTTACTTGTCATATTGCACCTTTATATTTTTCTTCAGTTTAAATTACAAATCATAAATTATAATCCCAAACATGTATTGTTTTTTTTTTATTTTTTTATATCTTGTTCTGTTGAACTGTATGCATCTTGTATTATAAAATTAATTTTTCTATCTGTTTTAATTTTTCTGCATGGGGAAGAACTCTGCATAACACCAATCGTTAATCTGAATATCCTCTGCCTTTTCTGTCAAGTTGAGAAAGAAACCTCGCATGTAATTCGATGTCACTGAGAACTATATTTAGAACTATTTTTGTTCACATGGCACATTGTCTACCTTTTCTGTCACATTATGTGGTGCACTCAGCCTGAGATGAATCACCAAACCCATTAAATTTATGTGTATTCCTACAACTACATTCAAGGTTATTTCTCAACTTGACAGAAATGGCCAAGCAAATCCCGATTACCCAATCCTCTGATTCTTAATAGTCCTTATTATAGTGGCTATATGGTGCCAACTAAAGGTAAAGTTAGAAAAATGTAAAAAATCGATTGCACAAAAATTTAAGAAGACAAACCCATACAAAGAAATGTAAACATGAAGTACATGTACAAGATAAAATATAAAATGTGAAGATGTTAAAATTCTGTCAAATATATAAAAATAAAAGATAAGGGTAACAGATGTAACATCCTTAAACCATATGGTCACAATTTGTTATATAAACTGCATCCCCTCCAAAAGTCCAAGATTTTTTTGGGTGGTACATCAACATACAGTTTCTTCATGCAGTTCATGGAAAAATACTTCTGTCTCACAGGGTGGTAATCAACACACTCGACAAGAATGTGTTCCACTGTCAGTGGACTCTGGCATGGTATGCACTCCGGTCAAGATTCACCCTTGAGGAGGTATGCATGAGTCGGGCATGCATGTCTGATACACGATTGGCACAATACCACCTCACCTCCACGATTTGTCTTGCATGAGGGGTGTCTCTCTCCAATAGTGGGTTTGATGTTCATAAGTTTGTTTGGAATTTTCATTCCACATATTTTGCCAAGTATGATGAACATGCTGATTTAACCAGAGCAAGACCTTCTGATCTGCTCCCCAATCTGTTTTTGCCATGACTTGTATTAATCCAGGGCTTCTTGACATTTGTCCCTGCAGGATCTAATATGTGGAAGAAGAGTTAGTTGACGTTCGAAAATAAGCCTCAAAATTTGGTCTCTTCCATAACAAGAATAAGACAACCATCAAGACAGAGCTTTGGGTCATCATGAACATGATGTAATATCAGCTGAAGTGCATACAAAGTTTTAGATTTAGAAAACGTGAACCCCTTTTCTTCTGAACTCTATTTAAACTTATCTGTTGTTCAGGTTAAATAGATCTATAGCAAACCAAAAAGTCATCGACATATAATGAGCAGTCAGTTCCTGGATTAAGTTATTTCACTTTGCTGTTAATTTTGATATTTAATAGGGTGACTGACAAAATGCTTCTGCCATATTGTATGCCCATCTCCTGAGGATAGCTTTCAGAAAGAGTGCTGCCTACCTTACATGTAACCCTACAATTTCTATCTTCAAAAAATTGGAGATAACGTTTGGTAGGTAGCCCTTAGACCAAGGTTGAATAGGTCATTTATTATGATGCACTTCTATGTGATGTCATAGGCCTTCTCCAAGTCAAAAAAGATAGCAACTATATATTCTTTCTTCATGAAAGCTTCTCTAATAAAATGCTTTATGTCGGACAAGATGGTCTATTGCGTTTCTCTGGCATCTGAATCCACATTGAACATCAGATAGTAGTTTCTTGGATTCGAGAAACCAGAGGAGTCTATCATTTATCGTCCATTCCATGGTTTTGCAAATACAGCTTTTTAATGATATGGGACGATAGCTGAAAGGGTTGGTATGGTCCTTTTCAGGTTTAGGTACCGTTGCCACTGTTGCTTCTCACCAAGACTGCAGGAAGTCCCCAGCTTCAAAAATTGTATTGGAAATGTTTAGCAGCGTATTGAGAGCTGTATCGGATAAGTGTTTCAAAAGTTGATATGGGATATCATTATTTCCTGCTAAGTTTTATGGACTCGATCACCCTGAGAGTGAAATGTTTCTTGTAAACTTCAGCATTAGCAGATTTTAAATTTTGAGTAACCTTTTCAGCCATGTTCAATTTCCATGTATGCCAGAGCCCTGGAGGTTTGGTACTATTACTTATTAGGTATATTAGAAAGTGGTCAATACCATATATGTCATGAGCAACCTCCCAAGAGAAATCAAGTAAAAGAGATGGATTGCAGATGGTCAAATCTTATGATTTGTAGAAATCTCTGGGAGGATGCAGGTTACCTATATAACTTATCATTAAAAAAGGCTAAGATTGTGTTTTGAAACAACGCCTTCTATCTTCTTCCTTCTCTCATTAATATCTTTACAACCCAAAAGTGTATGGTGGCCGTTAAAGTCGCCAAGTAAAACCAAAGGTGTTAGTAACTGTTCAATAAGACGGTCATGATCAGAATGACTGACTGGAGTGCTTGGAGGGAGATATATTGAGCAAAGTGAAAGAGTTTTGGGGTCACACGAATGGCGACAGCCTGTAAAGTACATGTATTATGGAGATTAATTTAGTTGTCAGGTGTTTTGTTATTTATGATGGACACTCTTCTAGTATCAGTATCAGTGTTACATATTGAGCGTGGGGTTGTGGGTTTCCCGCAATTTTTTTTGTCCTGTGTCCCCCAAATCTTGATCCTGTGCTTTTCATCAGAAAAAAAAATCGAAAAATACACCTACAACTTTTCATTAGTGGATGTCCACCCATATCTCTGTTGGTGCTAGCAATGGCCAAAGTCAAAAAAGGTGATAAAACTGTAAGATGGTAATGAATATCAATTCTAAAACGATGTATCTGGCAATGAAAACATTCAAGGTTTGTGGTAGTTGGCCGAGTTGCTATGTGAAGTGTTGGATGGCCGTTAGTGCAACGTATTTTTGAGCTTAAGAACAACTCTGATGTCGAGGAAGATTTAATTTATTTTGAGGTTGCAATTATGACAAAAGAGACTAAATTTATGCAAATACACAGGTTGTCATTTAATTCATGATTTGTTAGTTTAGAAAGAAAGGTAATTCAGAAAACATAGGTATTTTTTATAATAAATGCTCTTAGATAATGAGTGTACACAAAAGTTAAATGAGAGCAAGATCTGGAATGGAAAATTCCATGGTGCAGCTCATTTCACGTTAACCTGATATTCAAACATGTCAATGTTTTCATGAGTTACTTGAGCACAATGATAAAACTTTTATTGCAATAATGTAAGTGTCCAAGGAAAATATGATTGTACAGTGAAGACCCACAAAGTTAAGGTGGCAAAATTGTTTAAGCAAACAAGATTATCTCATTTTTATAGAACTATTAGTGTATTAGGTACTATTATTTTCATTTGTCCCTCTAAAATGGTTAGTGTCCCCCAAATCAGGAGGGTGGGGGACACAGTGTCCCCTGCCCTTGGGATCTTATATGCAACATTGCAGTATTGCTTGAAAGGCTTCTGTATGTGTTTTACTATATCATTATAACATTCTTTCTAAAGATAAAGGCATAATTAATATGCACAGTCTCTTGCTTATAATCTAAGTCAGGTATATTACAAATCAAGGGAAGTAATCTATGATAAGAACTATTTAGAATCACAGAATAGGGTTATGCAAGAGTTCTTCCCCTTGCAGAAAAATTCAAAACTGATAGAAAAATTAATTTTAGAATACAAGATGCATGAATTCAATAGAACAAAGTATAAAAGAATAAGAGATCAATAATATAACTTCAAGAGTGGTAACAAGCTCAGGGAATCTGAGGCAAGATCACTGCATAAATATGCATGGATCTTGCTCATTACTGACAAGGTCCAAGATCTAGATGATATAAGCCCATATTACTATTTTCATCAAAATTGGATAAAAATTATGGCTACCAGAGTGTTAATAAGCTCATACAATCAAATGGCCTTCAGACTGGTAAAAGGGTCAGCCAATCCGATACAAGATTACCTCCTTAATATATGTGGAGTTTGCTCATTATTCAACCCATCCAAGATCTTGATGATATAAGCCCATATTTCAAGTTTGATCCCAATCGGATTACAAATATGGCTTTCAATGGGGTAACAAGCTCAGCAAATCAGATGCAAGATCACCATAATAGTATGCATGGATTGTCCGAGACCTAATGATATATGCATATATACCAAGTTTGAGCAAAATCAGGTCAGAAATATGGCCTCCAGAGTGGTAACAAAGTTACCCAATTAGATGCAAGATCACCTCCGTAATAAGCATTGATCTCACTCATTATCGAACTCGTCTGAGATTTTGATGATGTAAACCAATATTCCTAGTTTTAGTGAAATCAAATCAGAAATATGGACTCCAGAGTGGTAACAAGCAATTGTTGGTGGTTGGACACTTGATGCACAATGGATGACACACGACTGATGCAGTGCCATACCTTAAGCTCACTTGGTCTTATGTCCAGGTGAGCTAATATATATATATATATATATATATATATATATATATACACACACACACCCCTCTTGTTGTCATGCCTTTGTACTGTTTAATAGGCAGTGATTGTGTCAGAAAAGCTAATGGTATATAAGCTTACAAAAAGTTGTAAAAAGGACACAGGACAGAACACTGTCATCTGGTCATATAATTCTATTTACCAGTTTACTAGTGGGGATGGCTGTGTGTCAGAGCACCTAGGAATTGGTGGTGGGGGTGGGGGGTCGCACCTTGTACACATTCTTTTTCATTTCCACTGTATAAAGAATTTTAGTCTGACACGAGACCAATTAATAATTCCCTGGAGGTCTGAAAGTATTTTTAAAAATACCATATGACTACCGGTATGTATATTTTGATTCATTCTGATGCACTCACACAATTTTGTTATTTTTAACCCAACTTGCCTAAGGTGCATAATAAAAGTGGTTTAAAAAAAACAAACTATTTTAGTGTATTTAAAACATGTAAAAAGAAAAATCTTCATTTTGGTTTATTCCTATAATTCAGCCTATCCAACAATAGATTTCTTTAATTATATAAATTGTGTTTATTTTCACAGTTTTGCACACAAAGTATCCAGAAGGATGACACCCACACTTATCATGGATGCACTTGTATTTTTTAGAGTTTATTTATGTATGTGATAATATTGTGATGTATACTGTGCTACAACACGGCTGACAATACCTAGCTCTATTGCTCAGGGTTCTCCATAGGATTTTGAAAGTTGGAGTCCAGGACTCCTTCCTTGAAAAAAGTTGGAGATCCAACCCTAAAAATAGGAGTTCCAATAACAATACCTTTTTTTCCCAAGCAATATTTTCGGGCATGTTGTTGTGTCACAAATATAAATGTCATCAGATTGCTAATGCTCATTCACTGTGAAATATTTAGTATTATTATACATGAATGAAAATCAAAGGTAAATGAAAACAGTGATAAATGTGATTGTTTGAGCTGTTACAACTATAACAATTCTAAATTGCTTTATCTTGCCATTCTTTAATTTTGTGTGTAGCTACAAGGAATCAAGGAAGAAATCACAGTTTATTTTCTATATTAATTTATTTAATTAGTGTAGCTTAATTGCATTTTAAATAAATAAATTTGCCAAGAACTGATAAAAGAAACAAATGAGAATATTCCATCCACTTTTTTGTTTTATCTTTAAGTAACACAGCATACAACATTCACTCTTCTTTTTAAACAAACTTTAACTTCTCCACTACAGGTTTAGGATCCAAATCCTTAAGTTCTGGACCTTCCTCCAGTGCCATCATCAATTTTGTAACAGTTTCTTGTTTTAACAAACATGGCCCTTTGTCTTGATATGGTTATACAATGAGAAACCTTGCTCAGATGCCACTGATGTCATAGGTGAAACCAACAATGCTTCAACTTTTTTTTTATATAATCCCTGTACATCTTGGGAAACCATCCACACTGCCAAACATGACTCAGGTTCATCTGCAGCCTTGCACTTGGCACCAAAGAAAATAAGTAAAATTGCCATAGGAAAAAACACATCTAATAATCACTTGAAAATGAAAGCATATCTGCATACGACACACAAAAACCAGCTGATTTTATGATGATTTATGGCGATTAACATGGGATTTATGGTGATTAACATCGGATTTATGGTGATTAACATGGGATTTATGGCGATTAACATCGGATTTTTTATTTCTTGAACAAACAAAATAAGTCTCAAAACCTTGGCACTATTTTTCTAAATATGATATAGGATAAAATGAGTGATTAAAGTCTGCTGAGTGATGCTTATCAAAACAAGGTGTCCAAACACACATGCGTGTAATTAGTCTTTTGATCAAAACAATGATATGGCATGAACGTACTGACAATCAATTAACAGATGTTTTAAGTTTGCTCAAAAAAACTTATGTACTGAGGACTCAGGAGTTGGAATTTTCATGCATCCAAAATAAAAAATACATTTATTTTTACGTAGATTTAAGTGTCCTGGATAACCCTGTTGCTTACTCACATAATAGCCAAATCCTGTGACATCAATATTAAATTGCAATCATCCTTTTTCCAAGATAGGTTGCTTGTATCACACAATTATTTAACCTCTGACATCAAGAAAAATGTAGGCCAAAAGATTCTGAATTACATGACCATGCAATATAAGAAATGGCACAGTACTGTTTCCAGTTTGTAAACACTGTAAATGGGACAGTTTTTCAATCTCGGTACTTTAACAGTGTTTTCCCTGCTGCAGAAATCACCTGTCATTCATGCATAAAACTAGCCAATCACCCCTAAATCTAAATTCGTTTCATCCAAATGGAAGCAACAGTCCAACAGCATTTGCTGTCAAAATTTTACAATATATTTAGTATATTTATAGTCTTGATACATCAGATGATTTAAATATTTAATTCCTTTAAGACTATGTGCTTTGGTAACTAAAATCCATCACTAAAATGCATCATGACTGCTACAAGATTATATTCTTGAAGAAAGAGTACGAAATTTTGGGTAAGTCTTTCCAGCTATTATATACCAGTCAGCATTGCCGTTACAGTCACAATGGCTCAGACCAAGCTGACAAGGTATTTCTCCTCTGCTACCATTTATATTCGCGTATAAGCTGATACCAATCGCATAATGCACCGGCAGATCTGGGTCTATGCAGTTTGTAAGGACTAATCAGTAGAACAAACAACACAGACCCTGATCTGCTAGTGCATTATGTGACAGCAGATCAGTCTATGTTGTTTGCATTTGGACCCGGCTTATACGTGAATATATACGGTAATTTATATGTAGAGCCTCAGTTGTAGTCATAAGTGCCCATGAAGACCGAGAGAACTGCAACTGAATTGGATGAGCATAACAAGATTTAAGGCTTTTGTTCCTAAGTGGATGAATTATTACTCATGGTTACTGTATGGTGACAATATTGGTGTGATGACGTGTGATGTGTGCATAAGAACTGGTCAGTCAAACCCATTTACAACTGGATGCATTAACTTTAGAAGCTCGACATTAGTTTGCCACAGTTCCAAATCCCATGTCAAGGGCCTGAAATAGCTTCAGTTGCATTCACACTTCAAGAAAGTTGTCGAAATTGTCACCAAAATCTTAACACTGCACAGGAAAATAGCTTTAAAAGTGAGATACAAACTTCTAGATGTATTGCACACTTGTGAATGGTATATGTTGTGTATCTCAATCTTGTCCGAGTTGCTGCTCTAATATCTGTATCCAGTGCACCTTGTGAAAAGGGATTTTCTCAACAAAATGTCCTACAAAAACAAACTCAGAAACAGTCTGAACCATGAGAATCTTAACAGACCCTCCACTTCATGAAATGGATTTTCTGGCCATAGGTAGAGCTTTTGGTGACATGAAAACAAGGAGAAAAAAACTTGCTTATTCAGCTGTCTCACTGTTGAGATCTAGACTATAAATGTAAATAGCAGAGATCATTAAATCAAATATATACAAAGTGTTGCTACCTTATGATGTTAATATAATTAAGATGAAAAAAAATAATAAAAAAAAACAAACACAACAGTATTCACAAGTTTTTTTTTTTTCTTTCATATTTCATATATACATACCAATATGATTTTTTTCTTCCTTTGACCCCCAAAAATGTAGTTTTTTGGTGGGGTAAAACTAATTTTAATTATGCAATACTTACCCATCACTATTATATAGCTTATTACTTTTTCGTGTCAAAAATCTCGTCCGTTTGATGTGAAAAACATCCTCCCACTTAGAGTGGAGATTTTGTCAACAAGACATGTCACACCCATGCACCTCTCTGCGCCTGCGCGAACATTCATCTTTTTCATAGACTAAATTGCCAGGACATCAGAGCGGGGTGGGAGGAGGGCATTTGATAATAGTGATGGGTAAGTATTGCATAATTAAAATTAGTTTTACCCCCCCCAAAAAACTACATTTTAATAGTAGCAATACATTACCCTATCACTATTATATAGCTGAATTGGTCAGTTAGGTGGGTAGGCTGATGTTAAACTGATCAAAAACAGAGAAAAATGGAAATTACTCACCATTTGAGGGAGAGATCCACTTTACAAATTGTTGGAGTCCCTCTGGGCCACATGTTGTGTTGCAACTATGGGTCCCAAGAGAGAATACCTGCGCAATTAGTGGAGGTAGAGAAGGTAGTATGGGATCGCCAAAATGCTGCCTTCATGATGTCCTCTAAGGAAGAGTGATTAGATAGGCCCATGAGGCAGCGACGGCTTGAACCTCATGGGCTTTTAGTTTCGTAAAAGAGAGGTCTCTATCAGTAAGGGACTGATAAGCTCTTTTAATTGTGGTGACAATCCACCGTGAAATAGTGGAGGCCGAAATATCAACGGAACCCTTAAGGGGAAGGAAAAGACGTTTCCTACCCTTTCTTTTCACTTTTAAAGCATTTAGATAGAAACGCAGTGCCCTAACTGGGCATAAAAGCCTATCTTGATCATCTCCAGCACAGATTCGACTGAGACTGGGGATCTCTATAGGTGATGGAGCTACTGCAGGTAACTGAATATTTTTTTTTTTTTTTTTTAAATCCTGGCTGACAAAGGAGGGAAATGGATTCATAATTGCCATTAAACCGGAGACAGCCAGTGTCAACAGACAATGTATGAATCTCGCTACGTCTTCTCGCAGACGCCAAGCAAATAAAAACACAGTCTTGAGTGTGAGGTCCTGAAAGGAAGCCTCACTCAATGGTTCATAGGGGGTTTTGGTTAAAGACCGTAAAACACATGATAGATTCCATCTGGGCGTAAGAGAGCGGGAGACAGGTCTCTGTAGCTCAAAATACTGAATGAGATCAGCAAGGTGCGGATCTGAACCGATTTCCGAGCCCTGAGAAAATTTAAGTGTGTTAGATATGGCGGCTCTATAGCCCTTGATAGTTGAAACTGAAAACCTCTTTTGTTCTCGAAAAGAACAAAAGGAAATAAGCAATGGCAGTTACCGAGGGACAGCTGGGATCAACACGTTTCCTACTGTACCAATCACAGAAGATTCTCCACCTGGCATCATAGGCCTTGGATGTAGAAGCTCTCCTGGCCTGAATGATGCAACTGGTAACCCGGTCCGAAAACTTGTTCTGGCGGATAGATCGCTTGAGATGAGCCAAGCGTGAAGGTGGAGAATGTGTGGGCTGTTGCGTAGGAGGGAGCCCCTGTGTTGTGACAGAAGATCCCTCCTGTAAGAAAGAGACCTGGGTTGATCTATCAATAGGTTTAAAAGATCGTTGATCAAGATCGTTGGGGCCATAATGGAGCAATGAGAATGATCCGGGCAGTGGAAGTTCTTACTTTTTGCAGAACTTGCGGTAGTCGTTGCAATGGTGGGAAGGCGTATGCGAACAGACGATCCCACTGGAAGCTGAATGCGTCCACTGCCCAAGCTCTCTGGTCCGTGATTGGAGAGACGTAAAAGGGAAGTCTGTTGTTGAGCCTGGTCGCAAACAAGTCCATGAGGGGCCTTCCCCATAGTGAGAAAAAGGGATTCTGTCACTTCACAGTGAGGAGTCCATTCCATGAGAACTGATTTGCCTGACCTGGACAGACTGTCCGCTAAAACGTTCTTCTTCCCTGGGATGTGGTGAACTCGAAGGGAAATGTTCTACGAGGTGGCCCAGCGGGGGAGGTTCCAGACCACCACGGAAAGAGAAGGGGCATGTGTGCCTCCTTGATGTCGGAGATACACTACGACGGGCGTGTTGTCGGAGGAGACCATGACAGACCAACCCCTTTACTCTGTCGATGCACCCTTGCAACGCTAGAAATACAGCTTTCATTTCTAGGTTGTTCCTCGATGAATCAGAGCTGATAGAGAATCCTTGTGTGGTTTCCACCTTGCGAAAAGGAGAAACTGTAGAGGGCGCATATGGAGCCGTCCTAAGGAAACCAGATCTGCAGTGGCATTCAGGTTACCAAAGTGGATAGTTACATACAAGCAGACAACAATGTTCTTGCTCGTAGCGTCTCTAGAAGTGCCAGGATTCGATCTATGTGATCCGGTGGAACCCGGAATAAGTTCTGGTTCACGAAGAAGTTCATCCCTACGTAAACTTAGATGGAACGAGTTCTGACTTCTCAAGGCTGGGTAAAATAAACCCAACCGAGTTACTGTGAACCAACAACGGAACAGGTCCTGATGGAGGGACTGAACCTGAACATTATGGATCAGCTATTCGTGAAAATACTGGAGAATCTGGGTTCCCAGTAATCAGAGATAGGGCATTACAACTCCCATAACATGAGTGAAGACTCGGGGTGCAGAAGCGATTCCGAATGACAGAACCCAGAATTGAAAGACTTCTTGGTCCAAGTAAACCCGGAGGTATTTCCACCGGTTTAACAGGGGGAGATCGAAAATGATACACAATTTCCCACTTTTCTTGATGACCAGGAAGAATTGGAAGTAGAATGCAGGAGACTGATCGTTCAGGAACCTCTTGACTGCCCCTTCTGTAAAAGGGTGTGCACCTCTTCATTTAATTTTCCCCAAATTGGACTTGCAAAGAACATCGGGGTCCTTGATAGAGGAGGTTGTTCCCTGAAACTGAAGCCGGTAACCCTCACTTACCATAGAAAGGACACACCCATCATTCAAGTTACTTGACCAAGCCTCTGAAAAGAGGCCTAGACAAGCACCTACAGGGACATTATGAGAGGAATGCACGGCAGGAGAGGGTATAAGTCCCTAGGGCCATCCCCCACACACACACACACTGCCTTCCTTGGGAAAGGAAGGTGGGTTGGGGAAGTTCCTCCTGAGGACTTTACTCAGGAGGAGGAGGACTCATTTGGGCTTGTGCATTGGACTGGGGCTGCATCTGTTTAAAAATTTAGTGGGTGGCCCCTGGGAGCAATTCACCTTATGTGCTTCCTGGTCGATTACGATGGGCCAGGTGCAGTTGTGAAGGATCTATGTTCATGATCCTTCAAATCTTGTGAAGCCACAGTGGGGATGAGTCCTCTGAAGAGGCTCTTGGCTTCCAATGGAGCAGCCCTTAGAAGGTCTTTCCTATGGTTAAGTAAGACCTTTGAGGAGTCCAGCACAATGAGATGGTGGATGTTAGAAGTTCCATTGATAAAACCATTGCGACAGAGAGTGAATTCCGGGATGTCTTGATCACAGCTGGGTTCAGAGCAGCCTCCTTCAGCATACTAAACGAAGTAGCTGAGAAGAGGTCTGCATGGGAAGCTATGGTGACCAGAAGCCGGCCTTTCTGCACAAAGGCTTGATTATTTTAATAGGAAGGCATGCCCAGGCTTCAATTATAATACCCACTTGAGACATATCTGCATCCAACTGGAGAGGTTCTTAATGGGTTTTCACTTCGGGAATGTACCCAGTAATTAGAGGCAGAGACCAAGGTCTCAAAGTAGAGGGAGGGACAGACCATCCTCTATGCCGTCTAGTACAGGCTGGCCTGTGGAAAAACCTCTATGACATTTCCTCAGTTGTTGAGGAATGTAGAAGGAGCAGGAGATCTGGTTGTGGCTGGATCCCGGAGATCTTTTAAACTGGAAAGGATCTTCTTGGGCTGTGCGCAAGATGGCTTTGGGCACAAGTTACAGCGTTATCAAAAGACCAGATCTCTTCCATATCATCTAAGTGAAAGGAACTAGTGGGACTGATAGGAGGCGACAAAAGAAATGTTTCTACCTCGATCTCACTGGAGTTAACGAGGGTAGATAAATGCATCATTATCTAGAACACTCCGAGCAGGAGAGTGGCTGGACATCATTAAGTCCTTCTGAGACAGTGACATAGGTGTACCCGACGCCATTTCCCGTACTTGTTCGTCTGTGTGCTCTAGATGTTCCAGGATAAAGACGAGTCCGCTTGTCTTTCGTGGATGATGCTATGCTTTCGCCTTGCTGGTGAATGTCACCTGACGAGGAGGCGATGGCGGAACACGAGCCGTGGCATTGCCTCTACTCTGGGCCCCACCTCTCGTACGGATTCATTGGGATAATAGGAAAGGGGGGATCCCGATCCGATCCCCTTCCCTCGTCTGAACCCTGTGGGCAGACTCCCAATCCTGTACAAGGTATGATGGTAGAGTTGGGAGATGGGGTCCTTTTTCGGTCCGATCCCCTATCCCCGCACTATGAGGCCTCTGGGTGATGACCGGTATAAGGTTTGAAAGGTTTGAGATGATGTAAGCAGCCACCGGGACAAAGTCACCGTTGACCGGTCATTTCTACCGGTCAATGCCCACTGACCGGACCGGTCACCGGTTCCTTAT
This sequence comes from Margaritifera margaritifera, assembly GCA_029931535.1. Lineage (NCBI taxonomy): Eukaryota > Metazoa > Mollusca > Bivalvia > Unionida > Margaritiferidae > Margaritifera > Margaritifera margaritifera. The sequence goes on along the minus strand of JAQPZY010001625.1, from coordinate 5,822,360 downwards.
CAACCATAGACCGGTCACCCGATTCGACCGGTGACCGGTACCGGGCACCCGGTGACCGGTCATCAGTCAGTGACTGGTCAGAAGACACTGACCGGACCGGTCACCGGTCAGAAGACATCTATCAGATGCCAGTTGTCTTTATCACTACCCAGGGTGCAGTGCGACATGCTACTCTGGAAGTGTTTGGTGCGGTGCAACTCCTCCCACTCTGGAGGGTGCGACACGCTACCTTGAGACGAGCGGTACTCTGAGATAAGCGGTGTACTTCCTTCCTGGTGGAAGGCAGCAACACGCTACTGTTCATGTTCGTCTTCTCCCTTCCCGGGAGAGGCGACCTACTCTTGGAATGTTCACTGCCTCCTACAGGAGGGACCTCAACCATATCCGTGGGGCCTAGTACCATAGACTCCTGGGGCCCCAGAATGTTCTTCTGATCTATAGTGGTCTTCTTACAGTACGTTCCCTTTGCCTGAGTACCTGCAATAGAAAAACCAGAAAATTCAGACAATGAGGGGGATTTAAGTATCTTCTTCCACCCTCTATATGTATGCCTGGAATCAGCAAGATTCCAGGTTTCATTCGTCCATTTAGTGCAGAAGGTGCAGCGATTCTTTCGCTTACACTTGGAACATGTGAGGCAATCTGGGTGTGTATCCCAAGGGGCCTTCAGAAGGCCACACTTTCCTACAGACTGTTTTGCCGACATTGTTCTATTCTGAAATAAAAATGTTTAATGAAATATAATACAATAATAAAACGTGTTATATACTCCCAGTATATTTGCACAAGGTAACCAATTGTTCCCTGAATTAAGAATTGATCCGAAGGAGAGCAATAATAATAATAATAACAATATTGTATTATTTCCACACGTGAAAACTCACCAGTTCATCTGACCTCTTTGCATCCACTGTGTGCTAAATGCACCCCAGTGAATGTGTTCAAAGGTAAACAATTGTTATATAAAATAATACAATAATAAAACGTGTAAAACTCACCTTTTATTTCCACACGTGAAAAACTCACCCTTTTTGTATATATCGCGTGCTATATGCACACCAGTTCACCTCACTCTGTTTGCATATACTTTAGCGCACTATATACACAACAGTGGATTTTGTCTAAAGGTAAACAATATACATATACATGTTAACAAGGATTAGAAGTCTAGTTCTCTTGACAAACTTTATTGTTCTCAAGAAAGTACAGAATAGCAATGCGACGCGTCACGCGTGGTTATTCTAAAAATACAATTAGCAAACAGAATATTTAATCAAATATTTAATTGGTAGAATTATGCGCCTGCTAAATTGCGGTGCTATCCCGGTTGTCTATGTTACGTTGTAATGAACACACAAGACTTACCGTGAGCTAAATTGTATTCCTCCCTTCCTTCTGAAAAGAAAAAATATATGGTGTACCCTAACCCCTAAGGACGGAATACACATGGCAATCTAGAAAGACTCTTTCTAGAACAAACACTGACGTAGGGCAGCATAAGACACATAAGACGAGATGGACAAATGTAACCCAGATGAATTTAGGCTGAAAGGAGAACCCAAACGTGGTTGAAAACCGCAGCAGACAATTTTTCTCTGGTTACGTTCGCACGACACAACCATTAGCCATGGCGTCCATGAAAAAGATGAATGTTCGCGCAGGCGCAGTGAGGTGCACGGGTGTGACGTGTCTTGTTGACAAAATCTCCACTCTAAGTGGGAGGATGTTTTTCACATCAAACAGACGAGATTTTTGACACGAAAAAGTAATAAGCTATATAATAGTGATAGGATAATGTATTGCTGCTATTAAACTGTGCTTTTTGCCACCAATTTACCAAAATGGGTCAAATGGAACCCCCAATTTAAAAATCCTATGGAAAACACTGCTTTAAGATGATCTCTCATTTGGCCAAGGTGAAAACCCAGCAATGATCTCTCCTGAAATTTTGGGTAGCTTCGGTTTAAGTGCACGTTAGCATCATATAATGTTTTAAAAAATGCATGTTATCATCATAAAATTGGAAACATTAATATCAACACTATATAAGAAAAGTACATATATTTACATAGTATTCTTTTTTTCCTTAAGTTATAACATGATTTAATGTCAAACTCGTATGTCTTTGAATTTAAATAAATGATGACCTTCGTGTCTTCACTTCCCATATATTTTGATTGCCACATTAAAATTAAAGTCTATTAGGCAAAGTCCTCCTGTACTGATTGCCATTAGGTAATTCAGCACCCTCTGTGTTAACCCGATCCTTAACAAACCCCTGATTTTATTGATCACAGAGAATGACCTTTCACAGTCTGGAAAAAATGGAACATAAAATTTATTAATGGATGTACAAAAAGATACAAAACAACCTGAAGCCTAAGTCAATTACCAGGGACAAATTCTTCCAGAGTCAAGACAGTGATGTGTTTTCAAATAATCATGACAGTATTAAACTAAGATAATACATATTCCTTTCCATTATGAACAATATATCAATGTGTTTGTCATTGTTAAATTGATTCATTGAATATATTTCAGATATAAATGAAGGAATAATTCAACACTTTTTATTTACACAATAAAAAAGAGGAAAAATTGGAAGATAAAACTGCTCCTTTTCTTACTTGGATAGAGAGAAAAAAGAAATGAGAAATTAAGTTAAGGTCTACTGATCAAACTATTTTACCATTTAAATGAAAGAGCAACTCATGGATAAAGTGCAACTTTCATTCCTTGTCACATTTTCCAGAACAAAAAATTGGAACGACAACAATCACAACTACAATACAAACAAAAATATTATATTCTAATAGCGTCCAAGATTTTCCACCCCACCCCACCCCCACCCTTATCTCACCTGTTGATACTTAAGGAGATCTGAACCAAAATTTAGCAAAATGGAAAACTTACCATATGATCCAGCAAATTCCACCCAAGGATATGAAGTCTTTCATTCAGTGTTGAACCCTGACATTCGTTTCTTAAGCTCTTTCTTTGTGGGAAATCACTATCTGAATCAGAATCACCTTTGGCAACACCAATCTCTGATCTTCACAGCCAGGCAACATGGGGCTAGCCTGGTACTGGGTAATTTTACATAATTTTGAAGGTGGTGTGTCCATTTTTCACAAGAATTTGCTTAACTTAAAATGTAATGTGTGTAACTTATTTTTAACTGGAAGTGGAAATTAATGAAATATATATATATATATATATATATATATATACATATATATATATATATATATATATGTATATATATATATATATATATATATATATATATATATATATATATATATATATGTATATATATATATATATATATCACACACTACCAGCAGACTCCATCATCGCTGACCAATCGCATGACTATGTCACTGTAAATATGAACCTTGCATCAAAGGTCACGCACCGGCAGTGTCATGTCACCCAGGTACAAAAGATAAGTGAATGAGTAACTATCCTGGATTATCTTAATTAAATACCCATGACAAGGTAAGAAAAGGTGTCATTTGAGTAATATGGCTTTGAATTAGGTGACAGGATGTTTATTCAAAAGATTAATTTTATAAGGATAGGGGGAAACATAAAAGCATAGCGTCACAAGTGGATAGTCTAGTTGCGGGTTCTAAAGCATAGAAGCCTGAAGTGACGGCGTAGTGGGACCAATACGGTAAAAGGCCATGGTGAGAACACTGCCCAGTCATAATTCTTTATAAAATGATCTAATTTAAAACCTTATGTAATGTTTTTAAAATATCACCCAAGGATTTCTCTTTAAAACATATTTATGCAGATTGTTGAAGTGGCTGGAATTTTATTACAAAATGTATAGTGTCAGTGATCTCCCCTGAAATTTTTGATAGCATCGGGGTAAGCGCGTTAGGGTCATAAATTTTCTTTTTAGCGCGCGTTAACTTCATAAAAGTGAAATAATGAAGATCAATGAAACAAAAAAGAAGTGCATATATTTACATAGTATTCTTTATTTACCTAGGTTATAACAAGACTTAATGTCCATCTCATTTGTTTCTTAATTTAAATAAATGATGTACGTCTCTTCTTCTTTTTGCCATATATATTGACTGCCACATCAAAATTAAAGTCTTTTTAGGATTGTCCTTCAGTTCTGCTAGTCATCAGGTTGTTCAGTACCCTCTGTGTCAACCTGTTCCTTAAAACACTTTTAATTCGATTCACTGAGGAGAATGACCTTTCACAATCTAACTTTTTATGTAATATGTGTAACTGCTTTGGCAAGTAGTGAAAATGACTGAAATATATATAACACACTACCAGTAGACTCCATCGTCGTTAGCCAATCATGTGACTATGTCTGTGCAGATGAAACATGCACCAAAGGTTGCGCAAGCCAGGTACAAAAGATAATGGTAAAGTGAGTGGATAATTATCCTGAATTATCTTAATAAAATACCCAAGAAGAGGTAAGAACAATTGTCATTTGAGTAATAAGGCTCTGAATTAGGTGACAGGATGTTTGTTTAACAGATTATAAGGGAAGTGGGAAACATCAAAGCTTAGCGGCACAAGAGCATAGAATAGCAGCAGGTTCTAAAGCATCCTGGGTTGAAACTATAGTGTAGTGGGCCCACTACAGTAAAAGGCCCTGTGGCGAACATACAAGATTGCTTAACTTTGCGAGCCTGTTTTTAGCGACTACCTTATGGCACTATCACATGGTGAAGGCGAATTCCATTTTTTTAATATGGAAAGCACTATTACCTCCCACCCCAACATAACTGTCGATATATCTAACATGGGATAGGAAAGGTCAGAGAAAACTCAGACTATTGTCAGTGAAGGCTGGGACACACTATGGAATATACACTCGTACTATAGACTTGAGCACTCTATGATTCGCCCTAGTCCTAAAATGTAAGATGTCAACCCTGATACATGGGTTTCAATAGAAGCCAGTAGCCTGCAAATTTTTGCCATACATTTGTACAGAAATCATGGCCTACAATTCCAGAATTTCAAAAAGTTCATTTTAAATGTTTTATAATTGATCACCATATTTTGTCAGATGTCATTCATCCAAATAAGATATGCATCTGCTTCCATTTGGTACCGAGACGTTTCGCCCCATGGATGTTTCGGCCCAAGACATTTCGACCCACTTCATGGACGTACCTGGACATTTCGCTACACTTCAATGGACATTTCGGCCCAAGACATTTCTACATTTCTTAAGTATCATTCCCAACAAACATGATTAATCTGTCTAAATACTGTGTCCATTCTATCACTATGTTATCAACAGTATATATTAGTTAATTTAGAATCCATTTATTTATAATTAATGTTTGCTAAATTGGTGATTGTTGAGCAAGTCGTTTCGCACACCTGAAGTGTCGCTTTATTATACATTACAAGAGGCTGTGTTGATCATCATCTTCCAAGCCTTCTGCTATAGTAATTAAGCAGTTTCTAAAAGTTAATAAAAAAAGAAAGAAATTATATCATACATACATACATTATAATCAGAACTCTCTCAGCTATTTATAGGCTACCTTTTCACAGACTCCGGATAGATTATGCCTTTGAACTCTTGTGGACTTATTTTAAACAATAATATCAGAATTTTAAATCAAACAAAGAAGAAAACATTGAACTCCTTTATTGCAAATGACCATCACCAAAAAAGGACTTTCATCAGTTTTCATAATTGCGAAAATAAAAGTATTGCAGTATAGAAAATAATGATCACTGTACATGATAGAATCATTTTCTGATCAGTCTTAGTATATAAACTAAGAAAAAGGTGAAAATATTGTCAGATATAATGATATAATGGCAAGCTGTATCAAACAAATTGAAATGGGTCTGTAAATCGAATAGTCTAAGTATAAGCCTATTCTTCTTCTGCTTCTTCTTATTATTATTATTACTATCTCCTTCTGATAAGAGGATAACTTGTCTTACTATCTCTTTTATTTTCTATACTCGTCAACATGATACATGGAGAAAAAAATGTATTTTCTCAAAGACGTTTCAAAAATAATTTTAATTTCAAAAGAACACCATTTTATACTAACATGATTATTTATAAAACAATGTCAGAACATACAATGTCATGGTCAGAAACGTTCATTGAAGTGGGGCGAAATGTCCATTGAAGTGGGTCGAAATGACTTGGGCCGAAATGTCCATGGGGAGAAACGTCCCTAATTCCTTCCATTTGATACAGATCAGTCTAAGCCTAGAAGATGCTTGCTTTATCCAATTCAGCATCACTGACAGTGATTGCCTGACACATTATTCAATCTTGATCGAGGACAGTGTTAATAATGAAGCAAGGAATGCACATGCTTGACTTTCAACTAAATAAAAATCAAAAAAGGTTTCTAACAAATTATCACCTAGTTCTATTAATTATGCAGTATGGAGGGGACAGCATGAAAAAGAGACATAATATGATAAGCCAGTGTGTGCTTACTGATACAAGTGATGATTGGCATGATGCTGCATTTTGCTTATAGTTTGATCTTAACACAACAAATAAAAGCACATGAACATAAAATACAACATGAATACAGCACATATTGTAAAATAAATTAAACATTTTTCTTGAAAGTGAGTTTAATTTCTTCAATTCTTTCAGAAAGAAATCTGTAATTTATTTATAATCTGTAACATTTCCAGCACATAAAAAGTATTATAAAATAGGCCTACAGTATCTTCTTCCGACTCCACAACAGGGCCTCTTACTTTGATGATTTTTATTGCTGACTTTAGTTTGTGTATTATTATAAAACCTAACTTTTGCTTATTTTCCTTACTATTATACCACCTAGGAAACTTGCATTTTCATCATGCTTGTTTTTTAGATTGCTATGTATCAAATTTCAAATTTTTCCATTAGGGAAAGAAAGTCTAATCTGAATTGATACACCAAGACCATTTCAGCTTGGGGGAGGGGAGCAAACCCCACAATACCCCAACCAGGGACATAGCTCCTTGGACCACCAGGGCGGAGGTTTTGCACACACACACACAACTCTTCCAACTTCTCCTTATGGAAACTACCGCTGAGAGTCATGATTGGGGGTGGGGTGGATCCCTCATCATAACTTTCTGGGTAGACGTCTTATATTGCAGGACTAGGATACGCCCCCGAATAGATTTTAATCAAATTAAATTTCATAAACTTACCGTCAAGGATACACCATGCTCCGTCTATCTCCGTGTGCTGAATATAAGAATCCTCAATAGTAGGGTCGTAATCTTCCACAAACATTCTCTGGAAGAATTGAATTGTAAGTGCAGATTTTCCAACACCACCATCCCCTACCACCACGAGTTTGTAAGTTGTCAAGTTTTCACTGGGTGCTTTTGACATTATTTTCTGCCGTTCAACTTTACCTTATATCTAAAAACAAGTGTTTATGACTTTATGCTTCTGCTAAAATAAAAATATGAGTAGTTGCCATTCAAATTTCCAATAAATCACGTACTTTTACTGTTCAAACAGAAAGTTGCCCTAGCGGGCCGCCATCTTTAACGACCTTCACCTTATTTTCTTCACGTGTTTTCCTGTTAGCGCTGGGTGGTAACGTTATACCAGGTGAATACAGATGTATAAGTGTATACCGTTTGCAGACTCAAACGTAAAATCAATATATCGCAAGTGATAAACAAATATAATAAAAACAGTTAAAGGCCACGTTACAGAGAAATCAGGCTAAGATATTTCCCTGCATTAACTGTTTGATCAGTTCTGTTAAATGTCGTTGCTATTTCCCTAATCGCCGGTATTTATGCTGTTAAATTTGGTAACAAATTTCTGTTGGAAGATATTAATATCCCAGTTTATGATAACTAATATGGCATTGGTCAAATAGCTGTATTGATGGTTCTCAACATTATTAAAAGGGAAAAACATCGGTATGACTAAAATACGCAATGGATAAATGGAACGCAATGGAAATAAAATTAACAATGAAAAAATGGAGCGCAATGGAAATTATTTATGTGTTTTTAATTTTGTAATTTAAAAAAAAATCGAAAGAAGTTTTTAATCATTAGATGCATACATATCTGTTTGTATTGCAAAATAGAAAATGGAATTAATTTTCAAAACTGACGTTAATAATTGCATGAAACGTGCGCATTTGAGAAAGTACGCAATCGCCGTATGCAAATGAAAATGATCATACATGAAATAATGTTCATTATCTAATTTTCTGATAGTATAAAGCTTTAGCGCTATGGAAACAAAGTACACAATGGAAATTATTTATTTTGTTTTTAAGTGATTTGTTAATTAAGGAAGGTTAACAGAAGGATTTCATCATCAGATGCATATTCTAAGCGTTATGCATAATATAGAACATGATCATGAATGAAAGTTCATAATTGACTTAATTAAATAAAATGCTACTTTCAACATTCAGTTTAACTTTAACTCGTTTTTTTGTGTTGTTGTTGTTGTCGATTAGCCAAGTAATTGTGTTACACTATTTTATTATTTCCAAAATATCTTCTACATTTTATGTAATTACAAGTATCTTCACAGGTTATACACATACCCTTTGATATATGATTATATCTATTTCTGTTGTGTGGCAGTCCGCTAACATTCATATGAAATATGTTACTTTTTTTAAAATCATTAAATTGTAAGTTTTCAATTAAGATAATAATATAAAAATAACCAATAAAACATGTATCCATATTTCGAGATAAAGACCAATAAATAACATTTGCTAACTTCTGAAATCTCCATTGCGTATAATGATTTCCATTGCGCAGCAGGTCGGTCACATTTAGGTGAAAAATTCTTTGAGTAAATTTGCACTATTATTTAAAGTAAGTATCATTTTTAATGTTTTGATGTCAATGTATCACCAGAAATCATATTTAGTTCAAATAGTGACGAAAAAGTGTTATTATACAAAAAATTTTTTATTTCCATTGCGTATCTTATTTCCATTGCGTTCCATTTTTCCTTTGCGTATTTTAGTCATACTCGTGAAACATTAGCATTTATATGGACAAAAGACACACACACACACACATGCAAACAAGCATATAAGCACGGATAGGAAATAAAAACACATTACACACATTTTCAAACATCTACAGAGATGTATGTATGTATGGGGTTTAACGGCACATCGGCACAATACTGAGTATTTAGTGATGATTAAATCTACAGAAACATCTCCAAGCCAAAAAATTGTACAATTGTACAATCATGTATTCTAAGAATTTTCGTAAGTAAAAATAGCAAATTGACATACACTGTGAGAAATTATCAGTGTACACAAAACAAGGCACATCAATGACAAATATATCTATGACAAATAAATAGAGGATATCTACGTTTTTTGAGCAGATATAAGGAAATACTTCACGATTGAAGTGGAAACATTGTATTGTCACAAGTGGCAAAGCCACGAGTGAGAATACAAATTTTTTCCACTTCACGAGTGAAATATTTTCTTATATCTACTCAAAAAAATTAGATTTTCTTTTTATTAAATTTTTTTTTTTGCAAAAACCTCGGTACGAGAGGCTGCACCCTAATTTCGATTATTACTTAATTTCGGTTTGCCATCGACACTAATCAATGCATGTTTTCTCCACCATTTTTAGACATAATCATTATGATTGTGATGACAGTTAAAATTGCTACTTAAACAATTTTGTTACTATATGTAATCAAGAGTTTTGCCATAAAACGTGTACCATTTGTCGTTGAGTGTAAAAGGTTGGGTGACACAGAATATCGAATAGAACCGGTCATGTAAGTTCAGTCACTGACAATTTACATGATTCATGTGGAAAACTAATTATAAAAAAGTTAATACCTGAAGCCTGCTTTTTGTTGTTTGGAGTTTATTTAATGCATTCATGATGGTGCCTTTTCATTGATTACATAAATGTATATTATGGAGGGTAAACAGTATTGACACATTTTAAGATCTATTCATTCTGAGAGAGAGAGAGAGAGAGAGAGAGAGAGAGAGAGAGAGAGAAAAAAAGAAGAAAAACTAAAATAGGTCTAAGTATGGAAATACAGGTCTGAAGAACATACATAAGGGCAGATATATTTTCTAAATGGAAAAAAAGGAAGTAGTTCCAAAAGTGATATTGCCACCGTGGCGATAAAATTGGTATCGCCACTGTGAGTAGATATCATTTTTCTCCCACCGATATATTTCAGTATCTCATTATGAAATAAAATAAAATAAACATCAGAACAGGACAGATATCCGTGGGAAGTTAGTTGATGATGCAAAAGCAGCAGATTGAGATAGCCTTGTTAGAATTACTGGTCGCGATTTAAATTGTCATCAGAAATGCCCTAATATTTTACTTAAAGCTTACCATAGTTGGTATTTTTCTAATTTTTTGTGTGGAATGGCATTTCATATCTGGACGTCAGAACAACCGAACGAGTTTTGAAAGAGTTCTGAAGTTGACCTCGACAAAATTAGTTTTTCTTGGAACATGACCTTAAACTATATTGGCACCTTATCGGTTTTACTAAATTTTTGATATACTCTGACGCTAAATCATGTAATGATTTGTATATACTGAGAAACCCATATGATCTTAAACTCTATACATTCTGAAATTCGGTCACGATGAATGTGAGATGTATTTATTTATTTGTACGATAAAATAATTCTTACGATATCGCAAACATATTTTGAATAGATCAAACGTTTTGATGGCCTAAATATTTTATATTGTGTAAATCTTTACTTCTTTTTCAAATTTGACATTCATCATGTATTAAACAGAGTTTTATTTATTGATTGATTAATTATTATAATCGTTTGTTTAATTCATTACAGACTTAATTTCTACATTTGTGCTTTCATTTATATATTCACAAAAACTTAAAAGAATTACCGTTTATACTCGCGTACAACCCAGTACTAACTGCAAACTGCTTAGACCCAGATCTGCCGTCGCATAATGCGCCGGAGGATCTGGGTCTATGCAGTTTGTAAAGACTAATCAGTAGAACAAAAAACGTAGACCCTGATCTGCCGGCGCATTACGCACCAGCAGATCAGGGTCTATGTTGTTTGCATTTGGACGCGGAGAATACGCGTGTATATACGGTAGTGAATGAAATAATGCATGAACGAAAGTGAAGGTACAAAACTTATGACATATAATAGCTGGCATGATTCATGAGGCAAACGTCTTTAATAAAAAATGTAAAAAAATATAAAGAAATGAGTGAAATGATTTAACATTGAGAATTGTTATATAAGTAATTGAGGGAAAAAAAAGTATCAAATGACAACACGAAATATTCAAACCTAATTGAACAAGAAGAGGCCTAAATTATAACAACAATCAACCCGTAGAGTACATAATTCAACAAATATTACTTCACAGCGATGCAGTATTAAAATACATACTTGTGCGGGTAATTACAGATTTATTTTTTTTTTTTTTTTTTTTTTTTTTTTTGCACTTTCATGGGGCGATATTATTTACAGTATTCTAAATAAACGAGAATTGTGTTATGTCGTCCTGTACACCATTTTGCGCAAATCATTTAGGTTAAGTTTCTCTGAAATCATCTCTAAGTGAACCATCCCTGGTCTTAGAATCACGCCCTTGATACTAAAGGTATTTTTGGCCTGTAACTGTCTCACGCAGTGTTATGTCTCCAAATTTAAATTTCCTGGCCACAACTCTGCCTTAAAACCCAAAGATTTTGCTGAAGTAATAAAGTGTAATCTGCATGGCTTGAGGAGGGGAGGCGGGAGGGGGACACGTGTCTGTATGTCCCGAAGTCAATAATTTATCCTTGTCTTCACGTGAAAAAGGTTTCAGATGCGCGAGTTTTGCTTCCTATACCCTTTTTCTTTCGGTCTATTTTTCTAGGAGATAGTGCTTGGTTCATTTTTTGGATTTTTCTGTGCCTAAGAGATGTTTCATAGCCCATTTATTTGAGAAAACGTTCTATACTGTATCTTACAGAATCAAGAGTTGTGGGTTCGTTCTCAGAACCGTAAATTTTTCGGCAAGCAGTTAATTTAATTTCTCGGAGATAATGGTTTATTTTGATATTGGATCTCTTTTAAATTCCCACAGCAACCTTTGGACATTTATCATATCTCATGCCGTTACTACCTTGGTATTTTTATTTTTTTGTCTTTCAATTAACTAATTTACATTATTTTCCTCTCTGGAACATCTCTTTTTGAGGTATGATTTGTAATATTGGTAACAGAGCTGACCCGATTCACGTGGCCAGAATGAAGCTCATTCAGATGAGTACCTTGTTTTATTTCTTCAATGTTATGTCTGATCAATAACCATTCCAATGTCTTTAGTTTTTAAATTTGATAGCCAGTCCATCAAATCATCTGCATTGTCCACGAGCGATTGACTGCATTTGACATACCCAACATGTTTAAAGCCGTTCAAAAGTAGTTCCTTAACTACGTCGAACGCCTTAGATTACGTAGCAATACACCTATAGGGTCCTGTGTGTGCTTGATAGCACGCAACAAATGTTTGACGACGTCCAAAAAGTAGTAAATTTACTTGATCATCCAATGTAGTACATATGAATAGAAAGTCACGATCTGGGGGTATAATCGATAGATTTTAGTGTTTGTACTGTTGGATAAATGTTGTGGGCGAGACCGAAGTACGATGAGAAGAGCTTGTGAGCTCCATTTATTTTGAGAGAGACCATACTATCCAACAGTACAAAAACTATAATCTATGTATTATATACATGCCCTCTTTAGAAAGAATTTTTTTTAAAATTTTTAATTGCTATTTCATAATTAAAAAGGAAATGTCTTGAAAGAAATAACGTTTTAATGTATATACCGTTTCCTGCTGCACATTTCTATTTTGTGAGTCCTATTTGAACACTTCATGAAATCATTCCAAATGTTATGTGAAGCTGGACATATCGCAAAATTACCATGTGATTCGTACTTTTCGTGGTAATATTGCAATTAATAACTTTTTATGTTGATTTTACCAGTCATTTTGTGTAGTCCGGTGTGTCACTGATAGAATTGCAGAACTTTGTTGCTAATCTTCGACCATAACCACGGAATAAAATACACCGAATCACGGAGATTTGCGCTTCAGTAGATACTATAAGCATGGAATTTAAATATTCTTTAGAAACCACTGAGACATTTCAAATAAAAATTCGGTAGATATTTTTTTTCGGTTAAAATTTAAATAAGGTATTTTCCTACGGTGTTGTAACAGTTATGTATATTTTCAATGATTTAGCTAAATTTACGTCACAATGGCACACTAACAGATCATTTTTGTCCAGTGTAGTTCCAGCTAGTCTGTTGCTAAAAGTTACGCAGTTTTATAGTTGCTGATATGGACCTTTACTCTTATAGTTCAATGGCACGATTCCTGTGCTCGTTCTGCAGCATTAAAAGAGAGAAGCTAATACATATAGTTCAGCACTATACCGAAGCCATCGACCTAGAAGAAAGTGAAGAAGAGAAAATATCAGATAAAGGAGAAGACCAAAGTGATAATCATATTTGACCAGCAATAAACGTTATGTTGTCAACACTGCCCGTTGTCCTGCAAGCTATCCGCGAGGAAGGTCATGTCAACTCGTACATAAAATTGAATAGACTGTTGGTGGAAAATCGTTTGCCATTGGACAATATTTGCTTCTTTTTGTAGAATGGTTTTCATGTGACACTACCACCCAACTGAGATTTCAGAAAGAGATGGTTAAGTTTTGGCAGATAGGATTTCCTTAGATTCATATCGGGTTTGCGAAACGTTGCACAGATATTGGAGCGGGAAACAGAAAAAGGAATCACCGACCCAAGAAAATCACTTGTAAACTTTGCGGAACCAACGCTCAAAAATCTGTATTCTAAAGAAAACAGAAAATGTCATGTTAAGGAGAATATAGACTCAGTTGAAAAGAAATTAGCAGGAATGCCGACAAAGCTTTGTGTGGACAGTAAAAATATAAGTAGAGGTAAAGGCAAGACGGTGGGTAATATTGATTGTTGCGGACATGAAAGTAAGCCAACACTTAATTAAAGAAAATAACAACGTGCTCAGGAATTAGCATACATAGAAGAGGTCCAAGCCAGGTTAAATCTGTTAACGAAAAATGTTGTAAGAGTCTTCACAGCATACCAGGTGGCATAAGCAGTGCGATTCTGGAAGGTTTCAAAGAACTTGTAAGGCGTTTGCCAGAAGAAAAAATATTTTAAAAAACCAGCAGATTACTGCGGGAAAAATATGTTCACTTGGAGCATGCAGAAGCTAAGTTTAAGAAACTGGGAGGTACATACTGGATGCGTTCTAAGTTCTAGCCGGCTATCTGCGCAATTCGTGTCAACAGAAGTGAAATAAGGAGGCTGATTGCAGACACTCGGACACTTACAAGCAAAGTTACTTATTATGGCGCTACAATTAATGGTCAACAAGAAGTTTATCGCAAAGAAGACGTAGTTGCAAAGTCAACATAGATCAGTTTCTTTCAACTTAATGGGAAATATTCAACAGATATCCACTACAATGATAAAACAAAAGACAGGAAAATGTCTGTCGAAATCACCGGAAATACTTGCCACAATTCTCTATGATTCGGAAAGTTAACAGCAACAGGAGCACTTTGACGCTGCTGTACTGAAGAAAGACAAGACTGAATTTAGAGATGATATTAAATCCATAATGGATTTCGGTTCGCGACACGAAATCGGCGCCTTAGCAACACTTTGTGGAAAGGTACTGCAGTTTGGCTACGCAACTCTTCAATACTACGAAGAAGGTTGTGTAAAACATTCATACCCGGAACAGTCTTGCTTCATAGTAGTTAGTCCAGACGGAACCCTGCGAAAATCTGCGAATGATTCTGCTACCATTATGTGTATGAAAATAAATGTAAAGCTCCAGATACGTACTCACCGAAAGCATATTATACCATTCCATCCTTAATCTGTTTTTTTCTTTCTTTTTTTTTCTTCTTCTTCTTAAATGCACCGAACTAAAGAGAGATTCGATGACTCTGTGCAACTAAAGGATGAACGTTCCTCATTGGCTTAGACGTTTTACATGTTCAAAAACACACAAGAATACGATCTCAAAAGAGATTTCTTTTTTGTGCTGAAAGACAAAAGTAAGGCAACAAGTTAGAAGACAGGTCAACGCAGGCCGAGGAGACTCGTTGACAATGTCCCCGTGCTATAAAAGAGTCATGTATTGATCTTTTACAGGACACATGATACATTTTGTCTACTAAGATTAAAAACTCCAACGGAGTTAAGGAAGTTGGAATGAACTTGGATTTTAGAGAGAAAAGGCGAGTTCTTAATGTTTGATCAATTTCATGAGAATGTTGAAATAATTTTATTTGCTTCGTTCTTTTTAATTCTTTTTTCATATTATTCTGAATATTTTTAATTCTGAGAGCACAAGATTTATTCTTCTGCTTTTTTCTGGTTGTGAAAGCTCTTTCATCTCTCCCAAACACTAATTGAAAGATCAACTAGGTAATAGGACAAAAGAAATACTACTGTTGACTTTAAGGAGTCGATCTCTTGTTTAGGAAAGTGATTTATGAGAATAAATTCATCTTCTTATATACAATGAAAGACGCAAGATTTGTTATTTCATTATAATTACACGCTGTGAACGGAATTCTTTTAATTCAAAAAAGCAGCTGCAAAAAATAAGCCGAGGGAGAAAATAATTTGACATGAGAACCAATGACCACTTCATGAGATCCAAGCACGTCGATTAGAAATGTCTTGGAGAATCATGATCGGTGCTTTTTAGTCTGTTTGTAAAAGGGCATGTTAAACCGAAGATAATTTAGGTTGGAAGTGAGGAAAATAAGGATATTGGAGAAACTTGTAAATTGTAGATCTTACTCCTGGTCCTTAAAAACGGCTAGTTGACAGTAACTCGTGGCAGTAAGATAAACTAGATGAGTACTACTCAATCATTAATTCTCATACGTACAATATTAATATCATAGTAAGCATATCATTGGATTATCGGAAGAGTGCTTCGTTTCAGCAGCCTGGATTGGGATGGGGGGGGGGGTATATATTTTTTTAACTTAGGACCAGCTATGCAATGTATATTTATAAAGAAAATATGTAATATATTTAAATATGACATTTGTATATAACCAAGTGTTACCCTCCCATCAGAAAGATTTTTTAAAAGTGACACGAAAAAAAATCATCTTTGTTTCCATGTATAGGTAAATAAATACTAATTACACTCAAATTCAATTTGCAGGTTTCATGGATAACAGCTCTTTTTCTCTCATTTTGGAAATGATAAGGACAAGAAAATTATTGAAAACGAAAAGCTAACGACTCCAGCAATAAACCACCAGTCACGGTTTTTTGAATACTATATATCACACAAAGAATGTGTCATTACAAAATAACATTAAATCCATACAAGGAATTTGTCATTACCAAATAACATTAAATCCTGTAGAAAAACCAATTATTCTTAACGCTCATTCTTGAGGACCCTTAATAAAGTAGTGAATAAATAAAAAAACACACAATAATCTTTAAATATTCTTTAACAAACATCAATTGTACTACATATTTATGGAAATCAAGGAAAAAATATTGTATGTTAGACTTGTTGGTTGTAAACAAGATTCAATTTTCTTAGAAAAAGATTGATTTGGAATCCTGACAAATTAAAACGTGTCGCAGATGTTTATCTAAATATGTCACAGAGTAGCATCTGGACATCTTTACGACTCGCATCATAGTTGTATGAAAAGAGTCCTTTCCTCTCGAAACATATTTTCGCTAAAATTGGGAACTAGTCTACAAAATAAGTGAACAAATAAATTACACTGTACTGTATTTAATATTGCTCTGACCGAAATTGTCTTCAAGATCAAATGTTGCTTTTACAAAATTTTGAAGTCCAATCAGTGCGGAATGTAATGGGAACTTTTTTCTGTCTTGACAGCAATACTTTTCTTCAAAAATGAAAGCGTAATTTCCATAAATTATTACACTTTGGATCAAGTGAACCGTTTAAGGAAGTTTCTGCGTATGTTTATAATTTCCAAGACGTAATTTAAAAGACGTACAGACCATGATTATAAACGCAGTGGCGGCGCGAGGAGGGTCGGGATGGGGAGCAATTGCCTCCAGGCGCCGGACGAGGAGGGCGGGGGGCGCCGTCGGGAGCTTTTCTTGCAGCTGTAACCGAGGCTTAGATGGGGGTTGGGGGGATTGGAGGTTGGCAACTGACATTAAAACTGCTCTCTGTGGCAAAGTAGGGGCGCCACTAAAGAACATTGCCCCAGTCGCCTCGAACCCTCGCGCTTCCACTGTTTAAACGATATATCTAGTACAGCCCCATGCAAAACCAAAAATTCCTTAATTTAAAACATTCGTTTTGCAATGGACTATAAAGTACTAATCACTGCTTAAGATTTAATGCTATACAGTTTTAACGGACTCATGAAACGCATGAAGATCTCGAGTCACATATAATATGGACTTTATTTCAAAAATCAATTGACCAAATAAAAATTATATGAATGAGTGAATATGTGATTTATCGCAAACTTTAATACTAGTAATCACTTTGTGATTTTGGTAAACTACAATCCAGTCTCAGAGATTAGATGTTTTAAAGCTGCAGAGAGACTTTTAAAACTTCAGGTTTCCAATTGATCTGTTACGAGTGTTAGGGTGTCATTTCCATATATGTCCGTGATGACAATACCTGCTTTTAGTAAGATACATTCTATAAACACTTATTTATTTAAAAGAAATAGAGAGCATTCATTCGTTCATTCATTCATTCATTCATTCATTCATTCATTCATTCATTCATTCATTCATACGTACTTATTTACATGCATTTATAATACATATATTCAAACTTACATGATTACATACATAAATGCGTGCCTATATACATACATATATACAAACATATAAAAAAGTATGCACATAAATGTAATAATAAGATTTTACTTTAGGAAAGGTATCGAAGCTTTGGGCTCCAATAAAAGGCAGGGTACAAACAAAGCGTATTATCAAAGTAAACAAATTTCTTCTGAATAATTTTCCTGGCATAATATGAAAATTAAAAATGCGGAACGGTGAAAAGAATGTCTATCAGCAATTAGACAAGGGCATCTGACAAAACTGGATCGGATAATTACCAGCTATAATGATTAAATGACAATTAGATGTGCAAAAGTTGTCTTACGTACGAGTACATACGTACGAAGATCACAAGTTTTTTTAACATAAATTAAAATATAAATTGATTATTAACAACTTTCCTCCAAAAATTGTTTCATAAGAACGAATTAACATAATTTTATGCGCCACGTACGATTCCAATGTTTGAGTACTGTTACGACTTTGTGTCTAGCAAAATATGTAACAGAAAGAAAGTGAAACCAACAATGTAAGTAATATTAACAAACAATTTATTTCCCTACAGTACAAAGTGAAATTCAAGAGACACTTACAATATTGTGAATCAAATTCCAAATAATCGTAAATGTCCTAATCACAAGTCCAAAAATATAGAATGTTCCGAATGAGTTTCAATAGTCTTGAATGTCCTGATATAACACAATGATACAATCCAGAATGTCTTTGAACGAGTTCACAAAAGTCCAAAGTAATGCATTAATTCAAAAGTCAATGAGTACTTTAGTAATTCCAACGAATATCTTAAATAAATAATTCCTCCCGGATTATGTCTGATTTCAACGACACAAACTGTAGAATCTAATTTCAAATGGATTCCCTCAGACTGATCTAAACAGGAATGAAGTATTTGTTTACCAAATCCCTATTTGTACACATTTTCACTTGTCCTATATCATAACAGGATGTGAAGCAATCGAATGAAGAAA
Source organism: Margaritifera margaritifera (assembly GCA_029931535.1). Classification (NCBI taxonomy): domain Eukaryota; kingdom Metazoa; phylum Mollusca; class Bivalvia; order Unionida; family Margaritiferidae; genus Margaritifera; species Margaritifera margaritifera. The sequence goes on along the minus strand of JAQPZY010001625.1, from coordinate 5,803,468 downwards.
AAAAAAAAAAAAAAAAAATAACAGTCTAACTGTAAACAACACTGGCCTTGAACTCAAATGTTTGTAAACAATCTACAAATAAATCAGTCATTCATTTATTCTCCAACTCAATATACATATGAGGTACGAAATACAATTTTAAAGGTTGAAAACTAGGATAAATATTACATCATTAGTATTAACAGATGTATAACGACATACTCTACTAGGTTACTCAATAATGTGAAGCTATGTTATCTGTGAAGTAACTAAGTGGAATAATTTTGAGTTAATTCATTCATTTATGATCGTTTTTGCAATAGCCTTTTCTGAAATTTAAAACAGAAACAAACAATAAACCTCAATTACACAAAGAGCACATTAAAAACAAAGAAACAAAGAAACAAAATAAACAAACAAAAAGAAATACAAAACAACAACAACAAAAACCCATTCCGATTATTTGCGAAATTCATGTAAGATTCCTGCAGAAAATATTGCAGCTGACATCATAACATTTCTGTCGACTTCGGGTCATTCAGTTCACATGTGTAGGGGACTTCCCTATCAAGTAAGTGCTGAACAAGTTACTCGTCAGATATATTATGAAGATATGCACCAAGTAGAATATCAAAGTTACTAATAATATACACTAAGTAGAATATCAAAGTTACTGATAATATACACCAAGTAGAATATCAAAGTTACTGATAATATACATCAAGTAGAATATCAAAGTTACAGATAATATACACCAAGTAGAATATCAAAGTTACTGATAATATACACCAAGTAGAATATCAAAGTTACTGATAATATACACCAAGTAGAATATCAAAGTTACTAATAATATACACCAAGTAGAATATCAAAGTTACTGATAATATGCACCAAGTAGAATATCAAAGTTACTGATAATATACACCAAGTAGAATATCAAAGTTACTGATAATATACACCAAGTAGAATATCAAAGTTACTGATAATATACACCAAGTAGAATATCAAAGTTACTAATAATATACACCAAGTAGAATATCAAAGTTACTAATAATATACACCAAGTAGAATATCAAAGTTACTAATAATATACACCAAGTAGAATATCAAAGTTACTGATAATATACACCAAGTAGAATATCAAAGTTACTAATAATATACATCAAGTAGAATATCAAAGTTACAGATAATATACACCAAGTAGAATATCAAAGTTACTGATAATATACACCAAGTAGAATATCAAAGTTACTGATAATATACATCAAGTAGAATATCAAAGTTACAGATAATATACATCAAGTAGAATATCAAAGTTACTGATAATATACACCAAGTAGAATATCAAAGTTACAGATAATATACATCAAGTAGAATATCAAAGTTACTGATAATATACACCAAGTAGAATATCAAAGTTACTGATAATATGCATATAGTAGAATATCAAAGTTACTGATAATATACATCAAGTAGAATATCAAAGTTACTGATAATATACACCAAGTAGAATATCAAAGTTACTGATAATATACACCAAGTAGAATATCAAAGTTACTGATAATATACACCAAGTAGAATATCAAAGTTACTGATAATATACATCAAGTAGAATATCAAAGTTACTGATAATATACATCAAGTAGAATATCAAAGTTACTGATAATATACATCAAGTAGAATATCAAAGTTACTGATAATATACATCAAGTAGAATATCAAAGTTACTAATAATATACACTAAGTAGAATATCAAAGTTACTGATAATATACATCAAGGAGAATATCAAAGTTACTGATAATATACACCAAGTAGAATATCAAAGTTACTGATAATATACACCAAGTAGAATATCAAAGTTACTGATAATATACACCAAGTAGAATATCAAAGTTACTGATAATATACACCAAGTAGAATATCAAAGTTACTGATAATATACACCAAGTAGAATATCAAAGTTACTGATAATATACATATAGTAGAATATCAAAGTTACTGATAATATACACCAAGTAGAATATCAAAGTTACAGATAATATACACCAAGTAGAATATCAAAGTTACTGATAATATACACCAAGTAGAATATCAAAGTTACTGATAATATACATATAGTAGAATATCAAAGTTACTGATAATATACATATAGTAGAATATCAAAGTTACTGATAATATACATCAAGTAGAATATCAAAGTTACTGATAATATACACCAAGTAGAATATCAAAGTTACTAATAATATACACCAAGTAGAATATCAAAGTTACTGATAATATACACCAAGTAGAATATCAAAGTTACTGATAATATACACCAAGTAGAATATCAAAGTTACTGATAATATACACCAAGTAGAATATCAAAGTTACTGATAATATACACCAAGTAGAATATCAAAGTTACTAATAATATGCACCAAGTAGAATATCAAAGTTACTAATAATATACATCAATTAGAATATCAAAGTTACTGATAATATACATCAATTAGAATATCAAAGTTACTGATAATATACACCAAGTAGAATATCAAAGTTACTAATAATATACACCAAGTAGAATATCAAAGTTACTGATAATATACACCAAGTAGAATATCAAAGTTACTGATAATATACACCAAGTAGAATATCAAAGTTACTGATAATATACACCAAGTAGAATATCAAAGTTACTGATAATATACACCAAGTAGAATATCAAAGTTACTAATAATATACACCAAGTAGAATATCAAAGTTACTGATAATATACACCAAATAGATCCTCATTCTTTGTGTTTTTGGACACGAGATAAGCATATGAGCAATAACATATGTGTAATGAGTATTGCAATGTTGACAATTATGAAGTATCGTACTGTATGGAGTGACCAGAAACCTGGCTAAAATTTGTACCAGTTTAAGCTCTTTGTTTGATCGAGGTATTTGCCACAAAATGTCGGGTTTAATACAATGATGTATTTTTCAAAATCTTTGAAAGGATGAATCAAATGAGCTTGAAGTTATTATTCTCGTATTGATTTATGGTGTTCCATATAATGCGCTTCTATCCCTTCTGAACCGGAAAAGTCTTATATTATCTTGCACAAAAAGATAAACAAAGTCTTTCAAGTCATATTTGTTGAGAATTATATATCGGGAATAAATCCCTTTTGTTTCATACGGTCATTCCTGCGAAGGAAAGTATACAATCTCATTAAAAATATTCTTTTAGACAACGTATTCTCAGGCATATGACATAATTTGCAAAGGAAATTGAGCTTTCTTTCATCAACTTCAGCGACTATTCTGTTCAGTCCAAGCATGCTTTCGTTCATTGTAGACCTGGACTTACGTGAGAATTCTTGAATGTGATTCACACATTGATGCTAAAATACATGTAATTTTATAATGTCTTTCAATCCAATCTTTGACGACATTTCGCAACCATAAAGCGCTGTTGGAATAACAATCTTTTTATATAGACATGCAGTGGTTAAGGGGTTTAATTTGCATTCAAGTTTCAGAATCCTGATAAGGGAATATGATGATTTTTCACCTTTTGAACATGCCTTCTTTTTCTCTCTCTCTCTCTCTCTCTCTCTCTCTCTCTCTCTCTCTCTCTCTCTCTCTCTCTCTCTCTCTCTCGCTCTCTCTCTCTCTTTTGTTGCTACACAGCTTGTGGTAGAGCTCATTGGGATACCTACGTGTTCGGTAGTTCGGGAAATCGGAATAATGTTTTGGACCACTTTTTCACTTGAAATTGCGGTCTTTCTTCTGTCTGTTCTGTTTGAAAACAATGATGCAACTTTTATTCTCATTGATTTTAAAATTTCAGATTACCGAATGCTTGTAAATGAGCAGGAGTTGTCGCTATAGCTAACGCAGGGTTTCCAGAAGGAATTGATCATACGTTTATTCCTAATTTGGAATCTTCTAGAAACTTTAACATATCATTCATATACACCAGGTAGAGAGGCATAAAAAGCCCCACCTTGGCGAATACCTTGCCTGATTGGTATAGATTCAGATCTAGTGCCATTCATAACAACCTTGGTAGATATTACAGTATGATTCCTTAATTACAATGAAGAGTTTGCCAGCAATTCCCAAAAGGGCAAATGAAGAGTTTGCCAGTAATTCCCAAATGGGCAAATGAAGAGTGTGCCAGTAATTCCCAATAGGGAAAGCTTTATGAAAAAGTACTTCGTGCCATACGATGTCAAAAGCTTTCCTTATGTCAACAAATGCGGCATATACTTATGATTTAAATTCCAGGTTAGTGAAGATAGCTTCATGTAAGTTAAAATATGCCATTGTACAACTCAATCCATTTTGGAAGCACCGTTGTTGAGTATTCGCAAAGTTTTGCCGTTTTCCTTTTGTACCGTGTATTACATCTATTATATATACATTTTTCAAATAGTTTGTACAAAACAGGTAGTAAAGATACAGCTCTGTAACTACCAGGATCGTTTTTACACTTTCCTCCGCCATTGTAGATTGGTACAATTAGGTCTACTTTCCAGTCACATGGTATATAAGTTTTTCTTAGTATTGCATTGAATAGATTTGTAATAATTTCTATCAGTTTCCTGCCACCATATTTTATATGATCATTCTGTACACCATCTATCCCCAGCGCTTTACGCAACTTAAGCTGTTTTAGGGATGCTTCTATTTCAGCAAATGTAAAGTTTTCAGTAAAAACGGGATCTTTAAGATCGTATTTTTTATTCACTGTAGAGCTAGATAATGACTTATTCTCTGGGGTGTATTGGTGTTTAAAGTATTTGGCAAATAAGTTAGCTATCTCTTGTGGATTGCATACTGTTTTTCCATCAAACCTCAGTTTGAAACAGCTTTTAGAGTTTCTGCACATATTCCGATGTTTATCATATTCTTTCCAGAAAAGTCTAATATCTAACTCTGCTGCTTCGTCTAAATCAGTGGTCCCCAACGCGGTGCCCGTGGGCGCCATGGCGCCCGCCAAGGTTTTTTGTGTGCCCGCGGAAGAGTTTATAATGAATAATAAAAATTTTTAAAAATGAGTCAAGTCAATTGGTTCGTGCCCGCCACTCTGAAACTCACAAATGTGCCTGTAGGCACAAAAAGGTTGGGGACCCCTGGTCTAAATCATTAAACATACTTTCTTCGTATTCAATAATAGCTTGCCCTTGAATTTTCCTAAATTCTCTCTTGACATCCTTGTATTGTTTGTAGCTGACATACATTAGCCCCCTGAGCCTATCTTTTTCAATCCATATCCTTCTGAAATGTCTGGCCCTTTCATGTGCTTCATGGCCATCAGGTGACCAATAATGCCTTGTATATGAATAGTTTTTTTTAGGGATAATATTTAATGCAACCTGTTTTATAGCAAGCACCAGTTTATTATTTAACTCTTCAATTTGTGTCGGAGCTAGTGGAATGGAATCTAATAATTCGTTTAATCTTATGTCAACCTCTAGTTGGTAAAATATATGCCTTCCTGTGTCAGCTGTATCCCATGATGGAGAATGGGAAAATATAGAGAGAGGATCAGCATACCTTGCGACTGGGACAGAGATATTGCTGTACAATACATGGTGATCTTATCTCAAACATGTATCCTGATTTGAACAGATCTTGCAGAATAAAGTCAAGAGATATTCTAAGAGTCTTAAATGTGTAACTCAATCCATTGTTCAGGTTTGTTTTGTTTAGGGCCACTAAGTTGTTTTTATAAATAAAGTTTGTCAGCAATTGGCTTTACACCGTGAACACCAAGAATGGGAAAATTCATCATATCTGGCATTACAATTTCCCATGAGTGTTATTTCGCCAATGGAAACATAATATTCAAACAAGGCCTCTAACATATCAATACATTCTTGGTAGAAATAAAGATTGTCATCGGCAGGAAGATAAGCACCAATTACAAAAAGATGAATTTTCGAGGTCATGCTCAATTCAATTCCGACGATTCGGTAGTTACCGCAATATAGTTGTTCAACGAATATGCAAGATTTTTCTTATACATTACTGCCACGCTGCTTTTTTTTGGCGTATGAGTCGTGCGACATGACATGAAATCACAAAACATTTTTTTATGCAATTACATACATTTAGAGCTGCAGAGAAGACTTTAAAATATTAGTTTGCAAATATTTAGATTGGTCTGTTACGATTGTTATGATGTCATTGTATCCCCCACCCACCATTCATCTCCACCCCAGGGCATGGATCGAAAGTCTGAACCGGTTGTGCACATCCACAGACCATCCCCAAGCTAAACTCAAAGCTTGAAGTCACTATCTCTGTCGGATCAGTCGTGATACATTACAAACGCACGTAAGGGGCAGCATCATATAATCTCCAAACTTTATTTCGAAAAGCGCGAGAATAATGAATCAAATCCTAATTGTGAATATGTAATAAGCAGGAAGAGAACAAAAGAAATAGGAACTGAGATAAAATATGAAGAATATAAAACTAAACCTATTGCACAATTTGTTTTTCAATTAATGACACAGATAAGAGTGGGTTGAATAACTTTATCAGTATTTTTCATCCTGAACCCCGTGTGAATTATTTAGATGAAAAATGTGCAGACAGGAAGTAAATAAGCAAAATTAAGAGTTCCGTGCTGTTCGTGCTGATAAGCTGAGTGGGTTTTGAATTAGTGAAGAGATGAAGACCAGTTATGCAATGACATTTATTTACAATGTATATATGCATGGTAATGAATTTGGCCCTACTCTAATACATATATTTCTGACACACATAGCTAAACAATCATATTTCGATCTTGTACTCAATTTATATTAAATAAATACCCACTATATTTAGTATACACATACTAAATAGTACTATTCAATGGCATGCTGAATTGAAAATGAAGTATTGAGAAGTTCTTCAATAGGCTGCCCAGTTAACGATACGTATTAGTTTGTGCATATAACAAACATGTGTTATACTATTTTGTTAACAGAACAGATACGAAATTGTTGTGTTCACTTTGACAGATATGGACTCTAATGTTCATTTAATGAATATGCGAGTCTATATTGGCGTCATGAAATTATGAAACTATGATATTCATATATGAGACGAATCTATGAAATTGTAATGTTCACAAAACCTATGAGAACATACGGTTCATCAACGAATATGAAGTTGTGACACCATGTCATTCATATAATGAACATAACACTATGACGATACACCGTACAGCAACGGATATGAAGTAGCGTTATTCCACTATAATAGAACGTACACGAGAAATGATCCCATGTACTACATTCATTTCTCGTCTGTCAAAGGACCCGCTGGGAACTCTACTTCCACGCAGACACAAGTTAGAATAGGAACCTTTGACCCCTCAGACGCTGAGTTGAACCAAGACCAATGGTTCCGCCCATATTACCTCAGTCAGCCAAAATACAAAACTGAACCGTGTAATATATGTGCCCTAAACTCTCGCGTGCTTTAGTATAAAAAGCACTATACATGTTATGTTCGCGTACACAAAAAAAGACCGGGTTAAACATTAAAACTGTTCTCCATTAATGACTATATGGAATTACATGATAATGAAGTTCTTACGTAAATGTATCTACAACAAGAATAATCAATCGGGATTATGAGAAGCTAAAATGTTTCTCGTCGTTTACTGCATAATCGAAACATACATAATTAATTCGACCCAACTTGTCAGGTCAGATAAAATACGACTGTAACACGAAGCAGACTATATTAAATCTGATAGCATTGTGTTATATAAAATTTGTCAGACATACTGGAAACTTGGGACAAATTCCGAAACATTTTAACGTAGTAAACTATTCTATCAAACACACAAATGATAGAAAGAAAAGAAGAACATCTACATCTATTACATACCTATACATCTAAAAGATCGTTATCGTGAAGATGGCAAGTTCCTAACAAAGAATCTATCCAGTGAAATTAGATGCAGAAAAGCAGTAATCTATATAGTTGTACGTGGTGGCAACCATGGACGGAAAACACGAGGTAAGTGAGTTCCGACCACCGGCACTTTGCACATGCTACAGTAATTCGGTCGACCAAGTAAAAACTATGTCACAATGGTCTAACGGAACTAAAACATACACCATGGGTAATGCTGTCCGCGGCTACGGGACCCATACTATATTCACATTAAAATGCAATACAATGGCAATGGCAAAGTTGTGCTCACAATTCTACTGTCAGCTTCTACTTGTTACTTTGTAAGAATTCTTGCATATTCTTTTGTTATAGAAAGCTTTTAAAAATAACAATGAAAGAAAGTTATCGTCCAAATCAGTTATCTTTATCTTCACGCAAGATAACTGATGCGATAAGAGATAGGAATATGATCAGTGTTAGTACCAAACAGATGAATAAAATGGTAGTTGCTGTCTTCTCACCTTGCAAAGTGTTAGCACTGTCGCATTGTTCGTCCGTGTGTGAGGACGCCGAAGCCCACATGCACGTTTGCTAGCGTAATGTCATCCCACAGCCCTCCTCCCCTACCACTCCCCCCCCCCCTCCCCACTGCGCCATCACCCCAAAAAGATCAATGAATCAGCCCTCAGGATAAGATCTGAAGTGGTTGAATCCGTGTGGACACATTCAATTGTAATTGTATTCTGTTCTACAGCAAAGCATGTTCAATTTGAGGAATTTGTACATACAGCAGACATTGACCCGGATCACTCATGCATCAAATCTTTGACATCTGTCAGGACGAGAAATCAAAAAAGCACACCGACAAGACGTAATATTGACCAACAAAAGCCATGTTGTAAATTGCTTGTGAATGGGATGATATTAAATTAAAATTTTCAATGCAGCAATTTTAAAACTGGTTTTTATGAAGTAGAAATACGCAAAGTAAAATGTTATATTGACAAAATTAAACAACGCTTTATTATGAGAAACAAATAGAGTCTTTGTGCACTTAAATATTGCAAAAAAAAAATTTAAGAATACTTGCAAAGCTAGAAAAAATATGACGTGCTAATGGTTACCTACTTTTCGCGATGAACGATGATACTATGTGTTAAATTCTTATTGAATAATTAAGAATTAAACAATATAAACCTCATACCTAAGAATATATATATATATATATATATATATATATATATATATATATATATATATATATATATATATATATATATATATATATATAAAGAACTAAACAAATATAAACATCATACATGAGAAAACATATATTTGTCTAATCTTGCCTCTGTGATTATGACGTATGGGGGACTGATTTGTTAATTGAAAAATAATGACCTTTTCTATCATTGAAACAAGATTTCATGTAATTAGGCCATAATCAATATACCTAAATTACTAGTCCGACTCACTGCCAATTGAGCTACCGCGGCTTCCTTTATGTGATGGAGAGCACAAGATTGGTATACAAAACTTTTAAAGAGGACTTGAACTTCTCTAGCACCAAGATTCCAGCATTGTATGCACATGTTCGTCATATCCTAAAATCACTCAATATCATATAGTTCTTATCTTAATCTTCAGGACGTATTAGATTCATGTAAAATAGCATGGGAAACTTGCCTTTCAAGTCCTTTAACTGTGAAATCAAATAAATTACGCCTCTTTGGACAGATTAAACAGAACCTACATATTGACTTCCATCTTTTTACAATTAAAATTCGAAAACATTAGAGAGCTCTAACCTGCCTTCGTCTAACCACACATTCTCTTATATTAGAAATTTCCAGGTTCAAAAACTATGGCATTGAAGAAAGAACTTTCCCTCTTTCCCCCACTAAGGTTGATGATGAAGTCCACTTCCTATGTGTGAGAGAGATTCATCAGGGAAATCATTCAGCACATACCATCCTTTATCCTTGCCAGTTTCTCTGACCAACTAAAAAACAATGATTAATCCCGCTGGAGCAATTGCGGAACAAAGTGGCAGATGTATAGCCTCACTGTTTGAACTTAGAAAGTCTAAAATGTCCAGACTCTACCCCTCGGGATGTACATCATAAGATTATCAGTTCGACATAATATTAACAAATGACATCCTATCAAAATATATTTATCTTATAATGTTAGGATACACATGGAATCTAAACTGTAAATCTGCAATGATTACAGGTTATATATATATATATATATATATATATATATATATATATATATATATATATATATATATATACATATATATATGTATATATATATATGTGTATGTATGTATGTATGTATGTATGTATGTTTGTGTGTTGTATAATGAACTGTTTGAGTCTGAGTCAGGCATTCTTAACAACGTATGAATAAAACATACTAAATATATACATGCTTCTTTTTCCAAATTCATACTAACATACTAGGGCATGTTCAATATATGACGTTATTTATTTGCCCGCGAACATAAAAAATTTGTTTGCTATGTATAATATTCTACCCTTGATCTTTGATGTTGTTCGAATCACATCAAACTAAGTAGTGATTCAGTGATTCGTTGCAACTTGAGAAGATACATGTTTCGCAATTTCTTTGAACGTTTTATCTATTGAAGAAGATTTAAGGCTACGCCTGCAGGGGATATCTTTTTCCTAGTTAGGTTTAAATTCCTGGACGCAGAGTATCCATCCTTAAGCAGTTAAACTTGGCTTTTCCCATTTTTGATAGTTCTTCCATCTCTTTCAAATACCTGATGGAAGAGAATCGCAGAGGACAAACGAAATATCCTGCTGCATGCAAAGACATCTATTCCTTATGTAAGGAAGCGATTTCTGAGAGAAAATTATAAAGCAGAATTTTTTCCACGTGAACAGTATTATTCAACATCAAGCCTTTGACAGCAAGGCAAGGGATTTTGAAAACGAAACAGCATGGAAATTCCCGTATTCATTTTCCCCTGCATAATATGGAAATCAAAGAAAAAAAAAAAAAGGACATGAATGTAACATGAAACATATATGTAGTTTGAAGCCTTTAATCTGCAGTACTCAGATAAAGCTTCCTTTGTTATTCATTAATTCATTAATTCTCGATCTTTGAGTTGTTTTAGGAATCGTGCAAAATACCTAGAACCAGGAGGAATTTTCTTCCCGTTGTAAATATCACATTCATTAAATATTTTACGTGGAAAGGTCAGCGGTGAAGGATTCGCCTTTGTTGCTCGAGTTGTTGTTGTTGATGTCCTTGTTGTTATCGTTTTTCAGGTGATGATGCTACTACCTTTACCTTCAAGATGAAAACTCTACGCCAAAAATACTATGCAGTCCAGATTTCCACATTGGGATTTATTGAACAAACAGGAAGTATCTTGCAGGAAATTATTTTGGAATTCTTTGTAATTCGAGTTGTTGTTCATATTCTTGTTGTTATTGGTTTATTTTTTATTTTATTTTTTTCTTCAGGTAATTATATTACTATTGCCGTAAAGAAATAAAACTTTATGCATAAACACTATGTAGTCCAGAATTCCACATTAGGAAATTTTCAAGGAACAGGAGGCGTCTTGAAGGAAATTATTTTAGAATTCTTCAAAGAGCCCTTGATTTGCGAGTCTTTTTTTAATTACAAACCATGAAAACAATATGGATGAAGTCATCTGTGTACTATCTTTAAAACAAACGGAAATAAACAACCACTAATCAACATATTTCTGGTTGTTTTCTTCCCTCAAGAAAGTAATTTAAGTGATAATTGGGTAAAATGATAAAGAATGCGATAAAAACAGATTAATGACTGAAACAATGATTAAAAGCCCATGATCAATGCAGAAATATTTGTTAAATCCTTAGAAATACAATGCATAAATTGCTCAACGTTTAGAGGAAAGGAAATAAAATATAGTTGGATATAGCTGTATCTTTTAAAATGTTGCATTCACCCAGCAAACAAAAAGATGAATCAGATGCAGGAAATAATCATTTTCTCACGCTTTTGCAAACTTTTATCTTTGCTAGTAAACTGTATCGTGTATATGAATATTTCGTGGTTTTTATGCATTATGGATAGGTTACCCACTCTTATTTCTTCATTGAAAATATAGAACGATAAAGTTGTTCAAATCCATTTTGAAATTTCCGTATTTGCTTCAACCTTTACTCATTTCTTGTCATTTTGTTAAGGGCAAAAGGGTATGTTCAAATCATCATTTTGAGGAAAGAAAGTCAATATAACTTCTCCATGCTTTTAAGATTTGTCAAAATAATTTCCGTATTTCTTTTCAGCTTGTACTCATCTGGTGTCATTTCCAGGGGAAGAAAAGGGTGTGTTCTAATAATCATACTGAGGAAATGGTCAATACAACTTCTGCGTGCAAGTAATTTTGATACTTGAATGCACACACGTGGTAGAAAACCAAGCATATGTTTGAATTTGTAGACAGTTATGCACTTAAGTTCAGTGTTATCTCTGTCTCATTCAGATACCTCCCAAAATGTGACGTATAAGTTACACTTTTAAAACTCTGCAATTAAGTAAAGAAAAACCTCAAAAAACAAAACACCATTGGAAACAGAAATTTGAGCGAAATAGACGGGGAATCAGAGAAGAACAACCCATTCTTTAAAGTAGTAAATTAGAGGATTTGAACTGTTTGCCGAATTTTGCAGATAATTCCTAGAAAGCAAGGTTCAATATATTATGTAGTAACTTAATTGATTGTGCTTTGGGAACTGCAATAATGGTAAGTTTCATGTGAGGATTTCAAAAGGAATCTCTGGATATTATTGGTATTACTTTTCATTGTGAATTGTTAAAATGCTATAACTATTTGAAAGCCATGACCTCTTTATATGGATCCCCTTCAGATAGATAGAGAGATAATTTGAAATACATCAGCGGATTTCTTACATCTGCTAAGAACAAAGAAATAAACTTTTATGTATCTATATATCTATATTTCTTTTGATATCTATCTGCTTTTGATTCAGCAGTGATCATATTTACTACGATTTTCTAGAGCAGATTTTTGGAGTCTTCCTTGCTACTAGAAGTGTCCGTATTAAGGGAATAAATTGTACATGAACAAAAACTATAAATGATTTGTACATGTCGTTTTGATTTAAAAAACGAATGCAGAAAATAGAAATGTTGTTCTGATATTTTCCAGATAATTGTGTTACCTTCACATTCAGAAAAAAAACAACAAAAAAAAAAACGAACACCAACGCCATAATTTGAAGGGTGCATTTACAATGCACCCTTCAATTCAAAACAAGGGTCGAACGAATGTGGTGAAACATTGAAGGTCGGTCACATCTTGTTGAGAGATATTTATAAATTCTAAAAAGGTCATATGACTTGCTATGCAACGAAGAGGGACACACATAGGAAGACTTCTATTTTGATGGTACCAGGCCTAAACAGGTAAGCCAATATTAAGGCCGGTAACTAGCAAAATCTCCGTACTTCCTATTGGTTAGTCAGGTACTTCACTTGGACAACACAGACTCCATTCCCACAACGGATAGTTTCGAAACTCATCTCTGAACTGCAGTGAGCTTTTGGCAGCGTCATATCGGAGAAGTGCATGAAAAATGGGTACCAAGTACGACATTTGTGTACTTTGTTCAAAGACGGTGTTTGATATTTATACGCGATCTCACGACCAAAGTGTGCTGCAATAGCCGGCGAAGACTTCTATGTACTCTATCATCTTACCAAATCCACATTCTTTCTAACTTGTATACAAACGACAATGGATATAAAATAAATCTACATCTTGTCACTGTTCCTTTGCTCGAATAAAGTAGCTACAATGCCCAAATGACAAGAACGATTAGGACAGTGTTCTAGAAACTAAACACATATAAATAAACAAAAAGACAATTGAAAATGTATGGACATGGATTATAGTTGTCTGTCAAGCCCTTAGTATTTATAGGTAGATAAATTATTCGACATTGTAGAGACTAGGCAAAAATGCAGTTGTGTAGAAGTATATATATTTTGAAAGGTTCCAAAACTGAGCAAATAAACGCATCAAACAAATTCAAGTGGTGATCATTTTCACGCTTTTAAATTTTAATATTTGACAAAAAATTGGATCTTTCATGTTTATCATGCGTCAAGGACATGCTTCTCATCCATTCATCTCCACTAAAAGAATAGAATAGTAACGTCGTGAAAACTATCCTAAGATTTGTAAAAAAAATGTCCGTATGTTTTTTTTTTTTTTTTTTTTTCATCTGGTGTTCTTGTATTTGCTTGGTGTCTTTTCCAGAGAAGGGCATATTTTGACCAAAAGACTGAGGGGAAAAAGTAAATGTAATCATGCACTAATATTATTGATTTTTAATTTACACACACGTAGGAAATGAAAGCATGGAAATCTTTCAGTTTTCATTCATGCACTTAATTTTGTGCTATCTCAGTCTCAAGCAACCGCATCACAAAAACGTGGCTATAATTAATTAGCATTTGTTTAAAACAAAGTCAGCTGGAGTGAAATGATAATGGATTGATCCGAGCACACCTGAGACGTGTGATTTGAGCGGAATAGAAGAGAAAGCAGAGAAGAGCAGGTAAAAACAAATCGATAAAACATATGTGAGTATTTGAAAGGAATCTATGGATGCCTGGATATGTGTGAATTGTTCAATTATTATTAATTACTAAGATATTACCGTTTTTCATGGATCATGCTCACCTTCACTTTCAGACAATCTCCACACCGAAATATACTATGCTTCTGAAATTTTTAGCAAGGATTTCTTGTAACGAAGGTTATACAGGTTTGAAAAATTTAATATCGGTCACATCTTACAGGGAATCATTTTAAATTCTTACAAGAGCCACTGACTTTTATTGATTGTTCACCACCAAGAAGGCATTTCACATAAAACTTTCACATTATACATAAAACCTTTTTCCACTCTTGCATCCTCGCATCATTATCCTTTTTCTAGTTTCAATACAAGCGGAAATGATCACCTCACTAACATACGTTTTCCTCAATGCGTCAAAATGCGCATTTAACAAGATCGATTGAAAGAAGGTGTGATTAAATTTAAATCAGATCCAGAAACAGAACAATAATGGAGAGCTTTTGGGCATGGAAAAGTAGTTGACGAAGCCTTAATACTTTTAGTTGTACAAGTCATAAATTGTTCCGACTCTATTAGAGACAAGAAAATAACATGTTGTCAATAATTGTATCTTTCGAAGGGTTTCATACATCGAGAAATCGAATGCATCACACTAGTACTTTGAAGATGTACTTTTCATGCATCTCTAAATATAATCAGACTAGATATTTTCTACAGATGACAGTAATTTTCACAATACAGTGATAAACTCAGTAAATCACTATGTTTCTTTGGTTTTTATTAGAGACAGTTGCAAAATTACTGTATTTAATCGCAGTGTTATATTAGTATGTTTTTACTTTCAATCAGATCCAGAAAAAACCCCTGATGCCATTTAGATTTTCCAAAAGATAGATCGCTTTCCTTAGCCTTGAAAAGAAATATTTACTCAGAATGATTTGTACTTGTCTTTGTTTTAAAAAAAAGATTGCAGAAAAAGAAATATTGTTCAGATGTTTTCCATATAATTGTGTGGCCTTCACCTTCAGAAAAAAAATCATTCCGATGCCATAATGTACTATGCACCCTTTAATTCAAAACAAGGATTGAACGAATGTAGTGAAACATTGAAGGTCGGTCACATCTTGTTGAGAGATTTGTTAAAATACTTTAAAGATCATCTAACTTGCCATGCAACGAAGAAGACCATACAAAGGAAGACTTGTATTTCGATGGTACCTGGCTTAAACTGGAAAGCCAATATTATAGGCCGGTAACTACTAAAATCTCCCTCTTCCTATTGACTTCATTCCCACAACAGATAGTTTGGAAACTCCCGTCTGAACTGCAGTGAGTTTGTGGTAGCGTCACATCGCAGCGGTGCATGAAAAATGGGTACCAAGTACGAAATTTGGGTACTTTGTTCAAAGATGGCGTTTGATAGTTATCAGCGATCTTACGACCAAAGGGTGCTGCAATAGCCGGTGAAGACTTCTAAGTATTCTATCATCGTTCCAAATTCACCTTCTTTCTAACTTTTATACAAATGACACTGGATATAAAATATATCTACATTTTGTCACTGTTGCTTTGCTTGAATAAAGTAGCTAAAATGCACAAATGACAAGAACAATCAGTGTTCTAGAAATTGAAAACTGATAAATAAACAAAAAGACAATTGAAAAATGTACGGACATGGATGTATAGTTGTCAAGCCCTGAATATTTATAGAGGTGAGGTAGATAAATTATTCGGCATTGTAGAGACTAGGAAAAAAAGCAGTTAAATATATATATATATATGAAAGGTGTCAAAATTAACCAAACATACGTATCAAAACAAACACAAATGATTATCATTTTCACGCTTTTAACTTTTAATATTAGACAAAATATTGAATATTGTATGTTTCTTATGCGTCAAGGACATGCTTCTCACCCGTTCATCTCCACTAAAAGAATAGAATGGTAACGTCGTGAAAAACTATACTTAGATGTTTCAAAATAATTTCCGTAATTTTGTTTCTTTATCTTGTGCTCTTGTACACATAAGACATTTACACTACACATAAGGCTTTTACATTACACACAAGGCTTTTACATTAAACATAAGACTTTTACACTACACATAAGGCTTTTACATTACACACAAGGCTTTTACATTACACACAAGACTTTTAAGCTACACATAAGGCTTTTATATTACACATAAGGCTTTTACATTACACATAATACTTTTACACTACACATAAGACTTTTACACTTCACATAAGGCTTTTACATTACATATAAGACTTTTAAACTACACATAAGGCTTTTACATCGCACATAAGACTTTTACATCACACATAAGACTTTTATATTACACATAAGGCTTTTACATTACACATAAGACCGTTTTGCACTCCTGCATCATGGCATCACTATTATTTTTCTAACTTCAATAGAAACGGAAATGAGCACCTCACCTACCTACGTTTTCCTCAATGCGTCTAAATGTGCATTTAACAAGATCGATTGAAAGAAGGTGTGATTAAATTCAAATCAGATCCAGAAACAAAACAATAATTGAGAACTTTTGGGCATGGAAAAGTAGTTGGCATAGCCTTAATACTTCAGTTATACATATTATTAATTCTTCGACTCTTTATTAAGATGTTGTCAATAACTGTATCCTTTGAAGGGTTTAATAGATCCAGAAATCGAATGTATCAGATTAGTACTATGAAGATATATTTTTCATTCATAATCTAATTAACATAATCAGACTAGAGATTTTCTACAGATGACAGTAATGTTCACAATACAGTGATAAACTCAGTACATGACTATGTTCCTTTGGTTTTTATTAGAGATAGTTGCTTAATTACTGTATTTAATCGCAATTTTAAATGATTTAGTAACACATGTGTTAACATTAATAGGACTGAATAATTATCTGCTACTGTATCAACACCTGGGTTGGACATTACAGTGGACACTGTATAAATATGTTTCAAACGCATGACATGATCTTTTTTCAAGCATAGCACTATTTATGGTACTTGCGGTTACAATAAACTCTTTGTGGGGCTCATCCTGCTGCAGTCTCATCTTCAACGACATGAAAAGTACTAATTATTCCTTAATGTGTTAATCGCGACCTGATATCAATACCGATACACAGAGTAGACAGTGTAGCGACATGTTGAGGTATATATCCTATTTCGTAATAGACATATACATTCAGGACCAAAAGTATCAAACCACTTATACAGTTTACCGGTTTATTCAAGTACCGGTCTGGAGAAGTTTCACTGAATATACACATTAGGCGTGAAATGACAAATTCACATAAGGAACTGAGATTTGCCCCTGTGTCTATTCTTACCTCCAGAGACTCGGCCACTGGGTCATATCATAGAAAATATTGCGATCCCCACCCTATAACCATTTGTATATGCACTTCCTGACCATGAAAAGACAAATTTAACCCCCATATATAGTTAGAATCAGTAGGACAAAACGTGGATACGTGTTTTACAAATATTATATTTTTAATGTTTCAAAGACAGATTAGTGACCTTTTACTTTCTCCTGGAAACTATAGAACCTTCAAATCGTGAATGTCAGCTGTGTTATGTTTTAAATTCCCGTTTATTTCCTTTGGCTTTTATTCATTTCATGTAATTTTTCCCGACTAAAAGGCCTGTTCCGATTAGCATATCGAGGGAAGAAAGTAAATACATACATATAATTCCTGCGTTCAACCATTATTTATCAATCTTAATGTACACACGAGTAGTAAGAAATCATTTTATAAAAATACTTTTTTTTATACCGTTGTAGCCTTAAGTTCAGCTCTGTCTCAAGATCTAGAAGCTACCTTGCAAACTCTGACTCAAAGTACAGTATTATTTTGGACATTTTAAATAAAGTAAACCAGAACCTTTATAATTCAAACATCCTTGGGAAGGGTCCCACTTGATAGTAATATAAAAGGCCATTTTCTTTAATAATTAATAAATTATACGAGGTGAAATATTTATTCGGATCTGATAAAAATTTGTAAAAATCAGGATTCACATAAAACATATTTTGCGGTAACGTAAGGGTTAGTGCTATGATAAATGTAATTGCTCGTAAAAGATATGGAAGAGTTTAGAAAGCAATCTGTCGATATCAGAGCTATTGCTCTACGGTAAATTTCTGGATTGTTATAAATTATTAAACGTTTTTATCACTTGAAATGAGATAAATAGATATATATTTTTTTACATCTGAGCGAATTGTGTTACGACCTTTTAATTTGGGCGTAAACCACAAAATATCTATCGATTGGATTCATCCATCCATTTCTTTTAGCAGCGATACTATTGTCCACTAATAGCAAGCACTGATTTTGGAAAGTTCATTATGATTAGACGTGCTTATATTGGCGGAATTGACTCTGTATATATATATATATATATATATATATATATATATATATATATATATATATATATATATATATATATACAGAAAATAAACACGAATTATATTATTGTTTTTGCTTTCAATCAGATCCAGAAGAAAAAAAACCTGATGCCAGCTAGATGTTTTAAAAGAAACATCGCTTTGGTTAGCGTTAAAAAGAAACCTTCACTCAGAAAACTGCCGTACCGTTTTATGTCAGCCAAACCGTAACACGTGCCAATACCTATGGATCGCTGACCAATACTGTCGGTGGACAAAGTGTGAGACATCACTCGATACACAGACGCACTGGAAGCTTGGCAGACATTCAGGCCTATATCCATCGCCTAGACTGATACTATATATCTTATACAAATTCAAATCATAATAACATCAACGTGCTTCAACCTTTTTTCATGAAATTTTCCGTACATATTAGAACCTTGACACTAATTTGCATGGAGTAAATGTCAACATAAAATACTGTCATTGTCATATCATGTGCTACACTAATGAGTAGGCGTGATTATCTCTATTCTGGCGATAGATAAATTCTGAACAAGGTTTCTTTGAACTAAATTGAGTAATCAAGGTTAGAAAAGATTGAAGGCAAGTCACAACTTGCAAAGAATTATTTAAAAGTTCTCCTACGGCCCAATCATTAGTGATTAGTTGGTCACCAATCAAGAACGCAACACAAATAGTGGCTTCTATGTACTCTTCCATCCTTTCGTCTCTATCCTGTTTCAAACTTCAAAAGAAACGGAAATGGGCTACCAACCAATCTATACATTTGTCAATGTTTTGTTTGCTCAAAGTGGAAGGTCGGGTGCGCAATGGACAAAAAACATCAGAGGAAATGTGATAAATGAAAGAAAGGTAAATAATCACAACTGTGAATGAAAGCTTAATTGTCAATGGAGAAATAGCTGGGAAAGCATTATTGGAGTATTTTTTAAGGTGAACACATATCCCATTCTTAATATGTAGACCAGGAAATAAGATTTTTATCTACGACCATGTAATGAAAACGGGACTGAAAATTTCATCAAGATGTAGTACATAATTCCTTCAGACAGCGTTGCTTGAAATTAGTGGATAAATACTATAACTTCGTACAGCGTATAATGTGTTAAAGTCAATTATTGCAAATATCTTTTCAATTAAAGAGGAATTCAAATTACTAATTCAAACAAGGTATCTAAAGCAAAAATCATTGAATGTCAAATTTACACGCAACTAATAATACACATGATGACAAATGATACGAGTTGTCTATTCCCACTACGCAGGTGTGTGTGTATGTGTGTGTGTGTGTGGGGGGGAGGCAATTAAGGCAGAAGACGGTGTGCATAAAAAATGCATGTTACATTAAAAGCCGCATGTTAATAGCAATAATGACTGATAACCTAAAACAAAAATATTTTCCCACTACGCAGGTGGGGGAGATAAGGTTAAATGTACATAATAATTCAAATGATGAAACAAACTATATGCAAAGTGTTTGTTCCAATGACGTTGGAGAACAAGTATGACAAAAAGTTGTACAAATGTATATAAAGTGAAACCATTGATCGAGAAGGTTTACAGGATGCGTGCAATTAAATAATAATTAAATAAGTTATTGAGGAAGCGAGGGGAAGGTAGGTAATTTTAAGATAACTTCATGTAATTGTAACGTTTTCTTTGAAAATAATACACCTTTTACATAGTTTAACGCAAGCCTGATACTAGGGCACTTTCACTAGTGTTTTGCCTTCTTATCAGCATTAAGTCAAATTTAATTAATAAACTTAAGTGACACCTTCCACAGTATGTAGTGATTCACATAATTGTCAGCTACTGACCCGAGAGTAAAGGCTGTTTATCAAGGTGTAATCGTCTGTTTTTTATTAGCTAGCACAGATAACTAAATAACACGTGTTGTTTAGTTCACTGGCTGGCACAGAGGACCGCCCATCAGTCGCGAGACAGTGATTACGCACAACGTGCCCATGCTGCAAATCATTGCAATGAAAATTTTATAAAAAATATACGATAACCTAAATAATACTAAGATGAAAGGACAAATTAGCCAAGAGAAATAATAAATGTCACTTTTGGTGATCGAAGGATTTTGCATTCATTAATATATATATATATATATATATATATATATACATATATATATATATATATATATATATATATATATATATATATATACCGACCTTGTGTTAACGGTACATCAGCACATACAGGCTATTGAGTGCCGAGGCAATCGGGGTAAAGTGCTTAGTCCAGGGACACACCTCAACAGCAGACCCAGACTGATCCGATGGTAGGATGTCTCGTCTCAAAGAAGAAAATTAAGTAAATGAGCAAGATGTCTGCTTGAAAATATCAGAGTAATGTAAATGAGCATTTTTTTTATTACATGAAATTCGATGTTGTTTTATTTCATTGTTCAATATATAAAACACCAGAGCCATTTTAATTTCTTTTAAGTAGTTCTAAAGAGCATGCTCATCATAATGTAGGCTTGATGAATCAGTTCCATTTGCGTCTTTGCGGTCCAGAGTTCGCAACTGGGTGTCGCCGGACAAATGTATTTTAGTCATTTCGTTACCGAAACAATCAAGAAAACTCGACGCTGATATTGACTATACAGTCTAAAATTCTATGAACGAACGCAAATTATAATGGTTTGAAAAAATAAAATTCAGTCACATCTTGCAAATAATTATGTTCCGTTCATCCAAGACCCTCTGATAAGCAATTTGTTATCCGCCAGCCAGAAAGGCAATATAAATGGAGACTTCTGTGCACTCTTTCGTCATTCAAGCTCGATCCTAGTTTTTACTGTTTTCTTTGCTCAAAAAAGTAGTTCTGACGATAAACTGTCAAAAGTATTTTGAAAGATGTTTTGACAAAAGAAATGTAAATCAATGATTAAAAAAACAAAGCAACAACAACAAAAATAAACCTCACGGAGGAAATGGTCTTTCCTTTGAATTGTTAGGGATGCAATACATAATTATTATTTTTTTTCTTCTACTTTACAAAACCAAGAACATAAAATGCAGTTATATGGTGCTCTATCTTTTCAAAGACTTCCTTTGTCAGCTAGCCTAAACGTACATAAAATAAAGGAAATTATCGTTCATAACGTTTTCAAACTTCACCCTTTGTCTGAATAATGCGACGTTCATATATTGATTTTTCATTTTTGTCATCTGTTAAGGACAGGTTATTCAACCTCACATCCCCATACATAGTACAGAACGGTTAGACTGAAATCTAAAATTTATTTATTTATTTTTTGTTGTCGACATAATTCATAGGGATCCATTTTTGAGCATAGAAGGTCTGGTTTGAATAATGTATCAAGATTAAAGGCAAATATACCTCTTGAGTGTAATTATATAATACTGATTCTCACTGTATATTTAAGAGCTCCATAAGCGATGGTAAATATTCCCGTTTGACTTAGAATCTTATATACACTTATTAAAGTGTATCTCCAATTGAGATTAGTTTACTAACCCAAAAAATGTGGCCCATGAAGAAAAAAAATTAAAACATTTTAGCGATGTTTTTGAGCTAAATTACCTTCATGAGTAGTCCATTTCCAAATAAGGTATCTTCTTTCAGGCAAATGTATTAATTATTAATGATATTGATATAAATATGTAACTATCTCTTTTATTTTAAAAATACACTATGAATATAATGTTTGTTTCTTTTACCATTTGCCACCTTTTCCCTGTTCTTAGATTCAAATGTACTGACGTTACATATATTTAGAACCTTCTGTCGTGGCGAATAAGGAACAAAAGATGTACAGGAAAACATCAAGAAAAAATGTAAAGAATGTCCCAAAACCACCATGAAAACAATTACTGATTACTGATTTATGATGTACTTTGCTGACAGAGCATCCTTGAACATGCAGACGGGTCATATTTGATGATCTTAGTTCAATTAGGTTAGAGATATAATCTGGACAAAGATTGTTTAGAGACTTATATCTCATAATTCCTTTAAAATAAAGAATACGTTTTTGTATAGGTAGCCATTGTAGACTTGAAAACAAAACATTTGAGGGAGTCGTAATAGGAAGTTTCAAAATTATTCGCGCGGTCCTTTCCTGGAGTAAGTCAATTCTGGATAGATTATAATTGGATGGATTCCCCGTATGGTACAGCCATGATATATCAGTGGTTGTATATATCCAGAAAAATAATGTTCAAGTGACTGCGGAGGTAGAAATTTCGACAGTAATTTGAAAAGAGTTATTCTTTTTGACGACCATTGCACATAGGTGATCGATAAGTAAATTCCAGCTGAGGTGTTGAGCAATGTAGATACCAAAAAGTGTTTGATTTTTAACACTAGACGCGTTTAAGCTATTTTGAGTGAGAAGTAAATCCATGTTAGTGGATAGGTGCTGCCTTGTTCCGATTGTCATACATTTCGTTTTAGATGCAGTAATATGAATTCTGTTTTGTTGACACCAAACTGATAAATTGTTGAGGTCGATTTGAAGTTTATTTTCAATAGAGACTAGAGATTTACAAGTTGTATACAGTGTAGAATCGTCAGCGAAAATATCAATGTTTTAGTGCACTGGATACAAAGCTAAGTCATTGATAAACAGAAGAAAAAGAAGAGGCCCTAATATAGAGCCTTGAGGAACACCACATAAAATATGACTTGAATCGGAAGTATATTTACTCGTACAAAAACAACCTGGACTCTGTTAATGAGATATGATGTGAACCAAGTAACTGAGTTTGAAGGAAAAGTGGTGTCATGTCTTTCAATAAATTTTGAAAGTACCGATAGAACAGATATGGGCGATAGTTTGATAGGTCATTCTTTTCATTTCCCTTATGAATTGAGAATACTTTAGCTAAAAATTTACAGGAAGCAATACTACAGTTAAGTACTTCTTTCAATAACCCAGAGATTGAATAAGCTGGCATTTTCAAACTTTTGGGGTGAATTCCATTGTGGGTGTCTTTGGTGATGTTTATACAATGCTTCTGTCATGATCTATATTTCTGAAACTTCCACTACTCCAAGAAAACAAGAACCAATGGAGGTACTGAAACAATCAATACAAAAATCAAAATTTACATACTGCGGATGGAAAGTTTACACGACTAAAAAGTCTGACAAGAGGTACGGTGTTTTTAGCGCCAATAAGATAGCATATAAACACGTCGCAAAGCAGTTTCAATGCCGCCAAACAGTAATGAAATCAGCCAATGAATCTAGTCCATTTGAATGAGAAATACACAAAATACATAGTATGGTTATCGAGGCATACTCGATTGCGATATGAGGCACTGGAAAAGGGATACATTGAAAAAAACGACAGTACATACATGACAAACGTGATATGCCTATCTGCAATTATATGCTGCGTACAATGATAATACATGTACCTCAGTCACAAGTAAGTATCATGTTCTCGGTGATATTTGTTCTGAGTGTCTTACTGTCCAAAGTATTAATTCTTACTGTACATGCCAATGTTTTCATGTCTCTTATTCTAGCTCGCAAATAAAAAAATAAAAATCTGTCTTCGATTCTACACCGATTGGAAATAATTTAAGCTGTACACCCTTTGGCTTAAAATAGAAAAATATTCAACTTATAAACCTCAATGTAAGACACATCTCTCCAATAATCGATGAACTAAGACTTACGATAATAAATCAATCCAACCTTGCAGCAATTGGACTGTGTGAAACGTTACTTGATTGTAATGTACCCGAATGTGCTCTTCCTATTAACAACTTTTCATTGGAAAGACGAGATCTATGCCGAGTAATGGGAGGAGGTATAGTCATGTTCGTTTCAAACAACGTAACCTAAAGTAGAAGAACTTATTTCGAATATTCACTGTAGAATCAATATGGATCGAATTAAATTTCCTCAATAGCAAATCTATTTATATCTGCTCTGCTTACCGACCACCAAACTCTCTCTCTCTTTCTCTCTCTCTCCCATCATGGACTGATCAATTTGAACGCAAGTTAGAGGCCGTTTTAGCCTTTAACAATGAAGTAATTAGCACGGGAGACTTTAATATTGATTTCATCTCTGATATTAACACTAAATGGCTTCATATGATACAAATGAACGACCTTACGCTGGTAATCAATGTTCCAACAAGAATAGCAGCCTGTGCATCTACCCTGATCGACCACATCTACACTACCCACCCTGACAACCTCTACGAGATTAACGTACCCTGTTGCTCAATTAGTAATCACTATCCCATATGTGCAACTCGTAAGCAACAGAGCGCAAAGAAAAACAATTCACACTCCTAAATGCAATACTGATGCTTTAAAAAATGTGTTGAAAATGATTCTCCCTGAACTGTCTCAAAATATATATTAGCTCATTAACCTTCTCTAAAACAGACCCGGATGATGATATGTCTCTCTGGAACTAGTGTTTTCTTAATAGAATAAATAAACACTCCCATATACAAATCAAAAGAATTAAACGATCAAAATAACCAGAATGATATACTAATGAAATTGCTGGGGCGCAACGTAAACAAAACTACTATCATAAATGTAAAGAGTTTACTAATTATCATTGATGGCGGAACAAAGTCAAATCCCTAATTGTAAAACATAAACGATCCTTTTTCAAAGAAGCCATGTCCTCAGACTCTGATAACAGATTCATCTGGAATCACTTGCGAAGACTAACTTCTAAGAAACCAGTACTTCTAAGTCCATGTGAAATTATAGTTAATGGCACTAGTTGCACTGATGATCACGATATTGCAAACCAACTGAACCACGTTTCTACTAATATTTCCCAAACATTTCATAGGTCTAATTTACAGAGCCTAAGATAGATAAACTTACTGCCTTCGTGAATGAAAAGGTACCCGAATATGTTAGTTTTAATATCCCCCTAATTATAATAACTGATACTATTGATATTATCGCTAAAATAGACACTAACAAATCGGCGGGTCAAAATGAAATTCACCCCAAACGTTTGAAAATGTCTCCTTTGTCAATCTCTGAGTTATTGAAAGAAGTACTTAACTGTAGTATTGCTTCCTGTAAATTTCAGATTCATTGAAAGTAGCTAAAGTATTCTCAATTCATAAGGGAAAAGAAAAGAATGACCCATCAAACTATCGCCTATATATGTTCTATCGGTACTTTCAAAATTTATTGAAAGACATGACAGCAATCATATTTTCGGATATCTTAACAAATACCAACTCCTCCATAAATCACAATCAGGTTTCCGACAAAAATATTCATGTCAAACTGCATTGAAGAAACTTATAGCCCAGTGGATACTAGCGATCAAATCCGGCGAACTTACTGGCGCAATCTTCATTGATTTTAATAAGCATTCGATTCGGTTGACCATTCGGTGCTCATTAAAAAAAAATACCTACAAGTTTTCTTCAAACTCAGTTACTTGGTTCACATCATATCTTATTAACAGAGTCCAGGTTGTTTTTGTACGAGTAAATATACTTCCGATTCAAGTCATATTTTATGTGGTGTTCCTCAAGGCTCTATATTAGGGCCTCTTCTTTTTCTTCTGTTTATCAATGACTTAGCTTTGTATCCAGTGCACTAAAACATTGATATTTTCGCTGACGATTCTACATTACATACATCTGATAAATCACTAGTCTCTATTGAAAATAAACTTCAAATCGACCTCAACAATTTATCAGTTTGGTGTCAACAAAACAGAATTCATATTACTGCATCTAAAACGAAATGTATGACAACCGGAACAAGGCAGCACCTATCCACTAACATGGATTTACTTCTCACTCAAAATAAGTTAAACGTGTCTAGTGTTAAAAATCAAAAACTTTTTGGTATCTACATTGCTCAACACCTCAGCTGGAATTTACTTATCGATCACCTATGTGCAATGGTCGGCAAAAGAATAACTCTTAAAGTTACTGTCGAAATTTCTACCTCCGCAGTCGCTTGAACGTTATTTGTCTGGATATATACTACCACTGATATATTATGGCTGTACCATATGGGGAAATCCATCCAATTAAAATCTATCCAGAATTGACAAACTCCAGAAAAGGACCGCGCAAATAATTCTGATTCGTCATATTACGACTCCCTCGAATGTTTTGTTTTCAAGTCTACAACGACTACCTATACAAAAACGTATTCTTTATTTTAAAGGAATTATGAGATATAAGTCTCTAAACAATCTTTGTCCAGAATATATATCTAACCTAATTGAATTAAGATCATCAAATACTGAGCGTAATCTCCGACCAACAACTAATAACGAACTCCAGATTCTGAGGTCGACAACCAACCATTTCAAAAGCTCTTTTAACTGTATCAGCATCTACCTTTTGGAGGTGGTATCATGTCAACTGGAGAAAACCGTACGCCTTGATAACCTTATCACACTCAGTTAATATCGCATTTACTGCGATCTTTTCTCTACAATGTCTTTACCGCAGAATGTGAAGATTTTACCTAACAAGGAGGAGGAAAAAGTCAGGAATTATTTGATTACAGAGAAGAAGCCATGAGGATTCGTAATTCAAATTCCCTTGCTTCGTTTAAAACCTCATGAAAGAATTTCATTCTTCACCTGCTGGAATGATATATTAAAGCCTTCCAATACAGAATTTTCTAATTGTATCCAGAGATAATCTATGCATGTTTTATCTATCTATGTATATATGACTTCTGACATGCTGAAATGTGTATACCTGTTAATAGTATATTATTCATATATGTACACGTTGATCATTATAGTTACATATATTAATCCATTTTAAATCTGTGTGAGTGCGTACGCGAGCATACCTGAGTGTGTGTATTTGACTTTTTATAACATAAACTGTTAAAAAAATTTAGGACCACATGGAAGATGGATCTTTCATGACCAAATGTGTTATCCTCGTTAACTAAAGATTATTATTATTATTATTATTATTATTATTATTATTATTAAATTATAGATAGCGAGTAAAAGCCATTACGTGTTTTAATGCGTCATGCTTAAAAATAAAGTACAGACAGGTCAGGGGAAATTGTATCAAGTCCATTTAAATGTAAAATACAATTATATATTCTGAGCTTATGACACGTCTACATGTTTGAGGATGCTTTGTCAGCAAAGTACATCATAAATCAGTAATTATTTTCATGGTGGTTTTATGGACATTCTTAATATTTGTTTTGGATGTTTTCCTGTAGATCTTTTGTTCCTTATTTGCCACGAAAGGAGACTCTAAATGCATGGAACGTTAGTACAGTTGGATCTAAAAACAGGAAACAGGTGGCAAATGGTGAAAGAAAACAAACATTATATTCGTAGATTATTTTTAAAATAAAAGAGATAGTTACATATTTATATCAATGTCATTATCAATTAATGAAAGTGCCTGAAAGAAGATACCTCATTTGGAAATGGACTACTCATGAAGGTAGAATCTTACTGTAAATATGAAAATCACAAACTACGAATTATCGTTTAGTTCGTTTCAAATATTTCACAGGTATCTCAATGGGTAATTCAGCTAAAAATATCGATATAATGTTTTAAAATTCTTTTTCCATAGGCCACATTTTTATCGTTAACAAACTAATCTCAATTAGAGGTACACTTTAATTAGTGCTATAACTCAAACTGGAAAATGTACCATTGCTTGTGGAGCTCTTACATCTACAGCGAAAATCAGTATTATATAATTACACTAAAAAAGTATAGGTGCTTTTAACCTTGATACATTATTCAAACCAGGCCTTCTGTTCTCAACAATGGATGCCAATTAATTATGTCGACAACAATAGATAAATAAATACATTTTAGATTTCAGCCTAACCATTCTGTAGTATGTATGGGGACGTGAGGTTGAATAATATGTCCTTGATAGATGACAAAAATGAAAAATCAATATGAACGTTGCATTATTCAGACAAAGGGTGAAGTTTGAAAACGTTATGATTTCCTGTATTTTATGTACGTTTAGCCTAGCTGACATATGAAGTCTTTTAAAAGATAGAGCACCATATAACTGCATTTTATGTTCTTGGTTTTGTAAAGTAACACACACACACACACACACACACACACACACACACACAATTATTATGTATTGCATCGCTAAACATTTAAAGGATATACCATTTTCCTCCATGGACAATAAGCTTAAATTTCTCGTGGTTTTTGTTTATTTTTTATTTTGTATTTTTTTCTTGGGGGGGGGGGGGGGTTGTAAGTGTGTGTGTGTGTTGATAATTTTTCTACGGGATAGTTTAAACTCAGTTTTACAGACACAAATGATAAAACGTTAAAATAACTAAGAATTAAATCGTGAATGACACTATTTTTTAAACATATGCTCAGGTTAAACACTTGCAAATCTTGAATGAACTGTTCATTTTGAATATGCGCAGGTTAGACACTTGCAAATTCATAATTTGTGATCATTTATAATTCTTTTCCAGCTTGCACTTTGCAGCTCAACATGCATGCTGCAATGGAGAGAGAGTCCAGGCTGTGAACAAAGATGAGCAGATGATGTTCAAAATGTCCTATTCACAATACAACGTTGATCCCTATGTACTGAAGGTGCTGAAAGAAGACTGTTAATATGGTTAGTATTTAAATACAATCTGTAAGTACTCTATGGTTCATGCACAGTTGAAATTTCATAGTTGTTCTTCATTTCCCAATAACTGCTTGATGAATAATTTATAGTCATGCAACTATTGTCCACAATGTCTAAACAAAACCAGAAATCTTTCTGTGATAAGCAATCGCTTCTCAAAAGAAATACTACTGCATGTACTACTAAATTTATTCTAGTACTAACTTGACACGTTTCTAGAACTTATATCAGTGAACACTTCATGACTATGTGATACAATTAAATGTATTCTATCATGTTTGTACAATTTGTATAGAAATCTAGAAGTGTCTCGATTGTGTGAAAAGAACTGAATATTGATCCATACATTCGAAGAACTAATTATTCTTCGTCAAATATACGGTTATCATAGAGAGGCTCAAGAAGAATCTTTAAGGCACCACCACCTCTCAACAGCACAGCCAAAAAGGTTCCCAAGCAAGAAGCAATCATCATGCACAAGTCAAGGTTCTGCAGCCAGAGGTCTCTGGCATACACACACCCTTTATAGTTCTCAGAAGGAAATCTGGTTCTAATGGCATTCACAGCACATGCTGGTAGTACCCGCTAGTCATACTTTGCAAGTCTGTGCCAGATCCAGTGGGCAAGGCGTCGATAGGCGATGTGTCTGTACACTCTGCTCCACAAAAAAGAAAGAAACTGTGTTAGATTATTATGCTAGCAAATGCAGATGTGCAATTTTTCACTACCAAACATTAAATCACAGGAGAACTCACGCACCTTCAGTTGCCTTTCCATATGTTAAAACCTGTATGCAGGAATCGCGGTGCTCATATTAATGATTTGTAAAATATCCATAAATATTTATGCCCCTGTTTGCATACTTGGTATTTCCCATAACATAATGAACACTCGTTAGTATTTTGTTCAAAACCTTGTTATAGATTTGTACTAACGTCTTTCGTTATACCGATTTTACAATGATAGTTGTTGACTCTTTAATGTCTTTTATGGGAATTACAAATTTATATAAACGGATTCTTTCAAAATAGGAGAAGTGTTTCCGGCGCTAATGAATTTTGCAACATGTGAAAAAGTCTAGTCGAAGGTAATATGGGCATTCTATTCATGCAGTACAATTTACAATGCTCCAGGTTGGAATTTCTCACAGAAGGAGAGGAAGAGGGGCACTTTTTGAAATGCTTTATTCTGCATTTTAAAAGTGACATATGTGAATAAATATATTTTTTAAAAATAGTTTGAAGAAGGCATTTTCATGATCAGGAGAAGAGCAGGATCTTAAAGGGCAGAGGGGACGGGGAATAGCCCTCCATTTCTATCGAGCTTGAGCACTGAATTATATAACAAAAAGTTATGACACCAAAGCTAAAATCTAAACAATATCTGAGTTGAAGAGAGCAGATGACTGAGCTTGTGTTAACATTAAATTTCTCTCTGGAAATAATGAGACAGTACAATAAATTGTGGCAAATCAGATACTCCGATATGGCAAGAAGACTGGTACTTTGCAACTTGCCCGCAGGTTACCCAGTTTTTAACACACGTATGTATGTATGTATATATTTTTCTCTCTGGTGGGGGTGGAGGTATGATTTGTTTACATTGTGGGACAAGCTGGTGGGGTGTGAAAGACATATTATTTCTAAGTTGTCATTTTCTTTTATTGTAATGAAATATATAAATATAACAAATTAAAATAAAACATTAACTTTGAATAAAGATATGAAACGGCGAAAGTGGTTTACCAATCAACATTCGCACGTCTGTTTACTTCATCGTTCCCGACGATTCAGCGTCGTCTTCGTTGTTGACTGCCATAGGCTCGTACATATAAGGCTGAACAGTAGATTAGTTTTCGATTGCTTCATCTATAATCTCCCTATCAATAGTTTCTACTGTTTTAATTGTGTTTTCAAGAACAAGAAGTATCTACTTGCTCATGTGGGGATAAATATACGTCACTTCCGGTTGCTGTCCTCTATAGGTGGGAAGTCTCAGCTAAGGGGAGGTAACAACGTTGTATACTGCTAATTTCAAGTAACTAAATTATTATTTCATCTTTAAGCTTGATATTTTTTTTCATTCTTTTATGTGAATATAAACTATTTTAATCACTGTATGCATATCATATGTAAAAAAAATATAATATTAGAGCATGGCCTGTGACCTTTAAATATGTTTTCACGTATGTAAATTATATTTCCTTATTTCTTATTTCCGACTTGATTTGAAGATTGACAATGTGGTTCTGATTTTTCATTCAAGAAAATCGATCAGCATATGGGCTTGTAGAATTTTATTCGATGCTAAAAATTATTCTGATTCAATAAAGGGAGAATATTTTTACTTAAAGTTTGCAAGTACATAAAGGGAAATCAAAGATTGAAAATCATAACCAAGGACAAAAGTAAATAATAATTTCTGAATTGCAATTATCAGAGTTGAATTTTGTTTTTTATGCGTTGATCGGGATATACACTATCAGTTGCTGAATCACACAGCTTACATAACACCCTTCGGGCGTTATTTGCTGTGCGATTCAGCAATTGACAGTTGATACCAAGCTAAGCGAATAAAACACAATATTAAACTCTTAATTAAATCTAGGTAAGAATTCTTAAAGAAATTCTTTTCTACCCCATATATTAATAGTTTACAAAATACGTCATGCAGTGTGAATTTATTTTCGTAGGCATAAATGTTTTTGGTACTTAATTTCGTGAATAGAGCAAAATAAATCCTATTGTTTCTACAGAAGGATCATTGTTCGTTGAGTCCAGAAACCATAAAATCCAACAAAGTGGTAACCCCGAACAAAATATGAATATATGGTATGTATTATTCCTTGCTGAGGACAAATTTATCTTTCAAATAAATACAAGTTTAAAATCATTACCTCTGTTATCAACTGATCGGCCCATAGTTCATCTGTACATATTTACCATAGCAATATAGCGAAACCAGCAAGAAGCCTTTTGCAGATGAAGAATATCGATCTGAAAGACAAATTTCAATATGTCGATGAGGAGAAAGATGATCTGGAGCAATATATGAACCACCTTCAACAGCCCAGAAAGGCTGTTGCTTAAGAGTGATTTTGGAGAAGGAGGAAAATACGTTGTAGCCATGGCGAAAGATTTCAAGCTGGATATTATGGGAAGAATATTGGCCGATTCCATCGGGTCGGTAATCCATCCCATCATAAGAGAAAACTTTAGCGATTCCCAGTCAGATTCACCACATCACTGCGGGGCAGTTTGAAACCCTTTTACAATGTTTGAGACAAAATAAAACGAATCACAACAAATAACTGTATCTTTAGAAGTTTTTGGGTCACTTGCATGTATGTTCTTTTTTCTGCTCTATTAATCCACTTTTGATTTTCTCGCCAAACCAATTAGGTCATAGTGGGAGTTTATTAAGGATACATGTATATAATAAGACCTGCCTAATTACCGAAAATTAAAGAAAATATGCGTAAATTAAATAATGTTTACCACTAATGAATTAAGTGCAGCCGAAAATAAATGTTAAGGACCCAAAACTGAACTCAAAAGGAATAAACGAATTATTATTACTGAAGACAGGAATATTAATGTAATATAGCATTATTTTATGAATACTAATTGAAAATGTTATTTTGAGGTGTTGTGAAATATCAAAATTAAGTAAACTATTACGGTAATTTAGTTGACTATGAAAGGTGTGGATTTCTAAAAAAAGAAACTTTTTTTAGCCGTTTACTAAAATACAAAGTGGCGGAACTGAGTGGAATTGTCAAAAAAATTATGAATTAAACGCTAACTTTTTCCCGTCTCAACGTATGGAATTTTTAATGCTGCATTAAACTTTTCGGAAAGGGTCCAGGCAATTATGCTGTGCCAGCATCGTTTGGTTCCTTAGTTTAACATTCATTGCTTGACGAGAGTAATGCGACTCTACCAGACTTACACTGGGTGGTAATACTTCCACAGCAAGCCACGCCATTGTTGCATGTGAAATGTTTGCTAATATCTGTTTCACTGTGATCATTGCCATTTTATGAGGTCGAGAAAATCACTCTATTAAATGTACCCATATCCTTGACAATTTGAATGAAAAGCATTTACGTAAATAATGAATCAATTTTATCCACGGGGCTATGGATATTTAATTTTGTTGTGCTTGTAATTTTTTGCAAATAATGACATCAGCACCTCACTAGTATGAGTCGGAAAAGTCACATGGTACAACTAACCTCAGTTAACACGTGAGAAGGGCATCCAACATACTATGATGACAAGACAATCAATATAAAAAACTATTAAATTAAAATATCGCAGTTGATACAGTTCACATCTATGATCTTTACATGGTTAAATTCCGAAGAGTCAGTCAGTTTCATTTCTCTTATTCTCGATGTTCTTCTACCAGTACACATGTAGGTAACTGTATGTGTTTTACACAGTGGGATTCAGCAAGCAGCAAGGTACATAATGTGAAATTATTACCAAGGATGTACATGTCAGAAAATTTTGACAAGAATACAATAGAAAAAGAAGAGCAATGGTGTTTAGCCGTGGTCAATATAAGTTATACAATAAACACTTCAAGGTTTGCTTCTTCTTGATGAATTATTGGAAAATAATTCTTTAATTGTAATAATTTCGTTCGACCTACTACGATTTCGTAATCTATTTGGGTGTTAACAATATATATATTGAGAAAAGTAGAATACAAAATCATTTAGACTGACTTTGTCTTCAATATAGGTGATGTGATTGTTTGTATCTTCAGCGATCGACAAGGATAAAATACGCAGGCTTTCGTTGTATTTTTTTCCCCCAAGAATTTACGACTGAACAAAATGTTAAGTCCATTGAGCAGTTGGCCGAGAAATCTGGTCAGTATCATTCTCTCTATGAAATAACTTCGAAGCACTAGGTCACTAGCTTTGGCTTTTGTTAAAACTCATGCCAAAGGTCAAAGATTAAAATGTTACATGTATAAATATAGATTTTGCTACATCTAACCGCAAATTGAAATTATTTACCAATCATAAATAATTAGTACTTAAAAATATATTTAAATATATCTTAGTTAGGAAAATCAAAATGAACAATTCGATACCTGATATGCCTGAGAGAAAAAACGTGAGAAAAAATTTAAACTTCTTTAGAAAAATTAACACGTATTAATAGACAAAATTTAAACAGGTCACAACGAAAAGAGTTAGAGATTCATTTCGTAAATCTTTGAATGAGACTCAACCATATTCAAAGACCATCAATCGAAAAGTTCTACAGTTTGGTGCAGTGAAAAGGCCAGGCTTATAAAGAAATCCATTTAAAATCTTGACTATAGGAATTTATACAACAGAACGAAAAAACATCTAAATATATTAAACAGAGGCTAAATGGATAATGTCATTGAACATTTATTTGATATTTTACATACCAAATGTAGACAGGAAATAAGCGAAGGTACAAGACAGGTGCTTGAATGAACTAAATCTCTTAACATTCATATTGATATATATCAAGAGCCCAGAGCAAGCTCTTATATAGATTTGCATGAATGGGCAACGAACAAAAATGTTTGTATTAGGAAACAAATACGGATAATAAATGTTTCTTTATTCAGTGAAATCTGTGTTAAATACCCTCAAAAAAGATCCCCAGAGACGATCAAAACACAATTTGCATAGATATAGTCATCAGCTTGATATATGTCTGGCATAAAAAGAGGCGATTAGGAAATTTAAAATGAATTTGATATATCTGTAAATGTATATGAAACATTGGGAGGGAGGGGAGCACTGAGCTACTTCAGAGGAATCTGATAGAAACCGTATTAAATATGTTAGGGTAACTGAAATAAAGAGAAATACATGATTACATGTTAATTATATTTCAAAATAGTGACTACAGAGATGAAAGGCACCACTGGAATAATTTTTTCTTCTTCAAAATTGGTGTCATCACCGATAAACTTTAAAAAAAAAACTTTTGTGCAAATGCATGATTTTTATTCAATACAACAGAACAATATCAACATTAAAGATCATGTAACAAGGTAGATAACTCAAGATCATGTAGCAAGGTAGATAACTTAAGAACATGTAACAAGGTAGATAACTCAATAAATATAATACCTGAAGAGGGCTCAGTTGTAATGTTAAAAAACGAATAATATCAAGGTAACGTTTTGTATGTTATTTATTGTAATTTTGAAAAAGAAACAAACGTGTACTAAACAATTTGGCAAATCCTTAACAATAAAAACAGACAAACACATTTCATCATAGCTTTTTTTAC
Organism: Margaritifera margaritifera; assembly: GCA_029931535.1. Taxonomy (NCBI): domain Eukaryota; kingdom Metazoa; phylum Mollusca; class Bivalvia; order Unionida; family Margaritiferidae; genus Margaritifera; species Margaritifera margaritifera. The sequence continues at coordinate 5,767,604 of JAQPZY010001625.1, read as the reverse complement.
TTTAAAGGAAAATATAAAACAATTAGCAAATAATTCCTCGCACATGACCATATTGGTCGCACGCGAGTATAATGTAAGTTCATCATTAGCAAATAACAATAACGATGACAAATTTACAGAAAAATCTAAATATTTTAGGTATAGGAAATCTAAATATTCGAGGAAGGGCATTTATCTATATGAATACATGGATATGTTTGAACGGTTAAAAGAAACACCTATACCACCAAGAGTACAGAGTTACTTATCACGTAACGATTCAAAGATATCAAATATCTTTCACCAGAATATAAGATGTCATACAATATTGTAACCTTCAAACACTTTAAGGTTTACATGAAGCTGTTCCTAATGTCTGTGTGAACAATTGCAAACTAGACCCCGCTTACTATTATAGTGCACCAGGACTCGATAATAATGCAGGTTTAAAGACGTCAGTTGTACAACATTTAACAGATCTTGACCTATTCTTCATGAATGAGAGTGGAATAAGAGGTGGACTTAACCTTATGTCGCACAGATACTCCAAAGCAAATCATGAATACTACTTAGACTGAGATAGTAAAATACCAAATTATGGCGAGTACAGAAGATCAATGCCATGGTCATTCATTATGAATATTAACAACCTCTATGTATGGGCCATGAGCCAATACATGTTGGTAAATAACCTTAGATGGGCAATTGTAAACAAATTAGAATGGGAGAAAAAAATCTGTTCAAAATATCCGACGACTATAATACCAGTTGCACTTTAGAAGTTGACTTGCAGATTCCATCACACCTGCATAACTATTTCAATTACACATTTTCTCCAGAGAAATTGGTTCAAGATGAAAACGATTTATCAGAGTTAAAGAGGAAGTTGATAAATGACGCTAAGGGTACAAAACCAACAGTACCAAAACTGTTATGTGCATTGATAAGCAAAGAGAAAGATAACATTCACTTCATTAACATAAAGTTTTACATACAGATATGTACAGATAATGTCAGAAAGATATATCATTTGCTTGAAGAACAGAGAGAGATAATTAAAAATGTTTATTGTGTCGAGTGTATGATTTAGCTGATGAAGAATTCCATTATTTTATTAAATGTCCCTTTTTGCAGACATTTGACAAATTTACATTCCCAACATGTAGATTATAAATCCTAATGTATAAAACATAGTTACATTATGAACACTAGAGATTGTGATACCCTTACCAAACCATCGCTTCTTTGCCAAAATGTTATCCTGCATTTTAACAAAACATGCAGACAGCTGTATCATTATATTTTAATGTCCTTGATGTATATGCATACATGGGTTTTTGTAAGTTTACCAAAAGGTCCATGCTTTGTAAAATTACTCCATGTGAACCACACAGGCAGATAGCAAATATATATTTCTGCACTATTTGATGTGATGTACACCATGTAACAATGTTTTTTTAAATTCACTGTTAACTCGTGTTTTATATGTCTTGTAATTCCCCTGACCCTAAGGGACTTGAATATTAATAACAGTCCAAAAAGTTCACAAGTTCAGGACAGCTGAAATCCCACACTGTGCTTTCTTCTTTTTGGCTTACAAAACTCACTTACATCACGGGGATGTGTGTGTGTGTGTGTTGTGTTGTGTTTAGTGGTGGTGGAGGGGATGGAGGGAGAGAGAATGAAGAAGAAAAAAAACAACCCAGCTCTACGTTACCTTATTTAAGACGACTGCCCTGCAATCTATTATCAATGTACTTCTCATATCAAGCCATTTACAATGGTTATCAATGTAAACAGTGTTACAACTTATGCTACTTGGTTTTCTATTGGCTTGTTGTTGTTCATGAAAGAAATACTTATTGGCCTCCGTTAAACGGTGTATCAATCGGAAACCCTGGAAATAAAATATACTTGGCAGACCTTCTTTATTCACTGAGATTTCGTCTATTGCTGATTTGTAACACTTTTCTGGATCACTTTTTTCGTCTCTTTGAACATTATTAAAATATCCTTCAAGCTCATTTTGTGAGAATGATGTGTGAGATTTGTTAAAGCTGTATTGGCTGTTACGTCGATAATTCTCTCTTGAAATGTTGTGGTAAAAGAAAGCAGTTCCATTTCGATATTTGTCACTAGCTGATTGTGTAATTGATTCCGAAGTAATCGTATCGTATAGTAAACAAATGTCTTCAAGTTCAAGATCTTGGTTTCCACTTTCTATCACTTAAGAGGCTTTTACAAGTGTTATATTAAACCTATAATTCTGTTGAAAAGCAGAAGGATTCATTGCTAAATGATCAGATGGTATCTGAAAGTCTAATGGTATTCTACATTTCTTTATATACACCACGAACTGAACGCATACATCAGTGTCAGTATTTTGTGTATTAACTGTCACTGATCTTAGCTTTCTCAACTTTTCAGTCTCAATGCCTTGTTTAATCGCATCTGTCCTAACCGATACATGTAGCTAAAATCTTTCTCTGTCATGAAAATATTGTTGTAATTTAACTAGAAAAGAGAACTTAATACAATAATGATAATTGGACTTAGATTTGGTATGCAAACTTGTACAGGTTTTTTCGGGTTTAATGTTACTCGAGGTGTACGTGATACAATGATGTTGGACTGAGTAATTTCACTCCTTGTGGTGTCTTTCCTGATTAAGAGGAGTAATGTACCAGTATGTACCGTACGTCAGCATCTTTACTAATAGATACTATAAAAACATGTAAGCATTAAACATACTAATACCTGTCATTAGTGAAACGAATATGTGCACGTATTGTGCCTGTAGATCAGAAGGTTGATAGAAATCACTCAGTTTTGGCTGTAGTTTTTTTTTTTTTTTAAAGCTGTACATTATTTTCTGGGTGAGTAGATGTATAATAAAGCAAAAGCATCATCCAATTTGTTTTAAAAAAATACTTAGTGACAAAACCTTGTTATCTCAATCATGCATTCAAGTAATCTAGTGTCTTGCCTGTTTTTACTGAACTCTTCAGTTTGTATCTGTTTTTATTGCCGGATTCTTTCTAATACAGCTCCAGCCAGATTAAATAAGTTAAACAAACGGTTGCGTCCTACAAATACAAGACCGTTAGCTATTGATTCTCAAATAATGAATCCTGCTGCTGACATTGTGCTTGTAATAGAACAAACATTGCTCTGTGCACACCGTTCTATTCATGACAATCAAACTTTCAGATCTAAACCAACACTATTTAAAAAACTGTTTGAGATATTAAAAAAAACACTCATCCTCCACATCTTTAGCCCAACCCAAGGGGTGATATGAAAAGTTTAAAACTTTTGTGCAGATCCACAGACCACCTCTAGGAATATCATAAAGTTTCAAGTCTGTATATTTAACCGTGTAGATGGAGATACACTACATTACTACGGACGGAATTACAGATATCATAATCCCCGCTTTTATTAAAAAAGCGCGAGGAAAACAAGTTGATTAAACAAACAATATTGCAAGTGGTATCGCGGCACAAAGTATTGGGCGTTTTGAAGATGTTGCTTCAAGTGAAGGTGCTAGTATTGCACGCCAAGTTCTCGAAATTGTACAAGTACGATATAAATATCTTGGAATGAGTGAAGTACATTATCCAATTGAAAGGAATAACTTTAGGATAAAGACAACAAAGCACCCTGCTATGAAAAACCTGATGCTAAAACAATTCTAATGTCGAGAAAAGACAGCATCAAATCAACGATAGCACACAGAAATATAGCAGGCCAGATTAGAGAGGAGTTGTTGGTCACATAAGATTGGACGTAGGGATGTCATGAGATAACAGCATCATGTGTGTTGATAAACAGTATTAGGTTTTATTTTCACCTAAAATTCAGTGCCATTATATGTATGACAATCTGATGCACCACCATATTTACTGATGAACAATACGCTGATTACATTTGTTGATAAATCAATACATCAATCATATATATTGCCAAAATCCGTAAATTGATCACAGTTCTTGATAAATCCATAAATTAATCGTATCCATTGACGAACGATATCATGTGTTATATCCGTTGATGAACTTTGTGTGTGTGTATAGGGTAGAGTTTCTATTTGTTGAAGCTTAGTTTGTGGGAGATGGAAGTAAGGGTGTGAGCTAGGATGTCAGATATTTGATTATCATTAATTTGCATTATAAATAAACAATGATTTGCGTGCTCATAAGAGCTGTGAACAACAGACAGCAATGAATAGTTTGACGAACAGGTAAAATAATCTGAGATTATAATTAACGAATACCACAGAAGAAGCCAAAAAACTTCCAACTGTTGCAAAATGATTATTCACTTTTCAAGAGGGAAGAAAATTAAGACGTTACGTAAATGCTGTAGAAGTTGTCAGTTTGAAAATAAATTCTATACAATCTGAGAATGAAATGTACGAAAAACGGATCAAGGAGTTAACAAAAGACATCAGCAAAGAAAGAGATGAGAGCAAAAAAGCTGTACTGCAAGAACAGTTGATAAGTGCTGAAAGAAAAAAGGGCAGTTAGTTTGACATGTAACACAGTGGGAGAGATCTTTGAGAGAAAACATTGAAAAAATAAATTTGAAAGTGAATGAAATTACCGTTAGGTAAAAGGCTGAAACGACTGTCGAAAGAAAAGGGTGTAACAATAGCTGCTACATCCACTGCAATAGGTATGGCTATATCAACGTTTGCTCAGTCCATAGCACATTTTGTAAACAATATTTGGCATTTGTGGGTTTGTTATTTTGGTTTTTTGTTATGGAAGGTGTACAAAAGCATTAAACAGAATTCGCAAAGCTTGTCACAGTTAAAGGTTCTAAAACTATTGTAAAAAGTAAATTACAGCAGGTCATGGAACCATTAGTATCAATATTAATGATTATTTGTTTATGTCATGGTTAGACTTTGTCTGAACCACGAGGTGAATATTCTTTGTTGTCGTTTCTAAATTACCATATGTCATTGTGCCAGAGTCAAGGCGATCTGAATGTCGAATTGTGTCAGCGACAACGTGTGCCGGATGTCATCCTCATCCTTGAACTTAAATATCAGTTACTGATTTTTACGATTATTATTAAAAGCTTCACTTAGTACATGCTGAATCTGAATCTTTGCAAATATTTTAGAGAATGCTAATGATATGAATGCTGATGTATATTTGTTGGATTAGATTCTCGATATTACAGCAGAAGGGGTAAAGGCTATTCTAACATTCAAAAATCTAAGTGATTTTTCTTTAGAATAAATAATTCGCACATATGTGAGAAATTCTCATACCTAATTTATAAAATTATTTACTGTTATTTTCAAAAGCAGATGTTTTTAGAGTTCTTGGACGGAGTGAGTCATAAAATCAATTGTCAAATCCGGTTATGTCAAAGTAGCAAAAACACAATGAAGTGATTTATATTGATGAATTGCTTGTAATCGAGCGTTTTGAACCAATGATGAAACTTTTTGCAAGTGAAAATTGTAACATTTATGATGATCAGTTTGATTTTTAAAAAGGTGTTGATTGGTGCTATTTACACCTTATCTTTAGAGAATTGCAAGCAAATATCTTGATGCGGGTAGTCGTTTCGAGATGTGTTAGTAGAATTTATAAAAGAGTTTGATAATATTTACAGAACATTTTACCATAGTTTAAACCTTTTAAGCAGGGTGTTGCCGCTCAATATTGTCTATTCTATGTTACAGTTCCGTTTTTTTGTTTTATATGATTGTACTTGTTTTGACTTTTTAGGTATAGTCTTTGAGGCAGGCGTAGAGAGTCTCTCTCTCTCTCTCTCTCTCTCTTTCTCTCTCTCTCTCTCTCTGCATCCTTCTTTCTCTGTCTGTCTCTCTCACTCTCTCTGCATCCTTCTTTCTCTGTCTGTCTGTCTGTCTGTCTCTCTCTCTCTCTCTCTCTCACTCACTCTCTCTATCTCTCTCTCTCGGATAATGTTGGGCTTATTTTTATTTTGTGGAAGATATTGAAACAACATTACACGGTAGTCGAGACGCCAAATTAACTACTGGACAGATATTCTTGTTTTTGTCTGTTTTAGCAGATGATACGGATCAAGTGTCGGCACACGAAAAGGATTGCAAATGCTGCTACACTTTCTTGAAAATAAATGTAACAAATGGTTATTAAGAGTAAATGCAAATGCAATAAGGGTTCTATTTAGAAAGGGAGAACCTTGGTTTCATTTTGAAAAATGGTTTATGAGGTTTGGTAAACATGGGACATTTTTTAAAGTTGTAATTCTCTTGGAATTGGTTTTATAAGCAGTGTAAAATTTTCAATAGGTCAACGGACACTTGCAGATTTTTTTAAAAAATGTCAAATGCCAAAAGATTGTATGATTTTATTTGATGCATGCATAACCCCCGTTTGTTGATTTCATAACGCAGATGCAGGCAAACGCATGCATTTAAAATTTGATATATGTATTAAGTGTAAAAAAAAAACATTCTTCCAATGTTACAATTGATTGTTTGCCATTGAAGGTAAAAGAACTCGTAAGTGTAGTAAAATATTGGTTGTAAAAAATAGCTGCAATGTGCTGTTTAGAGCTTAGAGAGAGGATATTTGCTTGCTCCGAGTGAATAACGGATATATTTCATCGAATGGCTGAAAAACTCTGTTGATTACACGAGTGGCGAAGCCACGAGTAAAAATACTTAAGTTTTTCACCCACGAGATGAAATATATCCGTTATTCACTCGGAGCAAGCAAATATTCTTTTTATTTTATGCTCAAGCGTATTGTCTAGCAATTTGTATAACACACTGAAGTAGCTGATTTCTTACTGCATCCCGCGCGATAATGTCAGCAGTTTACCATTTATGTTCTGCTCTGTTTTGTGTATATTTGCACATAAAATATCAGTTATTACATAATGCTCCTTCCCAATTCAAGGTAAAACAGCAGATACAAAGAAAATGAAACAAACAAATATGTATGTTTATTGCTGGATTTAAACACGGTTCACCTGAAGGCGAAGCGGCCATCTTTACCATTACACCACGCTAGCATCTTACAAAAAGTTTAAAATTTCTTCCTTATAATGTTATCAATGTCTATGGACGTCCAGTGAAAAAATATCATATTTGTTCACTGCAGTGAAATATCACAATTATTTAACTCGGAAAATCCAGTATTTTACTGCCTAGCATAAAAAAAATATAATGTAATATAAAATCAAACAAATTGGGTTTCTTTGTTAAAACAGAATTGGGACATGTATGGCTTTTCAGATGTTTGGTACTTTCCAGATTTAGGTTGTTTGGTTTTAAAGCCATTTTTATCACGCAAAGGAAACGTGCTGAAACTTAAGATCACAAGGGTATTTCTAAAAACAAACACGGATCATATTATCATATTTTATCGCAGAGAACCTGATCAACAACTTTTAAAAAGCGCCTCTACCAAGAGATTAAGAGTTGCGGATCACATTTGGATCTTTCTTTCGCGAGTTGTTACTACACTATAAATAGAGTTCATTTATTTTATGTCTTGATGTAGCGATAATACGTGTCAATATCGCGGCCACAGCAATCACAAAAATGAAACGCCTGTATTTAAGTTGGTGCCAAAAGTAAGTGTGGCATGCAAAACAATCAGCCCATCAATCAATGAATCAATTAAAATCTGCGCAGAGGTTATGTGTTACACAGTGGCTACAGTTGATGTACAACTGACAAGTTTCAGGAACGTATGTATCATAATAATACAATAAAACCGTACTCATGAAAATCGCAGTCCACCATGATGTTGCCTTGACCTTTAGGCAAAATGTATGAATCTGGTATGAGACACTATTGCTGTTGATAGAATTCAATAAAATGTTTGTATTATTATTATTATTAATGGTAGTAGTAGCAGTGAATAACAGCGGAATCGAAGATTTTATATCCAATATGCTATTGTCAAATTGGCCAATAGCAGTGACCTTTAGCATAAGGATATGCACGTATATGTTGTATTTGACACACACAGTGGTGACGGTGCAAATTTGCTTCAAATTATCTTCTACCATTCAAAAATCTATAGAGGACGCAAATTACAATTTTACGGTCAGAAGAATGGACGCATGGGAGGATGGGCAGTGCCATGAAATAAGACATCCTAATGATATAAGACGGACATATAACAAGCATGACACAGCATAAACCAATACATTGTTCTAATTTTATCAAGCGGGCTTAAAACAAATATTGCCAACGGAGCCTACGTTTATTTGTATTAAGCAGCTATGGCTTGATTCTGCATGTCATATAGAGTTTCCATCACAATAAAACAAAAATGTGTTCTTTACAAATGTATCTTCAGTAACTGTCGATAATTTCACTTGCTGTAATTTCTTTTTATAGGGTTTTGAGAAAACACTATTGATAGTGCTTTAAATTTCTAGCTATGGATGTATTTGATTTGTATGGGGAAATAAATACATACACATTAATAAATAAAGATATTAAAAATCACGTTTTCATATATCGATGTAGGCTTTTACTTATGTATTACTTATATTGTATAATATTTTTAGTCACATATTTAAAGCTTAAATGCAATGAACTCAGAGCAAATCAAATGAAGTATTTATTAAGTAAATCAAGTTGTTTGTGTCAAATCTTCATGTCATTACACAATAGTTCGTCCTAGACTTTCTGCATTGCACTTTTTACCTTATATTCCCAAAAATAAATCATATAACGGGGAACTGATTTAACTCTTTAGATTTACAAATTTATGTTTCATTTTCGTAATATTTATTCTTGTTCTGGTCTTTTATTTTGGCATAGCCCAAATAAATTATATATATATATATATATATATATATATATATATATATATATATATATATATATATATATATATATATATATATATAGTGTGTGTGTGTGTGTGCACTTCCCACATGTGTCAAAAAAAGCAATATGACCGACGGCGAGGACACGGAGATCTTTTATCAAAATACACTATCTTGACAGAATTTAATGCAATTCCAACGGAAACTTGCAGTCATACAAGCTGTGATACAAGGAGGAAGAAAATTTTCGAGCTTTCTATTAATTCAATAGTATGCAATATTATCAGTGATCAACACTATGAAAATATAGCCCGTAATTCCACATAAATGATATGCAGTTTTCAAATAATGTATGAACCACGGCTGAAAATACTCCAAACATTTTTTGTTATTGTTAGTATTTATCAATCAATTGCCGTTAGGTTATACAAAATTGAACTTTTATATATAAAGACAGCAACGCGTGCTCTCTTAACTTTGTGTTACTTGGGTGCCGTCAAAATATACGAGGAGAATGAAGTAATTATCAATTACATTGCATACATAGTCTGTCTCTCTTTAACACTATTCCACAAACTAGTGCACCCTATTCTGAGCTATACACAGCGTGGTAAATTACAAACTAATGCACCCTATTCTGACCTATACACAGCGTGGTAAATTACAAACTAATGCGCCCTATTCTGACCTATACACAGCGTGGTAAATTACAAACTAATGCACCCTATTCTGACCTATACACAGCGTGGTAAATAACAAACGAATGCACCCTATTCTGACCTATACACAGCGTGGTAAATTACAAACTAATGCATTCATTCTGACTTATACACAACGTGGTAAATTACAAACTTATTAAAAAGAGAAATAGCAAGTAAGTATCATTGGGCCAGTGTTTTGTAATCAGGAAAGTATATTTATATTCATTATGATGAGGTCTATTGAGAAAAAAAAAAGACTGAAAAAGATGCTTTTAAATTACGTTTGTACTAGGATAATGCGATCGGTGTTCTCTAAACCTCCGTCAATGGGCTTGTTTTGTGTATTGTTATAGTTCGTGTATCAGTTCTCAGAAACATATGAAAATCTTGTCTTATATTAATGCAGATAAATATTTGGTCACATTTAAGAAAACGTGAGAGTGTGTTGCAAAGATTGATTGGGAATATCCAGAGATTCTACTGCCTCCCTGTGTCTTTCTAAACTGCAGTATCTGTATTTTTTATAACTAATATACTAGAGCACCCATAATTTTAACATCGGAAATTAGGCATATAGGTCTAAAGTCAACATAGTTATTCTTTCTGTTCCTTTTAATTTATTCCTTTTTCAGTGTTGAATATATTGTTTCAACCTGGATTTTATGATATGGCATTTCGATCGTGATGTAATAAATAAATCCAAGTCAACATAGTTATATTTTTTATTTTATGACATTCTTAAATTAATCCCTGTTAAAACATTAAGATAGACTCTTTCATGTATTCACTTTTAATGTTAGACTAATTTTTGTCAACCTTGATATATGACAAATATTTTCGAACTTGATATAATAAAGGAAAGGTTTTACATACTTGCATTCATTACAATAATAGAGTGCATACAATTTCTTTTATGAATCCATTCTTTTATTGCAATAATAATTTTAATTGTCAATATGGATTGTTGACATCAATGTTCCAACTTGATATATTAAAGGAGAGGGGAGGTAATTGAAAACCCATACTTATTGAAAGGGTCTACATGACGATACATCCGTTCAGTTATCCAAAACCAGTATATATGCTGCCAAAGTCCTCCCGTCCAGTTGACTTATTCTAGCAGAATAAGTATAATTTTGAATAAAACAAAATTGAACCCATGATATACCGTAGTAAGGAACAAATCTAACAATATGATGGGTATTTGAAAAGTTCTGAATACTTAGTTATAGTTGTTTGTTTCCTTGAACCTGTCAATAAATTTAATGCCGATCGATGGACAAAATAATTTTCTATAAAATTATCTGCAGCTGCACGTGCAAGCCGCTATGCGGTTAGAAGTGCAGTTTTTCAGTGTATGAATAACACCCCAAACAAGTGAATACAAAATGGCATTTGATAATTGGATAATCAGATTGAGATAGTGTGTAGAGGTGCATGGGGAGTACTTTGAGGGGATGTACTGACGTAGTGTTTACTAATAAAGAACTTTGTTGTACGGCGCACTAATATTCAGAACCTTTAACCTCGTACATATCTCAATAATCCTCAATCAAAGCGTTTGTATTGATAATTTACAAAGAGTAAACAATATATAGAGTATTAATGGTGGACATTCAACGTATCTGTCATTAAAAAGTAGTATTGTTAGAGAAGGAAAGAAAACTAATATAAAAATAACAAATAAAAAGAAATAAAGGAAATTACTGCTGTGATGAAGCGATTTATCAGGATTGTGATTCCATATTTACATTGTAACAAAATGGATAGGACAGAAGAATATATGTTACAAATTGAAATTTTGTAGTCATATGACTTAGTTAAATCTTTCAATACCATGGATGTATTGCATAGCACACACACACACACACACACACACACACACATACACACACACATATATATATATATATATATATATATATATATATATATATTAATTACTTAATTCTGTCGTTCAGTAGCTCTGTATATGGGTCAAGTGGCCTGGATGAGAATATTTACCTTCAGGGTTAACTGATGATGCAAGGAATAGACAAAATACAGTTCAAGAAGGTATTTCTTTGCCTTACATGTATGGGGCATTCAATAAGATAATACTGATTATCTTCATATGGATTATCACAGATACAAGCTGTACTTTCATTCAGGTGATCTTCATAGAGATGAGCGCAAATCTTGCTTTTCTTATTACGAAGTTGACAGTGGTTGATACTATCATATCTACTGCCATTCTAGAAGTATTTAGCTTTTTTAACAGCATTGTTCTTGAGTCATTTTCTGAAAGAGTGAAGGGAAGAAGTCTGCGTGTAATAAATATTATGATTATCTCAAAGATCTACAGTGGATGGAATGAATCTGTGTTTAATAGAGACGGTTCTTGGAGTTTAATACTGAAAAGTAAAATTCAGTAGAGAGTATTGATTTATGTGTTGATTATATGTAGCAAGTATATTGTCCACGTAGCTGCTTCTCAATTGAAGATTTTGAAGAATAGGACCAGTTTGCTATGATTTTTACGCTCTGATAATGATTCCCAGCTATTGTAAAGAACGTGGTATGGAGTACGTTTTTCTTCATAGCCCTGTTATAATTCTAGATGCATCCAGCTGTATACTTTCTAAGAGATCTAATTGTTCTTTCGTACAATTACATCAAACTATATTGCCAGGTTCCAAAATTGGACGTATAAAAGCCAATACATTTTTTCTAAGGTTTTTCTATCAAGTTGGTATTTGAGATCTACGGATATATAAGCAGCTTGCTGCATTAGTAAAGATGCTTACTAATATGTCGTCCCCATGTTGTGTCTGAACTTAAAGTCAGACCTAGGTGAGTATGACTGATGTTGTTTTCAATGATTATATAATGAAATTGAATATAATGTATGAAAGCATTTTGATTTGATTTTCTAGTGAATAAAACATTCTTAGTTTCTCTTGGATGCTGGTGTTTTATCTCGCCAGTTGCAAGCCAAGTTAGATATGTTTTGAAAGGTATTATTTAGAGAATCAGCATATATGATTAATGATAATTGACAAGTTAGTATTTAGAGTATCAGCTTATATGATTAATGATCATTACAAGGTAATATTTAGAGTATCAGCAAATATGATTAATGATCATTTACAAGGTAGTATTTAGAGTATCACATATATGATTAATGATCATTGGAAGTTAGTATTTAGAGTATCAGCATTTATGATTAATGATCATTACAAGGTAATATTTAGAGTATCAGCATATATGATTAATGATCATTGACAAGTTAGTATTTAGAGTATCAGCATATATGATTAATGATCATTACAAGGTAATATTTAGAGTATCAGCATATATGATTAATGATCATTGACAATTTAGTATTTAGAGTATCAGCAAATATGATTAATGATCATTTACAAGGTAGTATTTAGAGTATCAGCATATATGATTAATGATCATTGGAAGTTAGTATTTAGAGTATCAGCATATATGATTAATGATCATTACAAGGTAATATTTAGAGTATCAGCATATATGATTAATGATCATTGACAAGTTAGTATTTAGAGTATCAGCATATATGATTAATGATCATTACAAGGTAATATTTAGAGTATCAGCATATATGATTAATGAACATTACAAGGTAATATTTAGAGTATCAGCATATATGATTAATGATCATTACAAGGTAGTATTTAAAGTATCAGCATATATGATTAATGATCATTGACAAAAGCAAAGAGCGATGTGTCTTCTGGAAATAGTCGGATGCTACATTTAAGATTTTCAGTTATATTATTTATGTATAATAAAAATAAATATGGACCGAGGACAGAAACCTGAGGAACACCAGCCTGAATGGTCGTCCAGTTAGAGGCATACTCTTCACACATTAATCTTTGTTGTCTATTATCCAAATAACTGGTAAAACCAGTTGTAGAGATTTCCAGTAGTACCATGCTTCTGTATATTATAACTGGGGGTAAATCAAGCTTCTTTTCCACAGTTTATGTACCAGAAAAGTGGTTATCTAAGGGATGAAAGTAGAATTGATTATTCTGCACAATGGGTGGAGGGGGTTTGAGTGTCGTTTTTAAAATCAGTAATACTTTAATCTGTCCGACACCATTTGCCTGGGAGTTTTGATTTTTCTGAAGGAGTAAACTGGAGGGTGTTGTTGTATGTTTTTGTTGTTGTTGTTGTTTCTTTTTTTTATTAAATAATTTGCTTTAGATTCTCATATTAGCTTCAGTATGGTATTTATTTTGGCTCCAAAGGTGCTTCCGCGTATTTCCGAGTTCGCCATTTTAGCCTTGTGTTGTAGTCTGTTCCATTGATGTATTGCAAGTCTGGTTTGATTATTCATCCATGGTTTGTCATTAGGTCTAATCGTAACTATTGTACGGGGTATGAATTCACTGCAAGTAGAAATTAGAATAGACGTTAAGGTTACACGAAATAGTTGAATCCAGTCATGATTCTCAAATTAACCTTTAAGACCATCTTTATCAGCAGTCTTGAATTTTCAGAATGTTGTCTTATAAGCTGCACGTTTACAAGTTCGAAATGCTAACACGGACAATATTGTACAGTAGTTACCGTGGAAGGGTGGTTTTACTGAGAGAGTTGTAATAAGAGATAGGTTGCTTGTTATACATAGATGAAGACTTATCTTTGAGTTTGGAATTACCCTTTAGTAAATTTGACTCTGTAACGAGATAACTAAGACAACATCTGCTTAAAATGCTCTTTATATAGCTTCAGTCAGATACAGTTAGCATACCATGGTTGAAGTCACTAGTTACAATAAAGTCGTCAATATTTCCCCAGTAATTATTCAATAGACGAGTATGTCTATAGAATAGACCAATGAGAAATCTGTGAGTTAATTTCAGTACAGATATTTTCCAGATTATGATGCTCCAGATCAAATCTTCTTTTAAAGCGAACATTATCAATTTAACACAAATTAACAGTCACCCACCATGGCAGGTACGGTCGTTATGAATAGGCTATTGAAAACCATATATTGGTATCATTGTCAGTGACTGTAATATCACGTTTTGATTCTGATAGATAATGTCATTAAAATTAATATCTGCACTAATTTCATCTAATTTATGTTTTATTCTAGTAATATTTTCATGTGAAGTTTAATGTCAGATTGGGTATCAAAGTTATTTCTAGTACAGCTTGTGGATTGTTTTTAGTTTTTTTTCTACAAGCTATCCTGATACCATTATGGACACTACTGGTCATGACAATAACAGGAATGTTAACCATTGTCAGAGATATGATATGAAGGTATGAAGGAAGGTTAGTAGATTAGGGGAGTAATAGTAATTTCCAGTAAGACAGGTCAGATACTAAGATAAGTACTCTGTACGCGTGCAATGTTAAAGCTAGTTGAGCCATGACCCTATCAAAATGTATATGAAAGGCATCATTGGAGCAATTATCCATAACAATAAGATGTAAAATAAGATATATGTATATGTATGTCTGTATGTATGTATGTATGTGGTTTAACTGCAGTCTATATTGTGCCGACCAATAGGTAAGTTCTAAAAATGTAAAGATAAATAATTGCAACCAAAAAAAAACTTAAGAAGGATAAAAAAAATTGGAAAAGTTAGAAAACTTCCCAAAACTGAAAAGTAGAGAAACCTTAAGAACATGTCTGTACATATAGTACGTCATAACAAGGAGTGAGGCAAAATTTAGAAACATATTTAGTTTTTTTATATTAGTAGAATATTTAGAAAAGTATACAATAATTGATTAGAAGTTTATTATGATATTAACATGTAAATGCAAATTGTATCTAAATAGCCTGAAAAATCCATTCACAAAAGCAATGTAGGATTTTTACTCAAAAGTACTGTTTTCAAAGTGTATATTTCAATATCTAAATGAGTTTGAATATCCCAATATTATGCATTTTTTCTTAACATGACACTATTCCCATTATGAAGTTAGTATCAATTACATATGACAAAATAAAAAAGTTACACAAAACCCATATTACATTAGCAAACAAACAAACAAATAAACAAACAATTCACACAAATAAATTGGGGAAAAAGGAAGGAAGAACAAAAGGAAATATATAAGCCTATACAAAACAAATGTGAACTCTGTAAGAATATCAACATTCAGTGGTGTCTATGAAATTGTCAATCCAGGTATATTAGCATATACTATGTCGGTCAATCAAATGAATTATTTGCATTTGCTTATTTATTTATTTCAGATTATTTAACTGCTTTGTGGGAAGGATATAGAAAATATGAACGAATTCATAAAACACCTAACAAGCATAAAAAAGACGATGAAGCGAAAACGATTAAATGAATAAAATATGAATATATTACTGATTTCCTGTTGAATGAACACATTTTGTTTTTTATATAGGAACCAGTACATGGACATATTCATTTATATATATATATATATATATATATATATATATATATATATATATATATATATATATATATATATATATATATATATATAATTTCGCACGTCTCTGCGTCCATTATTTTGTGAATTCAACCCTTTATCTGTGATGCGCATTATGTAGACGTGGGTTTGACTTGCACAGACTGGTGGTTTTGCTAGAATGGTTACACTGCCGTATGCCAACAAATTCATATTTAACATGGTTATATATGCTAATCATTTAAACCACATGCAAACTGACGTCTTGACCAGATGTGATTTGCCTGAAAATCGCTGAAATCAATATATCAAATTGATTCTATCCAGCTGAAAGTGTCCAAAGAGGCTTTTCTTTTTTCACACCGTCAACCATCGGAATGGAGTAAAATTAACATATAGAAAGAAATTTCAAGTGGTAATAAAGTCAGCAGTGCACGCATCATGACTTGCTGCGACCACGGTAGGAACGTTGTCAAAGTTGATATCTGTATATCTCTGACTCTCACAAAATAAATACAGTGCAACGAAATAGTAGTAATTTTAAAAGTATCACATTCTATATGCATTGAGTGATTCTCATCTACATATCATCATATGCTTTCTTTAAAACAACAGATTCAGGTTGCTATTTAAAGCCTCTGTAAAAGTAAAGGAACACATCAGCAGTGAGAAATGACCACACCATACTTTCTGGCAGTGGTCTACTGGCCATTGGGCATACCGGGACAAATCCCAGTGGGCCGCCGCAAAAAAATTCGTTTTTACCGGTGTTTTACTGGTGTGAGCAAAACCCCGGGCCTGTCCCGGCAGACCGCCGCATCAGTGGGCCGGTGGGCCGAAAAAAAAAATCCGTAAGTCAGGGCCGAGTTGCTTACCCAGTTCACTACTGCTGGCTGGCACAAGAGTAAAGCACATTCTGTAAATTTAATTCAGTATAAAAAATGAAGACAATCTTTTATTTATCTACATTATGCCTGTCTTTATTTCACGGGCAATCCATCTTAACCATCTAAATTTGCTGTGAATTACTAGAAATTGGTGGATAGTTCCTTTCATTGGATTATGAAAAGCAGTGGCAGCGCGAGAGTTTGAGGCGCCCGAGGACAATGTTCTTTAGTGGCGCCCCTACTTTGCCACAGACAACAGTTTTTATGTCAGTTGCCAACCTCCAACCCCCATCTAAGCCCTGAAACCGGGGGTTAAATGGGGCTTAGATGGGGGCGGAGGGTGGTGTTGGCAAAAAAAGTTCCCGACGGCGCCCCCACCCCTCTCTAGCCAGGCTCCTGGAGGAAATTCATCTCCACCCCACCTCGCGCCGCCACTGATTGGAAGAGTATAGATGATATCACAGCAAGATTTGGCTCAAATGAAGAAATAATTTTAATGTTAATTTACATTAAATATTATAATTTGCATAGTGTAAAATTACTGAAGAACAAAAAAACATTTTTTCTATTAAAAGAATAAAACGGAAGCCATGCGAAATATTGACCCATCAAAATCTGACCTGGCCCCCTTAGAAAATATCAAGAGGCGATTGATCACATACCCTTGTATCCTAAATTGAATCCGGAGTCACGATGGTTTCATTTTTATTTTATTTTTTAGCTTCCTGATATATCAGCACAAACTATACAAAATATATGATTATGAGCAATATTACTTAGTTTACTCTTTCTCTTACAAAACGAAGAAATGAACTTATTGCAATACAGTATTTTCGAAATTTATTTTTTTAAAAGATCGGCTTATTTTTTGCGATTTGTTTAAATATCGGCTTATTTTTTGCGATTTGGTAATACGAGTAATTTTATGAGAAGAAACAGCATTTTTTCTTTCATGCTGTTTTTGAGAAGTAAATAATAATCTTTGCGATTACTAGCTAAATACATAAATTCGATAACAGACGAAAGAAAGAATTATACAAACGTTGGGCTCAAAAATGTTTTAATCACCTGTAGTTCTTTCTCTTCCTTTTTAATTGCGTTGTAATAAACACTTCGCTATGTAGTAAACGGCATCGTTTACATTAAACACGCTACAACATACCGAAATTTAGTCATGATAGAAGTTAGAGCACTTATTTATTTATTTATCTGTTTATTTATTTCCCTCTGTCGCGAAATTATTCTTGCACTAACGAAAAAAATACTATGAATAACCTAAACGTTTTGATACGCACAATATCTGACAACTTTTAAGTAATTATTTAATTCATTACTTATTTAGCTCATTCGTTTGTTCATATATTTGCTATCTACATGGTGAAAGTTTTCAAAAAAAAAAAAAATTTAGGGAATTAGTGAGCAAAATATACGTGAAGGTAAGAAAATTATGCTTTTGAACTGACATGACAAATAAGGCGAAAATATTTCATGAAAATGTCTTTGGTTGACAACTAGATGACATTAGTTAAATAATTCAAAATGTAGACCAAGCCTATAAACAATCGAGAAAAGAAAACATCCTTAATGAATTACTGCCTCGAGTTAAAAAAAAAATAATCAGATGAAATTATTCAAGAAAAAAAACAAAACATGACAACATTGAAACGTTAGGGTACCCAAGTCACCAAAGATTGTTTAACTGCAATGCACTTATACTTAGATACTGGTGGAAATAAGTGACATTTACAGTAAATGTGTACAAATACAATTTCTGTAGACCTATCCAGTCGAAAGTTGTTCAATACTGACCACTGCGTCTTACAAAACGCTTTCGCCATTAAGGTACTGATTACGGGTACTGATTACATATGTGCCTGACCCGAGAAAAATTGAATAAAAAACATATTTACTCCTTTATTATTACGAAAAAGCTTTTACTTTTGCTCAGAAAGCTTCGAATTTGTACTCTTAAACATTGGAGTAAACAGTTACATCAGAAGTGAAGTAAACAATTACATTTTAATTACGACACTTAAGTTTACTGAATTTCATTATCCGTAATTTGAAAAGTCATTGCACATGAACATTTAACAACACCTATCCCGGTAATTAAATGATATTTTTATTTAAAACTTTCAAATCTTAATTACCAGAGGAATTCAGAAATGTGAAAAATTATCTGTCCAAGAACAAGACCGATATGCCCAAGTCATCGGAAAATCACCCATTTGAAACACAATGATATGATGGTTTCAATTTTTACATCCTGATATATCATCACAAACTGGAAAGAAAACAATATGCTGATGTACATTATGATTACTTTCCTCCTTCTGTAACAAGTTGAAGAAATGAACTTATTACAATACAGTAAAAAAACATCGTTGAAATATCGGTTTATTTTGCGATTTTGTCATACGAGTAATTTTGGGGAAAATATAAAAAATTTCTTGCGATTACTAGCTCAATATATGAATTCGATTAACAATTATAAGAGAAAGAACCATACAGAGATGTTGGGGTTACAAGTGTTTTCATCACCCGTAGTTTATCTTCCCTGCTTTTTAATTTCGTTGTACTAAACACTTTCCTGTGTAGTGAACAACATCGTTTACACTAAACATGTTGAAACATACTGAAATCCAGTCATGATGAAAGTGTGAGTATTTATTTATGTATTTCCTTGTGCAGTAAAATTATTCTTGCAATATCGCAAAATAATATGAAAAACCTAAAAACATTTATAGACAATATAGTTATATATCTTGTCAGTCTTCAGTTCATTTAAAATTTTCATATTCAAGGGTGTACTGAACATAATTATATTTACTGATCGATTACTTAATTAATGTATTTGTTTAGTTCATTACGTATTTAATTGATTCATGTGTTTAGAAATTCGCTTAAATACCTACTACGTGATAATTTTCACAAATACTTAAAACAATTCACAATTCATGAACAATAAATACGTGAACGAAAGTGAAAATTATGACTAGCTGACATGATAAGGCGAACATCTTTAATGAAAAATTTCTCTTTGCAGACAATTTGATCAAATAAGTTAAATAACTGAAACTTTAGAACTACGATATAAACAAATGTGGAAGAGAAAACTCATCCATGAATTACTAACTCGGATTGAAAAACGAACTGATCAGACGACATTATTCGGGAAAAGGCCCAGACTATAACAACAATGAAAGTTTAGGACACCAAATTAACCAAGTGCTGTTTCACTGCGATGCACTTTTAATATAAGTACTTGTGCAAATAAATAAGTAACTGTGCACTATTGCAGTTTTTATTGTACCGAGCGCTGGGCGAGATCAGCACCGTAATGGCGAATTGTCAAGTGATACAAATATGGCCGAGCCCTAAAACCGTAATGAAAAGGTCTATACTCGGCGAACTCAGACAGAGTATTAGATCATTGGATATAATGCTAATAGACTAGTACCAATAAGTCGCTGTAGCTTTCAGCTCATCGCTGTTATGTAATGAGAGCGTCACCGCCGTGAATCATGTTCAGAATTGCGCCTGTTGTGGAACAGTGTTTTGAAATTGAAATAGTTGTCCATAACCTTTATACTGTTTCATCGTAATACATAAAAAGCATGAACAAATTAACTGCGGTGCATACATACATACATACATACATACATACATACATACATACATACATACATACATACATACATGCATACATACATACATACATACATACATACAACGCGAGCCATCATTGTTATGTTCGACATTATGTGTGTACAATTTTAATCACGTAATGTGTGTGTGGATGTTTGTAGTGAAAAAGCGTGTGACAACAGATAAGTGGCAGAATACTGTGAAGATACACTACTTTTTCTTTTAAAACTTTCGGACAAGTATCAGACTTATCTTTGAAATTTTCACTTAGACAAAATGCGTCTCTTGTGCAAACATTAAATTCAGGCTTCCAGATATGGGTGTATAGAACGTTTTGATACGTGTAAGATGTATGTTAAGATACTTGAAAAATGCCCACGTAAATCAGCATACAATATGGCCGGTGCAAAGTAGAGCATGGGTAGGTATACCTGTCCGTGTAACTAGTGCAGCTAATGCGGTTAGTTCACCCGACGAAAAATTTCGTTCTTTGTTTGATTAATTGTTGCACAGGATGTTGTCAAAATGCCAGAACGGGGAGGAAAAACAGGAAATATCTTAAACAAGCAGGACAAAAACAAATAAGTGAGCAGGGGACTAACCTGCCTAGAGTTGGCGAAGATGCAGGTGAGACATTTTATCGTACGCTGGATTGATGTTTCCCCCGCTAACCTACAATCCGTACATTCATACGGCGAGAGTTACAATCAAAAGGGGAGGAAGTCTTAGAACCAGATACGAAAAATTTGAAGTCTATTGAAACCATATTAAATAAACTAACTGCAAGTCAGGAAAAAATGACTTTCTGAGACTATATGGATAACAAACACAAGTCTCTAATAACGGATTGTGTGCTCAAGTCCACCCTGGACAAGGCTTTAGTAAAGATTACAGACGATATTCTTAATAAAGTTGACGAAGTCAACAAAAAAGTTTAAAAACTGAGAAAGGACGTCTTTTGAATACCAGACTGAAAATATAAAAAAAACAGTTAAAACAGAAGATTCTGGTGTTAGAATCAGGGAAAGAGGCAAAGAAAACAGTGATAGAAGGTCTGCAGACTCAGAATAAAGCTATAAGGAAACAGATCAATGAACAGGAACAATATATGAAGACAAATAATGTAATTATTTATGGCTTAAACGATAGAGATACGAATGAATCAGTGGACATTTGTGCAGGAAGGTTGGTGGTCATGCTCAGGAATAAATTGGGTATGCGGATCTCAGTTGATAGCTCATCGCTTGAACCAGTTTACCGAATCAGCCAACACACACGTAATCTGCCAATTCATTTCGAGGAGGAAAAGGTTGGAGGCAATTGTGAGAAGGAAACATTTCACTTTATGGAAAGATTGAAGTCGCATGAATTCATCGAATCAGTGTGGTTTTCTGACGGGAGAATTTGTGCAAAATTGAAACTAACAGAGTGATCAGACTAAAAACTAGGGACGTACACAGTTTGGTGATCGTTTGTTATCGGACAGTGAACAAGTGTTCACCTGTAGTTTCAATTCAGTCTGACTTGTTTCATAGTTTTGTTTCCAATTTTTTTTCTATGAATCTTGAATGATCTTTTGATTTTGTATACAGTCACTTAATTTAAACACAATGAACTACATTTAATTTCAATCGCATTTCTCCTGTGAATAGGGTTCAAAGGTTTTTCATAAGGGAGGTAGTGCCCGGTCCAGGGAGGTTTCACTGTATTAATTAATATGTTTATGTCTATAAATAGATGTGCATGTATAGGTAAGTAGATGTTTGTATTTATGTATGTGTATGCTTCTATGCATGTATGTTTTTTATGTATGTGTGTACGGGTATTTGTATGTATGTACGTATTTGTACATATGAATGTGTATGCATATATATACTATATTTTTGTATAGATTTATGCATAAAGTTAAGTTTGCATAGAGGAATGGAAGGACGGATAACTAAAACCATAAAAGTAGAAATGTAAGAATATGAAAATACTATATGTAATATATGTGTATACAAAAATAAAAAATAAAATCAGGCAATGTAAATTTTCCGTCCATTTTTCTGCCATGCCGTCTCCAGATGAAACAATTTTTAGCATGTGTTTGTTTTTCCTAAACCGGATGTTCTCCACTTTGCCTCTAGAACAATTCTTGACCGAAGCGGAGCCAACTTCAGGGTGAAAAAGAAAATATGTGGCATGAAGACAATGTTTATTTAAATTTATTTCTCATTCATATGAATTTATCATTGTATCCTTGAAGAATAGGGATATATTTCATGAAGCGAATATTAGAGATTGTGGGGTTTTGCTGGAAACTTATTTACCTTGAGAACTGACGTTGCAACGTTCTAATTAATAATGCATGCTGCTGTATTCTATAATGTATTTATTATGTCCCATGAACAAAAGTTTCTAATATAATTATAAAAATGTCACCAAATTTACACGATCTTTACTAAGCCATACTACGCTGGTCGTCAAAACAGGAATGGAAATATATACGAGGCAATGACCATAATTACCTATGGCGGTCTGAGCTACAGTTGTTACGTCCTATCATGTTCATTCGCCAGATATTACATACCAGTCCTTGCACTTTTCTGGACATACGCAATGTATAGTGCTCTATCAATGTGGCCTTCTTTCCATGTACCGTGTAACTTTCTGGAACACAATAACTACACTGCAACGTACATATACTAATCTGATCTCGACTTTCCACCAAATTTACATCTGACTGCAGATAAAATATGTCCATGCCGCTAGTCATTCATGAAAACATTCACCAGTGCTCAAGTTAGATTGCGTTCAATCAATGATAGGTCAAAGTCCCCGCCTTTCAATCGTAAAATTGCCCATTGTCATTAGTTCAATTATTATTTAATAAAAATACTTATTTATTAATATTATAAAAAAACGGACACATAATAATGAGCATCTTATTTGCATATATTTCACAATAGTGACTCTTAGTTGAACACGGTGAGCCAACAGCCAGAACAGCTTATCGGTACTGTTCTAATAGCGTCTGATTTACTCAAAAAGGCAGTGCTCTACGGTATACTCAGGACGTCACTAAAAGTCTCAAACTGCTTCTCAGATAACGTTGATCAAAAACGCCACTGCCTGTATAGAACGTTTAACCTCGATGTCAGCCTGGTTTTAGAATTGTAACTGAAGTCGTTCTTTTCTATGAAAGTTGACCCATAAAAGTTATTACATGAACGATTTCAGTGCTAGACCCACATTATAAAAATATTATGTTACTTTTTGTGAATTCCTTGGAAAATGAGTTTGTGTGTTTTGTAAGGTTTAACGCCATTTTTCAGCACATGGTAGGCTATACATGGCAACCAGTATATCTGGTGGAGGAAGAACCCAGAAAGGCACCTACCCACGGGATGATACTGGCAAGCTTTCTCACGTACCCACGCTGGTTGAGCCGATACTCGAACTCACGCGGACAGATGTGAGATGTCTGTGTGATCTGTAAAGGCGAGCGCCTTAGACCACTAAGCCACCCTGGGTCAAATCGCTCGTGGCCCTGAAAAGGGTACTTGTAAAACTATTTATCTACAAAAGGTATTAAAATTCTGAGAAAGCTCGAGTGGGGAAATTTTCCTTTAATATTACAAGACAGACTAAATGATGTCTGGCTCTCCGAATCCGATCACGTCATCACTTATATAGCTCAAACTAGGATTGGTCATCATTTATGGAACGGAAAATAGATCGAAGATTGTAAAACACTCCAAAGAAAGAAAAAGTTCTTAATGTACTTTCGTCAATACCAGTATTGGTACGTCCACTCTATGCACGAAGATGGAATTCATCTTTGTAAAGAATCCATCGATTCAAAGATATATGTGCCAATGGTTGCGCACCAGACATAATGGTGTATATGTCATGGATATTTGGAGGCGGAACATATACATCAAATCAATACTTCAATATTTCATTTGCATAAAAGTTATTTTGGGGTAGCCCTTTTTCTTCACATATTTATGGAATTCCAGCATTATTTTATCGAAACAACCCTATGATAAATATAATAAAATATCAGAACCTAGTAAAAAGACTAAAAACTATTTTAAAAAACGGAACAAATATAAATTTATTATCTATTCAGTATATTGGCTTGAAGAATAAAATAAACATGTTCTGCTACATGCCATGCAATAAATGGATTTGAACCATATATTCTGATTTGAATTCGATCTGACACAGAAACGTCATGTCCCCGAGCTTGTGTCGTTAGCCAGTTCCTTAGCAGCACAATCCCCTTCACCCCTAGCCACGACCTCAAATAAGTACCAAAGAAATCTACCACCGTTATCTACAGCCGTAAACAAACTTAAATCACATATATAACTCTAGCGGTATAGGAGGAGCTTCAGAAAAATTACAGTTAAACATATCAACGCATGGACAGGTACAATCGCTCAGTGTTCATTCTTTATTTTGTATACTACAAGATCGTACGAGCACATGAAACAGGCTATTACAATATCTAACATGAATATGACAACTACAAAATCGTACGAACACATGAAATAGGTTATTGCAATATTTAATCTGAATATGACAACTACAAAATCGTACGAAAACATGAAACACGCTATTGCAATATTTAACATGAATATGACTTCTGTCATTTTGAATTGGGTTTCGGTATGAAAGCACCAAGCATGAGCTCGGCAACCCAATCAGGTAAAAGAGAAAGTGGACGGAAAAACAGATTAGCATCCCATCCAACCATGTACCGGGTCTTTGGAAATGTAGCAGTTAGCGCATGCGTATACGCGTCCACAACTTTGTGCACGTTCGGCGAGTTCATCAGCTGGAGAAAAGATGTTCCTCTCGTTATGACTGAAACCAAGTAAAAAGGTTAGTTTTCGTAAATGATGTCAACAAAAGCGTCAGAGAGAGAGAGAGAGAGAAAGATAGAGGGGAGGGAGAACTCTAATAGCTGTAGGAAGTAAAATGAGAAACTGAGATGTGCTATTTTACAAAAATCTTAAAATTTGTACACTAATTAAAATACTCATCTTTAAATATTACACAGTATTTGCATATAAAAAAATGTAACGCTTTCGGGAATTGGCTGATGAGATGCAATGGGAAACAAATTCATTTATGCGTGAACAATACGGTATTAAAAAATAAAATTCAATATAAAGGTGATCGATTACTTACTCTCTTTTATTAGTGTTGACTTAAACTGAGTCTGAATTAGTGTTGACTTAAACCGAGTCTGAATTAGTGTTGACTTAAACCAAGTCTGAAATCTGAACCAAATTAAATGAATTTATGAAACATTTGTTGTATTTATATCACACAGAATCAGACTATGTGCACAGTACGCTACAGAATAAAGCAAACTGAACCTTAAATCTATCCAATGAACTTCGGATGAAAATACTTTCTACTACGTTACTGTATTATTTATTCTGAATGTCTTACTTCTCTGTTTATATTCTGGACCATAAGCTTGTTGTATTTCCGGATCCAGTCGGGTATACTTATTTTCTATATCCTTTCTGAACAGCTCATTAGTAGCAAAACCCGTCTGGAAGAAACCTGGCTCAATCACGTGGACGCTTACTCCAAATGGTTTCAGCTGATACCTACACAAAAAGAACTGCATATTTTCTACTTCTGCTTCTGTTACTGTTACTACTACTACTACCACCACCACCACCATCAGATTATCATCCTTGACATTCAAATATAAAGTTGTCGAAGTGAAGATATGTCAGCCACTAAGTTAAAAGCAAGCTTAGAGAACATACTGGAGTCCTAAAAAACAAGCTTAGAGAATATACTGGAGTCCTAAGTCAGTCTTCCTTGGTTCATCCTTCCATATCTCTTTCCATAATTTTCAAAATAACAAGCATAGTTAAGCAAGTCATCTGGTTTTCTTTTATGTCCCATTGTAATATATATATATATATATATATATATATATATATATATATATATATATATATATATATATATGTCAGGCATCAGCAAACAGGTCGTAAACAAATCTTTGACACAGTTGTACCCATGTCAATACTTCTTGCCTATTTAGATGACATATAATTATTACTATTATTATTGTTGTTATTATTATCTCTTTTTCACTGTCCCGTTAGAACATTCTCATTACATATTTTCTTTACTACCTTCTCCACGCATAACATTATCGGGATATAATTTTATTACATGTTACATTTTCTGGTCTCAGATGACGTTGTTTTTCGCTACGCACAGCTTTCGTCCTTTGTCTTTAGTGTGGAATTAGATCAAATTATTTTGATTATCTGTACAGAAAACGCACATTTACGCGGATACTCCAACACAAAACTGACATGTAGTTTAAACAGTTACAAATGTTCTGTCTGTCTGTCTGTCTGTCTGTATGTTTCTCTCTCTCTCTCTCTCTCTCTCTCTATATATATATATATATATATATATATATATATATATATATATATATATATATATATATATATATATATATATATTGGTGTGTGTGACTTTGTCTGTCTGTTTGCTAGTGCCTTGAAAGGGAATCTATATACTTTTATTCATTTAACACAGATAACGTCTTGACGTCAATATACATTTACATGTACTCCTTAATCTCATTTGTATAGGTATTTATTTTATGATATTAAACAAAATCAATGTCTGGCAGCGCTCACAACATAACATACAGAATATTATGTAACCAGTACTTACTGAACTTGCGACATATATATTTTTTCATTCGATATGTAAAATCAAATTATAAGCATTTGCCTGTAGGAGGCTACCATTATCTAACTCCAATTACTCCATATGGTAAATTCCTGTGAATGTTTATATTTCTGTTTTTAACACAATTTACTGTTGTGCGAGGCACCACCCTAACCTCAGCTTCAAGTAAACACGGTGAATTCAGAATCAAGGTCTGGAGGGGATTTAGAAGGAGCTCAGAGGGTTTAGTTGATTTCTCTTCCCTTTATTTCCGGTTTAGATGATACTTCTTATTTTGTTAATAGATCTAGATGGCCATTGTAAGGAAAACAAGCCACCCGCTTCTAAAAACAAACCCTGCCAAAACTAGAAATATACCCATAAGTCACAGGTGCCGCAGTCAATACGGTGCAATTTAAGAAAGCTTGGTCAAATACGTATGTGCGAAGTTCTAAGTCAGTGATATTTTGTCAACAATTTTGAAAAGTGAATGATTGGTCCTTTTTATACAAAGCCTCAGAATAAACTGAATTTGAATCCACTAACTCCTTCAAAAGTTATTGAGTGTAAACGAAATTCGTGACAGGACGGACGGGCGTGGGTAACACTATATGCCCCAACCTATATAATATGGCGGTGGCATGAAAAAAAATTATCGATCCGATCCGACCATGAACTTTATTTGCTGGAATAATTATAGTACCTTAGTACACCAGAGTATCCTTCCACTGCGAATTTTGACATGACATAAGGGGCCGTGGCTGCCGGAAATCGTCCCATGACGCTCGCCATGTTGACTATTCTACCGTGTGTTTTTCGGACGAGGGGAAGAAATGCTTTAGTGACATCGACCATCCCAAATGTGTTGACTGCCATGACTTGATCATAGTCAGCCCTTGTCAACCACTCGACTGGACCAACCTCACCTAGTATTCCCGCGTTGTTTACTAGTCCCCAAATTCCTTAAAACAAAGACGAACTACTTTAAGGCAAAAAGTCTATTTGAAATGTTTAAACTTCATCGATATTACCATAATTGTACATGAAATACTTACAACTTAAATTATATCATTTTCTCAGCTCAGATATTGGTGAAAAGTGATCTTTAAGGTGTAAGAATTTTCAAGTATAGTTAACGCGATATAAACAACTTTAACGCGTTAGTTGCGGTATCTAACGTGCAAGAGATTTAAGTTCTATTCAGTCGGAGCAGGTTTTAGATGCGTTTCTTGATGCTATAAATGTACGATCTTATTCTCTGAAATTTTTAACTCGTTAGAAATAATCTCTAACGCATTAGATATTTTAACGCAGTAGGAGAATATTCTAATGCGTAAGAAGCATTTTATAACACGTTAGCTGCAAAATCTAATGTGTTAGTGATCAAAGTTTTATCCATCAGAAAGTTTTATATCTTTTTAGTAGAATATAAGGCAGACTGTTGCATAATACCTGGACATGGATATCTGTCTCAGTTTTAATATAAATAGCATCTTTGTCATGGATAAATAATGATTTTCATATACATGCCATCACAATAAACAATATCTTCTGCATATGTTTTTTATTTTTTTATATGAATCATTATTCTACGTACAAGTATTTTCTTATAAAGATAGAATACACTACTGGATAATTAAAAACAGTATTGTCTTAGAGTTTAAGACTACTATTACCTTGGTTGCAATATGCATGCAATTGACCTATTAAAATAGGAGTATTAGATCTCACAAAAAAACATAGATTTAATTACAAAGCTTATCACGAATAATCTTCACAATGCTTCTTTTGTCATATTCTTTACATGTGCGATCAAAGCAGTGAGTTGCAGATTAGCCATAGAAATATTTACTAAATTTGAAACATTCTATATCAGTAAGACGGTCGAGCCTCCTAAACAAACAGTTACGCATGGGTGAAACAGCTGGCTCAGTTGTAGAAATTTAAATTACATGGATAAGAATGGAACCTTACCTTCACCGCCGTAATTGCATTCCCACATTGGCAAAGGACTACTGACGCTACTAGCTGTATCATGGAAATACGTGTTACTGACCGAAAATGGTGTGATGACACGATTGATTGATAATTGAATTAACGTCGTGTGCGTGCATTCGGGCATGTACGACGATTTACCCCCACAGCGTGCGAAGCACGCATAGGGGGGTTCAGTGGTCAGGTGTGTTGACAGTTTGCAACCACCTGACTCTTTACTAATTAAGTACACCCCTCCAGTGCAGCATGGTTCCCCACAATTAAGGGGGTTAATTTAATGCGCGCTATTGGAGGATCTGTACAATTAACACACCCCACCATCAATGCATGTTTCCTCACAAACGGGGGTTCATTTAAGGCTTGATATTGGGTGGTGTGTTAATACCTGTACATAGGACTAGAACCACAATGTTTACAGGTATACAGGAATACAAGTGCGCGATAGCGCACTTATTTGCATAATTGCTTCAAGGGCTCAGTCTGGAGTGGCAGGCAGCACGGACTAGGCAAGCGAAAGCGCGAAGCGTGACGATAGCTGAAACGCCAGGAACGTACATGATCAAATTCTGCTGAGTTAACTAAGTCGGGCTGTCCCTAATACCAATAAAGTGTTAGCCATTTATTCAATTATGACAATACTTCAAGTTTCAAAGAATTTTCCATTTAACGCGATTATTCCAGTTGTAAAAAAATTTGGGTACAAAGTGTACATATTATTTTCAAAAACAATACCAATCTTTGAGTAAGAATTACTCATATCTTTTTCGTATCACGCACACTACAATTTTGAGTTGTAATTTTTAGAAGGTGGTTCAAAATTGATCAAATTTGTGTTTTAAAAGAGTATAATCAAAAGGGGTTTTCGAAAAAATGCCAAATTGAAAACCCCATTGATTCAGGCAATGTATTAGCCCTTAAAAGTACTATATAGCCCTTAAAAGGACTATTATTAACAGCAGGTGGTCCCCGGTAGAGAAGCTCTGTCGAACTGCTGTGTCAGCTCTTTCTTTATCACGGTTTTTGACACGGTTTATTTACAACTATATATGGCATACTTCTACGAGTGAAATGCCCTTTACACAATTTAACTAATGAGAGTACAATCAATAAATTATGTAAAGTGTAGAATACACACCTTAGAATGAAAACCTTTGGTAAACATCACACTGTTCAACGTGTATTAATGACATTAAATTTTTCTGACGTTTTTTGACTATTCTAAATGCTGACATGAAAAAATTTTGCCTGTAAAAGTACAATTTGCGATGTTTTTTCTTCTCCCTTCTTTCTTTTTTACCAACTTTAATAAAGTAATCACCATCATGCTGACACCGCTTTGTATATTGCGAAACTAAATAACGCCCACTTGAACCATTTGCATATTTCTGTCAGGGCGCATATTCTCACCTGACTTCATATGTACGAATGATTCTGATTGGATATCTGAATCATTTCAAATCCGACGCGTTGGAAATGACTTTCATTGACTTCTAATGCGTTAGTTAGTCTTTTCCAAAGTATAAAACTAACGCGTTAGATTTTTGTTCATAGTAACACGTAAGAAATGAACATTAACGCCTTAGAATCTAACGTGTTGAAAACACATTCTAACGTGTTGAAAACACATTCCAACGTGTTCAGAACACATTCTAACGTGTTAAAAGTAACATTTGCAACTTCTAATGCGTTTAGTTCATCACGGTTTCACACGAACAGCCGTTGATAACCGGAAAATCCTGGAGAAGCTAAAAACAACGGATGAACGACTACTGACCCTTGAACGTGTCGGAAACGGAAATCGAACCCGGAAACTAAAAAATGCAAATAGTTTCGCTATCCAACTATATTACACTGGGCTGTTGTCGTTTCATCCCTGCTTGCGTTTCCTATATCAAATCATTATATGTACTTTCACAAATTCAGTTTAAGAGAGTTGAGAAATTTAATACAGCCTTTACTTTTAAGTAAAAGAACAGACACTACACTTTATTTTCATTTTTTGGGGGAAACGCTTTTAATTTCTTCAAGGATAGACAAGGAAGCCATGCAGTTTAAAAGTTATTACAAATTTATCTGCATTGATTTCTTCTCTTACAAGTTTATCGAACAACTAGGGCTTAAAATCGAAAAAAAGTTTGAATTTCTGTCATCAAGTGCTTTTGGGTTACAAAATCCAGACCAGTACTACAAACAAAGAAATAAAGGTCACGGAGTCCTTTCTTCAATCCTCAGATACATTGCCCATTAGATTCTGTGTGTACTGGTTAAAATGTGACAGAATTGCTCTAATTGCAACATGCATGCTAATAAGCTTAGACAGACTTTATTGTTAACATCATTTTTTACATATAACTTCAGATTTAATTGTTTTTTTATGAAAGATTGGTCCGTCATTTCTTTCAGAGCTAATGTTAGAACATCTACGGATGACTTACAAACAATCAAACCATTTATAAAACATTGTTTTCTAGATGAAACGCGCGTTTATGGTCTACCATCTACATACGTGCAAGATGTGCTACCTAAAGCAGCCATTTCATCACATGCGTTTGAATTCACATTAACAGCTAATGGGTAAATACGTCATTCTTTATAAAGAATAATACCTTATTAACATATCACACGGGGTGGAGTTGAGTGGTATTGAATGGGAGAGATGTCTCCTCCTTCTCATAAGCATACTATTTTTTTTACCACATCGATTTCTTATGAACATAATCGAAACTAATTAAAGTACATTGTAAGTACAAGCTGAAACTTGCAAAAGAAAAGGTGAAGCAATTCCAAAAACCCACTATATATGTTACAAAGTGAGAATCACCTAGGTGTCAAAGTAGCATACCTGACATGCTCAGACATTGTTTCAATGTAGCAGTATCTACCCCTACGTAATGAATCACATGTACCACCTGAACATAACTCACGCCTTGTATGCGATAATATTGTCAGTGGTTCAATGGGATCATCAGAAGCGGTAATTGATTAATAGTTGTCAATAGGTTAATTAAGCAAGAAGAAAAAGAGTCTCCAACCTTTACCTGAATCTGACGGAAGTTTTGATTTGACCAGCTTAGCAGACTTCTGGATGCTTTCAGCGCTAGTTACATCTAAATCCATGGTAATCAGTCTGTTGGAGCAAGTCTTCCGCAACTCTATGGCTCCCTTTTCGGTGAAACACCCAGCAAACACGTGGAAATCCATGTGGTCCAGGCGCTTAGCAAGCATGTGACCGAAGCCACTATCACATCCGGTTATAACAACATATTTGCTTGAGTATTTCCATACGGGGATTTGCCGCATAAGCCAGTGCAGAATATAGAGGGCAGCACAACAAATAATGGTGAACCAAATCATCATCTGAAATTCTTTTTTAAACAGAAAAGAATGAGTCATATCGCAAATACTGACCTGAAAACATGCTCCTTTATCCTATTCAGCCTTCCGAGGCCTAAAGCATAGTGGTGACACTCGTTTTGCACTTCATCGGTACCAGGTTTGATTCCAGTAGCTGACATATGTAACAGTTAGTGGACGATCTTCAAGATCGTTTGTTTCTCCAGGTTCCAAAGTTTCTTCCATCTCAAAGACAAACTAACGTCACCACCCATGAACGTTAAAAGCATTTTTGATGCGTTATTTTAACCTGTACAATTGTTAAAGGTATTGATCCGTGTTAAGAGGCGCTTTCTACGCGATATAACTAGAGAAATGTCGATGGTTCGTAAATCTCGATGATTTTTAATTATTATCAAATTCGAAAAAGTGTCATCTTCAATATTCAGTCTATCCTACCCACCAACCACCACCACCCGTCCGGGACCCAGGGGTCGTAACTTGAAACTTCAAATAAAAACGTTTAATTAAAACAAGCAAATTCAGAAAATTTTTGTCCACCGCCTACTCTGGTGTAGTCACCAAAAGTATTCAAAAATGAAATATGCCTGTGATACTTGTAACACTGCTGTGGAGATATTATGTGGACATGGAGGAATGTAGCAAAGTTTTCTGCCTTATCTCAAAGGGTATTAGATAAAAAGAGCACAAAAGGGGAAGAAATTGATCAGTGACCCTCATCTTGATCAAAAAATCTTGACTATGATACATGAGATGCCATCAAATAGAGAAACGTAAGTGTGCTATGGTCCATCTCTGAACCTCAAAAAGCTTTTAAGATATACAGCAGAATTACAAAAGCAACCACGAAATATATACTTGCGACCTTGACTTTGAAGATAGGACAATAAATGTGAAATACAGCACATCTTGTAGTTACAGTATACAAGTATACCAAATTTCATTCATTGGTCTTAATCGGCTCGTACCTTATAGAGCGGATGGGAAAATGCGAAAATATTGGCATGTGACGTAGACATTTAAGATATGACCCACAATGAGGTACGTGAAAGATGTAGTAAGTTTCATCCATTAATCTCAAATGGCTCTAAGACCCACGACCTTGAGTTAGTAGATAATACATACCTGCTAATGATGATGTATAAGTATACCAAGTTTAATTTCTAAATCTCAAATGTGATGGAAAACTTAAAATACTGACCCAATACCATGACCCTGAAGATACTACCCGCAATGTGGTATAGCAGAAGACGCTTTCTAATGATAATGTATAAGTATACAAAGTTTCATGCCTAAAGATAAAATGACTCAAAAGATATATATCGGAAAGTGTGATGAAAAACTTAATATATTGAGCCATGACCTTGACCTTGAAGATACGACCACAAATGTAGTACACAGAATATCTTTTAATGATACTATATAAGTATGCCAAGTTTCATCCCTTTATCTATAACAGATCCGTAGTTATAGACCGAAATTTAAAATGTGACGGAAAACTTAGAATATTAAGTAGTGACGTTGAACTTGAAGATATGATCCCTAATCTGGTAGGCAACAGAGTTTCTAATGATGATGCAGAGTAATACCAAGTTTCAGTTTCATCCCTTAAACTCAAATAACTCAAACGTTATGGAGCGGAATGGAAAGGCTGATGGAAAACTTAAAATACTGATCCGTGACCTTGACCTTGAAAAAACTATCTCCATTGTGGTATGCAACACACCTTATAAGGATGATGTATAAGTAAACCAAGTGTCATCATTTAATCTCAAACAGCTCCAAAGTTATAGAGTGGAATGGAAAGTGTGAGGGAAAATTTAAATATTGAGTAGTGACCTTGATCTTGAACTTAAATATAGGACCCCACGTGAGGTTAGCGACACACCTTCTACTGACGCTGTATAAATATACCAAAATACGAAACAGGTACTAATTTCACATTTGATATAAAAACTTTCTTGAATCTTCGGCTGGTTATGGATTTAAAACCGTATATGCTGTGCTAAGTGTCTCAACAATGGCTCAGCAGCTTACGGATTTAAAACCGAATATGCTGTGCTAAGTGTCTCAACAATGGCTCAGCAGCTTACGGATTTAAAACCGAATATGCTGTGCTAAGTGTCTCAACAATGGCTCAGCAGCTCACGGATTTAAAACCGTATATGCTGTGCTAAGTGTCTTAACAATGGCTCAGCGGCTCCAGGTAGCTGAGTGGTTAAAGACGCTCGCCTTTACACATCACTCACATCTCACCTCTGTCCTCGTGAGTTCGAGTCTCGGCTCTACCAACGTGGGTATGTGAGAAAGCTTGTCAGTAGCTTCCCGTAGGTCGATGATTTTTCCCAGGTTCTTCCTCCACCAAATATACTGGCCACCATGTATAGCCTATCATGTGTTGAGAAATGGCGTTCAAACCCACAAACCAAACGAAACCTACAATGGCTTAACATAAACAGGACTTGAATTTAGAGAAAGTAAAGTTAGGCTTAAGACAATTTTAGGATCTTGTATTTATCAAGTAATTTTGAAGGATTCAGCGTTAGAGAGGGAAAAATGTGGTATAAGCAAAAAACCATTCATCAGTCTTAAAAGTTTCAAAAAGTAAGTTATTAAATGATGAAGTTCCAGTTGATAGAGCTTACCCTGAAAGTCTGCTATTTTCACCTCAAGATAATGTTCAAGGTATGCAATTTTCATTCCGTTTAACTTGTACACATCCATTTTTATAATACCCGTTGTGATGTGGCCTTTAACATTTTATCTTTTAGCCTTTATTTAAAAGGTTAGCAAAATCCTATCTGCTCTCTCTGACAAGAGCCTATCTGCTCTTTCTGGTCCGTCAGTTTTTTTGGGAAAGTCATCTCTGAGGATTCTGTGCACCTGACAGACCTCGAGGATTCACCACTTTGTTACGTACAATGGAGAGGGTCATCGCTGGTTGGTTTCTTACGTTAATCAACTGGTATATCACTTCGATCGCTTTAATTATACACTATGTGAAACGAAAAGCTAGGAAATTCAAAAATAATTGAACATTAGTCGTAGCAAAACTACCACTCAGAGGATTATAGTGCACTGGTAGTTTATCGTGGTTTGCAATATGAAGCTATATCCAATCAGGTACCTTGGTACCGAACTGATATTATAATCCCTTTCAACTCAGTTATCAACCTAATTACATTGTCATACGAGGGCGAGCATGTGTGCTTAATTATATAAGAAATATTTTTTGCAGCTGCGGTACGACTCGAACCCATGTTATTATAGTAGTTTCAATTTGTAGTAGAACCGAGCTACCATTACACCACCGAAGCAATTGAAAGTCAATCCTAAAAATAAGAATAAGAGCTATCGAAGCTTATTAACTGTGTTATTAATTTATTTTATATCATTATCTGATTTGTTTATAAGTGAGCTTAATCTACATTTGGTTAACAAAAAACAACCTTTGTGTGTAGAGCACAGTCGAGTACCTCCACACCTTATCTTTCAAATGAAAATTCTTTGGAACACAGTTTACGGAAGCACTCTTATATTCTGTACGGTAAATGATGTTTTAAAATTGAGGAAAACCCCCAACAAATAACAAAATAAATTGACAACAAATGATATATTTGATACTCAGAGTTCATATTTAAGTTGCAATCTCATTTTTGGGGGCTTATTTTTATACCTCGTAGATTCATTGAAAATTTATGCAAAAATCAATTTTTATCTCGAAAGATTTTGTCTTCTCAAAATGTAATTTTTGGGGTTCAAAAACCTACCTCTTTGGGAAAAAATGCCAATCAAGTGCAACCCTAATGCGTTCATAATTTCATGAATGCTCTAGTTGTACGATTCAATTTTTATATATCCTTTTCTTTGTCATTACAAAATTAAAAACAAGAGTCATCTAAAAATGACACATCCCCCTGTCCCCCGTTTTTATAAATACCCCTACTGAAAGTACCATATAGTCAACACAGTCAATTTGTATATTACATAGTCTAGTACCCCTTAATACTACTTATGGCCAAGCACCCTCAAATGTACACTACTTAGGCATACTTGATACATAAATCAGTGCTAATTCTTCATTATCTCCGTATTTAACCTATATAAAGATACTCGTACTAAACTGAGGCTCATTATTTTTTAAAATATTCGTAATTAGATCTGTTTATATTTTTATTGATCAATTGTGGAAACAATTGCACCTCTCGACAAGCAATCTTTCCAATGGACACATGTAAATGCTTACAAAAGTTTAACCCAGATCTCGGAAAGTCATTTAGGTATACTTGAAGTATAAAACTAAGAGACAGAGACTTTCAATAAAGACAGACAGACACACACATATACATACAAGCAGGCCGATATAAACAAATAGTCAAAGAGATCATATTATTATCGAAAACATATATTTCGGATGCAAGTTTTGTCAAAAAAACTAAATATGCTTCAAGCTTGAATAAACCAAGATCTTCATTTCTAATCGAAATGTCTTCTATGCATTACGTGTGCCTGGTTCTCGTTTGCATTTCGTCGTCAACCGCATAGTATAACGAGCAATAATTTTTTTTTCCACCGTTCGTCCGTGCTTTTGCAAATTACTCCGTCCTTTCTTAGGCTCATTCGTCCATACGTCCGTCAATGAACAAACATGAAACCCCTCCAGCGTCCTAATTTATTATTATTTTTTATTTATTAAACACCCTATGTTGCTTCAGCCCAAGGAGAGAATTCGATATCACACTGACCTTAAATTTCCTACAGTTATGGCACTTCATCAGCATCAAATCGACAGCTAAATGCCTTGTGGATACTTGAACATTAGTCGCCTTTTTTGCTGTTTGATTGCACCCAAATCGATGCAAAGCTTTAACTAATCATAGATTTAGATGAATTCGATAATCAATAAATTGTGACCACGTTTTACGAGTTATGGTCAATATTTGTCTAAAAATAGGCAATCGAACGGCTTGTTAGCAACCTAATATGCGTTCAAGGTTCATCTTCATAAAATCGTAGATTCAGTCATTGGCATATTTTGATCTTTTTCGAGAGTTTTGATCTCCGAATTTCTTACAATCTAACAACTTTTAAACTCTGTCCACTTTAACCTTTTTTGTTTTAAATTTAATCAAATTATCTGTCAAGCTCTTTCTTAAAATGGTTGAAAATAACTTCGAGATTTGCGTGCAGTTTTAAGTAATGGCTCATGGTCGACGTATAATGGGCTTACATATAAAATACTCCGGTAGCACCGTTTTTATTGTAATAATAAAATACTATGAAGATTCATTTATAGGATATCAAATCACTGCGATTATCCGCTAATTTTTATTATTTTATACAATCATATCGCCTTTCATCGACCTAAAATACATCAATCCATTGTTAATATTTAAGCAACTACATTTTTAATAATTCCAACCAAATTTACAGTGAATTTACAATTTAACAAATCATGTATAAATTGCTAGCTTAAGCACGATTTTGACATATTTGGCCGAGTTACTGCCCGTGATTGATTTAGCACACCCACTTAATGAAAGCAGTCAACATATTAACCTAGGGAGGCAAGCACCATCTAAATACATTGATGAAATAGAGATTTACTCCCAAGTCAACTTGTAGATGGAGATACAAATAAAGTTGTGCTGCTGGCTATTTCATATCATCGATAGTACAAAAAATTCAAGCAATCTAGCAAATACTGAGTGAAATGTTAAATATCAACGCATCCTGGTAGTTTGTGCTTCGAGTGTTTGAATTATTTATTTATGCATTTATTTGGTTTATTTTGTTTGGCTGTAACATTGTATCATAGTGTAACCGAGCTTTGTTGTACTGTATTTTCTCTTTATCTGAACCATATTTGAGCGCTCGAACGTGCTGCTTTGGAATAATTCAAATTCATTCAACTGAGTTCCCACTTATTTGAAATTATACGGTTTTGTTTCGTCTTTGTCTTATGCTTTCAGAAAGACATATTTTGTGGAGACACTTATCTCCTATTAACACATGGCCTGTACGGATCTACAACTTATAACGTCGAGCCAAATATTGAGGGTTTCACTTTTGTTTCCTGTTTTAATATATTGTATTCAGATATTAAATCGGTCTCGTGAATCTGACAAAGTACGGAAACTCGAGGGTAGGACGACATGTAAAACGGAAGCTGGCTATCGAGATAATGAAGCAGGATGTCGCCTCAAGGAGCATGAAACTTTTACACACATTTCTATTCTAAATTTCAATTCATGTCAAGATGCCTATAAAGTAACGAAAGGGAGCTTACGTCTTCATGTATAAACAATTATTACAAGAAATGAAACAAATACATAAAAACAATTCCTTAAATTAATTTTTAACCATTTAAACTCCTTTATCAGCCGAACAGAAAAACCCATAAGGACTGTGAGTCAGTAGCGTTCAGTCAACCAACAGTTCAAGCCCAAAGGAAAATCTGATTTATCTATGTTGTACTCGTTCTCATACTTTGACTTTAGCCCACACAAGTTATGTTACCAATCGCATATAGTGCCAAATAGCTGTATGCTACGAGAGTCAGGATGCGTGCAAGAATGCTGCACAAGCTGAGAGAGAGAGACAGACAGACAGACAGACAGACAGACTTAGGACTTTCCATCTGGAAGAATGCAAACCTGGCTTGATTTTCACCAGTCTGGTACACAGAGTAGCTCGATGATGCCGTGATGTGCAAAGTTCCTTTTCTCCAATCAATGGTGAGGGGATTCTGGTTCTCCGGTTGCCTATAAATCAGAAGATCTCCACTAGATGTGCCGTCCGAGAGTACATGCTATAAGTTGCTTGTTTTAAAAAAGACAGTTTACATTCTATCGCTTGCTGAGATGTGTATATTTTCCATGAAATGTTATTTTCTTATTTACTACGATTAGAAATGTTAAAATTGGATTTACACCTTTAAGAGTGAGAACTGATGCATATTGTTTAGGGACTGACCATTCAATTTGGGGGTGGGGGTGGTCTGGGATGTTTTTTGAAACAAAATTAC
Source organism: Margaritifera margaritifera (assembly GCA_029931535.1). Taxonomy (NCBI): domain Eukaryota; kingdom Metazoa; phylum Mollusca; class Bivalvia; order Unionida; family Margaritiferidae; genus Margaritifera; species Margaritifera margaritifera. Next base: position 5,728,065 of record JAQPZY010001625.1, on the reverse strand, counting down.
GGCTCTCATATAGCTTGCCAACAACCTTCTTGCTCTGATTTATAGCAACAACAACAACAAAAATATTATATCTGTGATATTAGTTGAAAGAAAAAGATTGTAAGATAAAAGAAAAAAGACAAAATATCCCGGTTCGAAAGAAAATCCCTGCCCCCCACTAAGCACGTCGATTTAAATCATACCCGTACCACAAAAAATGATTTAAATATCACTATAAAACGTAGTTCTAAAATTTTTTAATGTTTCCTCTCAAAATAAATAGTAAAAAGAAAAGGGATTAGAAGCAGAAGAAGATCGTACTCACCGTTCTTGATATATTGGCTGTTTGGTAGCTTGGTTGTGCTCTACGTCATCAACTTCAGTGTACACAATCTAGCATATAATTATGCAAATTTAAGTCACCGAAATTCTTTCCGGGATCTGCCGATCACTGCGGAAGGCGATTTTCAAGATGGAGACGGTCGAATCGTGGCACTTCGTACGAAGATTTCTGAGCGATCGTATTTCATAATGAGAAACTCTACGTACTTGATATTATTCAAAAATTGCATTTTACATAGTATTTAATTAATTGATATACATAAATGTCCCAATACGGTCGCAATAAAATTGACTCTCAGCTGCACTATTGTGCCTTTAAACGTGTCTAGTGTTAAAAATCAAAAACTTTTTGGTATCTACATTGCTCAACACCTCAGCTGAAATTTACTTATCGATCACCTATGTGCAATGGTCGGCAAAAGAATAACTCTTAAAGTTACTGTCGAAATTTCTACCCCCCGCAGTCGCTTGAACGTTATTTGTCTGGATATATACTACCACTGATATATTATGGCTGTACCATATGGGGAAATCCATCCAATTAAAATCTATCCAGAATTGACAAACTCCAGAAAAGGACCGCGCAAATAATTCTGATTCGTCCTATTACGACTCCCTCGAATGTTTTGTTTCCAAGTCTACAACGACTACCTATGCAAAAACGTATTCTTTATTTTAACGGAATTATGAGATATAAGTCTCTAAACAATCTTTGTCCAGAATATATATCTAACCTAATTGAATTAAGATCATCAAAATACTGAGCGTAATCTCCAACCAACAACTAATAACGAACTCCAGATTCTGAGGTCGAAAACCAACCATTTCAAAAGCTCTTTTAACTGTATCAGCATCTACCTTTTGGAGGTGGTATCATGTCAACTGGAGAAAACCGTACGCCTTGATAACCTTATCACACTCAATTAATACCGCATTTACTGCGATCTTTTCTCTACAATGTCTTTACCGCAGAATGTGAAGATTTTACCTAACAAGGAGGAGGAAAAAGTCAGGAATTCTTTGATTACAGAGAAGAAGCCATGCGATTTCGTAATTCAAATTCCCTTGCTTCGTTTAAAACCTCATGAAAGAATTTCATTCTTCACCTGCTGGAATGATATATTAAAGCCTTCCAATACAGAATTTTCTAATTGTATCCAGAGATAATCTATGCATGTTTTATCTATCTATGTATATATGACTTCTGACATGCTGAAATGTGTATACCTGTTAACAGTATATTATTCATATATGTACACGTTGACCATTATAGTTACATATATTAATCCATTTTAAATCTGTGTGAGTGCGTACGCGAGCATACCTGAGTGTGTGTATTTGACTTTTTATAACATAAACTGTTAAAAAAATTTAGGACCACATGGCAGATGGATCTTTCATGACCAAATGTGTTATCCTCGTTAACTAAAGATTATTATTATTATTATTATTATTATTATTATTATTATTATTATTATTATTATTAAATTATAGATAGCGAGGAAAAGCCATTACGTGTTTTAATGCGTCATGCTTGAAAATAAAAGTACTGACAGGTCAGGGGAAATTTTATCAAGTCCATTTAAATGTAAAATACAATTATATATTCTGAGCTTATGACCCGTCTACATGTTTGATGATGCTTTGTCAGCAAAGTACATCATAAATCAGTAATTATTTTCATGGTGGTTTTACGGACATTCTTAACATTTTGTTTTGGATGTTTTCCTGTAGATCTTTTGTTCCTTATTCGCCACGAAAGGAGGCTCTAAATGCATGGAAGGTTAGTACAGTTGGATCTAAAAACAGGAAATAGGTGGCAAATGGTAAAAGAAAACAAACATTATATTCGTAGAATATTTTTAAAATAAAAGAGACAGTTACATATTTATATCAATGTCATTATCAATTAATGAAAGTGCCTGAAAGAAGATACCTCATTTGGAAATGGACTACTCATGAAGGTAGGATCTTACTGTAAATATGAAAATCACAAACTACGAATTATCGTTTAGTTCGTTTCAAATATTTCACACGTATCTCAATGGGTAATTCAGCTAAAAATATCGATATAATGTTTTAAAATTCTTTTTCCATAGGCCACATTTTTATCGTTAACAAACTAATCTCAATTAGAGGTACACTTTAATTAGTGCTATAACTCAAACTGGAAAATGTACCATTGCTTGTGGAGCTCTTACATCTACAGCGAGAATCAGTATTATATAATTACACTCAAAAAGGATAGGTGCTTTTAACCTTGATACATTATTCAAACCAGGCCTTCTGTTCTCAACAATGGATGCCAATTAATTATGTCGACAACAATAGATAAATAAATACATTTTAGATTTCAGCCTAACCATTCTGTAGTATGTATGGGGACGTGAGGTTGAATAATATGTCCTTGATAGATGACAAAAATGAAAAATCAATATGAACGTTGCATTATTCAGACAAAGGGTGAAGTTTGAAAACGCTATGATTTCCTGTATTTTATGTACGTTTAGCCTAGCTGACATATGAAGTCTTTAAAAAGATAGAGCACCATATAACTGCATTTTATGTTCTTGGTTTTGTAAAGTAACACACACACACACACACACACAATTATTATGTATTGCATCGCTAAACATTTAAAGGATATACCATTTTCCTCCATGGACAATAAGCTTAAATTTCTCGTGGTTTTTGTTTATTTTTTATTTTGTATTTTTTTCTTGGTTCGGGGGGGGGGGGGTTGTAAGTGTGTGTGTGTGTTGATAATTTTTCTACGGGATAGTTTAAACTCAGTTTTACAGACACAAATGATAAAACGTTAAAATAACTAAGAATTAAATCGTGAATGACACTATTTTTTAAACATATCCTCAGGAGAAACACTTGCAAATCTTGAATGAACTGTTCATTTTGAATATGCGCAGGTTAGACACTTGCAAATTCATAATTTGTGATCATTTATAATTCTTTTCCAGCTTGCACTTTGCAGCGCAACATGCATGCTGCAATGGAGAGAGAGTCCAGGCTGTGAACAAAGATGAGCAGATGATGTTCAAAATGTCCTATTCACAATACAACGTTGATCCCTATGTACTGAAGGTGCTGAAAGAAGACTGTTAATATGGTTAGTATTTAAATACAATCTGTAAGTACTCTATGGTTCATGCACAGTTGAAATTTCATAGTTGTTCTTCATTTCCCAATAACTGCTTGATGAATAATTTATAGTCATGCAACTATTGTCCACAATGTCTAAACAAAACCAGAAATCTTTCTGTGATAAGCAATCGCTTCTCAAAAGAAATACTACTGCATGTACTACTAAATTTATTCTAGTACTAACTTGACACGTTTCTAGAACTTATATCAGTGAACACTTCATGACTATGTGATACAATTAAATGTATTCTATCATGTTTGTACAATTTGTATAGAAATCTAGAAGTGTCTCGATTGTGTGAAAAGAACTGAATATTGATCCATACATTCGAAGAACTAATTATTCTTCGTCAAATATACGGTTATCATAGAGAGGCTCAAGAAGAATCTTTAAGGCACCACCACCTCTCAACAGCACAGCCAAAAAGGTTCCCAAGCAAGAAGCAATCATCATGCACAAGTCAAGGTTCTGCAGCCAGAGGTCTCTGGCATACACACACCCTTTATAGTTCTCAGAAGGAAATCTGGTTCTAATGGCATTCACAGCACATGCTGGTAGTACCCGCTAGTCATACTTTGCAAGTCTGTGCCAGATCCAGTGGGCAAGGCGTCGATAGGCGATGTGTCTGTACACTCTGCTCCACAAAAAAGAAAGAAACTGTGTTAGATTATTATGCTAGCAAATGCAGATGTGCAATTTTTCACTACCAAACATTAAATCACAGGAGAACTCACGCACCTTCAGTTGCCTTTCCATATGTTAAAACCTGTATGCAGGAATCGCGGTGCTCATATTAATGATTTGTAAAATATCCATAAATATTTATGCCCCTGTTTGCATACTTGGTATTTCCCATAACATAATGAACACTCGTTAGTATTTTGTTCAAAACCTTGTTATAGATTTGTACTAACGTCTTTCGTTATACCGATTTTACAATGATAGTTGTTGACTCTTTAATGTCTTTTATGGGAATTACAAATTTATATAAACGGATTCTTTCAAAATAGGAGAAGTGTTTCCGGCGCTAATGAATTTTGCAACATGTGAAAAAGTCTAGTCGAAGGTAATATGGGCATTCTATTCATGCAGTACAATTTACAATGCTCCAGGTTGGAATTTCTCACAGAAGGAGAGGAAGAGGGGCACTTTTTGAAATGCTTTATTCTGCATTTTAAAAGTGACATATGTGAATAAATATATTTTTTAAAAATAGTTTGAAGAAGGCATTTTCATGATCAGGAGAAGAGCAGGATCTTAAAGGGCAGAGGGGACGGGGAATAGCCCTCCATTTCTATCGAGCTTGAGCACTGAATTATATAACAAAAAGTTATGACACCAAAGCTAAAATCTAAACAATATCTGAGTTGAAGAGAGCAGATGACTGAGCTTGTGTTAACATTAAATTTCTCTCTGGAAATAATGAGACAGTACAATAAATTGTGGCAAATCAGATACTCCGATATGGCAAGAAGACTGGTACTTTGCAACTTGCCCGCAGGTTACCCAGTTTTTAACACACGTATGTATGTATGTATATATTTTTCTCTCTGGTGGGGGTGGAGGTATGATTTGTTTACATTGTGGGACAAGCTGGTGGGGTGTGAAAGACATATTATTTCTAAGTTGTCATTTTCTTTTATTGTAATGAAATATATAAATATAACAAATTAAAATAAAACATTAACTTTGAATAAAGATATGAAACGGCGAAAGTGGTTTACCAATCAACATTCGCACGTCTGTTTACTTCATCGTTCCCGACGATTCAGCGTCGTCTTCGTTGTTGACTGCCATAGGCTCGTACATATAAGGCTGAACAGTAGATTAGTTTTCGATTGCTTCATCTATAATCTCCCTATCAATAGTTTCTACTGTTTTAATTGTGTTTTCAAGAACAAGAAGTATCTACTTGCTCATGTGGGGATAAATATACGTCACTTCCGGTTGCTGTCCTCTATAGGTGGGAAGTCTCAGCTAAGGGGAGTTAACAACGTTGTATACTGCTAATTTCAAGTAACTAAATTATTATTTCATCTTTAAGCTTGATATTTTTTTCATTCTTTTATGTGAATATAAACTATTTTAATCACTGTATGCATATCATATGTAAAAAAAATATAATATTAGAGCATGGCCTGTGACCTTTAAATATGTTTTCACGTATGTAAATTATATTTCCTTATTTCTTATTTCCGACTTGATTTGAAGATTGACAATGTGGTTCTGATTTTTCATTCAAGAAAATCGATCAGCATATGGGCTTGTAGAATTTTATTCGATGCTAAAAATTATTCTGATTCAATAAAGGGAGAATATTTTTACTTAAAGTTTGCAAGTACATAAAGGGAAATCAAAGATTGAAAATCATAACCAAGGACAAAAGTAAATAATAATTTCTGAATTGCAATTATCAGAGTTGAATTTTGTTTTTTATGCGTTGATCGGGATATACACTATCAGTTGCTGAATCACACAGCTTACATAACACCCTTCGGGCGTTATTTGCTGTGCGATTCAGCAATTGACAGTTGATACCAAGCTAAGCGAATAAAACACAATATTAAACTCTTAATTAAATCTAGGTAAGAATTCTTAAAGAAATTCTTTTCTACCCCATATATTAATAGTTTACAAAATACGTCATGCAGTGTGAATTTATTTTCGTAGGCATAAATGTTTTTGGTACTTAATTTCGTGAATAGAGCAAAATAAATCCTATTGTTTCTACAGAAGGATCATTGTTCGTTGAGTCCAGAAACCATAAAATCCAACAAAGTGGTAACCCCGAACAAAATATGAATATATGGTATGTATTATTCCTTGCTGAGGACAAATTTATCTTTCAAATAAATACAAGTTTAAAATCATTACCTCTGTTATCAACTGATCGGCCCATAGTTCATCTGTACATATTTACCATAGCAATATAGCGAAACCAGCAAGAAGCCTTTTGCAGATGAAGAATATCGATCTGAAAGACAAATTTCAATATGTCGATGAGGAGAAAGATGATCTGGAGCAATATATGAACCACCTTCAACAGCCCAGAAAGGCTGTTGCTTAAGAGTGATTTTGGAGAAGGAGGAAAATACGTTGTAGCCATGGCGAAAGATTTCAAGCTGGATATTATGGGAAGAATATTGACCGATTCCATCGGGTCGGTAATCCATCCCATCATAAGAGAAACCTTTAGCGATTCCCAGTCAGATTCACCACATCACTGCGGGGCAGTTTGAAACCCTTTTACAATGTTTGAGACAAAATAAAACGAATCACAACAAATAACTGTATCTTTAGAAGTTTTTGGGTCACTTGCATGTATGTTCTTTTTTCTGCTCTATTAATCCACTTTTGATTTTCTCGCCAAACCAATTAGGTCATAGTGGGAGTTTATTAAGGATACATGTATATAATAAGACCTGCCTAATTACCGAAAATTAAAGAAAATATGCGTAAATTAAATAATGTTTACCACTAATGAATTAAGTGCAGCCGAAAATAAATGTTAAGGACCCAAAACTGAACTCAAAAGGAATAAACGAATTATTATTACTGAAGACAGGAATATTAATGTAATATAGCATTATTTTATGAATACTAATTGAAAATGTTATTTTGAGGTGTTGTGAAATATCAAAATTAAGTAAACTATTACGGTAATTTAGTTGACTATGAAAGGTGTGGATTTCTAAAAAAAGAAACTTTTTTTTAGCCGTTTACTAAAATACAAAGTGGCGGAACTGAGTGGAATTGTCAAAAAAATTATGAATTAAACGCTAACTTTTTCCCGTCTCAACGTATGGAATTTTTAATGCTGCATTAAACTTTTCGGAAAGGGTCCAGGCAATTATGCTGTGCCAGCATCGTTTGGTTCCTTAGTTTAACATTCATTGCTTGACGAGAGTAATGCGACTCTACCAGACTTACACTGGGTGGTAATACTTCCACAGCAAGCCACGCCATTGTTGCATGTGAAATGTTTGCTAATATCTGTTTCACTGTGATCATTGCCATTTTATGAGGTCGAGAAAATCACTCTATTAATTGTACCCATATCCTTGACAATTTGAATGAAAACCATTTACGTAAATAATGAATCGATTTTATCCACGGGGCTATGGATATTTAATTTTGTTGTGCTTGTAATTTTTTGCAAATAATGACATCAGCACCTCACTAGTATGAGTCGGAAAAGTCACATGCTACAACTAACCTCAGTTAACACGTGAGAAGGGCATCCATCATACTATGATGACAAGACAATCAATATAAAAAACTATTAAATTAAAATATCGCAGTTGATACAGTTCACATCTATGATCTTTACATGGTTAAATTCCGAAGAGTCAGTCAGTTTCATTTCTCTTATTCTCGATGTTCTTCTACCAGTACACATGTAGGTAACTGTATGTGTTTTACACAGTGGGATTCAGCAAGCAGCAAGGTACATAATGTGAAATTATTACCAAGGATGTACATGTCAGAAAATTTTGACAAGAATACAATAGAAGAAGAAGAGCAATGGTGTTTAGCCGTGGTCAATATAAGTTATACAATAAACACTTCAAGGTTTGCTTCTCCTTGATGAATTATTGGAAAATAATTCTTTAATTGTAATAATTTCGTTCGACCTACTACGATTTCGTAATCTATTTGGGTGTTAACAATATATATATTGAGAAAAGTAGAATACAAAATCATTTAGACTGACTTTGTCTTCAATATAGGTGATGTGATTGTTTGTATCTTCAGCGATCGACAAGGATAAAATACGCAGGCTTTCGTTGTATTTTTTCCCCCAAGAATTTACGACTGAACAAAATGTTAAGTCCATTGAGCAGTTGGCCGAGAAATCTGGTCAGTATCATTCTCTCTATGAAATAACTTCGAAGCACTAGGTCACTAGCTTTGGCTTTTGTTAAAAACTCATGCCAATGGTCAAAGATTAAAATGTTACATGTATAAATATAGATTTTGCTACATCTAACCGCAAATTGAAATTATTTACCAATCATAAATAATTAGTACTTAAAAATATATTTAAATATATCTTAGTTAGGAAAATCAAAATGAACAATTCGATACCTGATATGCCTGAGAGAAAAAAACGTGAGAAAAAATTTAAACTTCTTTAGAAAAATTAACACGTATTAATAGACAAAATTTAAACAGGTCACAACGAAAAGAGTTAGAGATTCATTTCGTAAATCTTTGAATGAGACTCAACCATATTCAAAGACCATCAATCGAAAAGTTCTACAGTTTGGTGCAGTGAAAAGGCCAGGCTTATAAAGAAATCCATTTAAAATCTTGACTATAGGAATTTATACAACAGAACGAAAAAACATCTAAATATATTAAACAGAGGCTAAATGGATAATGTCATTGAACATTTATTTGATATTTTACATACCAAATGTAGACAGGAAATAAGCGAAGGTACAAGACGGGTGCTTGAATGAACTAAATCTCTTAACATTCATATTGATATATATCAAGAGCCCAGAGCAAGCTCTTATATAGATTTGCATGAATGGGCAACGAACAAAAATGTTTGTATTAGGAAACAAATACGGATAATAAATGTTTCTTTATTCAGTGAAATCTGTGTTAAATACCCTCAAAAAAGATCCCCAGAGACCATCAAAACACAATTTGCATAGATATAGTCATCAGCTTGATATATGTCTGGCATAAAAAGAGGCGATTAGGAAATTTAAAATGAATTTGATATATCTGTAAATGTATATGAAACATTGGGAGGGGAGGGGAGCACTGAGCTACTTCAGAGGAATCTGATAGAAACCGTATTAAATATGTTAGAGTAACTGAAATAAAGAGAAATACATGATTACATGTTAATTATATTTCAAAATAGTGACTACAGAGATGAAAGGCACCACTGGAATAATTTTTTCTTCTTTAAAATTGGTGTCATCACCGATAAACTTTAAAAAAAAAACTTTTGTGCAAATGCATGATTTTTATTCAATACAACAGAACAATATCAACATTAAAGATCATGTAACAAGGTAGATAACTCAAGATCATGTAGCAAGGTAGATAACTTAAGAACATGTAACAAGGTAGATAACTCAATAAATATAATACCTGAAGAGGGCTCAGTTGTAATGTTAAAAAACGAATAATATCAAGGTAACGTTTTGTATGTTATTTATTGTAATTTTGAAAAAGAAACAAACGTGTACTAAACAATTTGGCAAATCCTTAACAATAAAAACAGACAAACACATTTCATCATAGCTTTTTTTACTTTAAAGGAAAATATAAAACAATTAGCAAATAATTCCTCGCACATGACCATATTGGTCGCACGCGAGTATAATGTAAGTTCATCATTAGCAAATAACAATAACGATGACAAATTTACAGAAAAATCTAAATATTTTAGGTATAGGAAATCTAAATATTCGAGGAAGGGCATTTATCTATATGAATACATGGATATGTTTGAACGGTTAAAAGAAACACCTATACCACCAAGAGTACAGAGTTACTTATCACGTAACGATTCAAAGATATCAAATATCTTTCACCAGAATATAAGATGTCATACAATATTGTAACCTTCAAACACTTTAAGGTTTACATGAAGCTGTTCCTAATGTCTGTGTGAACAATTGCAAACTAGACCCCGCTTACTATTATAGTGCACCAGGACTCGATAATAATGCAGGTTTAAAGACGTCAGTTGTACAACATTTAACAGATCTTGACCTATTCTTCATGAATGAGAGTGGAATAAGAGGTGGACTTAACCTTATGTCGCACAGATACTCCAAAGCAAATCATGAATACTACTTAGACTGAGATAGTAAAATACCAAATTATGGCGAGTACAGAAGATCAATGCCATGGTCATTCATTATGAATATTAACAACCTCTATGTATGGGCCATGAGCCAATACATGTTGGTAAATAACCTTAGATGGGCAATTGTAAACAAATTAGAATGGGAGAAAAAAATCTGTTCAAAATATCCGACGACTATAATACCAGTTGCACTTTAGAAGTTGACTTGCAGATTCCATCACACCTGCATAACTATTTCAATTACACATTTTCTCCAGAGAAATTGGTTCAAGATGAAAACGATTTATCAGAGTTAAAGAGGAAGTTGATAAATGACGCTAAGGGTACAAAACCAACAGTACCAAAACTGTTATGTGCATTGATAAGCAAAGAGAAAGATAACATTCACTTCATTAACATAAAGTTTTACATACAGATATGTACAGATAATGTCAGAAAGATATATCATTTGCTTGAAGAACAGAGAGAGATAATTAAAAATGTTTATTGTGTCGAGTGTATGATTTAGCTGATGAAGAATTCCATTATTTTATTAAATGTCCCTTTTTGCAGACATTTGACAAATTTACATTCCCAACATGTAGATTATAAATCCTAATGTATAAAACATAGTTACATTATGAACACTAGAGATTGTGATACCCTTACCAAACCATCGCTTCTTTGCCAAAATGTTATCCTGCATTTTAACAAAACATGCAGACAGCTGTATCATTATATTTTAATGTCCTTGATGTATATGCATACATGGGTTTTTGTAAGTTTACCAAAAGGTCCATGCTTTGTAAAATTACTCCATGTGAACCACACAGGCAGATAGCAAATATATATTTCTGCACTATTTGATGTGATGTACACCATGTAACAATGTTTTTTTAAATTCACTGTTAACTCGTGTTTTATATGTCTTGTAATTCCCCTGACCCTAAGGGACTTGAATATTAATAACAGTCCAAAAAGTTCACAAGTTCAGGACAGCTGAAATCCCACACTGTGCTTTCTTCTTTTTGGCTTACAAAACTCACTTACATCACGGGGATGTGTGTGTGTGTGTGTTGTGTTGTGTTTAGTGGTGGTGGAGGGGATGGAGGGAGAGAGAATGAAGAAGAAAAAAAACAACCCAGCTCTACGTTACCTTATTTAAGACGACTGCCCTGCAATCTATTATCAATGTACTTCTCATATCAAGCCATTTACAATGGTTATCAATGTAAACAGTGTTACAACTTATGCTACTGGGTTTTCTATTGGCTTGTTGTTGTTCATGAAAGAAATACTTATTGGCCTCCGTTAAACGGTGTATCAATCGGAAACCCTGGAAATAAAATATACTTGGCAGACCTTCTTTATTCACTGAGATTTCGTCTATTGCTGATTTGTAACACTTTTCTGGATCACTTTTTTCGTCTCTTTGAACATTATTAAAATATCCTTCAAGCTCATTTTGTGAGAATGATGTGTGAGATTTGTTAAAGCTGTATTGGCTGTTACGTCGATAATTCTCTCTTGAAATGTTGTGGTAAAAGAAAGCAGTTCCATTTCGATATTTGTCACTAGCTGATTGTGTAATTGATTCCGAAGTAATCGTATCGTATAGTAAACAAATGTCTTCAAGTTCAAGATCTTGGTTTCCACTTTCTATCACTTAAGAGGCTTTTACAAGTGTTATATTAAACCTATAATTCTGTTGAAAAGCAGAAGGATTCATTGCTAAATGATCAGATGGTATCTGAAAGTCTAATGGTATTCTACATTTCTTTATATACACCACGAACTGAACGCATACATCAGTGTCAGTATTTTGTGTATTAACTGTCACTGATCTTAGCTTTCTCAACTTTTCAGTCTCAATGCCTTGTTTAATCGCATCTGTCCTAACCGATACATGTAGCTAAAATCTTTCTCTGTCATGAAAATATTGTTGTAATTTAACTAGAAAAGAGAACTTAATACAATAATGATAATTGGACTTAGATTTGGTATGCAAACTTGTACAGGTTTTTTCGGGTTTAATGTTACTCGAGGTGTACGTGATACAATGATGTTGGACTGAGTAATTTCACTCCTTGTGGTGTCTTTCCTGATTAAGAGGAGTAATGTACCAGTATGTACCGTACGTCAGCATCTTTACTAATAGATACTATAAAAACATGTAAGCATTAAACATACTAATACCTGTCATTAGTGAAACGAATATGTGCACGTATTGTGCCTGTAGATCAGAAGGTTGATAGAAATCACTCAGTTTTGGCTGTAGTTTTTTTTTTTTTTTAAAGCTGTACATTATTTTCTGGGTGAGTAGATGTATAATAAAGCAAAAGCATCATCCAATTTGTTTTAAAAAAATACTTAGTGACAAAACCTTGTTATCTCAATCATGCATTCAAGTAATCTAGTGTCTTGCCTGTTTTTACTGAACTCTTCAGTTTGTATCTGTTTTTATTGCCGGATTCTTTCTAATACAGCTCCAGCCAGATTAAATAAGTTAAACAAACGGTTGCGTCCTACAAATACAAGACCGTTAGCTATTGATTCTCAAATAATGAATCCTGCTGCTGACATTGTGCTTGTAATAGAACAAACATTGCTCTGTGCACACCGTTCTATTCATGACAATCAAACTTTCAGATCTAAACCAACACTATTTAAAAAACTGTTTGAGATATTAAAAAAAACACTCATCCTCCACATCTTTAGCCCAACCCAAGGGGTGATATGAAAAGTTTAAAACTTTTGTGCAGATCCACAGACCACCTCTAGGAATATCATAAAGTTTCAAGTCTGTATATTTAACCGTGTAGATGGAGATACACTACATTACTACGGACGGAATTACAGATATCATAATCCCCGCTTTTATTAAAAAAGCGCGAGGAAAACAAGTTGATTAAACAAACAATATTGCAAGTGGTATCGCGGCACAAAGTATTGGGCGTTTTGAAGATGTTGCTTCAAGTGAAGGTGCTAGTATTGCACGCCAAGTTCTCGAAATTGTACAAGTACGATATAAATATCTTGGAATGAGTGAAGTACATTATCCAATTGAAAGGAATAACTTTAGGATAAAGACAACAAAGCACCCTGCTATGAAAAACCTGATGCTAAAACAATTCTAATGTCGAGAAAAGACAGCATCAAATCAACGATAGCACACAGAAATATAGCAGGCCAGATTAGAGAGGAGTTGTTGGTCACATAAGATTGGACGTAGGGATGTCATGAGATAACAGCATCATGTGTGTTGATAAACAGTATTAGGTTTTATTTTCACCTAAAATTCAGTGCCATTATATGTATGACAATCTGATGCACCACCATATTTACTGATGAACAATACGCTGATTACATTTGTTGATAAATCAATACATCAATCATATATATTGCCAAAATCCGTAAATTGATCACAGTTCTTGATAAATCCATAAATTAATCGTATCCATTGACGAACGATATCATGTGTTATATCCGTTGATGAACTTTGTGTGTGTGTATAGGGTAGAGTTTCTATTTGTTGAAGCTTAGTTTGTGGGAGATGGAAGTAAGGGTGTGAGCTAGGATGTCAGATATTTGATTATCATTAATTTGCATTATAAATAAACAATGATTTGCGTGCTCATAAGAGCTGTGAACAACAGACAGCAATGAATAGTTTGACGAACAGGTAAAATAATCTGAGATTATAATTAACGAATACCACAGAAGAAGCCAAAAAACTTCCAACTGTTGCAAAATGATTATTCACTTTTCAAGAGGGAAGAAAATTAAGACGTTACGTAAATGCTGTAGAAGTTGTCAGTTTGAAAATAAATTCTATACAATCTGAGAATGAAATGTACGAAAAACGGATCAAGGAGTTAACAAAAGACATCAGCAAAGAAAGAGATGAGAGCAAAAAAGCTGTACTGCAAGAACAGTTGATAAGTGCTGAAAGAAAAAAGGGCAGTTAGTTTGACATGTAACACAGTGGGAGAGATCTTTGAGAGAAAACATTGAAAAAATAAATTTGAAAGTGAATGAAATTACCGTTAGGTAAAAGGCTGAAACGACTGTCGAAAGAAAAGGGTGTAACAATAGCTGCTACATCCACTGCAATAGGTATGGCTATATCAACGTTTGCTCAGTCCATAGCACATTTTGTAAACAATATTTGGCATTTGTGGGTTTGTTATTTTGGTTTTTTGTTATGGAAGGTGTACAAAAGCATTAAACAGAATTCGCAAAGCTTGTCACAGTTAAAGGTTCTAAAACTATTGTAAAAAGTAAATTACAGCAGGTCATGGAACCATTAGTATCAATATTAATGATTATTTGTTTATGTCATGGTTAGACTTTGTCTGAACCACGAGGTGAATATTCTTTGTTGTCGTTTCTAAATTACCATATGTCATTGTGCCAGAGTCAAGGCGATCTGAATGTCGAATTGTGTCAGCGACAACGTGTGCCGGATGTCATCCTCATCCTTGAACTTAAATATCAGTTACTGATTTTTACGATTATTATTAAAAGCTTCACTTAGTACATGCTGAATCTGAATCTTTGCAAATATTTTAGAGAATGCTAATGATATGAATGCTGATGTATATTTGTTGGATTAGATTCTCGATATTACAGCAGAAGGGGTAAAGGCTATTCTAACATTCAAAAATCTAAGTGATTTTTCTTTAGAATAAATAATTCGCACATATGTGAGAAATTCTCATACCTAATTTATAAAATTATTTACTGTTATTTTCAAAAGCAGATGTTTTTAGAGTTCTTGGACGGAGTGAGTCATAAAATCAATTGTCAAATCCGGTTATGTCAAAGTAGCAAAAACACAATGAAGTGATTTATATTGATGAATTGCTTGTAATCGAGCGTTTTGAACCAATGATGAAACTTTTTGCAAGTGAAAATTGTAACATTTATGATGATCAGTTTGATTTTTAAAAAGGTGTTGATTGGTGCTATTTACACCTT
Source organism: Margaritifera margaritifera (assembly GCA_029931535.1). NCBI lineage: Eukaryota > Metazoa > Mollusca > Bivalvia > Unionida > Margaritiferidae > Margaritifera > Margaritifera margaritifera. Next base: position 5,712,787 of record JAQPZY010001625.1, on the reverse strand, counting down.
ATCTTTAGAGAATTGCAAGCAAATATCTTGATGCGGGTAGTCGTTTCGAGATGTGTTAGTAGAATTTATAAAAGAGTTTGATAATATTTACAGAACATTTTACCATAGTTTAAACCTTTTAAGCAGGGTGTTGCCGCTCAATATTGTCTATTCTATGTTACAGTTCCGTTTTTTTGTTTTATATGATTGTACTTGTTTTGACTTTTTAGGTATAGTCTTTGAGGCAGGCGTAGAGAGTCTCTCTCTCTCTCTTTCTCTCTCTCTCTCTCTCTCTCTCTCTCTCTGCATCCTTCTTTCTCTGTCTGTCTCTCTCACTCTCTCTGCATCCTTCTTTCTATGTCTGTCTGTCTGTCTGTCTGTCTGTCTGTCTGTCTGTCTCTCTCTCTCTCTCTCTCTCTCTCTCTCTCTCTCGGATAATGTTGGGCTTATTTTTATTTTGTGGAAGATATTGAAACAACATTACACGGTAGTCGAGACGCCAAATTAACTACTGGACAGATATTCTTGTTTTTGTCTGTTTTAGCAGATGATACGGATCAAGTGTCGGCACACGAAAAGGATTGCAAATGCTGCTACACTTTCTTGAAAATAAATGTAACAAATGGTTATTAAGAGTAAATGCAAATGCAATAAGGGTTCTATTTAGAAAGGGAGAACCTTGGTTTCATTTTGAAAAATGGTTTATGAGGTTTGGTAAACATGGGACATTTTTTAAAGTTGTAATTCTCTTGGAATTGGTTTTATAAGCAGTGTAAAATTTTCAATAGGTCAACGGACACTTGCAGATTTTTTTAAAAAATGTCAAATGCCAAAAGATTGTATGATTTTATTTGATGCATGCATAACCCCCGTTTGTTGATTTCATAACGCAGATGCAGGCAAACGCATGCATTTAAAATTTGATATATGTATTAAGTGTAAAAAAAAAACATTCTTCCAATGTTACAATTGATTGTTTGCCATTGAAGGTAAAAGAACTCGTAAGTGTAGTAAAATATTGGTTGTAAAAAATAGCTGCAATGTGCTGTTTAGAGCTTAGAGAGAGGATATTTGCTTGCTCCGAGTGAATAACGGATATATTTCATCGAATGGCTGAAAAACTCTGTTGATTACACGAGTGGCGAAGCCACGAGTAAAAATACTTAAGTTTTTCACCCACGAGATGAAATATATCCGTTATTCACTCGGAGCAAGCAAATATTCTTTTTATTTTATGCTCAAGCGTATTGTCTAGCAATTTGTATAACACACTGAAGTAGCTGATTTCTTACTGCATCCCGCGCGATAATGTCAGCAGTTTACCATTTATGTTCTGCTCTGTTTTGTGTATATTTGCACATAAAATATCAGTTATTACATAATGCTCCTTCCCAATTCAAGGTAAAACAGCAGATACAAAGAAAATGAAACAAACAAATATGTATGTTTATTGCTGGATTTAAACACGGTTCACCTGAAGGCGAAGCGGCCATCTTTACCATTACACCACGCTAGCATCTTACAAAAAGTTTAAAATTTCTTCCTTATAATGTTATCAATGTCTATGGACGTCCAGTGAAAAAATATCATATTTGTTCACTGCAGTGAAATATCACAATTATTTAACTCGGAAAATCCAGTATTTTACTGCCTAGCATAAAAAAAATATAATGTAATATAAAATCAAACAAATTGGGTTTCTTTGTTAAAACAGAATTGGGACATGTATGGCTTTTCAGATGTTTGGTACTTTCCAGATTTAGGTTGTTTGGTTTTAAAGCCATTTTTATCACGCAAAGGAAACGTGCTGAAACTTAAGATCACAAGGGTATTTCTAAAAACAAACACGGATCATATTATCATATTTTATCGCAGAGAACCTGATCAACAACTTTTAAAAAGCGCCTCTACCAAGAGATTAAGAGTTGCGGATCACATTTGGATCTTTCTTTCGCGAGTTGTTACTACACTATAAATAGAGTTCATTTATTTTATGTCTTGATGTAGCGATAATACGTGTCAATATCGCGGCCACAGCAATCACAAAAATGAAACGCCTGTATTTAAGTTGGTGCCAAAAGTAAGTGTGGCATGCAAAACAATCAGCCCATCAATCAATGAATCAATTAAAATCTGCGCAGAGGTTATGTGTTACACAGTGGCTACAGTTGATGTACAACTGACAAGTTTCAGGAACGTATGTATCATAATAATACAATAAAACCGTACTCATGAAAATCGCAGTCCACCATGATGTTGCCTTGACCTTTAGGCAAAATGTATGAATCTGGTATGAGACACTATTGCTGTTGATAGAATTCAATAAAATGTTTGTATTATTATTATTATTAATGGTAGTAGTAGCAGTGAATAACAGCGGAATCGAAGATTTTATATCCAATATGCTATTGTCAAATTGGCCAATAGCAGTGACCTTTAGCATAAGGATATGCACGTATATGTTGTATTTGACACACACAGTGGTGACGGTGCAAATTTGCTTCAAATTATCTTCTACCATTCAAAAATCTATAGAGGACGCAAATTACAATTTTACGGTCAGAAGAATGGACGCATGGGAGGATGGGCAGTGCCATGAAATAAGACATCCTAATGATATAAGACGGACATATAACAAGCATGACACAGCATAAACCAATACATTGTTCTAATTTTATCAAGCGGGCTTAAAACAAATATTGCCAACGGAGCCTACGTTTATTTGTATTAAGCAGCTATGGCTTGATTCTGCATGTCATATAGAGTTTCCATCACAATAAAACGAAAATGTGTTCTTTACAAATGTATCTTCAGTAACTGTCGATAATTTCACTTGCTGTAATTTCTTTTTATAGCGTTTTGAGAAAACACTATTGATAGTGCTTTAAATTTCTAGCTATGGATGTATTTGAGTTGTATGGGGAAATAAATACATACACATTAATAAATAAAGATATTAAAAATCACGTTTTCATATATCGATGTAGGCTTTTACTTATGTATTACTTATATTGTATAATATTTTTAGTCACATATTTAAAGCTTAAATGCAATGAACTCAGAGCAAATCAAATGAAGTATTTATTAAGTAAATCAAGTTGTTTGTGTCAAATCTTCATGTCATTACACAATAGTTCGTCCTAGACTTTCTGCATTGCACTTTTTACCTTATATTCCCAAAAATAAATCATATAACGGGGAACTGATTTAACTCTTTAGATTTACAAATTTATGTTTCATTTTCGTAATATTTATTCTTGTTCTGGTCTTTTATTTTGGCATAGCCCAAATAAATTATATATATATATATATATATATATATATATATATATATATATATATATAGTGTGTGTGTGTGTGTGTGCACTTCCCACATGTGTCAAAAAAAGCAATATGACCGACGGCGAGGACACGGAGATCTTTTATCAAAATACCCTATCTTGACAGAATTTAATGCAATTCCAACGGAAACTTGCAGTCATACAAGCTGTGATACAAGGAGGAAGAAAATTTTCCGAGCTTTCTATTAATTCAATAGTATGCAATATTATCAGTGATCAACACTATGAAAATATAGCCCGTAATTCCACATAAATGATATGCAGTTTTCAAATAATGTATGAACCACGGCTGAAAATACTCCAAACATTTTTTGTTATTGTTAGTATTTATCAATCAATTGCCGTTAGGTTATACAAAAATGAACTTTTATATACTGATAAAGACAGCAACGCGTGCTCTCTTAACTTTGTGTTATTTGGGTGCCGTCAAAATATACGAGGAGAATGAAGTAATTATCAATTACATTGCATACATAGTCTGTCTCTCTTTAACACTATTCCACAAACTAGTGCACCCTATTCTGAGCTATACACAGCGTGGTAAATTACAAACTAATGCACCCTATTCTGACCTATACACAGCGTGGTAAATTACAAACTAATGCACCCTATTCTGACCTATACACAGCGTGGTAAATTACAAACTAATGCACCCTATTCTGACCTATACACAGCGTGGTAAATAACAAACGAATGCACCCTATTCTGACCTATACACAGCGTAGTAAATTACAAACTAATGCATTCATTCTGACTTATACACAACGTGGTAAATTACAAACTTATTAAAAAGAGAAATAGCAAGTAAGTATCATTGGGCCAGTGTTTTGTAATCAGGAAAGTATATTTATATTCATTATGATGATGTCTAGTGAGAAAAATAAAAGTCTGAAAAAGATGCTTTTAAATTACGTTTGTACTAGGATAATGCGATCGGTGTTCTCTAAACCTCCGTCAATGGGCTTGTTTTGTGTATTGTTATAGTTTGTGTATCAGTTCTCAGAAACATATGAAAATCTTGTCTTATATTAATGCAGATAAATATTTGGTCACATTTAAGAAAACGTGAGAGTGTGTTGCAAAGATTGATTGGGAATATCCAGAGATTCTACTGCCTCCCTGTGTCTTTCTAAACTGCAGTATATGTATTTTTTATAACTAATATTCTGGAGCACCCATAACTTTAACATCGGAAATTAGGCATATAGGTCTAAAGTCAACATAGTTATTCTTTCTGTTCCTTTTAATTTATTCCTTTTTCAGTGTTGAATATATTGTTTCAACCTGGATTTTATGATATGGCATGTCGATCGTGATGTAATAAATAAATCCAAGTCAACATAGTTGTATTTTTTATTTTATGACATTCTTTAATTAATCCCTGTTAAAACATTAAGATAGACGCTTTCATGTATTCACTTTTAATGTTAGACTAATTTTTGTCAACCTTGATATATGACAAATATTTTCGAACTTGATATAATAAAGGAAAGGTTTTACATACTTGCATTCATTACAATAATAGAGTGCATACAATTTCTTTTATTAATCCATTCTTTTATTGCAATAATAATTTTAGTTGTGAATATGGATTGTTGACATCAATGTTCCAACTTGATATATTAAAGGAGAGGGGAGGTAATTGAAAACCCATACTTATTGAAAGGGTCTACATGACGATACATCCGTTCAGTTATCCAAAACCAGTATATATGCTGCCAAAGTCCTCCCTTCCAGTTGACTTATTCTAGCAGAATAAGTATAATTTTGAATAATACAAAATTGAACCCATGATATACAGTAGTAAGGAACAAATCTAACAATACGATGGGTATTTGAAAAGTTCTGAATACTTAGTTATAGTTGTTTGTTTCCTTGAACCTGTCAATAAATTTAATGCTGATCGATGGACAAAATAATTTTCTATAAAATTATCTGCAGCTGCACGTGCAAGCCGCCATGCGGTTGGAAGTGCAGTTTTTCAGTGTATGAATAACACCCCAAACAAGTGAATACAAAATGGCATTTGATAATTGGATAATCAGATTGAGATAGTGTGTAGAGGTGCATGGGGAGTACTTTGAGGGGATGTACTGACGTAGTGTTTACTAATAAAGAACTTTGTTGTACGGCGCACTAATATTCAGAACCTTTAACCTCGTACATATCTCAATAATCCTCAATCAAAGCGTTTGTATTGATAATTTACAAAGAGTAAACAATATATAGAGTATTAAAGGTGGACATTCAACGTATCTGTCATTAAAAAGTAGTATTGTTAGAAAAGGAAAGAAAACTAATATAAAAATAACAAATAAAAAGAAATAAAGGAAATTACTGCTGTGATGAAGCGATTTATCAGGATTGTGATTCCATATTTACATTGTAACAAAATGGATAGGACAGAAGAATATATGTTACAAATTGAAATTTTGTAGTCATATGACTTAGTTAAATCTTTCAATACCATGGATGTATTGCATAGCACACACACACACACACACACACACACACACACATACACACACACACATATATATATATATATATATATATATATATTAATTACTTAATTCTGTCGTTCAGTAGCTCTGTATATGGGTCAAGTGGCCTGGATGAGAATATTTACCTTCAGGGTTAACTGATGATGCAAGGAATAGACAAAATACAGTTCAAGAAGGTATTTCTTTGCCTTACATGTATGGGGCATTCAATAAGATAATACTGATTATCTTCATATGGATTATCACAGATACAAGCTGTACTTTCATTCAGGTGATCTTCATAGAGATGAGCGCAAATCTTGCTTTTCTTATTACGAAGTTGACAGTGGTTGATACTATCATATCTACTGCCATTCTAGAAGTATTTAGCTTTTTTAACAGCATTGTTCTTGAGTCATTTTCTGGAAGAGTGAAGGGAAGAAGTCTGCGTGTTATAAATATTATGATTATCCCAAAGATCTACAGTGGATGGAATGAATCTGTGTTTAATAGAGACGGTTCTTGTAGTTTAATACTGAAAAGTAAAATTCAGAAGAGTGTATTGATTTATGTGTTGATTATATGTAGCAAGTATATTGTCCACGTAGCTGCTTCTCAATTGAAGATTTTGAAGAATATGACCAGTTTGCTATGATTTTTACGCTCTGATAATGATTCCCAGCTATTGTAAAGAACGTGGTATGGAGTGCGTTTTTCTTCATAGCCCTGTTATAATTCTAGATGGATCCAGATGTATACTTTCTAAGAGATCTGATTGTTCTTTCGTACAATTACATCAAACTATATTGCCAGGTTCCAAAATTGGACGTATGAAAGCCAATACATTTTTTCTAAGGTTTTTCTATCAAGTTGGTATTTGAGATTCTACGGATATATAAGTAGCTTGCTGCATTAGTAAAGATGCTTACTAATATGTCGTCCCCATGTTGTGTCTGAACTTAAAGTCAGACCTAGGTGAGTATGACTGATGTTGTTTTCAATGATTATATAATGAAATTGAATATAATGTATGAAAGCATTTTGATTTGATTTTCCAGTGAATAAAACATTCTTAGTTTCTCTTGGATGCTGGTGTTGTATCTCACCAGTTGCAAGCCAAGTTAGATATGTTTTGAAAGGTATTATTTAGAGTATCAGCATATATGATTAATGATCATTGACAAGTTAGTATTTAGAGTATCAGCATATATGATTAATGATCATTACAAGGTAATATTTAGAGTATCAGCATATATGATTAATGATCATTGACAATTTAGTATTTAGAGTATCAGCATATATGATTAATGATCATTTACAAGGTAGTATTTAGAGTATCAGCATATATGATTAATGATCATTGGAAGTTAGTATTTAGAGTATCAGCATATATGATTAATGATCATTACAAGGTAATATTTAGAGTATCAGCATATATGATTAATGATCATTGGAAGTTAGTATTTAGAGTATCAGCATATATGATTAATGATCATTACAAGGTAATATTTAGAGTATCAGCATATATGATTAATGATCATTACAAGGTAATATTTAGAGTATCAGCATATATGATTAATGAACATTACAAGGTAATATTTAGAGTATCAGCATATATGATTAATGATCATTACAAGGTAGTATTTAAAGTATCAGCATATATGATTAATGATCATTGACAAAAGCAAAGAGCGATATGTCTTCTGGAAATAGTCGGATGCTACATTTAAGATTTTCAGTTATATTATTTATGTATAATAAAAATAAATATGGACTGAGGACAGAAACCTGAGGAACACCAGCCTGAATGGTCGTCCAGTTAGAGGCATACTCTTCACACATTAATCTTTGTTGTCTATTATCCAAATAACTGGTAAAACCAGTTGTAGAGATTTCCAGTAGTACCATGCTTCTGTATATTATAACTGGGGGTAAATCAAGCTTCTTTTCCACAGTTTATGTACCAGAAAAGTGGTTATCTAAGGGATGAAAGTAGAATTGATTATTCTGCACAATGGGTGGAGGGGGTTGAGCGTCGTTTTTAAAATCAGTAATACTTTAATCTGTCCGACACCATTTGCCTGGGAGTTTTGATTTTTCTGAAGGAGTAAACTGGAGGGTGTTGTTGTATGTTTTTGTTGTTGTTGTTGTTTCTTTTTTTTATTAAATAATTTGCTTTAGATTCTCATATTAGCTTGAGTATGGTATTTATTTTGGCTCTAAAGGTGCTTCCGCGTATTTCCGAGTTCGCCATTTTAGCCTTGTGATGTAGTCTGTCCCATTGATGTATTGCAAGTCTGGTTTGATTATTCATCCATGGTTTGTCATTAGGTCTAATCGTAACTATTGTACGGGGTATGAATTCACTGCAAGTAGAAATTAGAATAGACGTTAAGGTTACACGAAATAGTTGAATCCAGTCATGATTCTCAAATTAACCTTTAAGACCATCTTTATCAGCAGTCTTGAATTTTCAGAATGTTGTCTTATAAGCTGCACGTTTACAAGTTCGAAATGCTAACACGGACAATATTGTACAGTAGTTACCGTGGAAGGGTGGTTTTACTGAGAGAGTTGTAATAAGAGATAGGTTGCTTGTTATACATAGATGAAGACGTATCTTTGAGTTTAGAATTACCCTTTAGTAAATTTGACTCTGTAACGAGATAACTAAGACAACATCTGCTTAAAATGCTCTTTATATAGCTTCAGTCAGATACAGTTAGCATACCATGGCTGAAGTCACTAGTTACAATAAAGTCGTCAATATTTCCCCAGTAATTATTCAATAGACGAGGATTTCTATAGAATAGACCAATGAGAAATCTGTGAGTTAATTTCAGTACAGATATTTTCCAGATTATGATGCTCCAGATCAAATCTTCTTTTAAAGCGAACATTATCAATTTAACACAAATTAACAGTCACCCACCATGGCAGGTACGGTCGTTATGAATAGGCTATTGAAAACCATATATTGGTATCATTGTCAGTGACTGTAATATCACGCTTTGATTCTGATAGATAATGTCATTAAAATTAATATCTGCACTAATTTCATCTAATTTATGTTTTATTCTAGTAATATTTTCATGTGAAGTTTAATGTCAGATTGGGTATCAAAGTTATTTCTAGTACAGCTTGTGGATTGTTTTAGTTTTTTTTCTACAAGCTATCCTGATACCATTATGGACACTACTGGTCATGACAATAACAGGAATGTTAACCATTGTCAGAGATATGATATGAAGGTATGAAGGAAGGTTAGTAGATTAGGGGAGTAATAGTAATTTCCAGTAAGACAGGTCAGATACTAAGATAAGTACTCTGTACGCGTGCAATGTTAAAGCTAGTTGAGCCATGACCCTATCAAAATGTATATGAAAGGCATCATTGGAGCAATTATCCATAACAATAAGATGTAAAATAAGATATATGTATATGTCTGTCTGTCTGTCTGTATGTATGTATGTATGTATGTATGTATGTATGTATGTAGTTTAACTGCAGTCTATATTGTGCCGATCAATAGGTAAGTTCTAAAAATGTAAAGATAAATAATTGCAACAAAAAAAAACTTAAGAAGGATAAAAAAAAATTAGAAAAGTTAGAAAACTTCCCAAAACTGAAAAGTAGAGAAACCTTAAGAACATGTCTGTAGATATAGTACGTCATAAGAAGGAGTGAGGCAAAATTTAGAAACATATTTAGTTTTTTTTATATTAGTAGTATATTTAGAAAAGTATACAATAATTGATTAGAAGTTTATTATGATATTAACATGTAAATGCAAATTGTATCTAAATAGCCTGAAAAATCCATTCATAAAAGCAATGTAATATTTTTACTCAAAAGCACTGTTTTCAAAGTGTATATTTCAATATCTAAATGAGTTTGAATATCCCAATATTATGCTTTTTTTCTTAACATGACACTATTCCCATTATGAAGTTAGTATCAATTACATGACAAAATAAAAAAATTACACAAAACCCATATTACATTAACAAACAAACAAACAAATAAACAAACAATTCACACAAATAAATTGGGGAAAAAGGAAGGAAGAACAAAAGGAAATATATAAGCCTATACAAAACAAATGTGAACTCTGTAAGAATATCAACATTCAGTGGTGTGTATGAAATTGTCAATCCAGGTATATTAGCATATACTATGTCGGTCAATCAAATTAATTATTTGCATTTGTTTATTTATTTATTTCAGATTATTTAACTGCTTTGTGGGAAGGATATAGAAAATATGAACGAATTCATAAAACACCTAACAAGCATAAAAAAGACGATGAAGCGAAAGCGATTAAATGAATAAAATATGAATATATTACTGATTTCCTGTTGAATGAACACATTTTGTTTTTTTATATAGGAACCAGTACATGGACATATTCATTTATATATATATATATATATATATATATATATATATATATATATATATATATATATATATATATATATATATATATAATTTCGCACGTCTCTGCGTCCATTATTTTGTGAATTCAACCCTTTATCTGTGATGCGCATTATGTAGAGGTGGGTTTGACTTGCACAGACTGGTGGTTTAGCTAGAATGGTTACACTGCCTTATGCCAACAAATTCATATTTAACATGGTTATATATGCTAATCATTTAAACCACATGCAAACTGACGTCTTGACCAGATGTGATTTGCCTGAAAATCGCTGAAATCAATATATCAAATTGATACTATCCAGCTGAAAGTGTCCAAAGAGGCTTTTCTTTTTTCACACTGTAAACCATCGGAACGGAGTAAAATTAACATATAGAAAGAAATTTCAAGTGGTAATAAAGTCAGCAGTGCACGCATCATGACTTGCTGCGACCACGGTAGGAACGTTGTCAAAGTTGATATATGTATATATCTCTGACTCTCACAAAATAAATACAGTGCAACGAAATAGTAGTAATTTTAAAAGTATCACATTCTATATGCATTGAGTGATTCTCATCTACATATCATCATATGCTTTCTTTAAAACAACAGATTCAGGTTGCTATTTAAAGCCTCTGTAAAAGTAAAGGAACACATCAGCAGTGAGAAATGACCACACCATACTTTCTGGCAGTGGTCTACTGGCCATTGCGCATACCGGGACAAATCCCAGTGGGCCGCCGCAAAAAAAATCGTTTTTACCGGTGTTTTACTGGTGTGAGCAAAACCCCGGGCCTGTCCCGGCAGACCGCCGCATCAGTGGGCCGGTGGGCCGTCAAAAAAATCCGTAAGTCAGGGCCGAGTTGCTTACCCAGTACACTACTGCTGGCTGGCACAAAAGTAAAGCACATTCTGTAAATATAATTCAGTATAAAAAATGAAGACAATCTTTTATTTATCTACATTATGCCTGTCTTTATTTCACGGGCAATCCATCTTAACCATCTAAATTTGCTGTGAATTACTAGAAATTGGTGGATAGTTCCTTTCATTGGATTATGAAAAGCAGTGGCAGCGCGAGAGTTTGGGGCTCCCGAGGACAATGTTCTTTAGTGGCGCCCCTACTTTGCCACAGACAACAGTTTTTATGTCAGTTGCCAACCTCCAACCCCCATCTAAGCCCTGAAACCGGGGGTTAAATGGGGCTTAGATGGGGGCGGGGGGTGGTGTTGGCAAAAAAAGTCCCTGACGGCGCCCCCCCCCCCCCCCCAGCCAGGCTCCTGGAGGAAATTGATCTCCACCCCACCTCGCGCCGCCACTGATTGGAAAAGTATAGATGATATCACAGCAAGATTTGGCTCAAAAGAAGAAATAATTTTAATGTTAATTTACATTAAATATTATAATTTGCATAGTGTAAAATTACTGAAGAACAAAAAAACATTTTTTCTATTAAAAAAATAAAACGGTTGCCATGCGAAATATTGACCCATCAAAATCTGACCTGGCCCCCTTAGAAAATATCAAGAGGCGATTGGTCACATACTCCTGTATCCTAAATTGAATCCGGAGTCACGATGGTTTCATTTTTATTTTATTTTTTACCATCCTGATATATCAGCACAAACTATACAAAATATATGATTATGAGCAATATTACTTAGTTTTCTCTTTCTCTTACAAAATGAAGAAATGAACTTATTGCAATACAGTATTTTCGAAACATTTTTTTTTAAAATATCGGCTTATTTTTTGCGATTTGGTAATACGAGTAATTTTATGAGAAGAAACAGCATTTTTTCTTTCATGCTGTTTTTGAGAAGTAAATAATAATCTTTGCGATTACTAGCTAAATATATAAATTCGATAACAGACGAAAGAAAGAATTATACAAACGTTGGGCTCAAAAATGTTTTCATCACCTGTAGTTCTTTCTCTTCCTTTTTAATTGCGTTGTAATAAACACTTTTCTATGTAGTAAACGGCATCGTTTACATTAAACACGCTACAACATGCCGAAATTTAGTCATGATAAAAGTTAGAGCACTTATTTATTTATTTATCTGTTTATTTATTTCCCACTGTCGCGAAATTATTCTTGCACTAACGAAAAAAATACTATGAATAACCTAAACGTTTTGATATTCACAATATCTGACAACTTTTAAGTAATTATTTAATTCATTACTTATTTAGCTCATTCGTTCGTGTTCATATATTTGCTATCTACATGGTGAAAGTTTTCAACAAAAAAAAAAATGTTGGGAATTAGTGAGCAAAAAATACGTGAAGGTAAGAAAATTATGCTTTTGAACTGACATGACAAATAAGGCGAAAATTTTTCATGAAAATGTCTTTGGTTGACAACTAGATGACATTAGTTAAATAATTCAAAATGTAGACCAAGCCTATAAACAATCGAGAAAAGAAAACATCCTTAATGAATTACTGCCTCGAGTTAAAAAAAAAATAATCAGATGAAATTATTCAAGAAAAAGAAACAAAACATGACAACATTGAGACGTTAGGGTACCCAAGTCACCAAAGATTGTTTAACAGCAATGCACTTATACTTAGATACTGGTGGAAATAAGTGACATTTACAGTAAATGTGTACAAATACAATTTCTGTAGACCTATCCAGTCGAAAGGTGTTCAATACTGGCCACTGCGTCTTTCAAAACTCTTTCGCCATTAAGGTACTGATTACGGGTACTGATTACATATGTGCCTGACCCGAAAAAAATTGAATAAAAAACATATTTACTCCTTTATTATTACGAAAAAGCTTTTACTTTTGCTCAGAAAGCTTCGAATTTGTACTCTTAAACATTGGAGTAAACAGTTACATCAGAAGTGAAGTAAACAATTACATTTTAATTACGACACTTAAGTTTACTGAATTTCATTATCCGTAATTTGAAAAGTCATTGCACATGAACATTTAACAACACCTATCCCGGTAATTAAATGATATTTTTATTTAAAACTTTCAAATCTTAATTACCAGAGGAATTCAGAAATGTGAAAAATTATCTGTCCAAGAACAAGACCGATATGCCCAAGTCATCGGAAAATCACCTATTTGAAACACAATGATATGATGGTTTCAATTTTTACATCCTGATATATCATCACAAACTGGAAAGAAAACAATATGCTGATGTACATTATGATTACTTTCCTCCTTCTGTAACAAGTTGAAGAAATGAACTTATTACAATACAGTAAACAAAACATCGTTGAAATATCGGTTTATTTTGCGATTTTGTCATACGAGTAATTTTGGAGAAAAAATAAAAAATTTCTTGCGATTACTAGCTCAATATATGAATTCGATTAACAATTATAAGAGAAAGAACCATATAGAGATGTTGGGGTTACAAGTGTTTTCATCACCCGTAGTTTATCTTCCCTGCTTTTTAATTTCGTTATACTAAACACTTTCCTGTGTAGTGAACAACATCGTTTACACTAAACATGTTGAAACATACTGAAATCCAGTCATGATGAAAGTGTGAGTATTTATTTATGTATTTCCTTGTGCAGTAAAATTATTCTTGCAATATCGCAAAATAATATGAAAAACCTAAAAACATTTATAGACAATATAGTTATATATCTTGTCAGTCTTCAGTTCATTTAAAATTTTCATATTCAAGGGTGTACTGAACATAATTATATTTACTGATCGATTACTTAATTAATGTATTTGTTTAGCTCATTACGTATTTAATTGATTCATGTGTTTAGAAATTCGTTTAAGTACCTACTACGTGATAATTTTCACAAATACTTAAAACAATTCGTGAACAATAAATACGTGAACGAAAGTGAAAATTATGACTAGCTGACATGATAAGGCGAACATCTTTAATGAAAAAATTCTCTTTGCAGACAATTTGATCAAATAAGTTAAATAACTGAAACTTTAGAACTACGATATAAACAAATGTGGAAGAGAAAACTCATCCATGAATTACTAACTCGGATTGAAAAACGAACTAATCAGACGACATTATTCGGGAAAAGGCCCAGACTATAACAACAATGAAAGTTTAGGACACCAAATTAACCAAGTGCTGTTTCACTGCGATGCACTGTTAATTTAAGTACTTGTGCAAATAAATAAGTAACTGTGCACTATTGCAGTTTTTATTGTACCGAGCGCTGGGCGAGATCAGTACCGTAATGGCGAATTGTCAAGTGATACAAATATGGCCGAGCCCTAAAACCGTAATGAAAAGGTCTATACTCGGCGAACTCAGACAGAGCATTAGATCATTGGATATAATGCTAATAGACTAGTACCAATAAGTCGCTGTAGCTTTCAGCTCATCGCTGTTATGTAATGAGAGCGTCATCGCCGTGAATCATGTACAGAATTGCGCCTGTTGTGGAACAGTGTATTGAAACTGAAATAGTTGTCCATAACCTTTACACTGTTTCATCGTAATACATAAAAAGCATGAACAAATTAACTGCGATGCATACATACATACATACATACATACATACATACATACATACATACATACATACATACAACGCGAGCCATCATTGTTATGTTCGACATTATGTGTGTACAATTTTAATCACGTAATGTGTGTGTGGATGTTTGTAGTGAAAAAGCGTGTGACAACAGATAAGTGGCAGAATACTGTGAAGATACACTACTTTTTCTTTTAAAACTTTCGGACAAGTATCAGACTTATCTCTGAAATTTTCACTTAGACAAAATGCGTCTCTTGTGCAAACATTAAATTCAGGCTTCCAGATATGGGTGTATAGAACGTTTTGATACGTGTAAGATGTATGTTAAGATACTTGAAAAATGCCCACGTAAATCAGCATACAATATGGCCGGTGCAAAGTAGAGCATGGGTAGGTATACCTGTCCGTGTAACTAGTGCAGCTAATGCGGTTAGTTCACACGACGAAAAATTTCGTTCTTTGTTTGATTAATTGTTGCACAGGATGTTGTCAAAATGCCAGAACGGGGAGGAAAAACAGGAAATATCTTAAACAAACAGGCCAAAAACAAATAAGTGAGCAGGGGACTAACCTGCCTAGAGTTGGCGAAGATGCAGGTGAGACATTTTATCGTACGCTGGATTGACGTTTCCCCCGCTAACCTACAATCCGTACATTCATACGGCGAGAGTTACAATCAAAAGGGGAGGAAGTCTTAGAACCAGATACGAACAATGTGAAGTCTATTGAAACCATATTAAATAAACTAACTGCAAGTCAGGAAAAAATGACTTTCTGAGACTATATGGATAACAAACACAAGTCTCTAATAACGGATTGTGTGCTCAAGTCCACCCTGGACAAGGCTTTAGTAAAGATTACAGACGATATTCTTAATAAAGATGACGAAGTCAACAAAAAGTTTAAAAACTGAGAAAGGACGTCTTTTGAATACCAGACTGAAAATAAAAAAATAAACAGTTAAAACAGAAGATTCTGGTGTTAGAATCAGGGAAAGAGGCAAAGAAAACAGTGATAGAAGGTCTGCAGACTCAGAATAAAGCTATAAGGAAACAGATCAATGAACAGGAACAATATATGAAGACAAATAATGTAATTATTTATGGCTTAAACGATAGAGAGACGAATGAATCAGTGGACATTTGTGCAGGAAGGTTGGTGGTCATGCTCAGGAATAAATTGGGTATGCGGATCTCAGCTGATAGCTCATCGCTTGGACCAGTTTACCGATTCAGCCAACACACACGTAATCTGCTAATTCATTTCGAGGAGGAAAAGGTTGGAGGCAATTGTGAGAAGGAAACATTTCACTTTATGGAAAGATTGAAGTCGCATGAATTCATCGAATCAGTGTGGTTTTCTGACGGGAGAATTTGTGCAAAATTGAAACTAACAGAGTGATCAGACTAAAAACGAGGGCGTACACAGTTTGGTGATCGTTTGTTATCGGACAGTGAACAAGTGTGCACCTGTAGTTTCAATACAGTCTGACTTGTTTCATAGTTTTGTTTCCAATTTTTTCTTCTATGAATCTTGAATGATCTTTTGATTTTGTATACAGTCACTTAATTTAAACACAATGAACTACATTTAATTTCAATCGCATTTCTCCTGTGAATAAGGTTCAAAGGTTTTTCATAAGGGAGGTAGTGCCCGGTCCAGGGAGGTTTCACTGTATTAATTAATATGTTTATGTCTATAAATAGATGTGTATGTATAGGTAAGTAGATGTTTGTATTTATGTATGTGTATGCTTGTATGCATGTATGTTTTTTATGAATGTGTGTACGGGTATTTGTATGTATGTACGTATTTGTACATATGAATGTGTATGCATATATATACTATATTTTTGTATAGATTTATGCATAAAGGTAAGTTTGCATAGAGGAATGGAAGGACGGATAACTAAAACCATAAAAGTAGAAATCTAAGAATATGAAAATACTATATGTAATATATGTGTATACAAAAATAAAAAATAAAATCAGGCAATGAAAATTTTCCGTCCATTTTTCTGCCACGCCGTCTCCAGATGAAACAATTTTTAGCATGTGTTTGTTTTTCCTAAACCGGATGTTCTCCACTTTGCC
The DNA here is from genome assembly GCA_029931535.1 of Margaritifera margaritifera. Taxonomy (NCBI): domain Eukaryota; kingdom Metazoa; phylum Mollusca; class Bivalvia; order Unionida; family Margaritiferidae; genus Margaritifera; species Margaritifera margaritifera. The sequence continues at coordinate 5,695,977 of JAQPZY010001625.1, read as the reverse complement.
TCTAGAACAATTCTTGACCGAAGCGGAGCCAACTTCAGGGTGAAAAAGAAAATATGTGGCATGAAGACAATGTTTATTTAAATTTATTTCTCATTCATATGAATTTATCATTGTATCCTTGAAGAATAGGGATATATTTCATGAAGCGAATATTAGAGATTGTGGGGTTTTGCTGGAAACTTATTTACCTTGAGAACTGACGTTGCAACGTTCTAATTAATAATGCATGCTGCTGTATTCTATAATGTATTTATTATGTCCCATGAACAAAGGTTTCTAATATAATTATAAAAATGTCACCAAATTTACACGATCTTTACTAAGCCATAATACGATGGTCATTAAAACAGGAATGGAAATATATACGCGGCAATGACCATAATTACCTATGGCGGTCTGAGCTACAGTTGTTACGTCCTATCATGTTCATTCGCCAGATATTATTACATACCAGTCCTTGCACTTTTCTGGACATACGCAATGTATAGTGCTCTATCAATGTGGCCTTCTTTCCATGTACCGTCTAACTTTCTGGAACACAATAACTACACTGCAACGTACTTATACTAATCTGATCTCGACTTTCCACCAAATTTACATCTGACTGCAGATAAAATATGTCCATGCCGCTAGTCATTCATGAAAACATTCACCAGTGCTCAAGTTAGATTGCGTTCAATCAATGATAGGTCAAAGTCCCCGCCTTTCAATCGTAAAATTGCCCATTGTCATTAGTTCAATTATTATTTTAAAAAAATACTTATTTATTAATATTATAAAAAAACGGACACATAACAATGAGCATTTTATTTGCATATATTTCACAACAGTGACTCTTAGTTGAACACGGTGAGCCAACAGCCAGAGCAGCTTATCGGTACTGTTCTAATAGCGTCTGATTTACTCAAAAAAGGCAGTGCTCTACGGTATACTCAGGACGTCACTAAAAGTCTCAAACTGCTTCTCAGATAACGTTGATCAAAAACGCCACTGCCTGTATAGACCGTTTAACCTCGATGTCAGCCTGGTTTTAGAATTGTAACTGAAGTCGTTTTTTTCTATGAAAGTTGACCCATAAAAGTTATTACATGAACGATTTCAGTGCTAGACCCACATTATAAAAATATTATGTTACTTTTTGTGAATTCCTTGGAAAATGAGTTTGTGTGTTTTGTAAGGTTTAACGCCATTTTTCAGCACATGGTAGGCTATACATGGCAACCAGTATATCTGGTGGAGGAAGAACCCAGAAAGGCACCTACCCACGGGATGATACTGGCAAGCTTTCTCACGTACCCACGCTGGTTGAGCCGATACTCGAACTCACGCGGACAGATGTGAGATGTCTGTGTGATCTGTAAAGGCGAGCGCCTTAGACCACTAAGCCACCCTGGGTCAAATCGCTCGTGGCCCTGAAAAGCGTACTTGTAAAACTATTTATCTACAAAAGGTATTAAAATTCTGAGAAAGCTCGAGTAGGGAAATTTTCCTTTAATATTACAAGACAGACTAAATGAAGTCTGGCTCTCCGAATCCGATCACGTCATCACTTATATAGCTCAAACTAGGATTGGTCATGATTTATGGACTGGAAAATAGATCGAAGACTGTAAAACACTCCAAAGAAAGAAAAAGTTCTTAATGTACTTTCGTCAATACCAGTATTGGTACGTCCACTCTATGCACGAAGATGGAATTCATCTTTGTAAAGAATCCATCGATTCAAAGATATATGTGCCAATGGTTGCGCATAATGGTGTATATGTCATGGATATTTGAAGGCGGAACATATACATCAAATCAATACTTCAATATTTCATTTACATAAAAGTTATTTTGAGGTAGCCCTTTTTCTTCACATATTTATGGAATTCCAGCATTATTTTATCGAAACAACCCTATGATAAATATAATAAAATATCAGAACCTAGTAAAAAGACTGAAAACTATTTTAAAAAACGGAAGAAATATAAATTTATTATCTATTCAGTATATTGGCTTGAAGAATAAAATAAACATGTTCTGCTACATGCCATGCAATAAATGGATTTAAACCATATATTCTGATTTGAATTCGATCTGACACAGAAACGTCATGTCCCCGAGCTTGTGTCACTTAATCCTCAGCCCGTTCATTAGCAGCACAATCCCCTTCACCCCTAGCCACTACCTCAAATAAGTACCAAAGAAATCTACCACCGTTATCTACAGCCTTAAACAAACTTAAATCACATATATAACTCTAGCGGTATAGGAGGAGCTTCAGAAAAATTACAGTTACACATATCAATGCATGGACAGGTACAATCGCTCAGTGTTCATTCTTTATTTGGTATACTACAAGATCGTACGAGCACATGAAACAGGCTATTACAATATCTAACATGAATATGACAACTACAAAATCGTACGAACACATGAAATAGGTTATTGCAATATTTAACATGAATATGACAACAACAAAATCGTACGAAAACATGAAACACGCTATTGCAATATTTAACATGAATATGACTTCTGTCATTTTGAATTGGGTTTCGGTATGAAAGCACCAAGCATGAGATCGGCAACCCAATCAGGTAAAAGAGAAAGTGGACGGAAAAACAGATTAGCATCCCATCCAACCGTGTACCGGGTCTTTGGAAATCTAGCAGTTAGCGCATGCATATAAGCGTCCACAACTTTGTGCACGTTCGGCGAGTTCATCAGCTGGAGAAAAGATGTTGCTCTCGTTATGACTGAAACCAAGTAAAAAGGTTAGTTTTCGTAAATGATGTCAACAAAAGCGTCAGAGAGAGAGAGAGAGAGAGAGAGAGAGAGAGAGAGAGAAAGATAGAGGGGAGGGAGGGAGAATTCTAATAGCTGTAGGAAGTAAAATGAGAAACCGAGATGTGCTATTTTACAAAAATCTTAAAATTTGTACACTAATTAAAATACTCATCTTTAAATATTATATATATATATATATATATATATATATATATATATATATATATATATATATATATATATATATATATATATATATATATATATATATTCTTTTAAATTCCATGAATAAAATACATAGTATTTGCATATAAAAAAATGTAACGCTTTCGGGATTTGGCTGATGAGATGCAAAGGGAAACAAATTCATTTATGCGTGAACAATGCGGTATTAAAAAATAAAATTCAATATAAAGGTGATCGATTACTTACTCTCTTTTATTAGTGTTGACTTAAACTGAGTCTGAATTAGTGTTGACTTAAACCGAGTCTGAATTAGTGTTGACTTAAACCAAGTCTGAAATCTGAACCAAATTAAATGAATTTATGAAACATTTGTTGTATTTATATCACACAGAATCAGACTATGTGTACAGTACGCTACAGTATAAAGCAAACTAAACCTTAAATCTATCCAATGAACTTCGGATGAAAATACTTTCTACTACGTTACTGTATTATTGATTCTGAATGTCTTACTTCTCTGTTTATATTCTGGACCATAAGCTTGTTGTATTTCCGGATCCAGTAGGGCATACTTATTTTCTATATCCTTTCTGATCAGCTCATTATTAGTAATACCCGTCTGGAAGAAACCTGGCTCAATCACGTGGACGCTTACTCCAAATGGTTTCAGCTGATACCTACACAAAAAGAACTGCATATTTTCTACTTCTGCTTCTGTTACTGTTACTACTACTACTACCACCACCGTCAGATTATCATCCTTGACATTTAAATATAAAGTTGTCGAAGTGAAGATATGTCAGCCACTAAGTTAAAAGCAAGCTTAGAGAATATACTGGAGTCCTAAAAAACAAGCTTAGAGAATATACTGGAGTCCTAAAAATCAAGCTTAGAGAATATACTGGAGTCCTAAGTCAGTCTTCCTTGGTTCATCCTTCCATATCTCTTTCCATAATTTTCAAAATAACAAGCATAGTTAAGCAAGTCATCTGGTTTTCTTATATGTCCCATTGTAATATATATATATATATATATATATATATATATATATATATATATATATATATATATATCAGGCATCAGCAAACAGGTCGTAAACAAATCTTTGACACAGCTGTAACCATTTCAATACTTCTTGCCTATTTAGATGACATATTATTATTACTATTATTATTATTATTATTATTATTGTTATTATTATCTCTTTTTCACTGTCCCGTTAGAACATTCTCATTACATATTTTCTTTACTACATTCTCCACGCATAACATTATCGGGATATAATTTTATTACATGTTACATTTTCTGGTCTCAGATGACGTTGTTTTTCGCTTCGCACAGCTTTCGTCCTTTGTCTTTAGTGTGGAATTAGATGAAATTATTTTGATTATCTGTACAGAAAACGCACATTTACGCGGATCCTCCAACACAAAACTGACATGTAGTTTAAACAGTTACCAAATGTTCTGTCTGTCTGTATGTATGTATGTATGTTTCTCTCTCTCTCTCTCTCTCTCTCTCTCTCTATATATATATATATATATATATATATATATATATATATATATATTGGTGTGTGTGACTTTGTCTGTCTGCTTGTATGTGCCTTGAAAGGGAATCTATATACTTTTATTCATTTATCACAGATAACGTCTTGACGTCAATATACATTTACATGTACTCCTTAATCTCATTTTTATGGGTATTTATTTTATGATATTAAACAAAATCAATGGCTGGCAGCGCTCACAACATAACATACAGAATATTGTGTAACCGGTACTTACTGAACTTGCGACATATATATTTTTTCATTCGATATGTAAAATCAAATTATAAGCATTTGCCTTTAGGAGGCTACCATTGACTAACTCCAATTACTCCATATGGTAAATTCCTGTGAATGTTTATATTTCTGTTTTTAACACAATTTACTGTTGTGCGAGGCACCACCCTAACCTCAGCTTCAAGTAAACACGGTGAATTCAGAATCAAGGTCTGGAGGGGATTTAGAAGGAGCTCAGAGGGTTTTGTTGATTTCTCTTCCCTTTATTTCCGGTTTAGATGATACTTCTTACGTTGTTAATAGACCTAGATGGCCATTGTAAGCAAAACAAGCCACCCCCTTCTAAAAACAAACCCTGCCAAAACTAGAAATATACCCATAAGTCACAGGTGCCGCAGTTAATACGGTGCAATTTAAGAAAGCTTGGTTAAATACGTATGTGCGAAGTTCTAAGTCAGTCATATTTTGTCAACAATTTTGAAAAGTGAATGATTGGTCCTTTTTATACAAAGCCTCAGAATAAACTGAATTTGAATCCACTAACTCCTTCAAAAGTTATTGAGTGTAAACGAAATTCGTGACAGGACGGACGGGCGTGGGTAACACTATATGCCCCAACCTATATAATATGGCGGTGGCATGAAAAAAAATTATCGATCCGATCCGACCATGAACTTAATCTGCTGGAATAATTATATTACCTTAGTACACCAGAGTATCCTTCCACTGCGAATTTTGACATGACATAAGGGGCCGTGGCTGCCGGAAATCGTCCCATGACGCTCGCCATGTTGACTATTCTACCGTGTGTTTTTCGGATGAGGGGAAGAAATGCTTTTGTGACATCGACCATCCCAAATGTGTTGACTGCCATGACTTGATCATAGTCAGCTCTTGTCAACCACTCGACTTGACCAACCTCACCTGCGATTCCCGCGTTGTTTACTAGTCCCCAAATTCCTTAAAACAAAGACGAACTACTTTAAGGCAAAAAGTCTATTTGAAATGTTTAAACTTCATCGATATTACAATAATTGTACATGAAATACTTACAACTTAAATAATATCATTTTCTCAGCTCAGATATTGGTGAAAAGTGATCTTTAAGGTGTAAGAATTTTCAAGTATAGTTAACGCGATATAAACAACTTTAACGCGTTAGTTGCGGTATCTAACGTGCAAGAGATTTAAGTTCTATTCAGTCGGAGCAGGTTTTAGATGCGTTTCTTGATGCTATAAATGTAAGATCTTATTCTTTGAAATGTTTAACTCGTTAGAAATAATCTCTAACGCATTAGATATTTTAGCGCAGTAGGAGAATATTATAATGCGTTAGAAGCATTTTTTAACACGTTAGCTGCAAAATCTAACGTGTTAGTGATCAAAGTTTTATCCATCAGAAAGTTTTATATCTTTTTAGTAGAATATAAGGCAGACTGTTGCATAATACCTGGACATGGATATCTGTCTCAGTCTTAATATGAATAGCATCTTTGTCATAGATAAATAATGATTTTCATATACATGCCATCACAATAAACAATAATATCTTCTACATATGTTTTTTATTTTTTTATATGAATCATTATTCTCATACAAGTATTTCCTTATAAAGATAGAATACACTACTGGATAATTAAAAACAGTATTGTCTTAGAGTTTAAGACTACTATTACCTTGGTTGCAATATGCATGCAATTGACCTATTAAAATAGGAGTATTAGATCTCACAAAAAAAACATAGATTTAATTACAAAGTTTATCACGAATAATCTTCACAATGCTTCTTTTGTCATATTCTTTACATGTGCGATCAAAGCAGTGAGTTGCAGATTAGCCATAGAAATATTTACTAAATTTGAAACATTCTATATCAGTAAGACGGTCGAGCCTCCTAAACAAACAGTTACGCATGGGTGAAACAGCTGGCTCAGTTGTAGAAATTTAAATTACATGGATAAGAATGGAACCTTACCTTCACCGCCGTAATTGCATTCCCACATTGGCAAAGGACTACTGACGCTACTAGCTGTATCATGGAAATACGTGTTACTGACCGAAAATGGTGTGATGACACGATTGATTGATAATTGAATTAACGTCGTGTGCGTGCATTCGGGCATGTACGATGATTTACCCCCACAGCGTGCGAAGGACGCATAGGGGGGTTCAGTGGTCAGGTGTGTTGACAGTTTGCAACCACCTGACTCTTTACTAATTAAGTACACCCCTCCAGTGCAGCATGGTTCCCCACAATTAAGGGGGTTAATTTAATGCGCGCTATTGGAGGATCTGTGCAATTAACACACCCCACCATCAATGCATGGTTTCCCCACAAACGGGGGTTAATTTAAGGCATGATATTGGGTGGTGTGTTAATACCTGTACATAGGACTAGAACCACAATGTTTACAGGTATACAGGAATACAAGTGCGCGATAGCGCACTTATTTACATAATTGCTTCAAGGGCTCAGTCTGGAGTGGCAGGCAGCACGGACTAGGCAAGCGAAAGCGCGAAGCGTGACGATAGCTGAAACGCCAGGAACGTACATGATCAAATTCTGCTGAGTTAACTAAGTCGGGCTGTCCCAAATACCAATAAAGTGTTAGCCACTTATTCAATTATGACAATACTTCAAGTTTCAAAGAATTTTCCATTTAACGCGATTATTCCAGTTGTAAAAAAAATTTGTGTACAAAGTGAACATATTATTTTCAAAAACAATACCAATCTTTGAGTAAGAATTACTCATATCTTTTTCGTATCACGCACACTACAATTTTGAGTTGTAATTTTTAGACGGTGGTTCGAAATTGATCAAATTTGTGTTTTAAAAGAGTATAATCAAAAGGGGTTTTCGAAAAAATGCAAAAATGAAAACCCCATTGATTCAGGCAATGTATTAGCCCTTAAAAGGACTATTATTAACAGCAGGTGGTCCCCGGTAGAGAAGCTCTGTCGAACTGCTGTGTCAGCTCTTTCTTTATCACGGTTTTTGACACGGTTTATTTACAACTATATATGGCATACTTCTACGAGTGAAATGCCCTTTACACAATTTAACTAATGAGAGTACAATCAATAAATTACGTAAAGTGTATAATACACACCTTAGAATGAAAACTTTTGGTAAACATCACACTGTTCAACGTGTATTAATGACATTAAATTTTTCTGACGTTTTTTGACTATTCTAAATGCTGACATGAAAAAATTTTGCCTGTAAAAGTACAATTTGCGATGTTTCTTCTTCTCCCTTCTTTCTTTTTTACCAACTTTAATAAAGTAATCACCATCATGCTGACACCGCTTTGTATATTGCGAAACTAAATAACGCCCACTTGAACCATTTGCATATTTCTGTCAGGGCGCATATTCTCACCTGACTTCATATGTACGAATGATTCTGATTGGATATCTGAATCATTTCAAATCCGACGCGTTGGAAATGACTTTCATTGACTTCTAATGCGTTAGTTTGTCTTTTCCAAGGTATAAAACTAACGCGTTAGCTTTTGGTTCATAGCAACACGTAAGAAATGAACATTAACGCCTTAGAATCTAACGTTTTGAAAACACATTCTAACGTGTTGAAAACACATTCCAACGTGTTCAGAACACATTCTAACGTGTTAAAAGTAACATTTGCAACTTCTAATGCGTTTAGCTCATCACGGTTTCACACGAACAGCCTTTGATAACCGGAAAATCCTGGAGAAGCTAAAAACAACGGATGAACGACTACTGACCCTTGAACGTGTCGGAAACGGAAATCGAACCCGGAAACTAAAAAATGCAAATAGTTTCGCTATCCAACTATATTACACTGGGCTGTTGTCGTTTCATCCCTGCTTGCGTTTCCTATATCAAATCATTATATGTACTTTCACAAATTCGGTTTAAGAGAGTTGACAAATTTAATACAGCCTTTACTTTTAAGTAAAAGAACAGACACTACACTTTATTTTCATTTTTTGGGGGAAACGCTTTTAATTTCTTCAAGGATAGACAAGGAAGCCATGCAGTTTAAAAGTTATTACAAATTTATCTGCATTGATTTCTTCTCTTACAAGTTTATCGAACAACTAGGGCTTAAAATCGAAAAAAGTTTGAATTTCTGTCATCAAGTGCTTTTGGGTTACAAAATCCAGACCAGTACTACAAACAAAGAAATAAAGGTCACGGAGTCCTTTCTTCAATCCTCAGATACATTGCCCATTAGATTCTGTGTGTACTGGTTAAAATGTGATAGAACTGCTCTAATTGCAACATGCATGCTAATAAGCTTAGACAGGCTTTATTGTTAACATCATTTTTTACATATAACTTCAGATTTAATTGTTTTTTATGAAAGATCGGTCCGTCATTTCTTTCAGAGCTAATGTTAGAACATCCACGGATGATTTACAAACAATCAAACCATTTATAAAACATTGTTTTCTAGATGAAACGCGCGTTTATGGTCTACCATCTACATACGTGCAAGATGTGCTACCTAAAGCAGCCATTTCATCACATGCGTTTGAATTCACATTAACAGCTAATGGGTAAATACGTCATTCTTTATAAAGAATAATACCTTATTAACATATCACACGGGGTGGAGTTGAGTGGTATTGAGTGGGAGAGATGGCTCCTCCTTCTCATAAGCATACTATTTTTTACCACATCGATTTCTTATGAACATAATCGAAACTAATTAAAGTACATTGTAAGTACAAGCTGAAACTTGCAAAAGAAAAGGTGAAGCAATTCCAAAAACCCACTATATATGTTACAAAATGAGAATCACCTAGGTGTCAAAGTAGCATACCTGACATGCTCAGACATTGTTTCAATGTAGCAGTATCTACCCCTACGTAATGAGTCACATGTACCACCTGAACATAACTCACGCCTTGTATGCGATAATATTGTCAGTGGTTCAATGGGATCATCAGAAGCGGTAATTGATTAATAGTTGTCAATAGGTTAATTAAGCAAGAAGAAAAAGAGTCTCCAACCTTTACCTGAATCTGACGGAAGTTTTGATTTGACCAGCTTAGCAGACTTCTGGATGCTTTCAGCGCTAGTTACATCTAAATCCATGGTAATCAGTCTGTTGGAGCAAGTCTTCCGCAACTCTATGGCTCCCTTTTCGGTGAAACACCCAGCAAACACGTGGAAATCCATGTGGTCCAGGCGCTTAGCAAGCATGTGACCGAAGCCACTATCACATCCGGTTATGACGACATATTTGCTGGAGTATTTCCATACGGGGATTTGCCGCATAAGCCAGTGCAGAATATAGATGGCAGCACAACAAATAATGGTGAACCAAATCATCATCTGAAATTCTTTTTTAAACAGAAAAGGATGAGTCATATCGCAAATACTGACCTGAAAACATGCTCCTTTATCCTATTCACCTTCCGAGGCCTAAAGCATAGTGGTGACACTCGTTTTGCACTTCATCGGTACCGGGTTTGATTCCAGTAGCTGACATATGTAACAGTTAGTGGACGATCTTCAAGATCGTTTGTTTCTCCAGGTTCCAAGGTTTCTTCCATCTCAAAGACAAACTAACGTCACCACCCATGAACGTTAAAAGCATTTTTGATGCGTTATTTTAACCTGTACAATTGTTAAAGGTATTGATCAGTGTTAAGAGGCGCTTTCTACGCGATATAACTAGAGAAATGTCGATGGTTCGTAAATCTCAATGAATTTTAATTATTATCAAATTCGAAAAAGTGTCATCTTCAATATTCAGTATCTTCTACCCACCAACCACCACCACCCTTCCGGGACCCAGGGGTCGTAACCTGAAACTTCAAATAAAAACGTTTAATTAAAACAAGCAAATTCAGCGAATTTTTGTCCACCGCCTACTCTGGTGTAGTCACCAAAAGTATTCAAAAATGAAATCTGCCTGTGACACTTGTGACACGGCTGTGGAGATATTATGTGGACATGGAGGAATGTAGCAAAGTTTTCTGCCTTATCTCAAAGGGTATTAGATAAAAAGAGCACAAAAGGGGAAGAAATTGATCAGTGACTCTCATCTTGATCAAAAAATCTTGACTATGATACATGAGATGCCATCAAATAGAGAAACGTAAGTGTGCTATGGTCCATCTCTGAGCCTCAAAAAGCTTTTAAGATATACAACAGAATAATAAAAGCAACCACGAAATATATACTTGCGACCTTGACTTTGAAGATAGGACCAGAAATGTGAAATACAGCACATCTTGTAGTTACAATATACAAGTAAACCAAATTTCATTCATTGGTCTTAATCGGCTCGTACCTTATAGAGCGGATGGGAAAATGCGAAAATATTGGCATGTGACGTAGACATTTAAGATATGACCCACAATGAGGTACGTGAAAGATGTAGTAAGTTTCATCCATTAATCTCAAATGGCTCTAAGACCCACGACCTTGAGTTAGTAGATAATACATACCTGCTAATGATGATGTATAAGTATACCAAGTTTAATTTCTAAATCTCAAATGTGATGGAAAACTTAAAATACTGACCCAATACCATGACCCTGAAGATACTACCCGCAATGTAGTATAGCAGAAGACACTTTCTAATGATAATGTATAAGTATACAAAGTTTCATGCCTAAAGATAACATGACTCAAAAGATATATATCGGAAAGTGTGATGAAAAACTTAATATATTGAGTCATTACCTTGACCTTGAAGATACTACCACAAATGTAGTACACAGAATATCTTTTAATGATACTATATAAGTATGCCAAGTTTCATCCCTTTATCTATAAAAGATCCGTAGTTATAGACCGAAATTTAAAATGTGACGGAAAACTTAGAATATTAAGTAGTGACGTTGAACTTGAAGATATGATCCCCAATCTGGTAGGCAACACAGTTTCTAATGATGATGCAGAGTAATACCAAGTTTCAGTTTCATCCCTTAATTTCAAATAACTCAAACGTTATGGAGCGGAATGGAAAGCCTGATGGAAAACTTAAAATACTGATCCGTGACCTTGACCTTGAAAAAACGATCTCCAATGTGGTATGCAACACACCTTATAAGGATGATGTATAAGTATACCAAGTGTCATCATTTAATCTCAAACAGCTCCAAAGTTATGGAGTGGAATGGAAAGTGTGAGGGAAAATTTAAATATTGACTAGTGACCTTGATCTTGAACTTAAACATAGGACCCCACGTGAGGTTCGCGACACACCTTCTACTGACGCTGTATAAATATACCAAAATACGAAACAGGTACTAATTTCACATTTGATATAAAAACTTTCTTGAATCTTCGGCAGCTTACGGATTTAAAACCGTATATGCTGTGCTAAGTGTCTTAACAATGGCTCAGCGGCTCCAGGTAGCTGAGTGGTTAAAGACGCTCGCCTTTACACATCACTCACATCTCACCTCTGTCCTCGTGAGTTCGAGTCTCGGCTCTACCAACGTGGGTATGTGAAAAAGCTTGTCAGTAGCTTCCCGTGGGTCGATGATTTTTCCCAGGTTCTTCCTCCACCAAATATACTGGCCACCATGTATAGCCTATCATGTGTTGAGAAATGGCGTTCAAACCCACAAACCAAACGAAACCTACAATGGCTTAACATAAACAGGACTTGAATTTAGGGGAAGTAAAGTTAGGCTTAAGACAATTTTAGGATCTTGTATTTATCAAGTAATTTTGAAGGATTCAGCGTTAGAAAAGGAAAAATGTGGTATAAGCAAAAAACCATTCATCAGTCTTAAAAGTTTCAAAAAGTAAGTTATTAAATGATGAAGTTCCAGTTGAAAGAGCTTACCCTGAAAGTCTGCTATTTTCACCTCAAGATAATGTTCAAGGTATGCAATTTTCATTCCGTTTAACTTGTACACATCCATTTTTATAATACCCGCCGTGATGTGGCCTTTAACATTTTATCTTTTAGCCTTTATTTAAAAGGTTAGTAAAAGCCTATCTGCTCTCTCTGACAAGAGCCTATCTGCTCTTTCTGGTCCGTCAGTTTTTTTTGGAAAGTCATCTCTGAGGATTCTGTGCACCTGACAGACCTCGAGGATTCACCACTTTGTTACGTACAATGGAGATGGTTGTCGCTGGTTGGTTTCTTACCTCAATCAACTGGTATATCACTTCGATCGCTTTAATTATACACTATGTGAAACGAAAAGCTAGGCAATTCAAAAATAATTGAACATTAGTCGTAGCAAAACTACCACTCAGAGGATTATAGTGCACTGGTAGTTTATCGTGATTTGCAATATGAAGCAATATCCAATCAAGTACCTTGGTACCGAACTGATATCATAATCCCTTTCAACTCAGTTATCAACCTAATTACATTGTCATACTAGGGCGAGCATGTGTGCTTAATTATATAAGAAATATTTTTTGCAGCTCCGGTACGACTCGAATCCATGTTATTATAGTAGTTTCAATTTGTAGTAGAACCGAGCTACCATTACACCACCGAAGCAATTGAAAGTCAATCCTAAAAATAAGAATAAGAGCTATCGAAGCTTATTAACTGTGTTATTAATTTATTTTATATCATATATAATCTACATTTGGTTAACAAAAAACAACCTTTGTGTGTAGAGCACAGTCGAGTACCTCCACACCTTATCTTTCAAATGAAAGTTCTTCGGAACACACGGAAGCACTCTTATATTCTGTACGGTAAATGATGTTTTAAAATTGAGGAAAATCCCCAACAAATAACAAAATAAATTGACAACAAATGATATATTTGATACTCAGAGTTCATATTTAAGTTGCAATCTCATTTTTTGGGGCTTATTTTTATACCTCGTAGATTCATTGAAAATTTATGCAAAAATCAACTTTTATCTCGAAAGATTTTGTCTTCTCAAAATGTAATTTTTGGGGTTCAAAAACCTACCTCTTTGGGAAAAAATGCCAATCAAGTGCAACCCTAATGCGTTCATCATTTCATGAATGCTCTAGTTGTACGATTCAATTTTTATATATCCTTTTCTTTGTCATTACAAAATTAAAAACAAGAGTCATCTAAAAATGACACATCTCCCTGTCCCCCGTTTTTATAAATACCCCTACTGAAAGTACCATATAGTCAACACAGTCAATTTGTATATTGCATAGTCTAGTACCCCTCAATACTACTTATGGCCAAGCACCCTCAAATGTACACTACTTAGGCAACACTTTGTTTCCACGGTAACATCAAAAAATGGAATGCAGAAAATTTTAGTAATAAAAATGCACCTATATGCAAATTGCCAGACATGTTTGCCACCTTTAGTTGAAATGCCTTGAGTAATTTGAAAGTTATGTTTTGGTAACGAACATGTTTACGGACCGACAGACAAATGGACATAGTGATCGCTTCTCTCCCCCATTACCCCCCCCCCCCCATTACCTATCGGATGGGATAAAAATAACTGAGAAATTATCTAAATTATCTAATTGATTTCGTTTCCTATACAAATTTAAGGAAAATAACAGTCAATGTAAATATATACTGTATAATGCTTCAAGATGTTTAGAAGATAACAACGATAGTTTCAGATTATGGCTGCGAGAGAGGGATCAAAAGTCATTGGTAAGATCATAAAAATCCTGCATTTAACTTTAATGTCGTCTACATTGATTGAGGAAATGATCATATTTCTTATGAAATTTCAACTGATGAGCAAATTAAAATGTCGATTTCATATAATGAATGCAGCCCACGGTGTGGGTTTATGGGGCCCCAAAATCACGGATATCTGAGATTGTTTCCAACAATTAATTTTGTTCTTACTTCTTCTTTAAACTGAAACATTGCATTATTTAAGAATCAATTCCTGACGTTCATGGAAACCAATAATTATTTGGCAAGGACTCGAGAGATTTGAAACAGGAGTCTAAATGGCAATATATGTGTGCATATTGTCACGGTTTTCTTTCTACGTCACGTTATTGTGTAACTACTGTAGTTTCGCCTCAAATAATTTGTGTTAGTTCGTGTATATAGTTTATAAATAATTGTCAATTCTACCCCAACCCAAGTACAGTAAATTTTACTGGCACTTACTTGCATTATATGAGATTCAAACATTTGCAATCATTGGGTTGAGATTCGGAATTTGAGCAGCATACCCCCCAATCCAAGCAAGATAAAAGCTTAATTATACATCCGCTAAGTTGGAGGATCGAACCGACAGTAGTACGAACAAAACACCCTAACCCTCAACACCCCCCCACACACACACATACACACATAAACACACTCACACACCCAGCCCACACACGCACATACCCGTGACCCCACTATTACCACCCCGCACGGTTACTGCTGATATGTAATAACCTCTAACACATCGTAAAATTAGAGCAAGTTGTACATACTGTACGTAAAACCAGTGTACATGACTATCTGTATAAATAGGCCATTATTTGTTTACTCTCCCCGATAGCTATTGATAATACGGCATTTGTCTAGGGCTATAGGCGGGCTTTTCGTTACGTTAAGAGCTATTGTTTATTGTCTCCCTTACCGGGACGACCTCATTCAATGCGGTGATTGCAATGGTCTTTATCCGTATACTCAAAACGATTCTGACAAAAAATTCAGGTCATTATACTTCATTAATCTCCTAAAGCCGGTTTAAATTTGTGAAGAAAAAAAACCTCCAATAATTGCATTTTATTTAAGCGTCTAATACGGTCAGTACTGCAAAATAAGGTCTTAAACGTGATCACTCCAAAGAATCCGAACGTAAAACCTCATCTACAGCAAGAAGAGCAAACGCTGTATGCATATCAAAAGGCTATGACATGAACCTAGTGTACAACGAACCATTACGGGAAAATAACAGTGGCCTGTGGCCTATACCGTCTTTCCCACCTATCTATCAACATCGTGCACTCACTCCACCCCTCCTCCAATCCATCCCCTCTCAACGGGTAAACGTCTCTTCTCCCCTGCCTATAGGCGGTTGGGTGAATAGTTTTGGAAAGAGTGACTTTGCCAATGAATCATTTCAGTGAAGAAGATTGAAGGAGATTATGTGTATATTCCACAAGGATTTGTGCATGGCCCAATCCTGTTCCTTATGTTTTATATATAACCGACCCGAGGAAATAATAACACAGGTCAGGCTTTTCGCTGAGGAAACATCAATCTATCTCACAATAAAGCAAAAGAAAATAGAAAGACACAACAGAAAGACCTAGACAAGTTCCAAACTTGGGGACAAAAATGGGATATGATGTTTAATCCCTATAAATGAAAGTTCCTGCATATTACTCGTTCAAAAACATAAAAATGTGATAGAGTAAATAATGACAACACCTGGCCTGTCCTATTCAGACACCTGGGCCCAGGGATGTATAATAAGATCGACCCCCCCCCCCCCGCATGTCGTAAGACGCGACTAATGGCGGCAACCTTTTTGTCCTGGGTTGCGTCACCTTGATGATGTTCCTGCTGAGAAGGTCTCGGATTTTTTAAAATGCGTTTATATACAAAGTCTGACTTTGCGTTTTAAGGATTAACCCTTTTTTGTCATTATCGTTGTTTTGTATGCCTTATTTGATACCTCATCTTACTCGGCACTCTATACTATAGTATAGTCATGATTGTGCTGATATGACGTTAAACACTATACATACAATATATAATTATTCAGATACCATCAATGAACTTCCCTCACTCCCACGTCAGCCCTAATTTCATGACAGCGACCCAAAATTCGTGAACTAAACTTCCCCGGCACTATATTGTCATGATTGTGCTGATATGCCGCTGTAACTCCGCTACCCCACCCCCACTCTGGCACGAAATTCCAGATAGTGGAGAAGCAGGTGACCATAGTGCTAACACAGATATAAAGACATTGTAAGTTCCTAAGTTGACATTTTCCTCTTCGATTACAAAAAAGCGTTTTCCGTAACACAGCAGTGTTATATTCCTATGTACTTCAGCTACAGTAATACTATAACAAAATATACATGTTAAGTTAGCTTCTCCCAGGATACAACGAACCCCAAATCGTCCTTTCAGTGCATTGCAAACTCGGCTGTAGAGTATGTCACAAGCAGGAATCGTGTTCTATTCTATCCTCACCATTTCAAATGCAATCATTATTGGATTGTTGTCAACAGTGGACAGGTCCGTACAGAAAGGTGGGATATTACCTGATTTTCTCGATGACCGCCTTAGTTGAACACTTCACTCTTGTATAAAATATATGATATGTAACCGGTGTAGAAGTAAACAATATCAACCCTCAGATTGTATCCACTGCGATAACTATGCCCTGTCAAGGGAGTACACTGCTCACTCAACGGATGTATCAATAAGTTCAGAGGGAGAGTTGGAAATCATTGTAACAGGAAATATTTAACATTAACTCAAGTTAAAGAGCATTGTGACAGTGTCAAGTTAGAGAAACCCAGGCGTTAACTTCCCAACAGGAGAAAAGCTTAAAGTTTGAAATAGTGTAAATTAAACAGGATAAAAACAATTCAACAAAGACAGAAAGACACTAAGACGGTACATACATACATATATACCTACCTACCAACCTACCTACATCATTATATCTAGTGGCATAGATAGGGTACTAAGGATGCGTACAAAGCACATATTAAAAGGATGAGATTATGGCATTCAGGAGCATGCTTAGAGAAAACATGTGATTATTAAAAATATATTTAAATAAAAAGAAGTAGACATTTTGCCTAGGAGCATGAGGGTTGGCATGTAGGTACATTAGATAGATAGATGCATTGTGTATGATATATATATATATAGACACATACATACATACATACATACATACATACATACAGTGTTGACGATAAATATATAGATAGATAGTCTAAGACCTATTGATATGTAAGGCAGTCACACTGAGTTGCATATGTAAGACATCAGACTTGAATTTTCCACACGTTAAAAAGTTACAGAACACAAATTAAAGGGGATTGGGTTTCGTTTCCTTTATTCTTGATTATTAATGAAAATGCTCTACATTTCTTCGGAAGGGCACCAATTCCAGTTATAAATTAGATGTAGCATGTTGCTACGTAAAGAAATTAATTGTATTGTTTTCATAAGGAATATTAATCTGTCAAGATGAATATCAAGAAGATTTATAAATAACGTCGCTCCTCTTTACACCAACAGACGTCTATATTTAACCGGTATTGTTTCAATGTTGATTGCAAAGACAGACTGGGACTTGTCTGCACAGCTGATGTTTCTTTACTCTGGATTTATAAGTACGTGTAGGCCGTCTGCAAGTTCAATGTCACGTGAACAGTTGCAATATCATAGGAAATAGAGTTGAAATATAGAGGAGACGGAATCAGTGATGGGGGAATTGGGAGAGAAAGTTTAACGTATTTGTCTCAAATGATTAAGACTTAATTGTTGTTCTTCAAAGAAAAAGGATAGGAGTATTATATTATTGTGAAGAGCTGGTGATATAATGGTTAGCACGATCTGGCTCCATATATCCTAGGTTCGCATCCCGATAGGGGTAAGAAGCTGTGTTTCTGAACACCTCCATTAGTATCATTTGCGGCTCTGATGCTAAACCAGAGTGCCGTCTGTCGAGTTGAGAGTCACACCCTTTGCAGGTAAAAGATCCATCCCATGATTCATGGTATTCCAAAGGGGGTAGACATACACTGTCGCCTCCACAAAGTTTCACGTAGCCCTTAGAACCGCCGTGCATAAACATACCAACCCCTGATAGTCGATATTTCAATGGTTTGGCAGTAATTGGGTACGTAGATATACTCTGCGACTTTTCATGGGGTCCAAACTCGATTTCATGGACCTAATCACAAATGACATTTTTGTCCTGAATTAATTGATGACGTGCTTCATGATAAGATAGAAAATTTAATTGTCTGGGGCGAAAAGTCACTAATATATTACTGCTTTTTTTAAAAATAGAAAATTGAAATATATTCAATATTTAATTTAAAAAATAAAAATTTCAACTAAATGAGTTATGTTATTTTCTCAAACTTTTTATACAAATGAATTTTGTTATTTTGTCCCTGATCAGGAACGTCTGCTTAGAATCATCTTCTGCGTTCTAACCTGTCTACTCCTTCTAAAAAGAGTTAGAACTCACTGAGATGCTTACATGTGTAAGAAAAATCTATTAAAGCAAATCACAATTGTTGATATCATTAAATTTGTTACCGTATCAGACAAAAACATCAAGTAAGATTGAGCTATAAACCGTATCGATAAACACATGGCCGAAACGATACGCACATGGCCGTCTCGTTACACACATGGCCATATCGATACGTACATGGCCGGTGAGGATATGTTTGTGTAAATGCATTCTGCGATAATAATTTATTCGTTTATACACACGGTGTCCACTCATCATTGTGGTCTGATTTTTTTTGTTTTTTACTTTAACTTTAGCTTTAGTAAGGAGAAGTATCAAGGCATATCACTGCATGACGGAAAATTAGTCATTTGAAACTTATATATATATATATATATATATATATATATATATATATATATATATATATATATATATATATATATATATATATATATACCAATCTTGGTTAATATCTCTTTGATCAAGTTCTTGAATACCTGTTGTAATGATGCAGCCGGAATGCTGGAAGCTAACTGGCGTGCACCTGTCAAATCATGCACAGCCGGTCTGCTGGAAACTGATTGGTGTGCACCTGTCTAATCATACAGCCAGTATGCTGGAAGCTGACGTGTGCATGTGTCTAATCATGCACAGCCGGTCTGCTGGAAGCTGACTGGTGTGCACCTGTCTAATCATACAGTCAGTATGCCGGAAGATAATTGGTGTGTACCAGTGATCTGTGCGTATAAAGGTCTAGCATGTACTTCGACATGTTTGCAGACCTGCTCAGAAGAAGTCTATACCCGCCTGATAGCAGCCCGGAGAGGAATAGCTTTTAGTTAATATCAGAGAGAGAGAGAGAGAGAGAGAGAGAGAGAGAGAGAGAGAGAGAGAGAGAGAGAGAGAGAGAGAGAGAGAGAGAGAGAGAGATGCGAAAGTTTAACTTGCTTTATGATTACTGAAATAAAATTTAACCGAGATCCAGCCAATACATTAAAAAATTCCTCTTATCGATTCCACAAAAAGCACGTACACCACGCACAACGTCAGTATAAAATTCAAAATTGAATACAGCTACAACATAGCAGCTCCAGGTTGGGATAAGCTTTATGATTTTTCTTGTTTGTTTACTTTACGTTTTCCGAAGAAAAGCAGTTTCTTTCGAGTTCACGCAAAGAACGTGTCTGATACGGCGCTACGGCCTCGATGTATCTCTACGCCATACCAAATGAGTTCTTTCCTTCGATTCTAATCAAAACACAAAAGTGGTTTTGTAATTATTGTATACCCCTTTTATACACATATTGTTAGCTATACAGTTTGATTGAAACTATATATATATATATATATATATATATATATATATATATATATATATATATATATATATATATATATATATATATATATAAAGTAATAGTACTTCGTAAAATGTGTTTTATTTACTTTTTTTTTAATACCACATAATTCAATGCTTTTCATGCACAAAAGGACTGAAAACTGATTGCCACTCGTCACGAAACTGATTTTAATTAAAATCATTGCGAAGAATATCGAATTACAAAACAATAATTCTTGGAAGTGAAAGACAAACACCTTTAAACCTTGTCTTTCCGATTCCTTGTTTAGTGTAACTTTGAAGGTAAAAGTAACCAAGAATGTTTCAGTATTATAAGATTAGGGAACTACATTATCTTTTTTTCAAGGCAGTTTTATACAAATAGATTTACAGGCGCAAAACAAACTTTGCTGAGAAATTAAAGTTTTCAACAATTCTCGATATACGGGGGTTTTTTTACCATGAAAATTTATAGTTTCGCTAACCACAGCCTTTGATTTCTATCTGATATGGATAAAAGGATAACATATTTGAATAGAATTATTAAAAAGTTGATGGACATAAAAAGTTAAATTTCTCAGACTTTTATAAGAACTGAACTTCATCTTTTACAGGATTCATAAAATCATGAAGCTTGAAAGTTGATCACTCACATTGCATGAACGACCATCACGAAGCATATGACGCAAAATGCTTATAATTACAAATAGTTATAACACGATAACGAATCTGAAGAAAAGTAAAAAAAAAAAAAAATCAGAACTATATTTTATACATTATTTACAATTATTGTCAAAAGTGTGTCAAATGGCACAGGAGGGCGCATAAATACATGTGCTTCCTTTATGGTGTTATGAACTAATAACATCTAGTTTCTGCGTCACGTGATGCGATTTTAACCAATCTAAACGCTTCTTACAACGGCTCGGGAAAAATATGTAATTGTATTCATGTCACTTTCTTCAAGACGTGACCGAAGTTTGGGTCACTGGATATGTATCAGTGCATGGATTTTATCTTCAGTCAGAAATTAACAGAATTTCTCATGAAATATAATATACAAATTTCATTAATTATTGAAGCAATTTAATACTGTACACATCCCTATAGACCTAAATCACTAAATAAGTATGTGATAGTTTATAATGGACCAAAAATACATCAAAATTAACATGCTATAGTTATAAGACAATATCATAAAGGATTCATTATTTAAATATTTCAGACGTCTAAAGAGATCTAAATTACTCGTCCTAAAGAGGTAAGTATTCAAAAGAACGACTAGTAACTACCTCTTGTTATAAAGTACGACTAGTAACTACCACTTATTATACAAGTAAAAAACTAGCTGTTATATAATTCTGTTTCGGCCTTAATGCCCGGTGTCCAAGCTGGTCGTGGAGCTGGCTAGCTCGGTTTGAATGCGCACATACGAGATATGTTACCAGCTTTCACATTAAACCTCAACCAGTAAATTGTATGTACCATAAATTAATAAAAGAAGAATAAAAAGATGAACACTTCACAGTCCAGATGTAATAACTTAGTCATATATGACTATCCATCGGCCCAGTTGTTAATTTTTTCATCCTTTGCAAAGTTAAATTTTTGTACCTTTTTGAAAAGTGTAAAAACCGACCCTTCTTATCATCATTATAATCATTATAAAAGGATGAAAATGTCCGATCTCGATGTTTACTCAGTACAATTCTGACCTTGGTACTATAATATATGCATACAACAGTATCTCAAGACACCTTGAACTTTTCTCCTTTATGGCCATTTTTTTCCTTCTTATTTGAAGCATTCAACAACAAGATGACTGGGATTGGAGACCTGACATATCATGCAGGAGTTTATGAATACATACTGCTGGGTAAAACGTCAATCAATATTCTCGAATATTAAAATGAAACTTGATATATCCAATCAGTCTCACAAAGTTGCCAAATTTGTGGACGATAATTTGGACAAAGTCTACTACTCACACTAGGTCAATAATAATGTCATTGATGAACATCAACAGGAGTCCCAGGTGAGTTTGATATAATTTTATTCCACTCTCGCTCAGCTACATGTCAAATGTAATTTCAGTGTGCTAGCTAAAATGAGGCAGTAGAAATTCCTTTATGCCGATTGTTAACGTCCAATAGCTCGAAATAATGGGTTTCATATACTTGTGTGTGTGTGTCTGTGTGTGTGTGGGTGTATTACATATTTCATATTATTAGTGTATTAATGAGACGGTTTTATATCTTGACATTGTGTAAAGCTTATGTCATGATAATAAATGAATGATTAATATAATTAACGCATGGTCCTGAAGTGTGTTTCATGCTGTGATAGAAATTTCACTATTGCGATGTAGTCATATTGAACGGTTGAATAGGGACCTAGGGAGACATCTAAAGATGCCAGAGCCTATATAGACATATGAAAATACCTGATCCAAGGTAGACACATAAAGATGCCTGATCCAAGGTAAATACCTGAAGATACCTGAACATAGATAGACACCTGAAGATACATGAACCTAGGTAGATACCTGAATAGCCTGCTTCTGGGTAGACACATGAAAATACCTGATCCTAGGTAGACACATAAAGATGCCTGATCCAAGGTAGATACCTGAACATAGATAGACACCTGAAGATGCCTGATCCTATATAGACACATGAAAATACCTGATCCTAGGTAGACACGTAAAGATGCCTGATCCAAGGTAGATGTCTGAACATAGATAGACACCTGAAGATACATGAACCTAGGTAGATACCTGAATTGCCTGATTCTAGGTAGACACCTGACGATGCCTGATTCTAGGTAGACATCTCAACCTAGGTAGATAACTGAATAGGCCTGATTCTGGGTAGACACCTGAAGTTGTTTGATTATATGTAGACAGATGAACATGTCTGATCCTAGGCAGACAAGAGGAGATGCCTGATCAGAGGTAGACACCTCAAAATGTCTGATGCAAGGAGCGCAAAAGTATAAGTTTCTATCATTGTAAAATACTTTCAGGAAAGCACAATGGTCTGAAAAGTGGGCATAATTTTGTATATACATATATCCATAATTTGTATATACATCTATCTGAACAAATATGAAGTGATTTTTTGTGTAACGCCATTTTTCAGCACATAGTAGGCTACACATAGCTGCCAGTATATTTGGTGGAGGAAGAATCCGGGAAGAAACCCAGAAAGAACCATCGTCTGACGGGAAACTACTGGCAAGCCTTCTAACATATCACGTTGACCGAGACGAGACTCGAACCCACGCGGGCAGAGGTGAGATGTGAGTGATCTGTAAAGGCGAGTGCCTTAGACCACTCGGCCACCCGAGACCCCTGAACAAATATGAAGCCCAAGTGCTCTACGTGCATTTGGTAAAGCTTGATCAATTGTTTTTCTTTTTCTTGTTTCCTTTCTTTGCTAAGAAGAAAAATAAGTTGAAAATATCAATGTGTCGTCTTCCAGTATAATGCCTGTATGACACAATGGGAGTGGGAATGGAGGCTTTGATGTTTGATTGTTTTTCATACAACTTGGTTCTAATCGTTTGGTCTGATTTTGGAAAGTCGACTTTAAGAATCATTCCTGGGCGTCGGAAGGCTGATAATGCACGACCTACGTTGCCCTGACATAAGCATTGTTTTGCACAGTTGAACAAAAAAGTAATGCCCGGCAAACGATCAAACCTTGTTAGAAAATGCATAATTTTATAATCATCAATAGCGACTGTAAGAGGTACAGTTCATACAAAATATTAAAATTGACAAAAAATGGGACAGATTGTTTTCGGCAGTGAGAGTACGTGATCTTAAATGGATTGATCTAAATTATACTCCAATACCTTTTTTCAATATAAAATAAACGTTGTATTTTGAATGATGTCAACGTTTAGACACACTGGTGCACAGCTCACATAGGATACATCAATACAGAACAATGTTTATCCCGTCTTTCATATTTGCCACAAAGTCGCGATTTTTTTTATCTTTAATTTCAAACAGATATTTTAGTATTGGTTTCAAAAGGTAAATAGTTATACTGAAGTTTGTCGAAACATATAGAATGTCTCTTCCAGTTGTGTAAAAAAAAATTTTAAGAATACCTATGGCCGTGAAATGATACAAATTGATTTGAATAAACTATTTTTTCTTACTGTCTTTTGGTATGAAGTGCTCACGTAATGATGATGATGATTAGATGAAAACAAACTTTCTAAATCTCTATAATAATAATAATAATAATAATAATAATAATCTTTATTTAACGACGATAACACCTTTGGTCATGACATACCTATCTGCCACGTGGTCCTCAACGTTTGAACAGGTAATGTTTTAAACAAATTCACCTGCACACACTCGGGTATACTCGCAAACGCACTCACACAGATTTAAAATGGATGAATCTATGAAACTATAGTTGACAGCAAGTATACAGGTATACAGGTATTAGAATTTTTTCATTTTAGTTTCAAGAAAATAATCACATTCAATCGTTATGTATTGTATTATGTTATGGAAGAAATATAACGTTCTTTTGTGGCTTTTTTTTAAAAATTATTGAGTTCTTTATCATTGGATAAACTGTGCTTCGGTTTCATTGGTATCATGTTTTATTATGTCTTTTGTTTGTCAAGATGATTTGTATCGAGGTTCCGGAATAGTCAAACTTCCATGTTCATATATTCTTTTTGTGCGATTCTGAATTTCACTGTATTATTATTTAAGATATATGTAAAAAAAAAAACTGATATTGTGCTGCTATGTCACATGCACTTTCAGGTTTGAAGCTTTTTACAATTAATAGATCATTGATCAGTAAAAACGCTTTTTATTTGTGACGTAGGCCTGTATGCGAGTGTATATGCAAATTCTTATGGGCTAAAGGTTAAATAGTCAGTTTGCGACAAATATGACAACAATCGTGCCAAATGTATTACCAGCATGCCATTTGACAGTAAATAAGGTCACTATGTCTAAAGTAAGTTCAACTATAGACCCAGCTAGTATTCATCATGGCCTCCATTCGTCAAAACCAAATTAGGGTGTCAGATAAAGTACCTTAATGGACTCCGTAACATTTGAGACATATTTCTAAATCTTATTATCAAATCTGATTAACTGAGAAGATTGGGTATATAACTATAATTAACAAATCGGCCTGCTCCTCGTGCATACTCATCGGTATATTATATTTAAAAACTGGTCGATTTTTTTTTTAAAAATGCAGGCATATTTCAACAACCTTATTAACTCTATTAAACATGGTTGTTATAACAAAGTGAAGATACATTTGTTGCAGAGTGGAAACTGTCTAGGTGTCCAACATCATGTCAGAGGGCTCAGACAAAAGAACAGCTAACTCTTAGTTAAGTATGCAATGATTCACTTGTGGCTACCGCATTTATCAGTGGTCTGTTGACATCACTGATGAGCAGTGGTTGTATGACAGTTGTTGGTTGATCAGTTTAGTAATGTTTGTTCAAATAACCTTTTTATAGCGATATACTGTTTTCATATCTAAGCCACACTTACTAAATTATAAGCTTAAATTATTACTTTTTCAGCACGAAATTAAACAAAAAATTCTGCATCAAGATATAACATGTTCATCAGGAGGATACTATTGCATAAAAATAAGGTAACAACCAAATAATGAATGAGATGGACAGGCTGAAGAATAATTTTTTCAGTGAATAATAATTGAATGAGTGATTGAATAAGAAATAATTCCCTACATATAACGCCAGCCTCAATTAACCGATACAAAGTTCATAATAGATTCCTTACTCTTGCACAGAGCGAGATGGATATGCATAAAGCTGGGTTAGTTGAGATTGATGTGCAGTAATTTTCAAGAGGCACATGTGATCCATTAGATCTCAGTTTACATCGAAAGAATCACCCACTTGATCATGTAGCAATGCTTGTGAAGAAGTGTCCCGATAACCTTCTTTCAGAAGAAGAAATAGTCATCGATATGCCTTCTGCCTTCTGCTTGTTTTAAGTTGAAATTAAAGCCAGTGACAGGGTTCTTAAGGCTTAATACTGAAAGGTTTTAGTGAGAAAAATGGGCAAATAGACACTTTATGGATACGAACTTTCTATAAGCGTTTCTAAACAAAGAAACCAGGTTCTGCAACCACAAGACTGAACTGTCAGGACAAAAGTGAAAATAATTAGAATTGACAATCAGGAAACAGGTAAACACGAGTTTCCACGGAGCATAAAGCAGGTGCTCGATCTGGAATGAATTGAGCCAAGTAGAGAACACTTAGTAGAATCTGTTTTGAATCAAGTTGAAAGATCTAGGTCTGTTCAACTCTACGCTGACCAAAAGGTTGGGCGATCATTATACTTCTTTATCATTATACTCCTTTATCATTATACTTCTTTATCATTATACTTCTTTATCATTATACTCCTTTATCGTTATACTTTATCATTATACTCCTTTATCATTATACTTCTTTATCGTTATACTCCTTTATCACTATACTTCTTTATCATTATACTTCTTTATCATTATACTCCTTTATCATTATACTTCTTTATCATTATACTCCTTTATTATTATACTTCTTTATCATTATACTCCTTTATCATTATACTTCTTTATCATTATACTCCTTTGTCGTTATACTTCTTTATCATTATACTTCTTTATCATTATACTCCTTTGTCATTATACTCCTTTATCGTTTTACTTCTTTATCATTATACTCCTTTATCATTATACTTCTTTATCATTATACTCCTTTATCATTATACTCCTTTATCGTTATACTTCTTTATCGTTATACTTCTTTATCGTTATACTCCTTTATCATTATACTTCTTTATCGTTATACTTCTTTATCATTATACTCCTTTACCTTTATCATTATACTTCTTTATCATTATACTTCTTTATCATTATACTCCTTTATCATTATACTCCTTTATCATTATACTTCTTTATCATTATGCTCCTTTATCATTATACTTCTTTATCGTTATACTTATTACTCCTTATACTCCTTTATCATTATACTTCTTTATCATTATACTTCTTTATCATTATACTCCTTCATCATTATACTTCTTTATCATTATACTCCTTTATCATTATACTCCTTTATCATTATACTTCTTTATCATTATACTTCTTTATCATTATACTCCTTTATCGTTATACTTCTTTATCATTATACTTCTTTATCGTTATACTTCTTTATCATTATACTCCTTTATCATTACACTCCTTTATCATTATACTCCTTTATCATTATACTTCTCTATCATTATACTCCTTTATCATTATACTCCTTTGCCTTGATACCTGATTTAATTGGAGATTATGTAACTGCAGCCTTTAATAATTATGGGTGCTGATCTTTCTTTATAGAGGAAGTAAGCTAATTGCAGAACCGATGCACGCAGAGGGAAAATCAAAAATTAAAACTTAATATAAAATATATATATATTTTTTTTTTTAAACAATTTTAAGTTTTCTATCAATTAAAAAAAAAAAGAAAGCGCGGGAGCTTTTCTAAACTTCCAATTCTTAAAGTATCAGCATCATACACATCTTTGCTGGTGGTTCTAAATATTATTTTATTCATGAATGTTCGATTTTATGAAAAGAAATATGATAGAAGGAAACAAAAATGCTAAACTGTGACATTTCTTGAAGTCCGACACATATATATCCCATCCTTACAATATATATTAAGCAATGTAGCTGTGTAAAATGCGTTCCTTTCTCTTATTTACTCCATTGGATTGTCACCTTATGGTCTTTGAATGGTACAGAATTAAATGCTTTCCATGGTCAAAAGGCCTGAAGAATTGATAAATAATATTTTTAGAAAATCGATCCGAGCTCTTTACAGTAGACGGTGATTGCCACTCGTCACGAAACTGATGTATATTAAAATCACTGCAAAGAATATCGAATTGAGCAAATTTAATTCTTTGAAGTGACAAGACAAACACCTTTATACCTTGTCTTTCCGATTCCTTATTTAGTATAACTTTAAAGGTAAAAGTAACCCATACTGTCTCAAGTATTATAAGATTAGGAAACTACATTATCTATTTTTGAAGGTAGTTTTATGCAAATAGATTTACACACGCAAATCAAACTTTGTCGAGAAATTAAAAAGTTTTCAACAATTTTCTATTTACGTTTTTTGTTTTCTATGATAATTTCTAGTTTCACTAACCCCAGGCTTTGATTTCTATCTGATATAGATAAAAGGATAACATATTTGAATAGAATTATTAAAACGTGTTTGGGCAAAAAAGTTAAATTTCTGAGACTTTATAAGAACTGAGCTTCATCTTTTACAGGATTCATAAAATCATGAAGCTTGAAAATTGGTCACTCACATTGCATGAACGACCATAACGAAGCATATGAAGCCCAACGCTTATAATCACAAATAGTTATAAAACAATAACGAATCTCAAGAAATAAAAAAGAGAACTATATTTTATACATTATTTACAAATATTGTCAAATGTGTGTCAAATGGCATAGGAGGGCGCATAAATACATATGCTTTCTTTATGGTGTTATGAATAATAACTTCTAGTTTCTGCGTCAGATGATGTGCTGTTAACCAATCTAAATACTTCTTACAAAGGCTTGGTACAAAATATGTAATCGTATTCTTGTAACTTTCTTCAAGACGTAACCGAAGTTTGGGTCACTGGATATGTATCAGTGCATGGATTTTATCTTCAGTCAGAAATTACCAAAATTGATCATGAGATATAATATACAAATTTAATTAATTACTGAAGCAATTTAGTACTTACACATCCCTAGTGACCTAAATCACTAAATAAGTATGTGCTAGTTTATAATGGACCTTAAATTCATCAAAATTAACATGATATAGTTATAGGACAATATCATAAAGGATTCATTATTTAAGTATTTCAGACGTCTAAAGAGATCTAAATTACTCGTCCTAAAGAGGTAAGTATTCTAAAATACGACGAGTAACTACCACTTATTATACAAGTAAAAAACTAGCTGTTATATAAATCTGTTTCGGCCATAATGTCTGGTGTCCAAGCTGGTCGTGGAGCTGGCTAGCTCGGTTTGAATGCGCACATACCAGATATGTTACCAGCTTTCACATTAAACCTCAACCAGCAATTTGTATCTACATATATATCTTAATAAAAGAAGAATAAAAAGATGAACACTTCACAGTCCAGATGTAATAACTTAGTCATATATGACTATCCATCGGCCCAGTTGTTAATGTTTTCATCGTTTGCAAAGATCAATTTTTGAACCTTTTTGAAAAGTGTAAAAACCGACCCTTCTTTTCATCATTATAATCATTATAAAAGGATGGAAATGTCCGATCTCGATGTTTACTCAGTGCAATTCTGACCTTGGTACTATAATATATGCATACAACAGTATCTCAAGACACCTTGAACTTTTCTCCTTTATTACCATTTTTTTCCTTCTTATTTGAAGCATTCAACAACAAGATGACTGGGATTGAAAACCTGACATATCAAGCAGGAGTTTATGAATATATACTGCTGGGTAAAACGTCAATCAATATTCTCGAATATTAAAATGAAACTTGATATATCCAATCAGTTTCACAAAGTTGCCAGATTTGTGGATGATATTTTGGACAAAGTCTACTACGCACACTAGGTCAATAATCAATGTCATGAACATCAACAGGAAACCCAAGTAGTTTGATATAATTTAATTCGACTCTCGCTCTAAAATGTAATTTCATTGTGGTACTAAAAAGAGGTTGTACATTTTCCTTCATGCCGATTGTTAACGACCAATAGGTCGGAATAATGGGATGTATACACTTGTGTGTGTGTGTGTGTGTGTGTGTGTGTGTAATTATTACATATTTAATTTTATTAGTATATTAATGAGACGGTTTTATATCTTGGCATTGTGTAAAGCATATGTCACTATAATAAATGAATGATTAATATAACTGACGCATGGTCCAGAAGTTTGTTCCATGCTGTGATAGAAATTTCACTATTGCGATGTAGTCATATTGAACGGTTGAATAGGGACCTAGGGAGACATCTGAAGATGCCAGATCTCATATAGACACATGAAAATGCCTGATCCTAGGTAGACACATAAAGATGCCTGATCCAAGGTAGACACATAAAGATGTCTGGTCCAAGGTAAATACCTGAAGATACCTGAACATAGATAGACACCTGAAGATACATAAACCTAGGTAGATACCTGAATAGGCCTGATTCTAGTTAGACACCTGAAGATGCCTGGTTCTAGGTAGACATCTGAATCTAAGTAGATACCTGAATAGGCCTGATTCTAGGTAGACACCTGAAAATGCTTGATTATATGTAGACACATGAACATGTCTGATCCTAGTCAGACACGAGAAGATGCCCGATCAGAGGTAGACACCTCAAAATGTCTGATGCAAGGAGCGCAAAAGTATAAGTTTCTATCATCGTTAAATACTTTCAGGAAAGCACAATGGTCTGAAAAGTGGGCATAATTTTGTATATACATATATCCATAATTCGTATATACATATAACTGAACAAACATGAAGTGGTTTTGTGGGTTTAACGCCATTTTTCAGCACATGGCTATACATAGCGGCCAGTATATTTGGTGGAGGAAGAACCCGGGAAAACCCCCCAAAATACCATCGACTGACATGAAGCTACTAGCAAGATTTCTCATATACCACGTTGGCCGAATCGAGACTAGAACCCACGCGGGCAGAGATGAGATGTCAGTGATCTGTAAAGGCGAGCGGTTTACACCACTCGGCCACCCAAGGCCTTTGAACAAATATGAAGCCAAAATGCTCTATGTGTATTTGGTAAAGCATGATCAAGTTTTTTCTTTTTTCTTTGTTTTTTTTTTTTTTTTGCTGAGAAGAAAAATAAGTTGAAAATATCAATGAGTTGTCTTCTAGTATAATGCCTGTATGACACAATGGGAGTGGGAATGGAGGCTTTGATGTTTGATTGTTTTTCATACAAATTGGTTCTAATCGTTTGATCTGATTTTGGAAAGTCGACTTTAAGAATCATTCCTGGGCGTCGGAAGGCTGATAATGCACGACCTACGTTGCCCTGACGTAAGAATGGTTTTACACAGTTGAACAAAAAGAAGTATTGCCTGGCAAACGATCAAACCTTGTTAGAAAATGCATAATTTTATAATCATCAAAAGTGTCTGTAAGAGGTACAGTTCATACAAAATATTAAAATTGACAAAAAATGGGACAGATTGTTTTCGGCAGTGAGAGTACGTGATCTTAAATTGATTGATCTAAATTATACTCCAATGCCTTTTTCAATATAAAATAAACGTTGTATTTTGAATGATGTCAACGTTTAGACACACTGGTGCACAGCTCACATAGGATACATCAATACAGAACAATGTTTATCCCGTCTTTTATATTTATCACAAAGTCGCGATTTTCTATCTTTAATTTCAATAAATTATTTCAGCATTGGTGTCAAAAAGACAAATAGTTAGTCTGAGTTCATCGATACACATCCAAGGTATCTTCCAGTTGTGTATAGATTATTTAAGAATACCTCTGGCCGTGAAATGATACAAATTGATTTGAATCAAGTACTTTTTCTGTAGTGTATTTTTTTATGAACTCCTCACATAATTATAATGATAATGATGCTGATTAGATAAAAACAAACTTTTGGACACTTTATAATAATAATAATAATAATAATAATAATAATAATAACAATAATAATAATCTTTATTTAACGAGAATAACACCTTTGGTCATGACATACCTTTCTGCCACGTGGTCCTCAACGTATGAACAGGTTATGTTATAAAAAGGTCACCTACACACACTCGGGTATACCCGCACACGCACTCACACAGATTAAAAATAGAGAAATCAATGTCATTATAGTTGTCAGCAGGTGCATATATGAGCGATATACAATATACAGATATTAGAACTGTCTCATTTTAGTTCCAAGAAAATAATCGCATTCAATCATCAAATATTGTGTTGTTACGGAAGGAATATAACGTTCTTTTGTGGGGTTTTTTCTTCTCTTGTTTTTTTAGTTATTGCTTTATTTATCATTGGGTAAACTGTGCTTCGGTTTTATTGGCATAATGTTTTATTATATCTGGAGTTTCTCAAGATGATTTGTATAGAGGTTCCGGAATAATCAAACTTCCATGTTCATATATTCTTTTTGTGCGATTCTGAATTTCACTGTATTATTATTTAAGATATCTGTAATTAAAAACTGTATTGTGCTACTTTGTCACTTGCACTTCCAGGTTTAAAGCTTTTTACAATTATTAGATCATTCGTCAGTAGAAATGCTTTATATTTGTGATGTGGGCCTGTATGCCGTGCATATGCAAATGCTTCTGGGTTAAAGGTCAAAATGTCCAGTCAGATTGCGACAAATATGAGAACAGCCGTGCCAAATGTATTACCAGCATGCCATTTGGCAGTAAGTAAGGTCACTATGTCCAAAATACGTTTAACTATAGACCCAGCTAGTATTCATCATGGCCTCCATTCATCAAAACCAAATTAGGGTGTCAGATAAATTACCTTAATGGACTCCGTAACATTTGAGACATATTTCTAAATCTTATTATCAAATCTGATTAACTGAGAAGATTGGGTATATAACTATAGTTAACAAATCGGCCTGCTCCTCGTGCATCTCGTGCATACTCATTTGTATATTATATTTAAAAACTGGTCGATTTAGTTTGTTCAAAAAATGCAGGCATATTTCGACAACCTTATTAACTATATTAAACAAATTTTTCACAATTATTTGAAATGGTTGTTATAACATCTTAAAAAGCTGCATTTGTTGCAGAGTGTAAATTGTCTAGGTGTCCAACACCATGTCAGAAAACTCAGGCAAAAGAACAGCTAACTCATAGTTAAGTATGCAGTGATTCACTTGTGGCTAGCAAATTAACACAGTCTGATTTATCAGTGGTCTATTGACATCACTGATGAGAAGTGGTTGTTTGATAGTTGTTGGTTGCGCAGTTTAGTAATGCTTGTTCAAATTGCCTTATTTTATAGCAATATACCGCCTTCATTCCTACGCCACACTTACTAAATTATCAGCTTAAACTATTACTTTTTCAGCATGAAATTAAAGAAATAATAATTCTGTATCAAGATATAACATGTTCGTCAGGAG
Source organism: Margaritifera margaritifera (assembly GCA_029931535.1). NCBI lineage: Eukaryota > Metazoa > Mollusca > Bivalvia > Unionida > Margaritiferidae > Margaritifera > Margaritifera margaritifera. Next base: position 5,662,564 of record JAQPZY010001625.1, on the reverse strand, counting down.
TAGATTGTTGCATAAAAATAAGGTAACAACCAAATAATGAATTAAATGGACAAGCAAAAAAATATTTTTTTCGATGAATAATAGTTGAATGAATGACTGAATAAGAAATAATTTCATACAGATAACGCCAGCCACAATTGAATAACCAATACAAAGTTCATAATAGATTCCTTACTCTTGCTTAGAGCGAGATGGATATACATAAAGCTGGGTTTGTTGAGATTGCTTTAATTTTGTGTGCAGTAATTTTCAAGAGGCATATATGATCTTATGAGATCTCAGCATACGTCGAAAGAATCACCAACTTGAGTCAATTCGCTACAAATTGGTTTGAATCAAGTACTTTTCCTTTTGTGTGTTTTGGTATGAAGTGCTCACTTAATGATGATGATGATGATGATTGGAAAAGAGCAAACGTTTGGACACTTTTTAATAATACTAATACTACTACTAATAATCTTTATTTAACGAGGATAACACCTTTGGTCATAAAATACCCATCTGCCACGTGGTCCTCAACGTATGAACAGGTTATGTTATTAAAAAAGAGTCACCTACACACACTCGGGTATACTCGCACACGCACTTACACAGATTTAAAATGGATGAATCTAGGTATTAGAATTGTGTCTCTTTTTAGTTCCAAGAAAATAATCACATTTAATTGTCAAGTATTGGTTTTATGTTACGGAAGGAATATATGTTGTTTTTTTTGTGTTTTTTTTTTTTTTTTTGCTTTATTTATTATTGGCTAAACTATGCATTGTTTTCATTACCATCATGTTTCATTATGTCTGGTGTTTCTCAAGATGATTCGTATAGACGTTCCGGAATAGTCCGACTCCCATGTTTATATATTCGTTTTCTTCGATTCTGAATTTAACTGTATACTTTTTTAAGATATCTGACAATAAAAAGTGGTATTGTGCTACTTTTTCCCTTGGAATTCCAGTTTTGAAGCTTTTTACAATGTATAGATCATTCGTCAGTAGAAAGGTGTTTTTATTTGAGACGTGGGCTTGTATGCGAGTGTGTATGAAAAAGCGTCTGGGCTAAAGGTCAAATAGTCAAATCAGTTTGCGACAAATATGATAACAATCGTTGATAATGTGTTACTAGCATGCCTTTTGGCAGGAAGTAAGGTCACTATATCTACAATACGTTTAAGTACAGACCCAGCTATGGTTCAATATTGCCTTCATTCGTCAAAACCAAATTAGGGTGTCAGATAAATTACCTTACACTTGGACTCCGTAACAAATCGGGATGTTTCTCATACTCATTGGTATGTTTCTCATACTCATTGGTATATTTCTCATACTCATTGGTATATTTCTCATACTCATTGGTATATCGTCTTTAAAAACTCTGTTTTCTTCTTTAAAAAATGCAGGCATATTTCAACAACTTTATTTAGTATATATTAAACAAATTCGTCACAATTGTTCAAAATTGTTGCTGTAACAAAATGAAATTGCATTGGTTGCACAGGTGACAACTGTCTAAGTGTACGACACCATGTCACATAGCTCAGGCAAACAGCAGCTAACTCATAGTAAAGTATGCAGTGATTTCTCTTGTGGCTGGCGCATTACTATAGTCTGATTTATCGATGGTCTATCGACATCACTGATGAGCAGTGCTGGATTGACAGTTGTTGATTGGTCAGTTTAGTAATGTTTGTTCAAATCGCCCTATTTATAGTGATATACTGCCTTCTTTCTTAAGCCACACTTACTAAATTATCAGCTTAAATTATTACCTTTGCAGCATTAAATTAGACAAATAATTCTGCATCAAGATATACCATGTTCATCAGGAGTACATTCTTGCACAAAATAAGGTAAAAACCAATTAATGAATGGGCAAAAAAAAAGGAAAACGAAAGATGAACAGGCGGAAGTTAAGTTTTTGAATCAATAATAATTGAAAGAATCAATGAATAAGAGAAAATTCCTTTCAGACAACGTCAGCCATAATTAAAAAAACCAATACAAAGTTCAGAATAGAATTCCTCTCACTCCTTACTATTGCTCAGAGCAAGATGGATGTGCACAAAGCTGGGCTAGTTCAAATTGCTTTAATTTTGTGTGCAGTAATTTTCAAGAGGCATATATGATCTTATGAGTTCTCAGTATACGGCGAATGAATCACCCACTTGAGTCATGTGGCAATGCTTGTGACGAAGTATCCAGTAAACCTTCCTTTAGAGGAAGAAATAGTCATTGATATGACTTCTGCTTTCTACTTGTTTTAAGTGGAAATTAAAACCAGTGACAGGGTTCGTAAGGCTCACCATGGAAAGGTTTTAGAGAGAAAGTGGACAAATAAACACTTTTTGGTAATGGACTTTCAGTAAAGGTTTTAAGCTCAGAATCCCGGTTTTGCTAACCACAAGACTGAACTGTCCGAACGAAAGTGTTGATGATTATAGTAGACAAACCGGAAACAGCCGGATGCGAGTGTTCCACGGAGCCCAAGGCAGGGGCTCGATCTGGAATGAATTGAACCAAGTAGAGAACACTTAGTAGTATCCATTTTGGATCAAGTTGAAAGATTCAGTCTGTTCAACTCTACATTGGCCAAAAGATTGGGCGATCGTTATTCTTCTTTGCCATGATACCTGATTTAATTGGATATTATGGAACGGTAGCCTTTAAAAATCATGGGTGCTGATCTTTCTTTACAAAAGAAGTAATTTAATTGTAGAACCGATTGATGGGAAAATGAAAAGCCTTTGTCTCCACATCATCGTATAGAAGTCTTTCACTTTACCTTGAACGCATATCTAAGACGTTTTGTAGGACGTGATTCTTCTGCAAGGCTTTCCTATCAAACGTCTTTCTTAAAGATCCTATCTACCTGGACAATGATGAAAGACATTCGAACTTGCACGTGAGAAGTTAGAACTAACTGGGTGTTCCTATGCTAGATCTGTCACCAGAGAGAGCAGGATCATTGACCAATTGTTGTCAAATTTCATAGAAACAATTAGAATATTCTTACAATTTTAATTCTTCTCCTTCTTATATATATATATATATATATATATATATATATATATATATATATATATGTATATATATATATATATATATATAACACTTTTACGACAGAATCATGGAGGGATACGCGCAATTGTTGATCCACTTTCAACTGATCAACAAATACTCGCTTCTGGATAGTGGAATGGAAACACGAAGGTGTGAATTCATGACTCCACGTCTTGCAACAGGTCGATCTTTATCATCATCAGACAATCCATAGGACTGGAAATCCCGTAATCTACAGAAAGGTAACGGAGAACTGCGATCAGCTCTGGATTACTCTCTGTGACAAGAAATCCACCAGCACATTGAGTTTGCCTTGAATTTTTAAGACTTCTAAAGTGATTTAAGAACACCGATGGAGATAGCCTCAAGCCAAAACATAGGTCTGGTGAATTTGATCCCCTTTGCTTGATGTAGCATTTGACCAACCTGGTGATGTATGACATGATCAACACTATTTTTCCTCGTAGAACATTTTATCACGATTGAAACGCATTTCTTACGGTCTTAAAATCAAGTACATTTATGTCTTGAAGTCTTCCCTCTGGATTTCACCACCTGCTGACTATGTGAAAATGCGGCAAAAGATGGGCGCCGTGCCCCAGTGTTCCCTGCATGCCGTTATAGCCACGCAGAGTGGTAGTCCAGAAGTAATCCAATTACGGTTCTCGCACTGACGCATCAAAAACATTAAATCGCTAGTGGTCAGAATTTGGTGTTCTAAATGTTCCAATATTGGAGGTACACCTTGACGTGGATGTTTGTGGCTATACACAATGAAATTCGACTATTCTGTGATTTCTCTTTGAAGAGAGGCAAACCAGGTTCAGTTGAGTAAAATATTTCAACAAATCATCAAATTGTTTTATAAGAAAAACCTGGCCCAGTCGTGGTCAAATTTTTATTTAAAAACCTGTGGTAGTCACACTTTTATGACAGAAAAATGGCTTCGTGGTCCCCAAATGTTAATGAGAAAAACCAGGTTCAGTGGTCGTCAAAATATAGTTGCTACAACAACAGAGCTCCTACCCCTCCCCCCCCCCCAAAAAAAAGAACATAGGATAAAAAGCCAGAGCATATTTCCCCTAGTTTTATGAATTACATAATTAACAGTTTTAATTCATTTACCATATATCATGTAAAATGGTTTACCCCTACCCCATCCCTTGGTATACCCCCTCCCCATTTTCGGCGAACCTATTTTAGTACCTTTATTAAATTTTCTCTATCTAGTTATATAAATAACTACCCTATGTGTAACCATAGTAACTGAACAAAAAAGTTATATAATCTTAACACCACTAAAACTAACATAGTTTTTGTCGAACTTTTTTAACTTAAATTTTGTTTTTCCCTAAAAAATGGAGAGCAACAAAATAATAATTTCGCTCGAAGAGAAATAAAAACAAAGCAAAATTAGATCCACAACAACAAGATTTGGTGTATAGTTCTTACTAGAGAATGCATATGAAAGTAGCTTGCTGGCAGATATAGCAAGTTGGTATCCAAATCTAAGTACAACTTATATACAGGCCTCAGAGTTGTTGGATTATAATGTGTACTCACTGATTTCATGCAGTTTTAAATTTCAGAGTATTATTCTTCATAAGAGCTGTATATCGATAAACCGTGTATTTTCGACTTTGTCACTCACACTACTAATTATAGAGCATCTAACAGCGTATCGATGATTAGTTCGCATAGAAAGGTTTTTATTTACAATGAGTACATGTTGTATATGTGCCACCAATGCTTCTTGGCAAAAGGTCAAATAGACTTTAGGAAATTAAAATTGTAGAATGAAATATAAAAAATTCCATGAGATTTATTGTGTCTGCAGCCGTGAACTATTTAAAGGATAAGTCAATGAAAATGTACACTCTCTATTATTTGATGGATATTAACTCGCAAATACGGAAAATGTAAATTAAGTTCGGAAAAATTCATGCTTACGAAAATATATTAGATCCAACTTTTGAAAATTTGGTGTATCTACCGTGTGTTTGGTACCCCCATATTGCAGAGGTAAAATGTATGAATGTTATGAAAGCATCAAGGGATCTCTGAATGGTTCGTTACGTTACGAGGTCGGTTTGTGTTCACTGCAGTGCTACATACACGATAACTAAGAATTTTGTCTGAGTGAAATATTTTCGTAGAATCGAAACTTTAACCACTGTATACCTCAGTTTAGGTATGCTTTTAATTCAGCTGTGCCGTTCTTTGCCAAACGTATGCTATGCTTGTGCCGTTCTTTGCCAAACGTATGCTATGCTTGTGCCGTTCTTTGCCAAACGTATGCTTGTGCCGTTCTTTGCCAAACGTATGCTTGTGCCGTTCTTTGCCAAACGTATGCTATGCTTGTGCCGTTCTTTGCCTAACGTATGCTTGTGCCGTTCTTTGCCAAACGTATGCTTGTGCCGTTCTTTGCCAAACGTATGCTTGTGCCGTTCTTTGCCAAACGTATGCTTGTGCTGTTCTTTGCCAAACGTATGCTTGTGCTGTTCTTTGCCAAACGTATGCTTGTGCTGTTCTTTGCCAAACGTATGCTTGTGCTGTTCTTTGCCAAACGTATGCTTGTGCCGTTCTTTGCCAAAAGTATGCTTGTGACGATTTCCAACCCGAGTGAACAGGCGATGCTGTGATCACTGAAACTATCACTTGAAAACAGATAAATAATGCTTTATCTGGGCCTAATATTGAAAACATCGGTTCCTAATTTAGCTTCAGCACCTCAAATGGCTGACTAGTAAGTAAGTAGTTTATTATGTTAGGTTATTATTTTATATGTAAAGACAGATAATGGCTGATCATTTTTTAGTACAAGACAATTCAATTCAATTCAATTTGTATAATAAATAGGCACATCTTTGTGTAAATATAACTATATTCCATAATCACTAATTATGAAACACCTCCAAAAAAAATTAATTAGTTTTTGGTTGAATGATAATGTAGCAAACTTAGGTTATATGTTGTTTATATTTAAGTCTCCGTTTATAGTTTTGTTAGATTTTAGTGATTATTTGTTTGATTAGGGTTAGGTTTCTGTTGAAAAGAAAATATGCAATCTTAGTCGAATGGAAATTGATAGGTCATAAATAGCGGCCAGTATATTTGGTGGAGGAGGAGCCCGGGAAGAGCCCGGGAAGAACAACCGACCACGGGAAGCTACTGGCAAGCTTTCTCACATACCTACATTGGTCGAGCCAAGACTCGAACCCACGGGGAGTCGGTGTTGTGAAGATATTTCTCAAACTGAGTACTTAGCAAATTGCTAGAAGCAGACGTCATAATGTACAGTATTCACGAAATTTTATGGCAGCATGGATTAGTTTAATAAAAAATACCCTCCCTAAATTGTCAACATAAGGAATTGTCGGAATATTCTAAGGTACAAGTATTTGGTAATCTGAGATAGGAATAATTCTATGAATTTGGATTTGGGTCGTGTTTCGTAGTACGTGGCATGAAATATCAGTCTGAGCCTTGGAAAAGCGTTCTGATAAATCACACGAATGTGAAGCAAGAAAAACCATGCATGTGTGAAATTAGAGACTCGTTAATGTGTGGTAGTCAGTTGATTAGAGAAAAATTATCTGAGGTTTTAGCGCGTTTAAGAACCCTCAAATTGATAACGACTGTTTCTTGAGGTCCTTGGAAATATGGGAAGCATTAACCTGCAGCCAGGCTCACGCAAGTGTTCCACATTGCTTGTTCGGCTCGGTAGTGAGATTTTGCAAGACACCTGGCGTGTTACAATGCATTTTCAGATATTTGTATTGAAATTTTTAATGGACGATTTTAGGTTGCTCTTTTTCTCTACGGGTCTGCATCTTAACATAATAGCATGAATTTGAATTTAAATCATTATGCTTAAAATACCAATCATAATTATTGTGAAAATCAGTCGAGAGGTTTCTGATAAGATGTTGTTAAAGTACTTTCGAAAAGCAACACACTCCTTTAAACATTGACCCTTATCCAAAAGTAAGAGGACATGATTCCCCAGCATTCTTCGTACATTTTTGAAAATTTGGTCGAAAAGTTTTATGGACTGCGAACAGCGAACATTGAAAGACGCACAACAGACGAAGTACCTCGCAAATGCTCACTTGAACTTTGGTCGGATGACCCGAAAGAGACCAGGTAAAATCTATCTATATTGTTTCTCATAAATCAAAGTTAGCAGTGCATTACAGACTGTTCCTAAAATAGCCAAGAATGAAAGAATGGGGGTGGGGGTTGCAGAAAAGAAAATATGCAATCTTAGTCGAATCGAAATGGATAGGCCATACATAGCGTCCAGTATATCTGGTGGAGGAAGAGCCCGGGAAAACCCCGATATGAACCACCGACCCACGGGAAGCTACTGGCAAGCTTTCTCACATGCCCACATTGGTTGAGCCAAGATTCGAACCCACGCGGACAGTGGTGAGATGTGATGTAAAGGCGAGCGCCTTAGAACACTGGGCCACCAGGCTCCTCCCCCTCCCCCCCCCACCCCCCCGCTTAGAAACTGAACCAAACGCAAAGGCTCATTTAGATCACTGTAACATGAAATATTGGTAAAAGTTACTAATGTTTGATTCAATAGTGCACTACTTCTCATGAAGCATCTACATACCATGTTTAATGACTCTTCTGTCCATAGTGTCTGAGAAACTGAGCTAAAGACAAAAGTGTTTTATACTGGATTATCAGATATATGTCACAGGGACTTATTTTTGACTAAAAAGATGAAGTACTCTTCATAAAATATCGACATACCAAGTTATATTACTGCAGGCAATAGTGTCAACGAAACTAAGCTTAACTCAAAGGTTAATGCAGGTCACTGTGGTGAAAAATATAGGTCACAGCGACCTAATGTTGATTGAAGCATATTATACTCCTCATGATGCATCGTTATCTCAAGTTACATGACACTGCTAGCAATAAGAAACTAAGCTAAACGCAAAGAATATCCTTGAGAAACTGAACCTAACGCAAAGGTAAGCACAAATGATTGAACCATGCAATATGGGTCACAGTAACTTAGTTTTTACTGATGGGTATAGTACACCTCATGAAGCATCTGCATAAAAAGTCCCTGGACAGTAATCAATATTGTCTGAGAAAATTACTTAAACGAAAGTCCTAACCTCAGTGTTGACAGCAGACGGACTTCCGGACAATTATCATCAATCCAAAAGCCGGAATTCCTTTGCAGTACGAGGGATAAAAAAAGAAAACAAAAGACTTGTGTAAAGTTTTTGTTGGAGAAATATAAGTGGGTTACATTCTCACGGACAATAATTATGAGCATTTCTTCTTATTCTGTGACATACTCTCTCAAATACTTTTTAATATAACGTTTCTTCTTCTTTCCACGAACATATCATTATTACGTCCCCGACACTTGTTCAAGTAGTTCGCTTTTCGTTTGCTTTTTGTCCATAAACTAGTCCGGAAATTATCAAAGTTGCATTGACAATGTAATTATCAAAGTTGCATTGACAATGTCTTGTGATATGGTTGGTGCTTGTATTTGTTGTTTCTTTTGTTCCTACATGCACGCAATCGTTATCATATAAATACGATTATCAGAGGAAAAATGTAGGGTTTTTTTCATTACAACTGCCTGTTTACTAATGTATGCTTGCAAACGATTACGTGGTCGATTTTTACATATAGCATAAACAGATTAGGTACAAGTTCACGGACGAATGCTGCTCTGCAAAGTTAAAACATTTTTCGGAAATAAAGATTTTGACATCAGATATGATTTGTTGCACATATAGGGAGCATATATAAAGTGCAAACGAGTCTGTGGATAAACGCATCCAGGAGAAGTTCAATGCTTCTATATCAATCAATGGTATATCTTGGCTTGTAAGAGTCTTTGGTGTGCAAGTCAAATAACCTTGGCCTGTAAGCTGAATAGCTTTTACTCGTTAGCCAAACGACCATGACCTTCGAGATAGATCTTTATAGTAAGATATTTTAGATCATCTAGTCATTTAATTTTTGTTATCATAATAAATGTCTTGTTTTGACAGCATTGGCTAGACCTATTAAATGGCGTCTTATCTATAAATCATAACGTTCTATCGAAACAAAATACATTAAAATTGGAGGAGATATATTTTAAGTTCTATTATTTTCAATAACTGTACGTTTTATATGATTTATTCAGGAAATATTTAAAAATACTTGCAGGAACGACACACTCGGGGAATACGATACGAAATTTGATTTGAGGATCTCGAGCTATATCTAAGAAAAGACATTTCGGGATGACTGCTGTTTTGCGGGCGCGGCAGGTTGTAACTACTCGTAGAATCGGCTCTGGATGATTTTATGTTTTAACAAAAGTAAATTCCTTTCATGTCATATTTTAAATTGTGTTTGCTGCCACCCCCAAACTCTCGCTTTGGTTTGTGCAATGAAAATATCAAAAATGGGAGAAGAAACGCTACCTAAAGTGCAATCTAGTAAACGTTTCAGGTTTTTCATAACAAAAAGGGCCATTTCGGATGCGTATTATATGTACAAATCTCAATGACTTTGGTACCAATTTTATAATTGGTCGTTAATCTGTTTAGAACTTTGATATAACATTTAATAAATGACTGTAGGACAGTCTGCAATGAATGAAGAAAGAAGAATACAGAAGTTAACTCGGTTTTCGATCCGATTAGCTATGACAGATACGGAGCCATTACAAACAGTCTCTACTAGACTTTTACACACAAAGCATATCGTCACCAATAATCAAATATAATTGGTAGAACTTATGAAGTTAGTAAAATTTATATTATTATTGTTTTTTAAAAATAATATTAGTAGTTGTAATAGGGTTTAACAGCACGTCAGCACACTACTGGCAATATGGTGCCGTTTAAAGTCAAGTTCTAAAAATGTATATAAAAGACTTGCACAAAAATAACTCTTGGAAGATAAAGCCTTTGAAATAAACGTAAACATGAAGTACTAGAAGATAAAATTGAAAGCTAACGATGTTAAAAAACTGTAAAAGATATATCGAATAAAAGATAAAGTTAAAATGTAAAATCCTTAAAACAGATGGTCAAAATTTGTTATCCTCATTTCTTCAAAAAGTCGAAGATTTTCTATTGTGGTATATCATCATAAAGCTTCTTCGTTGAGTTCACATAAAAAAAAATCTTCTAACATCAATGAAGTCGATGCATTCGACGAGAATTGTTACATTCTCAGTGAACGGTGGCTGGGCACGCACTCAACGCTGGCTGGGCACGCACTCTTGTCAAGATTCGCCTTTCAGGAGGTATGCTTGAGTCAGGTATACGTGTCTGATACGCGATCTGCATAATACCACCTCATCTCTGCGATTTGTTCTATACGAGATATGAAACTCTCCAATGATGAGTTTGAAGTTTCGAACCTTGTTTGTGGAGTTTTCATTCCACATATTTTGCCAGGTGTTACGAATATGCTGATGGATACAATTTTTGAAGTCAGTGTATGGAATCTTCGATTCGGAAATGGGTGACTGCAGGGCAGCTTTGGCTGCTTTATCTGCCCTTACCCTTAATACCAATGTGACTAGGCAGCCAACAGTACAGAATACTTTTCCCAGACCGTATGAGCAAATCATGTTTCTTCAAGACCTTGAATATTAACGAGTTGTAAAATGTCAGGTTTTGCAAGGCTTGAAGTGTAGAAAGGGAGTCTGAAAAGATCAAATTTGTTTTTGAGAGGTTTCAATATAGTTTAAGGATGTAAGTCTGGCGGTAATTTATGCCGTAAAAATGGATGCTCTATCCGTTAACCGGATCGATATTGTACTACGGAGTGTTACAATGTCAGCTCCAACCTTATCTCCATCTTTAGAACCGTCTGTATACACACACAGACGTAGAACCCCAATAGGAGGCTTAGAGTTCATTGAATTTATTCTGAAAAAGGAGAGGAATCTTTGAATTCGCAAATATCAAATATTATTTTGAAAGGTATTGATAACCATGGTGGTGATTTTGAAATACAGAATTGTGAAATATTTGCAAGGCAAATGTTTGCTGCTTCTAGGTGAGAAATGTTACCATTTTATCATAATGTTATCATTGCCACAGATATTAAGCGTCCCTTTGCTGGACGTTTCATCTTCTTTTCTAAACTTACGTGCAAAATCTCCTGATGGTCTGTTTATGGAAACGGAATATATGATTCCTACAATTTTCTATTATTTTCAAATACAGATAAAACAAATTATCCCCGTGAGCTCGAAGGTTGGCACTTGTATCCATCATCCCAAAGAATGTTATATGTATTCTAATGAATCTGGTTCAAAGTCTGATGCCTATCCATGCACACATGAGGGTTTGTTTTTCTTGACCTTCGTCCTTTAGACATCCAAATTCATAGATATATTTTATATGTCGTGGTTAATTTTTTTAAAAATGTCTGAGAACAGTTCATATACAACCACAAAATTACCCTCTGTGATCATGATCTGTATTTTGTTGGAACCTAGTCCATGACACAGTTGTGGACAAAGTCTTATGATGATCCAATAATGCACACAGAAGATGCTGCCCCTTAATAAATGAGAAGAAAACAAACAAATATGTAACTCAAAGTTGTTGCGTGACGGACATGGTGACCCTCTTTGTGTTTCATATTGCGACATTTGTCGCAGGCGAGCCAGAATGCATCCAAACATAGTCAAGATCATTAATTTTAAAGAGCCCAGTTGCTACCTTGGCATGTGCGGTCAATTTAACTGCAATTTACCAAGTAAGATAGATGTAAAAAAAATTCAAATGTCCCATTTGAACCTGCATGAAAATCGTGTGGCTATAAACTATAAGGATTGATCTGATGTAAGCCGCCCAACGAGTAATGAAAGGCAATATATATATATATATATATATATATATATATATATATATATATATATATATATATATATATATATATATATATGTGTGTGTGTGTGTGTGTGTGTGTGTGTGTGTGTGTGTGTGTGTGTAAGAGCGTAAAAATGATACAAATAAGAGTCGATTCATTGTACAAGCTTTTAACTGATCCATGTCAAAATCACCTATATGACTGTTTCATGATTCTTTCAACTTGAATGGAGTTGTTCGTTTTTGAAGGCCGATTGCAATCATTGATAATAATTATCAAAATTTAAATGATCCTTAAATTAAAAAATACAATTATACAGCTATAACGCAAAAAGGACGACGCACAAAAGGAACACTGATATGCCATAAGCTCACTTTGCCAATCGCTAGGCCAAAAGGTCGTTGCTGAATCGTCATTGAAACCTAAAATTTAGTTCTTATAAAGAATCCGATAACACTAGGGCACGAAGAGCTTCTGAAAATATTTCATCTGCTGCAGGAAACATTAAGTACCCAGCTTTAGAACATGGTTAAATCTATAGTAGATGGTGTAACTTCGGCCCTGAGCGCCAGAATTGCACAGCTGGAATCTGAGAACGCTAAACTCAGATATAGCATTCGGAAACTACAGCTAAATGCGGATAATTTAGAAAACAGTACAGCCGCCGAAACTGCCTCCGGATCACAATAGTCCCAGAAAGCCATGATGAGGACACCGACAAATACGTCCTGAAAATGTCTAAATCCCTCGGATTAGACCTTGACTTAAAAGACATTGACAGATCACACAGAAACAAACGTAAGGGGCGGTCACAGAAACCCAGGGATATAATTATCAAATTTGCCACTTATCGAGTCCGTCAGAAACTGTATACAGCCCAAACACATATCAAGAACAAGAGTTACGGTGGAATATTTATTAATGAGGATCCAACCAAACCTAGAAGTAAGCTGCTTTTCGAAGCCCGGAAGCTAGTGAAATCCAAACGCCTAGCTAGCGCCTGGACAAAATAATAATAATAATAATAATAATAATAATAAAAATGAGGACTTTGTATAGCGCCTAATCTTTAGAAGCTCTAAGCGCTTTACAACATTAGATAACACCTACAAAACATATATAATGATATGATTACGAAAAACAATCACCATGAAATTAGAAAACAAAAACATGCTGAAAATAGTTAAGGTAAGGAAACATTATTAAGTCTATAAGTCTTGCAGTCGAAATAGGTGAGTTTTAAGAGCACTCTTGAATGAGATCACTGTGTCTTTGTGTCTACGTTCAGTGGGCAATTCGTTCCACGTTGCTCGGCCCATGCAAAAGAACGTTGTCCTTATGACTTCATTTTGAGAGTGGGAATAATGAGAATACGAGTGTCGGAAGAGGAGCGTAAGTATCTTGCTGGTGTGTCCACATGGGTGAGGTGAGATAGGTATGTTGGACTGGTGCCAGTCAATGACACGTATCACAGAGAACAAATTTTGTGTTTGATTCTGGATCGAATGGGTAGCCAGTGTATGGTACAGAGCAGGGGGGAGGTGTGCTCTGTTCGTGGTACTCTAAGAATGATCCGAGCAGCTGTGTTTTGAACTTTTTGAAGTTTCTGGAGTAGATACTGAGACGAACCAGATAGAATTGAGTTACAATAGTCCAGTCTTGAAAGTACTAGGGAACACACAAGTGTTTTAGTGGCATCAACTGAAAGATAATTGCGAATGGAGCTGATGCGTCTCAGCTCAAGATATGCAGCCTTGCAAATGTTCATGACATGTTGGTGCAATGAGAGTGTACTGTCTAGAGTAACACCTAGGTTTCGTACTGACTGTGTGAATTTAATGTTGGTGTTGCTGATATTTATTGTTTGAGGTAAAGGATGTGAATGAGAAAGTCTTTGTGTTGTAATCAGAATGGCTTCAGTTTTATCATCATTCATCTGCAGCTTGTTACATGTCATCCATGATTTCACATCGGAAATGCACCTCTCTACACCTTGGATGGTAGCATCAACTTCAGTTGGGTGGCTTGATTTGTATATTTGGGTGTCATTAGCGTACGATTGGTGAGACACTGGATGACGATCTATGACACTTGAGAGCGGCTGAGTGTATAGAATGAAGAGAACCGGTCCAAGAACAGAACTGTAGACATTACATTGGTAAAAAGACTGTTTGAATTCAGATGAGATACAAGTTGGGATAGAACAACTTTTTCTAAGATTTTTGACATGAATGGGAGGTTAGAAACTGGGCGGTAGTTCTTTAAATCGTTATGGTCAAGTGTTGGTTACTTCAGCAGAGGCTTTACAACGGCAGTTTGAAAAATGATGGGAATTCCCCGGATGAGAGAGAAGTATTAATAACATCAGTTATTACATCTGATGGCACGATCTTGGTAAAAGACCACTCGTTAAAAATCCACCACATCAATTCTGTTGAGGAGCTGGCGGAACTTCTTCCTGGTGTAGATTTCAATTCTCTTTCCAAACAGTCTTCAGAACATCGTCCCTCTACCGCTGATGGAGATATAGCACTCCAGTTCATGATCCAAGAAAGCCACAGTTCGTCTTAACCTATTTTCATTGTTGTTCTATTTCTACCTGCCCATTTGAAGGTTCGATAGACGTCTCCTTACTTTAGTTTACTATTCTTGCCGACTTAGTTTGCTATTTGTGCCGATTTTGGATGTTTTAACTGAAATATGTTCCCTTTCGCCCTTACACCCAACTGACATTATATTTTCAATTTTCACTCAGAATTGTATTACAGAACATTATCAAAAGTTCTTCAGCACTTTAATTGTTAATCTCGCAGATTATGTCATTTTGCACACTACTAGAGAAGTAAGTTTATAAAATTACTGCTACAATATTTTATATCTGTTACAAGTTTAACACCCGTGTACAAAGAAGTGGTTGCTAAATGTTATCTCTAACAAGAATGAGTAAATATCATTAATGTTTTTCTAATTTAGATAGCAATTGTTAGTTTATACCACGACAAATTATATATAGTGTATATATTTTTTCTACATTTTTTATAGTTTGAAAATATGTTTCATGAATTCTTCGCCGCTCCCAGTAAGTGTCCATTTTACTAAACTCTTTTTTAAATTGTCTAGATATCAATTAATATTAGTATAGACATGAATTGAATAGAATATATTCGGTAGCAATGTCTGCGACAATTTATGGTATAATTGTTTATATGTTAAGCAAGATTATGTGGT
This sequence comes from Margaritifera margaritifera, assembly GCA_029931535.1. NCBI lineage: Eukaryota > Metazoa > Mollusca > Bivalvia > Unionida > Margaritiferidae > Margaritifera > Margaritifera margaritifera. The sequence goes on along the minus strand of JAQPZY010001625.1, from coordinate 5,647,412 downwards.
AACTGAATTCACGTGGTAACAGAATTATGTAGCAACAAAGGTGTGCACTGCATCTTTGTTATTGGCTACCCACTTGTTCCCATTTGGTAATACTATTTTTTTCTTGCCACAAAAACCTTTGTATGTATCTTTGAATTACCTTTTTAACAAGACCCCTTTTAAACTGATAATATGATACCAATGATACATGTTTTATATTACAACGCTGTTATGCAAATTTATGACAACATTTAAGATGTTCATACTTTGATCACAACATAATCACGAAAGACCTTTCTACTAGGCATGGTTTTTCATTTATCATAATACTTGTCTTGAACTTCTGTTTTTCCTCATCACCCATGAGAGTCATAGTTAGTCATAACATAGGTATGTTGTAATCCTAATACTACTTGTCCTTTTGCATGTTTAATTTCACCCTTCTTTGCTTCGGTTTGCTGATTTTGTAATAATCCAACGACCTCTCGCCCATACAATAGACTGAAATTTATTTATTTTTTCTCAACAAAAATACTTAGACATTTATGTTTTGTCTTGCTGTACACTTTTTAGCTTTTTACCGCACATTAATTGTGGATTCCAAAATTTTCATATTATGTCATTTGCACACTGCTAGAAAAGAATGTTTGCACGTTTGTGCTATACATTTTTTTAATTGCCACAAATTCAAACCAGCATAGAAAGACGTGGTTGACAAATACTATCTTTACGTAATTGTATCCTCTACTTTTACTAAATTCTTATTCCTAATATACATATATCACTTGGTTTCAAATTTAACAAGTATTTATCAATAGGTATTCGCTTGAAGTGTCTGGGAAAGCTCATAATAACTAACTGTACACTGCATCTCTGATTATGACTACTATCTTGTTCCTAGCTGATAATATCATATTTAATAAACAAAATCTTTGTATGTATCTTTGCATTACTTTATTGCAAGATCCCTGTCCAACGCAAAACTACAATCACCAAGACAGATAGTTTATACTACAACGCTATCATGCACATTGATGTAAACATTTAAGATCCTCATACACCAATCACAACTTACGGATGAAAGACCTTTCTCTTGACCTGGTTTCTCTTTCATTGTTATTTTTGTTTTGCATCTTTTGTTTTCCACTTCTGTTTACTTTTATTCCTTATCGTGTTACTCATCCTTATGGAGCGAAATCATACGGATATGTGATGACACAGGTACTACTCAACAAAGTATATTTGTGCTGTGTGGGTTTGGCGGGACGCATCTTCATGGTGGGAACTCGCTTGTTTCTTCATCGATTTATGACAATTACTTAAAATCTTGTATAAGCATCCCTGTTGCCATCATAAGATTCTATCGTTATAATTTCAAATTTACACTGCAGCTTCATGTTTTGATTATGTTCATGATCCAAAGATGCGATGATAGCACTGCATCTATTTGTTTGAAGTGGGCAAGTCCTCACTGATTTCATATAGGATCCGATTGAAAAGTAATTCTTGACGACCTCTTGCAAAGAATTCTTATTTAAGTAATATCAATTTCACATTTTTTCTTGTGCGTGTTCTATTTACCCTAGGTTTGACCGTCTGGTTGCTGAACGTACTCATAATAGCCGGTGACATTCATCCCAATCCTGGACCAGATTTTACAGCCTCCTTCAGTAGTTCCTCATACGACACATCTAGATCGTCAGTTTCTTCTTGCAATCTACCTGACTTTTCACACCACCTCTCTATTACGCATTATAATGTTCAAAGTATTTTGCCCAAATTAGATACATTCTATGCAGAATTGCAGGAATTTTATATTTTGGCCCTCACTACAACTTGACTTAATCCCTCCATTTCTTCTGATGACCATTCCCTCCAATTTTACCACAACTCAGTTAGGAAAGATTGTGTAGGTGATACTCACGGTGGTGTCATAATATAAGTGAAAGAAACGCTTCATTTTCAAAGGCAACAGGATCTTGAACTAAATACTTTCGAGTGCTTATGGATTGAACTTTCACTTAGACAGAAACACATTTTGGTAGGCTTATTTTATAGACCTCAAATTGCAAACAAAGCGTAAATTTCAATGATAGAAGACTCCATACACCTTGCTGTTGATACGGGATTAGAGATATGATTATAACAGGCGACGTTAACTTCAATAGGCTAAATCCACTGTCAGGTCAAAAAATGAATTCACTATGTACTGAGCATTCCCGTCACCAATTCATTAATCAGCCCACTCATTTCACTGAAAACTCATCAACCTTGATAAATCTGTTACTTATAATGAATAATAAAAGTTAAATTCTCAGCGGGGTTGGAGATCCCTTCTTACATCAAATATTAAATATAATTGCCCCATTTATGGAATATTTAACTACAGAAAACCAAAACGTAATTCGTTTCAGAGGCATAAATGGATATACGGCCAATGCGACTATAATCTCATGAGACATAAAGCATCCACTACCGACTGGGATTGCTAGAAATGTGACAATATTGACAAATATGCAAGAAAATATCACTGAATACATAGTCTTGATATCTGGCCAATGTATTCCGAACAGACCTGTTCAAGTTAACCATCAGAACCTCCATGGATCACAACGGCAATCAAAAGGTCAATAAGCAAACGTAAGAGAGCCTATCGAAAAACCAAGCAATCTAGCCTATCAACTCATTGGAAATCATGCACTACATCATCCAAAGACTGGTGGTCAGCGCTTAAGGTGTTCATCAGCCCTCACCATACACATTCTATTCCATAACTTCAACATAACGGTTCGATAATCACCGATGAAGTTGGCAAAACTGAATTATTTAACGATTTGTTTATAGAGCAAACTGTACTAGTTTAAAAAAGCTAACCTTGTAGATATATCTTTACATACGGATGTAATCTTAAGCTCTGTAGAACTAACGCCTGACGAAGTACAAAATGTTCTACAAAGCCTTCCTCTTGGTAAGGCTTCTGGTCCCGATGGTCTAAATAACTGTATTCTGCGTGAGCTGTGGAATGAACTCTCACTTTTTAATCAGTCTCTTAGAGAATCAACCTTTCCAGACAATTTTAAAGAAGGGCGACCCTTCCATCGTATCTAATTACAGAACAATATCGCTTCTCAATGTTGTTGGCAAAGTGTTTGAAAGACTGGTTTTTAAACACATATTTAATTACTTCCATGAAAATAACATTATTATACCTTTCTAATCGGGTTTTATTCCGGGTGATTCTACAGTTAATTAATTTACATACATCTATGATACGTTCTGCAAAGCAATATATTCCAAAAAGGAAATTAGAGTTGTGCTTTGCGACATAAGTAAAGCTTTTGACCGAGTGTGGCATAAAGGACTCGTTCACAAATTGAAAGCAACCGGTATCACAAGAAGCCTTATAAAATGGTTCTCTAGCTGTCTCAAAAGCAGAAAACAACGAGTGATACTTTCGGGTGTGTTTTCAGAGAGGAGGTATATTAGAGCTGGTGTGCCTTAAGGATTCGTTTTAGGTCCCTTACTTTTTATATATATAATTGATATTGTATATGATATACACTCAACTATAAGTTTATTTGTAGATGATACAACTTTCTTTCTAATCGTAGATAATCCCGTCGTAACCGCTCATAACCTCAATTCTGACTTGGAAACAATTTCTCAGTGGGCAAATAATTGGTTTGCATCTTTCTACCCTTCTAAAACTGAATCTCTGACAATTTTTAGGAATATTCATAGACCTTTCCATCCACCACTACATATGCTCAACTATAGAATTAAGGAAGTTGACGCGCACAAATATCTTGGAGTTTTTCTCTCAAATGACTGCTAATGGCACAAACAAATAGACTGTATAAAGGGAAAGTCATGGTCAAAAATTAATGTAATGTGTAGACTCAAATTCAACTTAACAGGAAATCTTTAAAAATTATATTCACGTCTTTTATAATATCCATTCTGGAATATGGAAATGTGGTTTGGGACAACTGCACATTACTCGAGAAAATACAAAATGAGGCAGCCAGAATTGTGACTGGTGCACCAAAATCAGTATCTATTGAAGCGCAACACCAAGAATTAGGATGGGAAAGCTTTGAAACCAGACGACAAAAACACAAACTTACACTCTTGTATAAAATGACAACTGGTTCAAGCCCTCCCTATCTCACATCTATGATTCCACCAGCTGTTAGTGATATTACTCGCTATGACTTACGTAATGTAAACAATTTCCAATAAGTACAGGCTAGAACAAGTCTTTATTACAACTGGTTTCTTCCTTCGGCCATTCGATAATGGAATACATTATCTATTGAGACTCGTCAAATTGACTCCATTTACAACTTTTAAAGCACATTAAATTCTCGCGACACTTATGTTCCCAGACACTGTTATTGGTGTAGAAGGAAATTTCAAATTCTTCATGCCCGACTTAGAGCAAATTGCAGTTCACTTAATCAATATTTATTTACAAAGAATATAATCAGATCACCTCTTTGTAGATGTGGATCTGTAGAAAGTACAAAACACTTCTTTTTTTTTTCCTTGCGTTTATTACCAAGAACGACGCAACTATTTAAATCCCTCACACCATATGATAATTTAACTTTAAATACCTTCTTGTATGGTGATACAACGCTTTCGATGACGTTCCTAAATGTATTGAAAATTCAAAACGATTTACTTAAGCGCACATGTTACTATCACGCATGCACTTCCACAGGTCATGAACAGCTGCAAACAGCAATTTTCCCAATTTTTCCAAATGATGCGCCATCGCCTCCGCAACGACTCGCTGTAGAAGGAAGAACTGTTCACTTTTAATCTCTCATTTTTGTTCCTTTCTTTTCTCCCTATTTTCTCAACTTTCTACACAATGTTTGACACCTCTTATTTGACAATTTCTCCTTTTTACTTCTTTCTTTTCTTTATCCTCGTCTTTCACCCACTCCCTCGTTGTTCGTCCTCCTGCTTTACCTTGGCTAAATGCTAATGTTTAACCAAGAGACTCTTCACTTTGACTATCAAATAATTTAGATTTTTTGTCATGAAAAATTAATATTGTCCGCCATGTATTCATATATATATTAAAAATTTTGTATCTTAAAAGGACAAGGACATTATAAGCTATTGGCTTTCATTCTAATTATGTACCTTCTATATTGTACCTCTTGTAATCTCCAACTACAAATTTATGAAATAAAATATGTTTAAGCTAAAAGAGGGAGTCAAATAGTCTTAGAAACGTTGGATGATTTGGATTACCACCAGTGTAACTAAGAATCGTGTACCCACTTGAAAATGTGTCCCGGAAGACGATTCAAGGTTGAAAAAATGACCCCTCACTCGTGTAAACCTGCCCCCGCTGTTGAAAGGCGTTCTCGTGGGGCTCAATTTTCAACGTGCTAGTGATGTTGAAACTTATACCCCTTGAAAAGGTGACCGGCCTGATATCGTTAAAGTTATGATTATAATTACCTTATTCCATTTGTTCCATTTAAAGTGTCACACTGTAAATTCAATGCATTAAGACCTACTCAGTGATGACCTGACTATCCGACCTTGACATAGTTTCATACTTAGACTTAAAAGACAATATAGCACTTCCACTAGTTCTTGTGCTTTCTTCTTTATTAATTTGAACAATTCAAATTTGATTTAATCGTAAACACACACACACACACACACACACACACACACACACACACACACACACACACACAGAGAGGAAAAAATATATCTATACACAAGAGCTTGCTTCCTTTTAAAAAGTTGACAAATGCATATATGAGAGACACCTTCTCGGTGTTCAAGCAGGGGTATTAATCACCTTTAATTAAGTCATATTACTGAATTAATTAAAACGCTCCTACGGCTATGCAATGCACATGCATTGCGGGTTTTGTGCGTATACCCTTAAAGAGTCGATACTGATCACAGTGATCAAAATGCCTTCGTTACACTTTTGAACAAAAATCGTTGCTCCAATGTATTTGAATAATGTTCTTTGAAATAAAGCCTGATTTTAAAGTCCGATTTACCTACCGCGAGAAAAAAATATCTAGTCCCCCCCCCAAAAAAAAAAACAAAACAATCCCAGTCCCCCCCCCCCCCCGACGAAAAATGGTTGGTGGCTTATTCCAAATTTTGTAAAATATTTAACCTGTTCACGGACCTACATAATCGTAAAGTATTTCTTCACACAAAGGAAAAACTTTAGTCGGGAAAAGGGGTTGAGTGTCATCTAAGAAAGTCCCATTTTGCTGAATGCAATCGCACATTTTTGCTATTATTTTTATCCTTATTTGTTCAGATTTTCTTTAAAATCACCACTTTCACTTAGAACCCTCAGGGACATGCAAATTTCAAAATGATGCTACTAAGACATAGAGGCAGCCATCTAAGTAAAATAAACCACTTTGAACGGGAGGAAAGACGCAGGGAATAAAACAATCGGGGCTTATTTTCTTTGGAATGCTTACGACTCATTGGAAGCTTACATTTTTTCGGTAATCTGCCCAAATGCGTAGTCATTGCATTGGCGGCCCAGATACATAAGCACATTATCAAGTTATAGACATTGGTTACGCTTACTTCTTAACTTTTCTACATTTTTCAAGGGGCGGCGGTGGCGCTATGGTTTAGGTGCTCGCTTCTTGATTTGAAGGTCATGGGTTCGAGTTTCAGGAGAACCGAAACTTGTCACAGATTTTCACTGCCCCTGTTTCATGAGCACCAATCATTTATCATCATCACCGCTGTAAATGACCGAAATACTGTCGATTAACCGTAAAACCCAAATTCGTCTATCCATCAACAGTTGGGTTTTTTTTTACATCTAGAAAATGTAAACTACAGACTTAATGAAGATATGCAAATAAGAGGTTTTAAGAGTATCCAATTCACTTTTCACCTCGATGCACACTCGATACATCAAAACATCATTGCTATCTGAAGAAAAAATGTATTGGTCTGTCTGGGAAAAGAACCCCAACCTCTGGATCACTGGTCTGGCACTCTACCATTGGGGCTAACCGGGCTGTTGTTAACTATCTCGATTTTATTTTACTTTAAAGTCATATTACAATTCAGAATTTATTTCAATTTGAAAAACAAATTTTAGTGCATTTTGCACAAAAGGTTTCATGCATGTGTACTAGGAAATGTATGTTCTGATGTCGGGAATATTTCATGATTAACAGTTTGTCAAATGAATTGAAATCAGTCTGATATGTGTTAGACACTCGTAATATTACTAAAAATACAATAGTAAACAAACTAAAGATATATAATCATTACTTTTCAATATGTAAACCAAGAGGCTCGTGTGGTGCAGTGGATAAGCTCAGGACTGTCATGTAAACGGTCACTGGTTCGAGTCCCACAAATGTCAGGGTTTATTTTTAACAAATAGTCTTTCGGCTGAGACTTTAAACTGAGTTTCCGGTCTCCGTATAACCTGTGTTGGTGTGACGTTAAACACGGGTTCGCTCACTCACTCACTGCGTACTATTTCATAAATGAAATGAAAATAAATGAAGGCTGCAACGCTTGTTCTTTGATACACATTTAACAAATCACAGTTATGGGTGTGAAAAGCATTTTAAAAAAACCCATAGGGGAACTTTATAAATTGCTTTTGTTGTAAACTGAGTGAAGGAACAAAGCCAGTATATAGTTACTGATCACTTCTAAGGTTATGTTATAATTATGTTTAAAGTCAAATTTAAAACAAAACAAGTTGATTTTGACTTAATCCTGCAGTTCAAAAAAAAGTTTCTTCAAACTTATTGGCCATAAGTTTGAGCCTTTGTTAGAAAAAAAAAAAAAAACAGCTTTATTTCGGATCAAGTAAAATCTTTATTTGACACACAGACTGAATAAAATCAATTTCGATTAAAAAGTTACGTTATCAAGGTTGATTTGACGTGGATAAATCAACCAAACCCTCAACAGAAATGTAAATAAATGACTTACACCGATGTCTTAACCGATTTAACCTTTTATGTGAACACTAAGTCAATTTAAAACCATTTCCACATAGCCGGCTTAACGGGAAGATTACTGATTTCATGGCCATTAAACGAAGATTGTGGTGTTTATGCATACATATGATACGCAATGATACCTTTTTACTCCACACTTTTATCTGGATTTTTTTCAACGTTGAACATTATCGCGGTGGTCACTTTTCAACTTTCAAAACTAACCCCGGGAGTTAGTTTTCGACGTTGAAAACTGTCCTCGGGGTATATTTTTAACGTTGAAAACTAACCCCGGCGTCATGTTTCAATGTTGAAAACTCTCCCCGGGGTAAGTTTTCAACATTGAACATTGTCCCGGAGGACAGGCTTGTGAAGCGGAAATCGATGCACCACGAAGTATTTTTCCACACAAACTCGGCTTATTCGTCCTTGTATTTCACAGGTGGAATAAGATCCGACAGTGGTATTATTGGAAAGGCTCATTCAGTGACGTTAAGGAATAGGTGAGTCAAAGTGACCAATGTCAGAGAAAGGCGTCGCTTCAAAAAGTCCAGAAAGCCCTTAAATCAGTTCCAGTTTCATCGATAGCATTTCATTAAATTGGCGTTGGACATCGAGCAACTCTTTGCCAGTGTATATTGATCAATCTGCCAGCATGTTTGCCAGTGCACAGGCCTGACTGCGGCACTTAGTATAGTAACTTCGCTTGTGTACACTTGCGTAAATTAAATAATGCACTCGCGTGTGATTCGAGGGTAAAATCAAAGAGTGTAGAAGGCTTTGACCTATATCAGTAAGAAAAATATAAAGGCTCCCTGATCCAACTACTCATTCATATAAATGAAATCCTTCCACTGAGAAACCAATGCAGTCCTTAAAAGTTTTTTTTTTCGAAACTGGATCTTTTCTCAGGACTTGCGAGTAAAAAGTCTGTCTTTGACCCCTCACATTTTTTGTCATAATTTACTCTAATAGACTGATTTAAATTTAAGAAAAGGTTACCTTCTCATTTTCTGGTTTGTGGATAGTATATAACTGGGTGCTAGATAGTAGGCAAATATATCGTGAATAGTATATAATTGGGGGCTGAATAGTAGATAACTGGTTGATGGATAGTAGATCACTGGGTGTTGATAGTAGATACTTGGTTGGTTGATAGTAGATCACTGGGTGCTGGATATTAGACAGCTAGGTGGTAAATAGTAGATAACAAAGTAATGATATGTAAGGATTATGAAGATGGTAGTTTTTTTTAAATGTAAGGTAGAATAGAATGGGGATATTATAGAATAGGGTACAGATTTTAACTTTATAAGAGGGATTATAGGGTGGCAAGGGGAGAGAAAGAAGCTAGTTTTATTATGAAGCAAAACTAAATAAGTCATTTCATTTATAGGGCAGACATACTCCCATTTTCCCCTTTCAATAAAACTTCAACCCATTACATTTCTCTCCAAAATAGAATCAACATGTTCCAAACAGACAGACTTCTCGTGTAAAATGTATGTCGTAATACGGCATTCCAATTGGAGTGCAGACAGACTCACATTTTCCTCCAAAATAGAACAAACATGTGACAAACATCCTGAGTCGGGTTAGACTGAGAGTGAATGATTTTTTGTAAATTTACTGTCTGTCACATACGTAGCAATTGTTTAATGTGTGCCTTCAATACATACTCTTATACCTTAGACTGTGTTCCCATGTTTATGCCAATTATTGTTATTCCAGCATGTAAGAAAAAGATGTCTCTAATACATGCCAGTCTAAAGAGCAAAGTCAACGCAAAGAACGGTAGAGTCTTATTATGCAACAATGTCCACAAAATGAACCGGTCCAAAGATAAATAAACCAAAAAAAGAAATTACTTCAGAAAAGGAAATATACTAAATAACAAGTGCAAATCACTTCAATATGAGGTTGTAAGTAATCAATTAAATCTTATTTAAGACCAGACAAAGATCTTTCTGACAATTTTACAATTAATCCATTGCTACTTAAAGAGTCCTCGGGTGCAAACTTCACAGCCAACCTCATTTTACTTAGGCCAATCCATACAAAGCGATTGGTTATGACCATCAAATCGGAACTACATTGGCAAAAATAGGTAAGATAAATAAAACATTTCAAAGACACCGATAACAATCTATGTTATATACTCAAGGTAAATATGATTGAAAACAGTTGCAATACTGTGAAATACACTTCCGATTAATTTTATGCTTATTAAAATGAAAACAACATTGTGTACACAAATGCATAGAGCTTTGCAATTATCTACATGTGGTATGTAACCAAAATTCCACTTAACGTCCATTAAAGTACAAAATACTTTATGTAATTACAATAATTCATTCAGTGGTCCAAGGGAGATAATTCAGTAATCTACTCGGCTAGCACAGCTGAAACCGCAGATCTAGATCAGCCTTTTTAGAGATAGGCATTCATGATAAACATAACATTCTATTGTGCTTAAATGTAGTACCGTAGGCATCCATGATGAACATGACATTATGTTATGCTTAAATGTCGTACCGTAGGCATCCATGATGAACATGACAGTATGTTATGCTTAAATGTAGTACCGTAGGCATCCATGATGAACATGACAGTACGTTATGCTTAAATGTCGTACCGTAGGCATCCATGATGAACATGACAGTATGTTATGCTTAAATGTCGTACCGTAGGCATCCATGATGAACATGACAGTATGTTATGCTTAAATGTCGTACCGTAGGCATCCATGATGAACATGACAGTATGTTTTGCTTAAATGTAGTACCAGTTTATTAAGTATGATAATTGTATGGTATCTGTTTGCAATGAATTGTTTGAATGGAAAGAAAATTTTCATTGTTGACCCATGGAGGAGAGTACTTGCGCATAGTAAAAGTCGCTAAAAATGCCAAGATGTGGAATGAAGTGTTCTGATAATATACAGCAATGTCCCACATATGTGAAGGAACATTACAATAGACATTAGAAAGGAACAAGAGGCGTTGACTGGGGTGGAGGGAAATAGCAGCATGTTCAAAGTGTCACTATCACTCAAAACAGTATAAGTTGTATGATGAAGTACAAGCAGTTGCCCCAGGTTAGAGAGCAGTTACAATTAATAAAGAACATCAAGTTGGCCTTTTTCAAACTCCTATAGGGACTAGGATCATAAGAAAGTTTTAATGAGTTCTAACATACCCGCGCCTTCGAGGCATTGTATGCAAAAGACCACCAATGTTCTTTCGATGGAAATTTTTGAGGCTATCCGGTCTGACATGGAGAAAAGACGCGATGTAATAAAAGTACTGAACCAGTTGGGAGAGCATGATTCAGATGTAATAGACATACAGGTGTATGGATGATATTCATATATTTTATATTCAGGTGTTGAAAACCAACTTTTCAGTCTCTGAGTCAGTGTATGTACACGCAGGCTGAGAATCTGACTGAGTCACTTTATACCATTCAAGTGGTGACCAAGAGTAAATTTTGTTCAAAGAGAAAACTAAATACCTCAAACAATGAGACCACATAATGTGAATGTGCTGCTAATATTGCATTACAAATAATATGGTAGAAAAATACTCTGGGGCCAGAGAGGGACTTTAGGAATAAAACACTCAATATATCATGGAGGTTAGAACTATCACTACTGACCCCGACACTGTATGATACCGTGCAGTTTTGTGTTTATATACGAAAGAGGAAACAAAAACAAAGCCTGTTAGTCAAATCGGTAGAAGAAATTTAGAACGGAATCATTGGAATTTTATTAAACGTTTTGGTGTACTTAAAGAATTCATGCCTGGGAATACCAAGTTAGAGAAGGATAAAATGAAAGCAAATTTTCCATAGACCTGAGTTAAAGGTGCCATGCAGAATGTAATGCTGCATTCAAACAAATTCAATATAATGGAGAAAAGAAGTTGATTGGTGCAATGTCTTTTGCTTCAAATATGGTACTATAGTTAAGTGATATCAAGGTAAGTATTTCGTATGCCTTAAACATTCATTGGAATGCTCCGGGGGAAATTTAATTGGGTTTCCTGCAGTGCTTTTCTGCGCTCCATATTCAGACTGAAAGTATGATCTCGTGAGGAGTCTCTTGTTGACATGTGCATACAGTACCACCTTGGGTTAACAACTATATGTATTATGAAAACAAGGCTCAATACGAATATACTTTGCTCAAATGGAAGATTACACCTCTGACAAAGAGGCCACATAATCGGACTGTGCTGCTAATATTGCATTACAAACAAATATTGAAGATGAATATTCATGGACCAAGAGGAACTTTAGGAATTAAAAATTCAATAAATCCTTGAAGTTAGAACTATCACTACTGACTCCGACATTGCAATCTACCGTGCATTTTGGGATTTAAATACCAAAGGGAAAACAAAAACAAAGCCTGTTAGTCACATTGATAGAAGAGATTTAGAACAGAATCACAGGAAGTTTATTAAACGTTCTGGACAGGAAGTTTATTAAACGCTCTGGTGTCCTTATAAAACTCATGCCAAGAATACCAAATTAGAGAAGGAAAACATGAAAAGTAGATTTGCCATAGACCTGAGCAGAAGGTGCCATGCAGAGTTTAATGGTGCATTCAAACAAATTCAAGATAATGGGAAATAATTGATTTATGCAATATCTTTTACTTCCAGTACTATAGTAAAGTGCTATTAAAGGTAAGTATTCTCTGCGTCGTAAACGTTCATTAGTTTGCTCCAAGGGAAAATTTAATTGGGTTTCCTGCAAGACTTTTCTGACCTCCATATTCAAACTGAAAGTATGATCTCGTGAGGAGTCTCTTGTTGACATGTGCATACAGTACCACCTTGGGTAAACAATTATAGGTATTATGAAAACAGGGCTCAATACAAACAGTCAAAAAAAGACTGAATCAGGAAATAAAATTATCAGAACAAACTTGTCGAAAAATAAGGTGTTTTCCGGGAACTTTCATTGCAGGGCACATAGTGCAGTCCTCTGTAGAAATTTTGGGCTGAGCGAGTCCATCGTCAAATTGTGTAGTGCGGTAGGCTCTCCAATAACTCCTGCCAGTTCAGTTGCTGTCTAGCTGAAAAAGGAACAAATTTGTTATGATCAGGATAAATTATACCAAACAAACATATAGTTTTAAAAAGGTGTAGAAAGAGAGCATTTTTATTTCAGGCTCTACGAGGATTATCAGGAACAGCGAAATTATACAAAAGGTCAACTGTTACGAAATATTATCAATAAAGTCAGGTGCAAATATCATCTTAGTAAAAATTAATCAGAAGAAAAAAATGTGCATATATACCTACAATATGCAAACTGTCTCAAGACATTTTTTTTACAGAGATCTTGTCTTTTACATCTCTCTCTCTCTCTCTCTCTCTCTCTCTCTCTCTCTCTCTCTCTCCACATAACTTTGCTCTAGTGTTAGATGGGCAGCATTGATGCAAAGTTTATTTATGGCAAAGGTTTGAAATGTTATAAATTCCACCATCATGGCCAAATTTGAGCATTTTATTACAAGTTAGCCTAACATTAACCATGTAGGATAGTCCACAGGCTCATTCATTTGTGTATTTGCAGCATTTCATTTCACTTTAATTTGGCTATATCCATAATAATCAGGGGACACTCTCCGTTGAAATCAACCAATATTGCTATTTAATTTCATTCATTTTCTCTTTAATATTAGTCTAAACTTATTCCAAAATTCATTCATGATTCTAAATTTGTGATAAATTCGAGATAGCGGTTGATGCTGGGTTGGTTGTTATGGAAGCACGCAAAGGCCTGTAGAGCCTATAGCGCACTAGCAACTAATTCATTTATCCTATACCATAATGGTGATGTTTCTTAAAATAAATATATTGTCACCGTGAAATTGCCATAAACAAAACATATCTGGTAATGCTTTGGGCCTTGCGTTACCTTTTGAAATCACAAGAATTATATGTTGCGCTGCTCTTTTTTGAGCATATTAGCCTGGCACTGTTACACCTCCAGTCTGCAACTAGTGCTTCTCTATGAAGTGCATTGTAATAAATATAAAATATTAGGAGAGTGTCCTCGAATACAAGTGTTATTTTGTCTAGGGTTAGAAAACGTTAAGACGGCAAAGCTTTCCCGAGCAAACTTAACGTTTTCGCCCCGAGACCAAATAAACCTTGTATTTGAAGATATTAATCTCGTATTTTATTTATCCTGCAAGCTTATAATTAAGAAAACAAAAATAACCGAAGACGTGTTTAAATTTCAGTTACTGTTAGCCTATTCTGGTCCAACCTTGACCGCATCACCGCGTAACAATCGAGATATTAAACAGCTCTAAAGTCATGTGCACATGACGTCATTTGGCAAGCGAGGTACATGTACACGCATGGCAGCTACTATAATATTTCCTATGTGATTTTCCAATCATGGGCGGAAAAGGTTTGAGAGTGTTCCAGTTAATGAAGTAGCATGTGACTTTATCATGGTACTAATCCAATCAAGCTTTACTTTATTGGATACATTGTATTAAGTGAATGCAAGCGCTGGTTGCAGGATAAAAATGGAACCTAAATCAAGTAATTAACTTGATAGTAGTGTTGTAGGTCCATTTTATTTTTTTAGAGAAATATCTGGTATGCATAACATCAGATTATCCACTGTAAGAATTCGCTTTTTTATGCGATATCAAATATACCACCACAAGCTGACTGGTTCTTGGTCTCATAAATAATAAGTTGACTGTGACCATACTATTGTGCTGACGTGACTGTGTTAAACCCTACAGATACAAACATACATACTTTTCCTCTCTTGCATAATCTAAAGGTCCCTCTCACGGTTAATTGACATGACATCGCGCTATGAATGAAAGCTTGGTAATAACTCATCCTGAGAATTTAAAAGAAAATTTTTAAATGACATCCTTCTTGACCCCTTGACCCCTAATTAATGGAAATATATATTTTGGTGACAGTTTTTGATATGCACTTCTGCTATCTACTTTATGAAAGACTGTCATATTTGATGCAAGGATATGACTCAGTCTTTTCAATTTCACATACTTCACAAATCTACGTATTTGTGTTGAATGTTATGAAAAAATTGTTTTGTAATACTTTTAGATTATTGAAAATTCTATAATACGGACATTATCGCGAATAAAGAATTGAAGTATATGACTGTTATAAGGATAAATCAAAAGTTATTTCCCCAACCCCACCCACCCCAGACGAATGAAGTATCACCTGAAAATACCACTCATGTGAACACTGCCCCATGGAAATAACTATAACGTTTGCTATAATTACTGGTCTCTTATATTTGAATTCTCTCTCTCTCTCTAGCAAAAAGCTGCCAACATGTTGAACGATCGTTATCCATCCTCGTGAGACTACATCACTGCACACGGAACAGGGCAGAGGATGTTCAGAGTAGGTGGCAAAGTAAACTTTAATACAAAATTTATATACATGTATTGCAAAAAGGAGTATACTGTATTATGTATAAAGAGTTTATCTTTCATCCCATGAATAAGAATGGACGCTGATTTTGTATTAACAAAGCAAAGTCCTCCTGTTACGATGTAGAAATTAAAATAATAATAATAATAATAATAATAATAATAATAAGAAGAAGAAGAAGAAGAAGAAGAAGAAGAAGAAACTTTATTTGTAGGATGTAACTCAATAAGTGAATGCTCTAACTACCATTAAGCCTTCTTTAACAATCTTATCACTGAAAAACAAACTACAAAAACAAAAACAAGCAAAGTAAGATAATGCATTTAACTATATATATATATATATATATATATATATATATATATATATATATATATTACAAATACCTAGCACAACATTCTCATACATATTCTCATACACATGCATTGGCATACTGACATACCCATTTACATTCAAAATGTTGACTCTTTATCAAAGTTATAGTGTCAAATATGACATTGAGGCAGTTTTATGCACATAACACTGTGTTTTAATGGAAGATGTTTTCAATCGTGTATATGTTTTCTTGCTCATGCACACAAGCGCGTAAGTTGTCTTTAGATTATGTATCGAACATACGTTCACCTAAATGGTGATTACAATACTGTTCTTAATTTGGTTGTTTTATGTGATGTTTGCTGATTTTTCTTCTGTGCACGTTCTGTGATGCTATTTGTGTGAGACTGCCTTTACTATACCAGGATATACTTATCAAATGAAATATTTTATAATGAATGAAACCGATATTTTATGTAAACCAGTCAAAAGAATAAATATCAAAGATCTAATTAATATCTGAGTGTTAATTACAGATGTTGAATTTATATTTAAGTTTTTCAAGTTATATATATATATATATATATATATATATATATATATATATATATATATATACTACTCCGTCCTAAATATCTTTTAAATTGATTTGTTTTTATCAATCAATAGTGGACACGAATAAAGAAAACAAATTCTGATTACATCTTTCAGGAATATTTATGTCTTATTTATGACCGTTTGCACATGCTAAGCTGTAATAACTTTGTATGTAGTAAAAGCAAATATTTTTCACTATTTTTTCCAGTATATTTTTGTCGCGAATTTGTTGCTTTGAGACTAACAGAAGAAGAAAGTTGTCCCTTCTGGTATATCTTCCATTGTTTAGATTTCAGTTTGATTAGCACATCGCAGTATACCTTTGATTCCATCGGAACTTTAAACACCTGCGTTGAATTTTCCAATATAGCATCGATGATGTAGCAGAATATGTAAAACTTGGGGGCGGGGTGAGGTGTGGATTAATAGAATACTTTATTATACATCCGTGTCGGATAGATATTTCCACCCTCAGCATCAGAATATTAACAAGGCTTTGCAGAGTGTCTGACGCAAAGTTCTGATTCCTAGGGTGAAATTGTCCTATCCAACACCAAAGGATACTAAAGAATTTTCGTCTCACATTCCTGAAGAGAAACGAGGGAGAAAATCAAAATGGCATATTGTGAATACTGGTGCGACTTTAAAACAGCAAAACACACATTGAAAGTCTACTCACATAAAGACAGAGCGTAACATATTAGGTTTACACTGAAAAGTTTAGTGTAAACTATAAATGACGTTTAAACACATATCAGGGTTCAAAAGACATTGGTCGAGATTGTCGAGGTAATGGATATACACAACGTCCGAAAGGACTACTGAAGATAGCTTGCGTAATGATACTAATGTAAACAGGTTTTAAAAAAGTCTTCTCTCATTCCTAAGATTAAACGAGACAGAAAAAATAGTCCTCTCTTATCTCTAAGATTAATCGAGACAGACAAAAATGTATGGTATAGTTCAAGATTCATCTTTGATCTAGAATTGATTTTGTTTTCATAAAAATAATGAGAAGATTATTTGTAAAAATTACATTTACAATTACAATTAAAACAACGATTTTTTCGACTCTAAACTAGACTAAAATATCTGGTTCGTCTCTATGTCGATCAGTGGAAAACGTTATGTTTGCATGACACTAACTTTAATAGCTGCATGTTTTGGATATAAATGTGTTGCAATTGATGTTTATCTTAATTAGTGTGAAAGAATGCTCAACGAAAATTGGGTTGTTTGCCATCTTGTGTGCATTATGATAGCAGTACAAGGTCGCGTGATGCATAACAACAGTAACGTGATAAAAGATAAATTCACCATCGCTATTCTATACTGGTAAACACGATCATATACACGAAGGAATGTTAGAAAGCTAGTTATAAATCATTCACATTCTTGCAAATAGCTATGAGCGTGATTTACAAGTGAACAAAGTGATTGATGCGAGTAAATAAAAGTATTTAGTGACTTTTTAGAAACATGCTTTTCAAACCTTGAGGTTTAGTTTTTTATGAAAATCAGCTTGCATGTGCCTAGGTACATCCATAAATTCATACATACATACATACATACATACATACATACATACATACATACATACATACGGAGCCGCAGTAGCTTAGTTGGTAGAGGGTCAAACTCTTAAGCCAATGCTGCCTCGGTGTGTCCTTGTGAAAAGCAATTAGCTCCCATTTCCTCGGCATGATATAGCAAATAATGTGTTCAAAGTACCATTAAAAACCAACCACACAACCAACATATAAACACACATGCACAGATACATACATACTGCGGTAGGTCGGTATGTTGACTTATAGATGTTTTTGGGAGGTAGGTGCTTAGGTAGGGCAGTATGTGCGTGAAATTTTATATGTAAATATGCGGGTTAATAGGGCGGTAGGTTGGTAGATGCACGTCTGTCTGACCGTCTGACTTTCTGCATGTATGTTCCAAAACTGAAATGGACATTAAGGTATCACTGTGTCCAAGAGAGGTAATACGAAAATTGTATGCATGGTCTTTGCTTAACAAAGGCGGAAAAGCAAACTAACAATTTCAATGACATGTCTTAAAGACTGTCATCAATCTCATTTCCTTCAGTGTAGAAATTGCTTCTTTCTGTCAGAATAAATCATCATCAATGATGGAAAATACTACTCATGACAAACTTATTGACATAATGTAGCCTAGAGAAAGGATAGAGATATTTATTGCATTTAGAAAATACTTACATTGAATAAAAAATAATATGACCCATTCAAATAAAAAAACGTTTGCTGTATACTTATGTCCTTTTCAAAAGAATATTGATTTTAATTTCTTGCGTCAAAGTTTTGAAGCGAAACTTTATCCACATTTTGACGATGTAACTTATAATTTTTTTAAATATTTTGTTTTAAACGTTCAATGTTCATTGCTATCATTGGATGTCGCAAATGGAAGTGTAGAGTACCGAGACGAGTACGTGAAAACAGGTACATCTATGGACAGTTATCAATCACAAGTTTAGCCGCGGGCAAATGTGATCAAAGTATATCGATTAGTTATTATTTCAGTTACATCTTACTCACTCGTGGAAGCTCTGACAAGAATGTGTAATTCTAGTTCCAAAGAAAGGCAGCTGTAAGCAGACACATAATTATTTCTAGTACCAAGGAAAGGCAGCTGTAAGCAGACACTAGTTATTTCTAGTCCCAAGCAAAGGCAGCTGTAAGCAGACACTAGTTATTTCTTGTCCCAAGGAAAGGCAACTAAGCAAACACTAGTTATTTCTAGTCCCAAGGAATAACAGCTGTAATCAGACACATAGTTATTTCTAGTCCCAAGGAAAGACAACTGTAAGCAGACACTAGTTATTTCTAATCCCAAGGAAAGGCAGCTATAAGCGGACACATAGTTATTTGTAAAGTTTCTAGAACCTGTGAAATTAAGATCCAGTGAATTATTTATTTTAGCGATTGATAAATATGTAGCTTACATTGAATATTCAGACAGACAGACAAACAGAGAGATGGATAGATTTTCTTGTTTAATTATGTCGTAGGAGAATGATCCACATATGGAATAGAAGAGAATATCTGTCCTTTGAAAATTATTAACGATTCAGAGATACACAAATGAAACAAAATTACCGAATCGATATCAATAATTAGTCATTACACATCAGAAATACACCATCAATAAGGATTAAAGCTGCAATTGCCGTTGTGCAAAGTAAATAGCATAATCGATATTTTAGACCTTGTGACAGAAAACAAAAATCCACCTCATTTTAGTTACATCATTTAAGATAACCTTCAATAGGAATAAAGTGTAACTATGTCTCATACAGATTTACAGTTACGTTGTATAGTGATGTTTTAGCATTAAATATATCTCATACGGAATTATAGTTACGTTGTATAGTGATGTTTTAGTATTAAATATATCTCATACAGAATTATAGTTACGTTGTATAGTGATGTTTAAGTATTAAATATATCTCATACAGAAGTACAGTTACGTTGTATAGTGATGTTTTAGTATTAAATATATCTCATACAGAATTACAGTTACGTTGTATAGCGATGTTTTAGTATGAAATATATTCATACAGACTTACAGTTACGTTGTATAGCGATGTTTTAGTATTAAATATATCTCATCCAGAATTACTGTTACGTTGTATAGTGATGTTTTAGTATTAAATATATCTCATACAGAATTACAGTTACGCTGTATAGTGATGCTTTAGTATTAAATATATCTCATACAGAATTACTGTTACGTTGTATAGCGATGTTTTAGTATTAAATATATCTCATACAGAATTACAGTTACGTTGTATAGCGATGTTTTAGTATTAAATACATCTCATACAGAATTACAGTTACGTTGTATAGCGATGTTTTAGTATGAAATATATTCATACAGACTTACAGTTACGTTGTATAGCGATGTTTTAGTATTAAATATATCTCATCCAGAATTACTGTTACGTTGTATAGTGATGTTTTAGTATTAAATATATCTCATACAGAGTTACAGTTACGTTGTATAGCGATGTTTTAGTATTAAATATATCTCATCCAGAATTACTGTTACGTTGTATAGTGATGTTTTAGTATTAAATATATCTCATACGGAATTACAGTTACGCTGTATAGTGATGCTTTAGTATTAAAATTATCTCATACAGAATTACAGTTACGTTGTATAGCGATGTTTTAGTATAAATATTTCTCATACAGATTCAAAGTTACGTTGAATAGCGATGTTTTAGTATAAATATTTCTCATACAGATTCAAAGTTACGCTGTATAGTGATGTTTTAGTATTAAATATATCTCATACAGAATTACAGTTACGTTGTATAGCGATGTTTTAGTATTAAATATATCTCATCCAGAATTACTGTTACGTTGTATAGTGATGTTTTAGTATTAAATATATCTCATACAGAATTACAGTTACGCTGTATAGTGATGCTTTAGTATTAAATATATCTCATACAGAATTACAGTTACGTTGTATAGCGATGTTTTAGTATAAATATTTCTCATACAGATTCACAGTTACGTTGTATAGTGATGTTTTAGTCATATGCTGATAGTGATATGGGAAAGAGACTTTGAAGATCAGTTTGGTATGAGTTTTAATCAACCTTTTCGTGAAAACAATCATTTAAAGTCATCCCAAATCTAGACCAGTTAGAGATATTTTATTGGTTTATTTAACGCCATCCCTAATCTAGACCAGTCAGAGGTATTTTATTGGTTCACTTGACGCCATCCATAATCTAGACCAGTCAGAGGTATTTTATTGGTTCACTTGAAGACCAGGCAGATGTATTTTATTGGTTTATTTGACATCATATCCCAAATCTAGACCAATTAGACGTATTTTATTGATATCCCTGTTGCTCCAGTCAACAATAACATTCTAAAATAGCACTGCTCTTTTATTTGTAGAAACGTGTGTCATCAAAGTTAACACAATATCTGTGTCCATGTTGTTATAGCTTTATTTCAACAAATCAGAAATCTCTAAGGAAGACTATTTTTAAACTTCTATAGTTTGTTTTGTAACAATTTAGCTAATATAAGACAAAGGTAATTCTGAGCTGGGGTGAGCACTCAAACTTAGGACTTTCGTGAATACTGGACTTAGCCTTAACCCATGTGTTAAAGCAATATACTGAAATCATTTGCCTTTTATGATACTTTTCTTGAAGAAAAGAGGATCAGATGTTGTCATAGAAAGGTTTAAGCATCAACATATTCAGGTGACTGAACTTCTGAGGTCGTTGACTGGAGAAAAAACATTCAAAAATGTACTAAAAAAATGGTCCATTTTATGTAATTTCTCACAAATCAACTAATGACACTGAAACAGATACTGAAATGCACATGGTTGTCATAGATACACAATACTACCCTCTGTCCTAAAGGGATCGGATCACAAAAAGCGAATCTCTTGTCACATTAGTTTTGTTAGATATAGTTTTTGGTTTTTTTCTTCTTTTTGTTTTAAATTGTAGAACCTGGCATAATGTCAGCTTGTAACCTGCTACGCTACCAGTGTTAAACACGTGTGGCATCCCAGATCGAACAGTATAGTAGCCCCTTATCTCCAAGCACAAATTTGATTATATTGGACTCTGTGTTGTTAACCTTAAATATCTGCCTTGAAGATATTGCCTTTTTTAGTTTCGTATTTAAAGATTGGTAGAAAAATAGTATACATGACCGTGTAGTACAAACATTAAAAACAAATGTTTTTGTTGGCTGAATTGACCCAAATGTACAGTGATCATCCAATGTACTACGACCCAAGCAAGTTTAAATACTGCAAAGTCAGTACTTTGCGTGGAGTGACAATTTTTGTGGATTTGGTGGCCTCTTCAAACGACACGTTATTAGACACAATGAACAATAATCCTTCTGTGGAAACAATAAGACTCCTAAAGATACCAATCCATGAATTGTCAGAGATATTTGAATCTCTTTTCTGGAATTCAAGAAGCTCATCATTATAAGCCAACCAATCCATGAATTGTCAGGGATATTTGAATCTCTTTTCTGGAATTCAAGAAGCTCATCATTATAAGCCAACCAATTCATGAATTGTCAGAGATATTTGAATCTCTTTTCTGGAATTCAAGAAGCTCATCATTATAAGCCAAGCAATTCATGAATTGTCAGGGATATTTGAATCTCTTTTCTGGAATTCAAGCAGCTCATCGTTATAAGCCTAGCAATTCATGAATTGTCAAGGATATCTGAATCTCTTTTCTGGAATTCAAGCAGCTCATCATTATAAGCCAAGCAATTCATGAATTGTCAGGTATATTTGAATCTCTTTTCTGGAATTCAAGCAGCTCATCGTTATAAGCAAAACATGGGATATAAGTCTGTTAAATTGAGAAAACATTTTAAGACAATGAAAATAAAACTGAGACAGTGTTTAAGCACAGTTTAATAAAGAACATGACTGAAGTGAAACAAGATAAAGAATCCTAGCGTGCTCACCAGACATACTGTATCTAACACGAGTCAGTCAAGGGTCTTGACTGTGTTAGATGACAATCAAAACTACTAATATTAAAACAAATCTCAGAGCTACATAAAGCAAGCATTACAGTAAATTTGGCTGTAATGGATAAAGAAAAAAAAATGTTCAAGTTGGTGTTCACAAACACATGGGATTTCCATTATGTGGTGATTGATGATTATAACTGTGTGAAACACGTTGCAGTTCTGACAACCAAAGTAAAATAAAAAAACTATTTAATACAAATTCTCACTGCAAATGTAGTCTAAATCAAACAAAAAACTGAATGCCGAAGTGTTTGCAAGACATGAAGATTTATATCCAAATCAATCAATGGCCATATTTTTCTTGACGGTGATAAACAAACTAATCATCAAACTCATTTGATACCTAATTGTAATGGATTAATTACAGGCTTATGGGGGACAATAATTAATTAGCAGAGATTTGTTTTTGAAAGCAAAAGACGTGTTTCCCACCGTCCCCTTGATATTTGATGTCATTCTGCGACATCAGGTTCTTGGGAGGATGAAATGAAAACCCATACAAGATGAATGAATAAATGAATGTGTGTGTGAGTGTTTACATTACCAAGAAGTTAAGGAAATATTGTGTAAAAAACAATTTATATTTGAAATAAATGTTAAATCGGCGCACAAGATAACTCAGAAAACCTCTTGAAAGGTCTCATTATCAATAATATCAGCCAACAATTAAACAATATTTCAGACACATTTTTTTATTTTATGAATGACTGACTTATTTTTGTAACGGAGTTTAAAATCGTTTTAGGCTGATTTCTAAGATAAATTTATTCAGCATGGGCTACTAGAGTCCATTTTGGGTCATTTTTTTAGCAAGTTAAAACCTTATTGTATGCAGCTTTATACCATTAATAAATAATGAAAATTGTTATATTAAATTTAGTGAATAATTTATGGATAGACAGTATCAATGAGGAAAACACAGAAAAGATGAAAAAAATGCATATCTTCTTTGATATTTTCTTAACACACCGTTTCCATGGTAACCAGTACGTGAACACAAAATTTATGTCAGAAATGAAAATTTTAAACAATATACTGATAATATTCATGATATGAAGAAAAGTTGCGAAGGGGGGGGGGGTTGATGGCCCTTATTCAGCATATTTCTTTGTGTTTGGGGTGTGATAATTAGGAGTGTGACGATAATAGGTCACAGTCACCAGATGCTAATCAGGCCTATGGATTCTCCAAAGGCATATACATATCAAAATAGGTCTGGCCCTATTTAATTGTTTCCAAATATCTTGCTTACAAGCTCGGCAGGCCTCCCTCAGCTACCCTGACTGCATGAAAAATGCCGCTGTAACCTTTAAAATTAGATTAAGGTCACCAAATGTTAATCTATCAAACCTACTCAAAGCATCCGTATATCAAAATTGGTTAAGTTTTCTCAGACAATATTGGAGGTATTTTGCTTGCAAGCTGATATCTTTTACAAAACACAAACTACGACCCTATGACCTTGATAACGAGGTCACATTCATTAGAATCTAATCAAGTCTTAGGACTTTCTCAGCAATATACACCAGACAGAGCGGAAAGTACTATCCTGGATCCTACGTGAGGATGCATGATAATATAGAGTGAAATTATTATATATTGAGAAAGAATATTATCATACAGGTTAGAGAATATTTTTAATTCGTTAACTACCTGTCTATGCATCGTTATGTAGGATCCAGGAATAGCGCTTTTCGGTCTGTCTTGTGTATATTTGACCCTATCTGTATTAATTTATATATGCCTTGATTTCTGTCCGGAGTGGCTGTGAAGTAGATGAGAGTTAATTGCTGGGTCGTCATGCGGGTGTGTCTGCTACGTGCGAATACTTATACCAGCAACTATGTTCCATCCTTTTTGGGGGATGTGTGCATGGTCGAGGGAGTATTGGGGTTCGTGCGTGCAGGCAAGGCGATTGTTGCCGTAACACGCGGACCTGAGTTCGAGTCTCGGTAGGGGACGAATTAAACACATTCTCTAACCTGTAAGATAATAGTCTTTATATATATATATATATATATATATATATATATATATATATATATATATATATATATATATATATATATATATATATATATATAAACCCCACTCCAACTTACGGAATGTGCTTGTGATCCTCAATAGCTAATAAGTTATTTCCTCCTTCACCCTCCACCCGCCGGTATCTGCATTCAAATTTTGATACGTTGTTATCAAAATGCATTTAAGAGGTCTTGCTTAAAAGTTTTCGTCCTTTACAAAACACAAAGTATAACCTTGTGACCTTGAAAGTGAGGTCACATTCACCGGGATTTAGTCAAGTTGAAACTCTCTCAGGTTTCTAAATATGACATTTAGTCTTGTTTGGAGTGTTAATTTGTTTTATAATTCTTGTTTACAAGGTCAGTATGACAGACGGACGTTAGAATAGACAGCACGCAACTGCCCACAAATAACGCTTCATACATGACATTCTGTAGAGTTAATGAGAATGGAGTTACAGCAATGGGTTTCACACTAAAGCTGTTATGTTTACCGTAATTCTTCACATTAGACCCATCCCTCATTTAAATAACAGTTTGGTTAATTTATTTAATGAAACCAAATTTTCTCTGATGAGACCCACCCTACAGCACCCAACCCAAATTTTCAAGTAATTTACAAAGTTGGCAACCCAGGCTTGTCAAAGAAAATATTATTTCGTTAAATGCATATCGTTACAAACGCTGGAACCAGATAATACATTATCTTCATTTAAAATCTTAATTTCACTGCCGAAATGATCACCTTAGGTGAAAATAAAGAGGTAAAACAGAATTTTGCAACAAATTTTGTTGCAAGGTAAATTGTTTATATACAAAATAAGTCATGTGGAAAATTTACCTCTCTTTCAAAACTTCACAAAAATATATGAAAAGAGTTTACAAAACAGAAAAATATTTGCCGATAATGAAAAACAGATGAGATACATCTCGAGAGAATTGGCTTTCATGCATGTCATTTATATAATTCCCACTTTGATAAATTGTATATGTATTCCATATATTTATATGAACAAGTTATTCAGAGTTCATCTGTTTTCAACAATTGACATACATTTACGTTTTTTTGTAAGCCATGTTAGAGAAGTAATAAGGACTTTAAAGTAATAGAAATATATATAGTCTTAAATTCTCTCTCTTTCGCACACACACACACACACACACACACACACACACACACACTGTCAGAATGTTTACGTGTAGTGTATACTGTATTTATCGTAAGACAGTGTGCCCAGGGTTCCTGAACCCTAGCACGGATATTTTAAAAAAGAATGCAATTTCATTGGCCTTGACCTTTGATCTTTTGAACGCAGACCCAGTAGGGAGCTGCCCTTCTTCAAGTGTAATGTAACAATGAAGTTGATAAAAATGGGTGCGGGAAACTTATGGAACGTGGACTTATCATAAATAACCCCAAATGACACAATGTTAGCTCCTCTGGGCCCGAGAATCAGTAGGTAGGTGCTTCTGTTCAAGTGTAGACTATTTATGAAGTTTGATGAAAACTGGATCCAGTTTTAAAATATTCTTGTCGAGAGGAAAACAAAACAGTTACAAGATCAGCTCCAGTGAATTTGACCTCCAGACGCAAGAAGCAACAGAGATATGATTCTGCCCAAGTGTAGATTACCCATGAAGTTTGGTAAAAACTGGATCTTTAGAAACATAACTTATCGAGGGGAAATTTAAATAAATACAAGACCAGCTTCAGTGACCTTGACCTTTCACCTGGGCCTCAGAATCAATAGGGAGCTGGCTCTACCCAAGTGTAGTCTACCTATGTCGTTTGAAGTAAATTAGGGAAAGTACACTAGACTTATTATGCACAAAGGAAAACCACATTGTCAGCTCTGGTGATATTATTTACATAAAATAATGTTCGACTACTGTTCTTAAGACGATCCATCCAGCTTTGGATAAAATTGTCCGATAGCCTTAATTTAAATAACTGTAAAAATATGTCAGTGTTACCGACCCCTCGATTAACCCAAACTTTATAGAATCCTAATATTGACAATAAATCTTTAATTAAATATGCCCAATTTACTTTATTGGGTACAGCTTCTAAATCGTTCAACATCATTTGGCATATATATTTTTTTACAGTTGTCCTCCTTTGCGTATGATATCTTAAACCAATACTTCACTCTTTCAATGCATTTAGCATCAATAAATCCCCAAAGTTGGCAACAGTAACTTAAGATATCAGTTTGTCAAAAAGATTCATGACATGGCTTGTTTTTAAGGATAGAAATTTATAAAGGTATGTTTCAAGTCAAAATATCTCTTTTTTAGCTTGCTCTGACAATGTTATCTGTGCTTTGGTAAAGAAACCATCAGACGTCATAACAAGTCCAAGATAAGTAAACTTATTTTAAATTTCTAGTTCTTCATTAGTAAGTGAATTCCATATTTCTAGGTAAAGTACCACCTTTTCTAAAAATCATAACCTTTGTTTTTGAGGTGTTAACCAAAAGTTTCCACTTAGCATAATAATGTTTCCAATAATTCAGCCCGGCCTGAAAGCCTTCGTGCGAACCTGAAAAGATGATAATGTCAAAAGAATAAAAAGGTGTAACATGCCAATATCTATACCTTCAATACCATGCATGGCGAACTCTTCCTCCAAATCATTTACAAATGATGAAAAAAGAAATGGTGATAAACATTCACCCTACCGGACACCAAGAATATAAGAGAATTTATCACTTAACATATTATCATATTTAACTCTTGACTTTACATTGCTGTACATTGATTTGATTATATCTAGAATATTTCCCCTTAAACCAAGCTTTATTAATTTATACCATACCTTATCCCTACTATGTAATCAAACGCTTTGGTGAAATCAATAAAGCACAAAACAATTTTTTACCTTGATTAATAATATGTGAGTCAAGCCCATGTAAAATACAAATATTGTCAACCATATTCGTGCCTTTTTCTAAATCCTCTTTGTGCTTCAATAAAGACATGACTGTTTCCTGCCCAGTCAGTAAGTCTCTTGTTACGACTAGGGGTTTGAATGTAACAAAAGAAAGAAAGACTCCAACAAGCTTTCACAATTTCTAAAATACAAATTTATTTTCCTAAAATATAAAATATTTAAAACAAACAGAGTGAAAGAATTAAAAATAACTTACAGTTTAGAAATTCCTTAAAAAGTCCTAAATTGTTCTATAGAATTCACTAATCCGGAAACTGTCCAAAGGTATTCCGAATGAGAACACTAATGTGCTTATGTGCTAACAAGAATCAGTTCTAAATCCAAACGTTATTAATTCTAGGTAAACTCCTGTGCACGTAGAATATCTTAAAAGTTCTTGAAATGTTTCCGTTAATTCCAACGGAGTTAAATAACGTTCAGATCTTCGACCAATAGTACATAATTCCAAAAGTAATAGTTAGAAATAAGAGTTCACAAGCTGACTATCTCAAACAATACACAAATTCCTCTATGACTTTTGCGAGCTGAAGTAATCGTGAAGAATACCTCACACTGGTGTAAATCCTAGTTGTATAGTATCCATACTGCGTAGAACAAATATAAAATCCAATCTGCGATTTAAATTCTTACAAGTAAACACATTCTGAGTGATGTGAATCAGGTCACGAAAAATGATTCATTTCACCACGCGCTACTCACGTGACCTCCATGTTGTGTTAAGTTGACCCACATAATTATTGATTTCCTTGGACAGAAACAATGACTCATGTACTCAATAATAGCTTTGGCTACTAAAAGAATAATATAAATTATAATACAAAGGTCATAAACCAAATAAAACTATATTATAATTTAAAAGATGATACATAATTCCGTAACACTATTATTAAATATACGTGCGAATAATTTACATATGCAACTAAGAAGCGTTATACCTCTATAATTATTAACATCATCTAAATTGCCTTTTTATGCAATGGTATAACTTGACCTTGGGACCACATTTCTGGAAAGTGACCACTTTGAAATACAGCACAAAATAAATTACAGAATGTATTTAAAAGTATATCTTTACCATGGTTAAGAAACTCATTAGTAATCGTATCTGGGCCAGCACTGCGGCCTAATTTTATTTGATGGAAAGTCTTTTCTACCTCTTGAAAGGAAATATATTTATTTAGTTCATTAAACATGACATTAAACTTTCCTTTTACATATCTTTCATTACAGTGTAAAACATCTTCATCTGGTATAAAAAAGTGGTCATTAGAATTGTTTACAGCTTTAAAGCATATTTCAAAAGTATCCATTGTAATATTTGAAGGGTTCGGATTCGCAGGACCAGTATTCACGAAACTCCTAAATTTGATTGCTCACCCCCGCTTATCATTACCTTTGCCTTATGTTTGCTATGTAGTTACAAAATAAACTATTGATATTTAACATACATTTGTATCTAAATGTATTGCTACTTTGAAATGTCTTGTATTTCAATTAATTTATATATTGTAAACTAACAAAATTTTAGATTGAGTGTGCACTCAAATTTAGGAGTTTCGTGAATAACGGCCCAATTTCCGATAGGTGAAAATATTCAATTTATTTAGACCTTTTCCACAGCCCGTATTAAAATAATCTTCCTTAGAAATTTATGATTTGTTGTAATGAAGCAAAGAAGCACATTGAAATAGATAGTATGATACCTTGTATGACACATGTTTCTCCAAATACAAGAACGGTGCCACTTTAGAATTGTATTGTTGACCGGACCTACAGAGATACGTTCAAGTAAATTACCTTTTTAGACGAACCAATAAGATGCCTCTAATTGATCTTCAAATTAACAAACCAATGAAATACCTCTAATTGGTCTTCAAATTAACAAACCAATAAAATACCTCTAATTGGTCTTCAAATTAACAAACCAATAAAATACCTCTAATTGGTCTTGATTTGGGATGATGTGACAGTTGATCAGTCTGCAAGATGAAGAGTGTTCAGTTACAAAGGACTCATGTGCACAATTGATCAGTCTGCAAGATGAAGAGTGTTCAGTTACAAAGGACTCATGTTCACAATTGATCAGTCTGCAAGATGAAGAGTGTTCAGTTAGAAAGGATTCATGTGCACAGTTGATCAGTCTGCAAGATGAAGAGTGTTCAGTTACAAAGGACTCATGTGCACAATTGATCAGTCTGCAAGATGAAGAGTGTTCAGTTACAAAGGACTCATGTGCACAGTTGATCAGTCTGTAAGATGAAGGGTGCTCGGTTAGAAAGGATTCATGTGCACAGTTCATAAGTCAAGCTGCCTCGATATTTCAATCTTAAATAATTTCTCTTCCAGGACAATGATTTATTTCACGAAAAGGTTGATTAAAACTCACACCAAATTGATCTCCAAAGTCTCTTCCACATATCACTATCAGCATATGAATAAAACATCACTATACAACGTAAGTGTAATTCTGTATGAGATATATTTAATGCTAAAACATCACTATACAACGTAACTGTAATTCTGTATGAGATATATTTAATGATACAAAAACATCGCTATACAACGTAACTGTAATTCTGTATGAGATATATTTAATACTAAAATATCACTATACAACGTAACTGTACATCTGTATGAGATATATTTAATGCTAAAACATCACTATACATAGTATAGTAACTGTAATTATGTATGAGATATATTAATAGTAAAACATCACTATACAACGTAACTGTAATTATGTATGAGACATATATAATGACACAAAAACATCACTATACAACGTAACTGTAATTCTGTATGAGATATATTTAATGACACAAAAACATCACTATACAACGTAACTGTAATTCTGTATGAGATATATTTAATACTGAAACATCACTATACAACGTAAGTGTAATTCTGTATGAGACATATTTAATGACACAAAAACATCACTATGCAACGTAACTAATTCTGTATGAGATATATTTAATGACACAAAAACATCACTATGCAACATAACTGTAATATCTCATAACTGTATGAGATATATTTAATGGCACAAAAACATCACTATGCAACATAACTGTAATTCTGTATGAGATATATTTATTGACACTTTATTCCTATTGATATTGCTCTTTAAGATATAATAATAATGAGGACTTAATACAGCGCTTAATCTTTAGAAGCTCTAAGCGCTTATATGTTCTGAATAAAAATGAGTTGGATTTAAAAGTAAATAAATAAATAAATTCACTGGATCTTAATTTTACAGGTACTAATAAGTTTTAGAAATAACAATTTGTCTATTTGCAGCTGCCTTCCCCTGGGACGAGAATTACACATTATACTCCCAACCGACTAGAATTACACATACTCGTCCCAGCGTTCGAATTCTTATGTCTAAGAAGATAAATATTCTACTTACAGCTTTCAGGCACGTAAGGTTCGATTCAAGACCACATTAGTTACGGAAGCCCATGCTTAAAGTGACTACCTTATACCGCTACCACTCTGTGTTCTCGAATTCCAACTTTCCAACTCAAATGCCATCTGACTTCCCACCCCATCATTACTGTCCAAATATCTAACATATGGTGGGAAAGGTCAGAGGTAACTCAGACTATCCAAGTACAGATTTTTCACAGGGCGGACCGTCTGCCATTTAATTTGCCCTAGTACAGTTGTTGTCCGCCACGGCAAATAACGTCAGAAAATAATCAAAAGTGGCAAACAAGAACTTGTTGGTCTAGTCTGAGTTGGACTCGTTCGTATCACAATTATTACTTCCGGGTCAGTATCCAAGAATGTGGTCCCAATCAATTTTAGAGTATTATTCCTCACCTTTCTTGGTGTTGATCCTTGGCTTTCAGGTATTCTTGGTATTGATTTAAAGAAAATTGTTTATTCTTTACAATATGAGCATTATGCTGTGATAGTCTGAGCGTAATTTGGCGACAGTGCACAGTGAGTAATCATGCATTGATACGTACCCGGAAGTAAAATCTGTGACCCATTGCACGTTGTTTTGTTTACAGTCCAACCTCTCAAAAAATGCCGGTTAGCCTATAACAAGAACTTCACTCTGAGTTCATCTTTGAATATACTTTAGATTCATATATGATTTATTAGGATTTGGACACACTGGAAATTTTGGTACTGACAAACAAATATACTATATAGGGAAAATAATTGTGGTCTGAGTCCAGTTTCCTCTCACTTTTTACACTATTACTTAGTAAACGTGGTTCAATATCATCGATGCATCGATAACTGTAATACTTTCTCTGGTGATAGTGTATTTCGATCCAGTATAGTAGTGTAATAAATTTGGGTATGTTCCATTTGTATTTACATCTCCATTTATAGGTTCGTTAGATTTTAGTGATTAGTTGTTTGATTATGGGAAGTCGGTGTTGGGAAAATATTTCCCAGTCCGAGTAATTAGACAATTTCTAGGAACAGACGTCATACTTAGAGTTTTTAAGAGACTTTGCAGTGGCATGGACTGGTTTCGTAGTTTGAGATGGGGTCAGACTAGCACAAAAACAGCAATGAACCAGTCTAAAAATGGGTTCAGATACAATAGAGTATATACAGGTTTGGTAGTCCATAATTGATTAATAATGAAAAGTAAAATTTTAGTAAAATAAAATAGAGACAAGATTCTATTGATGCAGTTCCCTGCATTAGGTGTTTGAATTGTGTTATGTGTGCTTCATGCCACGGCATGCTACAAGGAAAAGCCATGCAAATGTGAAGTTGTAGTTGTGATATTGTAGCCATTTATTTATTGATGTGAGAAAAATTGTTTCTAGTCTTGGCGCGTTACGAGAACTTCCAGTTGACAACGAATGTTGTCGGGAAGTCCTTGGAAATAGGGGAAAACAAGGAACTTCCAGCCCAACCTTACGCAGATGTTTGATTCGCTCGGTAGAGGAACCCCTGTGCGTGTTACAGTAGAATAAAACATGACCAAAATGATATAAACTATCCAAAAATGAATATTTTCTTGTCGTTCTATTCCTTCAAATTAAGCAAGTAAGGCCGCTGAAACCATGTATGCATATATATCTCCAATATATACACATTAATAACAAGTACTCCAAGGTGAGAAAAAAATTTTAGAATCTGAAGCGCTTGTCCCTTGGGATGAGTGCAATTTAGAAACCACTCGTGCCATCAATTACTGTTCGTTCCATAAGACAACAACATAATTATATATATATATATATATATATATATATATATATATATATATATATATATATATATAATTAAATCATTGATTGTACTTTCAGAAGTTAGTATTGTCTACTCTGGCAAAAGTCATTTTCCCGATTTTAATAACTGCTAAAATTAGTGTACTTTGGACTATTCAAGTTCATTTATCGAGCCTATAGAAACAGCCATTTCGATTTGCTGTCTGCTTTAGGCAGTACGTTGTTTCTCTAATACCACATATAAAAGAATTTCAGTCACAGTACATGAAAGTAGCATAGAGGTATGCCACAATTTCTCTCCATCGTGCTTGTTGCAATGCACACAGCTTCACCTTATACCTGTCCCGCGTTTAGAAGTACCTAATAACTTTAGAGCGGAACCTAAGTCATGTATACAATATAATCTATCAGTTATTTACAAAATATTTCTCAACAAGAATAGAAAGTAACTTCTCAACTTTAATGAAAATCTATTGATACTACTGATTTTGTATGGGAATATAAATATTGTTCAATATAAAGTGTTAGGATTTCATTGTTTATTATTTTATACATAAGAACATTCTGGATCAAGATTCGTCGATACACATCGAAGAAATATGCAATGCGGATTTTACTTAATGTGTGTGTGACGTCGTGCTAATCAAACAATCTGACAGCGTCTGGTTCTATACGACGCAAATAATATGGTGACTCCCATGAAGAACTAACTATATGTAATACTTTAGCAACGTTTAGCAGTACAAATATAAGGATTCAACAAAATTAGGTACGTAATTGTATATCAAATTCTTTGATGTATCAGCATCTGTCAGATTATTGCAACTTAATAAGGGATGTGTAAAAATGACAATCGTTGTACTTAAAATATTACACTTGACCAATGTATATACATCCATTATTAGCGTTTGTTTGACATTAGTGTTTTACTTCAAAAACATTATGTACACAAAGGTTATCGGATTTGTTTACGTTTCTAATTTTACAACAGATGATACATAATACCGGTATTAGTATTAGAATTAATCAATGTGACTGTTGTAAAACAACTAAAGTGACTGCTAAAATAATGAGGGCAAAAAGTACTCAATTCTTTCCTTTCCTAAGTATATATTTTAATCAAACTGTAGCGAAATATTTTTTTCCTGACAAAAAAATGACAGTGATCTGGTATGCCACTGGAGACCATTAATTGTTGCCATGTTTTAGCACAATACATGTATTTACATTGATCAATGTTACATAGATGCTTAATCTTCTGATGCCGATATTCATGAATACAAACAGCGTTCGAGGAAATAATATTGTTATGTATGATGTTTATATAATATTATAAATATTTTGGGAAATTATAAATGTTTCTTCACTTTAATATTTGCTTAAATCTTAATGTTTATCAGGAAAAACATGTTTAACTAGTGTCCTTGAATTAGGTTGTTTTGATCAATATGTTTTCTCAATTTGAAGGTCAAGGTTGATTTTTGTTTACAAGTAAAAATTCCATTAAGATGACTCATATTCTAGAACATTCTGTCATGTGACCAATCTTTATATATGCCATGTTTGGTGGACATTTATTCAGTTTTGACATTACCATCAGTCTTGTAAAGAGCTATTACAGTTGTGAAAATTCATTCCAAATTCTAAGAGAGGAATTATTTTAAATATTCATTGGATTATAACAGTGCTCATAAACTTTTGGATTTTGGATTTTTAATTGATGATTTTGGAATACTTCATTTTGACATCAGCACATCAAGATTACTAGTACATCCCGACTTAGGAGACCATTTGCACATCATAACATTCAAGGACACATTCTATATTTAGGACTTGTGATTAGAACAATCATTCTTATTGGATTATTAGGATTTCAAAACACATTACTGTAAGTGACTTTTTGATTTTTCATTTTAATTATCTAGTAATAAATTGCTTGTTGATTTTTACTTGATTTGTTGGTTTCACTTTCTTTCTGTTACATTTTTCTTAGACCATAGAGTCGTAACAGAAATTGGGGGCTCGTCTTCCGGGATCTGAATTTCTTTAAAGCATATTAGAGATATTAAATTTATCTTTGAAATTCATATTGATTTTGTCTTGGAATTTTTTTTTGTCTTTGGCAAAGATTTTTAGTAGAGAAATTTTTTTTGTGTGTGAAACCAACAAGCATTTACAATGGCATCTAATGTTCAGAATTTCATTTCAAAACCTACCCAGGAGGGGTTAGAATGCATGAGAAAGGATGAGTTGCTCGAGCTTGCCAGAAAATACAGTCTATCTGAGGCAACAGTAACATTGACAAAACAGGAAATAAAGATCATTTTAATTCAATATTTAGTAGGAAAGGGAATTTTTGAAAATAGTGCTTTAAGTTTGAAAAGAAAGCCTGTATCTGGTTCTGACAGGAAATTAAGGGAATTAGAATTAAAGAACCAGATGGATTTAGAATTGGCAAAGCTTCAGATTCAGAGAGAGAGAGAGAAAGAAGAGAGGCAGATACAGATGGAGAGAGAGAAAGAAGAGAGGCAGATACAGATGGAGAGAGAGAAAGAAGAGAGGCAGCTACAAATGCAGAAGGAAGAGAGGCAGATACAAATGCAGAAGGAAGAGAGGCTAATACAGATGGAGAGAGAGAAAGAAGAGAGGCAAATACAAATGCAGATGCAAAGAGAAGAAAGGGAAATGCAATTTAAATTAAGAGAATTAGAACTGGCAAACAGAGCACACTCCACTCCTTTAAACACAAGTCCAGGTTTTGATGTTACTAGATATATTAGGTTAGTACCCCCTTTTCAGGAAAAAGAAGTAGATAAATACTTTCTTCATTTCGAGAAAATAGCTGAAAACTTGAAATGGCCCAGAGAGCATTGGACTTTGTTATTACAAAGTGTACTTATTGGCAAAGCTCGTGAAGTCTACACTTCACTGTCAGTACAACAAAGCACTGATTATGATGTGGTTAAGGAGTACATCTTGAAAGCTTATGAGTTGGTACCAGAGGCATATCGACAAAGGTTTAGGAATTGTAGAAAAGAAACTGGACAAACTCATGTCGAATTTGCAAGGGATAAAGAACAACTATTTGATAGGTGGTGCTCAGCCAAGAAAGTTGATCAAGCTTATGATAACCTCAGACAGCTCGTATTAATTGAAGAGTTCAAGAGGTGTATCCATAGTGATGTTAAAACCTATCTTGACGAGCGGAATGTGGAAACTTTGGAAAATGCTGCTCGTATGGCTGATGACTATTCCTTGACGAACAAAATTTCATTTGGCAATAAGTCGTCCTCTCAGCAGTTTTCTGGTAAAAAACCATTTCAATCTCATTCGAGTACTTCCAAATTTCACAACAGCACAACTGTTAGGAATCAAACATCTGATAAGACTGATCAGAAATCCTTATCTCTTCCTACGTGCACTTATTGTAAAAAGAAAGGGCACGTTATTTCTGATTGCTTCAAGTTGAAAAATAAGCAACAGAGAAAAGACAGAGCTTTTCCAAATGCTCTTATTTCTACGAGGTCAAGGTCACGGTCTTGTATTGAAAGCAATACATTTGTTGGGTCAAACAAATCCCAGTCTGATTCTATTTTAGAGGCTTATGAACCATTCATGTCAGAAGGTTCTATATCACTTATTGGTGATTCTGCCAAGCCTATCCCAATTAAAATATTAAGGGACACTGGAGCTTCTCAGAGTCTTTTATTATCAGGTACTTTGCCTTTGTCTAAGGAGTCTTCTTCAAGTGAAAGTGTTCTTGTTCAGGGAGTAGAGTGCGGCTTTGTAAATGTTCCTCTTCATTGTGTAAATTTGGCATCAGACTTAGTTTCTGGACCTGTGACTGTTGGGGCAGTGACTTCTTTACCCATAGAGGGTGTTCATTTATTACTAGGCAATGACCTAGCTGGAGATAAGGTTGTGGTTAATCCACTTGTAACTGACAAGCCTTGTTTGGATCAGAAAGTTGATCCTGTCGAAACTGAAATCCCTGATTTGTACCCTGCTTGTGCAGTTACTAGAGCTATGGCAAAAAGAGCTCTTGAGAGTGATGTTGATCAGGATATTATTCCTTTAGCTGACACATGTATTGGTCAGTCTTTTGATGAGGTCACTTTTTCCTCAGGTATTGATCAATCAAATGGTATTGATTACAGTGATCCTCTTTTGGCAACTCATTCTCTTTGTTCTAATCAGGATGACAAACGACAATCCCTTGTCGTTGAACAGGAGCAAGATCCCGAGATATCTTGTTTGTTTCAGAGGGCTATTAGTGAAAATGAAGCCACACAAGTTCCAGTGTGTTACTTTGTGAAAAATGGGGTCCTTATGAGAAATGGAGACCACCTGATGTACCTGCTGATGACGAGTGGTCAGCTATCAAATTAGCTATCAAATTGTTGTTCCTAAGTCATATCGACAGGAAATTCTTAATTTAGACCATGAAACTCCTTTGGCTGGTCATTTAGGAGTCCATAAGACTTATCACAGGATCTTGAATCATTTTTATTGGCCGAAACTCAAAAGTGATGTTTCTAAATACTGCAGATCTTGTCACACTTGTCAAATGGTAGGAAAACCCAATCAGAAGATACCTAAGGCTCATCTGCAACCTATTCCTGCATTTGATGAACCATTTAGTAGAATAATGGTAGACTGTGTTGGTCCTTTACCTAAAACCAAGTCAGGCAACCAATACTTGTTGACCATCATGTGTACATCTACAAGATTTCCAGAGGCAATTCCTCTGAGAAATATAAAAACTAAAACTATTGTGAAAGCTTTGGTGAAGTTTTTTACACTTGTTGGCCTTCCCAAATCTGTCCAGTCAGATCAAGGGTCAAATTTTATGTCTGGAATTTTCCAACAAGTTATGCATGAATTAGGCATCCAACAGTTTAAATCTTCTGCCTATCACCCTGAAAGTCAAGGTGCTTTGGAAAGATTTCATCAAACTTTGAAGAATATGATTCGATCAAATTGCTTTGATACAGAAAAGGATTGGGATGAGGGTGTTCATTTGTTGTTGTTTGCTGTTAGGGAATCAGTTCAAGAGTCGTTGGGTTTTAGTCCCTTTGAACTAGTTTTTGGTCATACTGTCCGTGGACCATTGAAATTATTGAAAGAGAAACTTCTTTCAAATGAAGATTCGAAGATTAATCTTCTTGATTATGTCTCTGATTTCAAATACAAGTTGTCAAAGGCCTGTGAAGTAGCAAGAACTAATCTTCACAATACCCAGTCAAAAATGAAATTAAGGTATGACAGAAATACACAGGAAAGGAGTTTTAAATCTGGTGACAAAGTTCTGGCTCTCTTTCCCA
Source organism: Margaritifera margaritifera (assembly GCA_029931535.1). NCBI lineage: Eukaryota > Metazoa > Mollusca > Bivalvia > Unionida > Margaritiferidae > Margaritifera > Margaritifera margaritifera. The sequence continues at coordinate 5,608,987 of JAQPZY010001625.1, read as the reverse complement.
TACCTCAGAATCCTCTTCAGGCTAAATTTTATGGTCCTTATACCGTTGAAAAGAAAGTAAATGACTTAAATTATATCATTAACACTCCTGGGAGACGGAAACAGAAACAACTTTGTCATATAAATATGTTAAAGGAATATTTTGACAGAGATAGCCCAGCTAATTATTCAGTTAATTTAGTTGTACCTGTCCCACACAGTGAAGATATCAACGATGGAATACAATCAGACTATAGTGACTCTGGTATAACCAATCTTCGGAATTCAGAAATATTGAACAACCTAGACCAGAAACTTTCACATCTACAACAACAGGAAAGAAATGAACTAAAACAGCTATTACATGACTATGAGCACTTGTTTCCTGATGTTCCAACACGAACAAGTAAAATTTATCATGACGTTGACATTGTAGATTCTGCGCCTGTGAAACAGCATCCTTATAGGATGAATCCTCTCAAACAGAACTATCTGAAGAAAGAAATTCAGTATCTACTGGAGAATGATTTCATAGAACCAAGTAAAAGTAACTGGAGTTCACCATGTATTCTTGTTCCCAAGCCAGATAATACATTCCGTATGTGTACTGACTATAGAAAAGTCAACAGTGTCACCAAAACGGATTCATTTCCAATCCCAAGAATGGACGATTGCATTGATAAAATTGGAAATGCGGAATATGTCACCAAGTTTGACCTTTTAAAAGGATTCTGGCAAATTCCACTGACGGAAAGGGCAAAAGAAATTTCAACATTTGTTACTCCAGATGGACTTATCAATATAAAGTCATGCCGTTTGGAATGAAAAATTCGCCTGCAACGTTTCAACGTCTGATGAACATGATAACATTTGGTCTTGATAATTGTGACGCTTATATCGATGACGTCATTATCTACAACAACACCTGGGAAGATCATTTGGAAACCATTCGAAAATTCTTCGATCGACTCAGTGATGCGAATCTGACAATTAATTTGAGCAAAAGTGAGTTTTGCCATGCTTGTGTCACATTTTTAGGACATATTGTGGGACAAGGTCAAGTTAAACCTATAGAAGCTAAGGTCAAAGCTATCTCTGAATTTCAAGTTCCAATTTGTAAAAAGCAACTGATGCGATTTCTAGGTATGGCTGGATATTATCGGAAATTTTGTTCCAATTTTTCCAAAATTGCTGAACCTTTGACAAGTTTATTGAGTAAGAAAACCAAATTTCATTGGTCTGACAAGTGTCAGGAATCTTTTGACAAGTTAAAGGCCATGCTTAAGAATGCACCAGTTCTTTCTGCACCATATTTCATCCAATCATTTAAATTATCTGTTGATGCAAGTGATGTAGGGGTTGGTGGAGTATTGATTCAGGAAGACAAAAGTGGTGTGGATCACCCTGTGTGTTATTTTTCTAGAAAACTAAACAAGCATCAGAAAAATTATTCCACAATTGAGAAGGAATGTTTGGCTTTGATATTGGCTTTACAGCATTTTGAAGTGTATGTTACCTCAGCTCTTTCTCCAATTATTGTGTACAGTGATCACAATCCCCTTACTTTCATCAACAAAATGAAAGATAAAAATCGGAGATTGTTGAGATGGAGTTTGATATTGCAAGAATATAACATTGACATCAAACACATCAGGAGAAAAGACAATGTGATTCCAGATGCACTCTCACATGCCTAGAAATGTAATATTGCTTGATGTAATTAAGTCCAGTATCATAAAACATGTTCTTATGTAATTTTGGTTATTATAGTATTAGATGTATATTCAAAAGAAAGCTTTATTATATAAATTTTTCTTTTTCTTTATGAGGGGAGGTGTTATGTATGATGTTTATATAATATTATAAATATTTTGGGAAATTATAAATGTTTCTTCACTTTAATATTTGCTTAAATCCTAATGTTTATCAGGAAAAACATGTTTAACTAGTGGCCTTGAATTAGGTTGTTTTGATCAATATGTTTTCTCAATTTGAAGGTCAAGGTTGATTTTTGTTTACAAGTAAAAATTCCATTAAGATGACTCATATTCTAGAACATTCTGTCATGTGACCAATCTTTATATATGCCATGTTTGGTGGACATTTATTCAGTTTTGACATTACCATCAGTCTTGTAAAGAGCTATTACAGTTGTGAAAATTCATTCCAAATTCTAAGAGAGGAATTATTTTAAATATTCATTGGATTATAACAGTGCTCATAAACTTTTGGATTTTGGATTTTTAATTGATGATTTTGGAATACTTCATTTTGACATCAGCACATCAAGATTACTAGTACATCAGGACTTTGGAGACCATTAGCACATCATAACATTCAAGGACACAGCCGTGAATTCGGAACATTCTATATTTAGGACTTGTGATTAGAACAATCATTCTTATTGGATTATTAGGATTTCAAAACACATTACTGTAAGTGACTTTTTTATTTTTCATTTTAATTATCTAGTAATAAATTGCTTGTTGATTTTTACTTGATTTGTTGGTTTCACTTTCTTTCTGTTACATTTTTCTTAGACCATAGAGTCGTAACAATATGGGATGAAATTGCTGTGGAAATGAACAATTTGTAACGAGAATAACATTCATCAAAAGATTTTAAGTTCAACCAAGTTTGAAAACAAAATTTTACTCGTCACCGGAAACGAGCATTATTGGTTAGATCTGGATCTAATATTGAAAATATCGTATGACCATGTACGTTTTGATTCTTTCGGGCAAATATTATTTTCATTTTTTTTCTTCCAAATAAGTATTATTTGCATTGTGCATTTACCCCCATATATTTTGTTTTAATCTAACTCTCATATGGTGCATAATAAAATCCCTTTCGTGTATTTGATCATGTTCAACAAACAGAGAAATGAAACATCTTTATTTCGGTTCGTTCCTGTAATTCAGCTTAACCTACACTAAATTTAATCAATGATACGAGTGATATTTGTTTGAGCAGTTTTCCAGAAGGATGACGCCCACACTGTCATGGATTCATTAGTACCGTTTATAATTTATTTATATATGACTCTTGTGATGTATATCGTGCTGAAGACAGTTATTGTGTGATACATATCATGATATAACATGACTGTCAATATCCAACTTTATTCCTTACTCACATACTAGATGAATCTCGAGACATGGGTATTCAATCGCAATCGTCCTTTTTCCTACATTGGTTGTTTGTATCCCATGACTATTACACCTCTGACGTCAAGAAAAAATGAAATTATTTTGGATCACGTGACATTGCAGTGTAAGAAATATTACTGCACGGTGTCCAGCTCGTAAACGCTTTAAATAGGATAGTTATCCATGATAAAATAAACAAATTTAGTAACTTTTTAAAAGTACTGACAGTATTAAATACTTAAGAAATGTTTATTTTTTTTCTGAAAATGTTACTGAAGGACTTCTCTTTAATGGAACATTCTTAGATTATCTTGAGTATAGTGGTTGGAATTTTATTTCCAAATTTATAGTGAGTCTTGCATCGAATGAGGATGTACTTGTAAGTAAGACAACAATGGCTGATTACGTCACGAAAAATCCACCTATTTGGTTCGTGCGTCAGCTTGTTAAAGAGAAGAAATATGTTTTAATTTTTATGAATAAAAATCAAAATATTCAAGTTATGGATATCAGACAAGTAGGGTCTGATATAAAGTCGCCCAGTTATGCTGGCCCTATTGGAAGCGATTTTATTATGCTACTTCCACGTGGTTTCCGTGAATTCCATAATTTTTATAGGGTATGTGCTCTGACCTCCCAACCCAATATAACTGTCCAAATATCTAATACGGGGTGGGAAAGGTCAGAGGAAACTGGGACTATTGTTAGTCCAGGCTGGAATACAGTATGCATTAATACTATACTCCCAGGACTACGGAATACACCCTAGTCCAGTGGCGTACTAAGGGTAAATGGCGCTCGGGGCAACGATGATGGCCCAAAGGGCCAGAATGCGAGGCCCGAATTTATATCAGCTGTTTTGGCGCCCCAAGACCTCTGGCGCCCTGGGCAACCGCCCCGTCCGCCCCCTCCCCCCCTCCTCCGTTAGTACGCTACAGCCCTAGTCCTACAATGTAAGACGTCAGCCCTGATATTTATGACAGGGGGAGGGGTCGCTCCCTCATCACACTCATCAGGTCTAAGTCTTACTTTGTAATACTAGGATACTGTCATACAATTGATTGAATTTCATGAACGTACCGTCAAGGATGCACCATTCGCTGTATATCTTCGTGTGCTGGATATAAGAATCCTCAACAGAAGGGCAGTAATCTTTGACAAACATTCCCATGAAGAACTGAATTGTAAGTGCAGATTTTCTAACACCACCATCCGCAATCATCACGAGTTTGGAAGTCGTCAAGTTTGATGCTTTTGACAGTATTTCTGCCGTTGAGCTTTATCTTATATATAAAAATAAGTGTTTATCCTTCAACTACAATTAATGTTTATCCTTCAACAACAATAAGTGTTTATCCTTCAACTACAATTAGTGTTTATTCTTCAACTACAATTACTGTTTATCCTTCAACTACAATAAGGTTTTATCCTTCAACTACAATTAGTGTTTATTCTTCAACTACAATTACTGTTTATCCTTCAACAACAATAAGTGTTTATCCTTCAACTACAATTAGTGTTTATTCTTCAACTACAATTACTGTTTATCCTTCAACTACAATAAGGTTTTATCCTTCAACTATAATTAGTGTTTATCCTTCAACTACAATTAGAGTTTATCCTTCAACTACAATTAGTGTTTATCCTTCAACTACAATTAGTGTTTATCCTTTAACTACAGTAAGTGTTTATCCTTCAACTACAATAAGTGTTTATCCTTCAACTTCAATTAGTGTTTATCATTCAACTACAATTAGTGTTTATCCTTCAACTACAATAAGTGTTTATCCTTCAACTACAATTAGCGTTTATCCTTCAACTAAATTAAAAATATGAGTTGTTGCCATTAAACACAGAAATTATGCAGAAATATTTCCCTGTATTAACTGTTTAATCAGTTCTGTTAAATGTCGTTGCTATTTCCTTATTCGCTGGTATTAATGCTGTTAAATCTGGTAACAAATTTATGTTGGAAGATATGAATAACCAATTTATTTCATTGGTCGAAAAGCTGTATTGATGGTCTGCACATTCGTAAAAGACATAAAACATCAGCATATATATGGATCGAACATAAACATGTACCAGCATATTCATCAAATGATTTCAGTTTTATGTGAGTTTGATAATTCCTATGTTTTACTGGCACAAGCTGGAAAGGAAAGCACATCAAGAGATATTATCCAAAACAAAATGTTTGCATAGTTCATAGTGATCTTTAAACCTTTAATTCGATATTTTAGTTGATGAAATAATAATAATAATAATAATAATAATAATAAAAATAAATTATTATCATAATTGTTATTGTTGTTATTAGTAGCGGTAATATTAATTTTATTTAATGAGATTTACATATTTACATATTTATTGTTCCATATGGTTCTCAGAAGAACAATAGTGAAGATAGATTTATGTACAAATGTACACAAAAGTTAAATATCCTGAACTACTAAACCACATTATTCAAACACGATGGACATATACTCTAATGTAACCAATTCTTACACATAAACACATTATTCAAACAAGATGGACATATACTCTAATGGAACCAATTTCTACACATAAACACATTATTCAAACAAGATGGACATATACTCTAATGTAACCAATTTCTACACATAAACACATTATTCAAACAAGATGGACATATACTCTAATGTATCCATTTTGTACGCATACATAAATACATTATTCAAACAAGATGGACATATACTGTAATGTGACCAATTTCTACGCATAAACACATTTATCAAACAAGATGGACATATACTGTGATGTAACCAATTTCTACGCATAAACACATTATTCAAACAAGATGGACATATACTCTAATGTAAACAAATTCTACACATAAACACATTATTCGAACAAGATCGATTTATACTGTGATGTAACAAATTTCTAAACATAAACACATTTTTCAAACAAGATGGGCATATACTCTAATGTAACCAATTTGTACGCATAAACACATTATTCAAACAAGATGGACATATACTGTAATGTGACCAATTTCTACGCATAAATACATTATTCAAACAAGATGGACATATACTCTAATGTAACCAATTTGTAGGCATAAATACATTTTTGAAACAATATGGACATATACTGTAATGTGACCAATTTCTACGCATAAATACATTATTGAAACAAGATGGACATATACTGTAATGTGACCAATTTCTACACATAAGCACATTATTCAAACAAGATGGACATATACTGTAATGTGACCAATTTCTACACATAAACACATTATTCAAACAAGATGGACATATACTGTAATGTGACCAATTTCTACACATAAACACGTTATTCAAACAAGATGGACATATACTGTAATGTGACCAATTTCTACACATAAACACATTATTCTAGCAAGATGGACATATACTCTAATGTTATAAATTTCCACACATAAACACATTTAAACACATTCTTCAATTTACACTCATTATCAATAAGCACTATACTTGACACAAAATCAGCAAAAGAAAACTAGAATATAGCTACCTAACATTTAAGTTACCATACAGAACATGCACACGCACAATCACACAAGCACACACACACACACCTTATCCATACATCCAATGCACACGCTAGTGAGCATGTAAGCACAAATAGAAAATAAAAATAATAAAAACACATTGCAAACACTTTCAAACATGTACAGAGACGTATGTGTGTATGTATAAGGTTTCACGGCATATCGGCACAATATTGGCAATATAGTGCTGATTAAACATACAGGAACGTCTAAGATGTACACTTCTACGATCTAATGAATTTTCGTAACTAAGATAAAAGACTGACATACAATAGGAGAAATTATCAGTACACAAAAAATAGGCGTAGCTTTGAAAAAATAAAATAGCATCATAGGAGGACAGATATCCGTGGGATGTTAATTGACGATGCAAAAGCAGCAGGCTGAGAGAGCCTGGCCAGAATTACTGGACGCTATTTAAATAAGTTGTCATCAGAAATTTCTGCAAATATCACTTAAAGCTTATCATTGTTGGTATTTTTATAGTTTTGTTGTAGCATGGCATTTCGTAATTAGACGGCAGAATAACCGAATGATTTTTTAAAGGAGTTCTGAATTTGGCCTAGGCAAAATAAGATTTTCCTTGGAATATGACCTGAAATTATATTGGCAACTTAGCTATATAGGTTTTACTAAAGATTTGATATACTCTGGCGTTAAATCGTGTGATGCTTTCTATATACTAAACTTTATTATACACTTAAGTGTGAAATACAGAAATTTATTGTTGAAATATTTTTCATATTTCTTTAATTCCATTATTTTCACGTGGAAAATACAATCCTTATATTTGCACATGTGAAAATACAAGATTTCCCATCATGCCATGCGGCACTTGCTTGTGTGTGCAAACAGAGGGATATTGCAGCAAGAAATCATGCATTGTGTGAGTTTGAGCAACAAATGTAAACTGCATGACATCTCAGGAATGGAAATTATTTTTGGCCGAAGATACTTGACTCACCACCGTTTTTTTTTTTTTTTTTTTTTTCTTGACGAAGTTATGTCCATTTTGTTACCTTAAAAATAATGTGAAAAACCAGGTGTGTTGTATCGCTCAGTCGGACTCGCTGTTGTTGTCAGGTAGGGTAAAATAGTTTACAAAATATAAAAAATGTTATTTATTGCAACGGATTAGTTCACCCCAAATGAACAGTTCTCTCAAATCGATGATATTTTTATGATCAGCCAATAAATGCACTTAAAATTGAAGTGAACTTACGAAAAGAATGGGGGTGGTTGGTGGTGGTGTGCTAAAGAGAGAGTTTAATATTCGAAGCTTCGATTCAGAAGCAAGTTTGGTATATAATAATAAGAAACTTTTCTTTTCCTGCGTAAATACTGCATTTATTTCATCTAGAGGTACAAAAAAAAAAAAAAAAAAAAAAATTAATTGTGGCTTCGCCGCTCGTTAAAGTATTACGTTTGTTTGTATCACACGATGAAAGAAATATATATGGTATTAAAGTAGGCAAAGAAATATAATCTACATATTTGATTCTTTCGAATTTATCTTTGCTACATGTGATAGTGAACGTATTCAATACTATTCTCAATGCATGCTTATGTAACTGTGTTATCTGACGTGACGTGGTTCATATTTGCTGATTATTGTCAGCATTGTCCCCATATAATCGCATCATAATCAAGCATGGTAGTAAAACAAGCATTTAAGAACATTATAAAAAAAAATTTTTTTTGCATCTCCAGATATATATTTATCAAGTTTTCTTGGTAATGCAACTGCACGGGCTAGTTACACATAACAGATTTGTTTAGTCCATGTCAATGATTCGTACAAAAAATACACCTAAAACTGTATTGATTTCATTCCATTTAATATTTATCCATGGAGAGATTTGGAGAATTGTTAATTGCTTCTTGCTGGTTACTAAGTAACATGCAAGTAAATTTAGTTTATTTAGTGTCATTTAGTTGTTATGACACAGTTTTACTATGCCATTTAAATCTTCTTACAGAATATATTTCAGGAAGGTTATTTCCCTTTAAAATATATCTATCTTGTACATTGTTGTGTCCCGTCGACGCACTATACGAAGAGAAACGGAAAGAAGGTCACAGGAAAAAAGTCACGGATAGAAAGCTTAACTTTTACAAGGGAAAAAGTCACAACAAAAGAAATCACAGCAACTCAGTTTTGCCCTCCAGTGAATAAAGAAATTGCACACATATTTATAGTTATATCAAAATACGCTACACTTCAAACAGTTATTCTACGTACAAGCCATTGAGCATTTTAGACAAAAACACTTTAACTTTTTAACAATGGCGATACAATGAACAGATGTAGAGCACAGTGTGGTATAAAATTCTGGTAAAATCAGTTAAACTAGGAAGTACGGATGACAACAAGATGTGGAATATCTTATTGGCATCTAACTGATACTAGCATACCAGAATTAGTAACTCAATGTAAAGGTTTCACATCTGCTTTCAGATGCGAAACCTGTTTTCTGAAAGCAAAATACTGTTAACTGATGATCCATCTTTTAATCCAACAAACAATAATATAGATCTAACAAAATATACATAATCTGTAGTAACTTTAATATTCCTCCTCATTATGACTGAGATATATTAATAGAAAAAATAAATACATGTATCTTTTTGGAACATAATTCTGTACTTCAGTGTTTTTGGAAAACCTACGCCAGATCATGTAAAAGATACTTTAAAACGTAAATATAATTACGGAGTTGGAACAGTTGAATACTGGAGAAAAATGCATGCTGAAGAAATAAATTCAATGTTTATATGTGATGAAAAAAGATGGACTTATTTCTTTCTACAAGATATCAACGGACTAACAGAAGATAAAGCAAAGAATAAGGTCGTATGTGATATTTGTTTTAGGTGGGCAGATACAAAATCGAACATCTCCTATGCATTCTAACACAACCGTAGAAAACACTGTACATATTTAGATAGAAAATAGAATTTTGGATGAACAATGATATGACTCAGATGAAAATATTCCAATAAGATGTCAGTAATATATTTCAGATTGGACAATAAGGTTAAACTATGCTGTTGGTAATGATCTTATATTTTTGTTACCAAGTGATATGGTTATGAAAATATGAAGTATAGTTGACTATAATAACAATTTATAACAGTCATCAGATACATTTTGTACAGGAATAAATGCTGCTATAAATGCTGACCAGGTAACAACCGGTATTCCAGCAGCTGATAAACAGTCTGTAACAATTCATCAAAGATAGATTACAAACTAACTGGTAACAAGAAGAGAACGTGAGCAAGAATTATGCAAACAAACGGACTAAGGTCACAATAAGCAGAATAATATGATTAGCTAATACAGACAATTTGTGCAGCTGATTTTAAAAGCCAGCTTATTGCATTGCCAATGATAGCCGGCAATGATACTGTAGCTTTTTTTTTTTAGCTAACTCACACAACTAGTTGGCAATATTTTTCATTTATTATTTAACTTTGTCAACGAATGCATTCAAACTACCTTTGACCCCCCCACCACCACCACTTGTTCCTCCGCCTCCTTCTATCAAACCTTTCACAAAATTTTCTATGACTATACCAAAAGTTGTTGCTATCATACCTATAGTTGTAACAATAGTTGCAACTGTTACACCTCTGTTTTTAAAATAGTTTTTTTCACCATTCACCTAATGGTGCCTTTTCATACCTTTGAGATTTATTTACTTCATATTTTCTCTAAATTTATTTTCTAAATCTGTTCAATATCCAGCTATTTGTGATCTTTTGCTTTAAGTATTATGCAAGAGTGTTTGCAATTTATCTTTTTTAGTTCCATCTGTTTCTTTGCTGATGTCTTTTTGTATCTCTTCTATCTGTTTGTCGTACATTTTAACAGCTGATTTGATCGATATTAGTTTTGCTTTAGCTACTTTCACTGCATCTACATAATCTCTCAATTTTCTTTCTTCTTCCAGCGTATATATCCTAGAAGGTGGTCTACTACCAAGTCTTTCGTAGTATTCATCAATTATAGTCTCTGTTTCTTTTGCTTGCAGTTAAATTATTTATTTGTGTTAATTACTTGCATTTCTATTCCTCTGGAATTTTTATTGGCCGCCTTTATGTAGCGGTAGGATCTACTGGATACTTTGAGTTTAGATTCTTCTCTTTATTGTACCCATTTTCCAGATTTTTTTGATTTTTTTTTAAAACTCAACCACTCTCAAAATGCACGTCCATCACTAACATCTTGCTCACATTTTCTATTCCACCAGGATACTGTATTCGATTCAGAACGTTTAGATCTGTCATACAAATGGGCTTTCTTCCAGTTTATTCATAAAAGAATATCTTAACCTTTTTTCCAATATGCAGTTTTACATAGTCAGTTTTTAAATAAGGTTGAATTGTGTCATATTTTACATCATTTGATCCTACAGTATTTTGAAGGGCATTTTCAAAATTAACGATTGTCTATTCTGACGTGATATGTTGCTTAAATTTACTCAATAATTTTGGTATGTATTTAGAAGTTTCAAATCCAATTTAGGAGTTTCAAATCCAATTTAGGAGTTTCAAATCCACCGTTAGAAAAAATTATTATCTGTTAAAGAATCTTCAAATGTTGGATTTTATTTAATCTCATAATCCTCTTCATCGCAAACAGGATTATCCAAATCTTCAAATTCGTTTCTACCACCTTCTGTAATAATACACTATTTAAATAGATCAAAACGACTGGAAGAAGAATTCCTATGAAGATGAAAAATACAAGCAGGAACTACAAATTAGTATAACAAACTGAACATACAACGATATAACTGAAAAAACTGTAACCGACAAGAAGTTAGAAAAAAATTGGAAAAAAAGTAATAAATAAAGACAATGTACACAATTTTTGTAAATGTAAGATCAGCAAGAATATCAAAGTCACTTTTTCAGATCTAATAATACTGTGAGTGACATCTCTGATGAGTAAATTTATTTCAGTTGATCATTTGAACGACTTACAGACAGACTTACAGACAGAAATAAAAGAAGATAACAAGACAACAAATGGACTAAGATACTTTACTGGATATTTATTATTTAGGATAGAATTACCACTTTCTGCATTGAGTGCAAGTTAAATAACGTTTAGACACATACATTAAATAAAACACAGATTGGAGAGCAACCAGAAAAGGTAACTTCGCAAAAGGAGAAAAATCTACAGAGGTAAACTTGGAAAGCAACTTGGTAAAAGATGTTCACGAGAATTAAAAAAAATCCAAAGCAGAAGATCAAGATAAAACTAAGATAACTCTGAAACAAGTAGTTCAAACACAGTGCAGTGCTTGATAGTTGGTATAGTTGTTGTGTTAAGATTGGGATTGATATATTGAAAGAGATCTGTTTAAAAAATTGGTGCATATGATAAACAACCTGAAAGCATTGAGCGTGGCGAAAAAGGTAAAAAAGAACAACCAGATAAAATAGTTAGAAAAGAACAAACAAATACAATTCCAAGAATACTCTGAATTTCGCAGTAATAAATAGCAACTGAGAAAAATACCATAATTAACACTATTTACCATGCAGCATTAAATTCAACTCTTACACTTGGTTACAGCGTGATATTTAAGATACTTAAAATGTCCATACATGAATAAGTCATTAAGTTAATTATTCCGATTTTATTGTCTCAGTTTACAAATGATTATTTAGTAGCACAATGGATACTACTAGATCAAAGAATTAAGTAAGTAAATGAGTGAGAGTGTTTTGTTTTTTTTTAGTCAAAGGCTTTTTCAAAGTCTATTAACAATAATAAACCATATCTATTTTCGTTCTCTAGTTGATCCATGATATAATAGCCTGGTATTTTCTCCAATGAATCTACCTTTCATAAATCCTTTTTGAGTATCACTGATTATTGATGGAAGAACATTTTTAATCCTAGCTGTAATGGCTCCCGAAGCAATCGTATAGTCAATATTTAAAAGTGATATATCTTCTGCCTTTTTCTACCTTTGGTAACAATGTGATGACTCCTTGAGTCTGAAAATCGGAAAGTTTTCCTACAGTATATCCATAATTTATTGATCTGCATAGAAATCCTCCAAGAGTCTTCCAAAAGAATTTATAGAACTCTACAGTGAATCCATCTGAACAGTACTTTTTCCATTTTCCATCCGTTTTAGAGACATACCGTATTCCTTAATTGTAAGTAGACCCTCGCATGATTCTCTTTCCTCTTGACAAAGTTTAATATTGTGATTAATAAATCTATTTTGAGTTTCTTGAGTATCCTCAACATCAAGCTGAGTAATTCTAATTTTGTACAATTCAATATAAAACTGTTTTTGGGCTTCTAAAATATCTATTTAGTCTGATATATTTGTCCCATCATCTAACATAATTTCCTTTATTTTCTTATTTACATAATTTCTTTTTTCAAGATTTTAAAAGTACTTCGTGCTTTTTTCTCCAAATTCGTACCATCTAGCTTTGGATCTTAATATAACACCTTCTATGTATTTTTTTTTCTAGATTCCTCTAATTCTGCTTTCTTTTTTTCTAAATTTTCCAGAGTTTCCCCATCTATTTTATTCGACAGTCCCCCATGAATTACTATTATTACCTGTTCAATTTTCTTTAATTTTTCCCGTTTCTCTTTTGTTTTCCTAATAGAATAACATATAGTTTCAGATCTTATTTTCATTTTCAAAATTTCAAAGAACATTTGATCATTACAGGAAAGAGAAACACGGAGAGAGTCATCTGTATTTCCCCATACATAATATTCATTTACAGTATTAGTTATACACTTTTTGACCAAATCAGTATATTCAATGTTCATCAACAGTTGGGCATTAAATTTCCAATATCATTTTCCCCTTGGACACGTTGAAAAAGCCTCCCTCAAAACAAAAGCTGAGTGATCAGTCTTATACTCTGCTAAGATACACGCATCAGTTGTAGTCATATGAATGTCATCAGATACAACAAAGTAATCTAATCTACTTTGTTTCAAGGGAGATTTTTGCCTCCAGGTATACATCTTTAAGTCTTGATTGGAATTTCGCCAGGGGTCAATTAATTCCAATTCGTTTTTCAGGTCTTGAATCGCTGCTCTTGACGGTTGGTGTTTGTCATGTAAAATATTGTAAGTATCCAAATCTACGTCTTGAACAGTATTCCAATCTCCACACATTATAATTGATAAGTTCTCAAAAACTAAAATCTCCTCCTTTAACTTTCTAAAAAGCTAGGATTATCATCGTTGTAACCATACACATTCACGAGGGTTATTCTGTTGCCATTAATTGTAATATCTAAAATAATAAATCTCCCTTGACTGTCACATCTTTCTCTACTAATTGCAAATTCAAAGGTATTTCTAAATAATATTGCGACCCCAGCACTATTACTAGAGCAGTGGCTAAATATACATTTGTAACCCCATTCAGCAGTCCAATATATTTCATCGTTCTTTGTACTATGAGTTTCTTGCAAACATACTATAGATATATTCTTTTGTTTTATCCAATGGAAAATGTATGGACAATATACAACTCATCACAAATAGGAAACAAAACAAAACAAACACCACGTGGTGTTAACATCTTAAATCCAACGTAGCATTCTATTACACATAAGCCAAGTAGTATAAAACTTGAACACAAACTTTAAGTGGTAATACCTAGGTTATGGTTAAATGTCTTGAATGTTTTTGTTTAGTTTATTTAATTTTTTATTTCGTTCGATATAAAATTTAAATGAGTTGGTAACAATGTAGTTGTGAATCATTTTAAATCAGTTGGTAACAATGTCATTGTGAATAATTTGGGAAGACTTTGATTTGGGAAATCTTTTGGATTTGCAATTATTGAACATAATATACAAATTAGTAATTTAAACTATGGCGGTTACATAAAAGAACTTCAAAAAGTAAATATTGCAGAATGAAATATGATACATGGAATCGGAAATAGAAAAAGGATTTGCTCTGAAGTCATGGAATTGTACGTTTACCATGAATATTTTATCAAGTTATTTGCGTATTACTTACATAATAACTATTATACTGGAAATAGAAAAAGATAGCTTCAGAGCTATAAATTGAAAAATGGATTATCAGAGGCCTAAGAAATTGTACTAATGAAAAAGATTTATGGATGAAAGAATCATGTTTTTGATGATTTGCCCTTATAAACTAAGCTTATTATAAAATAAATAAGATACATGCCCTTGGAAATAGGTCTTTGTAGCTCTTGAGCTGGTTCACGGACAAATGTAAAGGTCAAGTCCATAGAATATTTTATTTATGAAAAGTTTAAACTGATAAGGAAGAAATGCAGGTATTTTTCAGTACAGTATGAAGCGCCTGTAACTGTCACAAACGCCGGTAAATGTCACACGGTGACATTGCATCCAAAGTCGCCGGTAAATGTCACAATATTAACATTTACCGGTGACTCTGAAAGCTGGAATAATTTGTAACACGTACTGTTGTTATGACATTTACTGTCCATTCTGCAACTGGAAATGTAACAAATTGTGACAATTACTTTTGGGCAAGTAAAACATCAACGATAAATGTCATATTGTTTCGGATATACATTATTTCTTTGTGTAAAGGGTTTGTCATCATATCAGCTCCTTTGAGGAGATAATACAATTGATTGCGTCCCTTGTCTGTCCGCCTGTTTTTGCTTTGTTTATAGTGTTTCCGTGCATCCATCAGTCCATCTGCCCGTCTTTGTCTCTTGTATGATAATTCACAATGACGATTAACACTATATCTTCTTCTATCTACCTACACACATATCCATCAATCCACCCATCTACCTATATATCTGTCTATATATTGATCTGTCTATGACTAGCAGGCATTTTCCAGAACTTTATCAAGTACAGTCATAAACATTGAGTTAGTTTAGAATAGCAATGGCCCCACAATTCTTATTTTGGACTATATTCACAAAAGTACTATATATGTTTTTCACAAATGGGTAAAAGTGATACTAAAATATTATTTGCTGTTAAGAAATGGTCATGTTAGTCTGATCTTTCAGATGATTACAAGCTTAATAAATGTACAATCAAAGTTTAAAAAGGTCGATAACTCAGAACATTATGGACGAAATCAATTCTGCTCATCGTTAAAACCGTCTGAGATCTCCTAAAATGAGGGTTTTCCTAGAATTTAATTTTAAACAAATGTGAATGTTGATCATAGAATGTTTAAAATTCTTCATTGCAGACGAAAGGAAGGACGACGATTATTTCTTCGCTTCAGCTGCAAATGGCGGCAATTCTGTAAAACGTTTGTGTTTGGGTTTCAGACTCTTTTTTCAATGTCCTCTGATACATTTAAGGACTTTATTGGTAAGTACTTGGTCTATAGCACACATTGCAAAAATTGAAAGTACTTTACTGCCAGCAAATAATACAATTTCTAGGTGTGACGTTAACAATTGTTTGTGACATTTACTGGCCTTAACGTCATCGGAAAATGTGAGATTCAAACTTAGCATGCAATGTCATCGGTTAATGTCAGTTGTGACATTTACAGGCGATACTTGTGACATTTAGTGGCGTTTGTGACATTGACAGGCGCTTCACAGTACAATTTAAAAATTAGATTCGAAGTAGCCAGTGAGAACTCTGTATACAAAAAGCTTCTAGTAAATATAATATGTTATGTATGTACTTTTGGTTTTGCATGGTGCAACTATACATTCTCATCCATGAATTAAAAACAAAACTATTGTTCAACATAGAAAGGATAAACCTTAAACTGCAAAGATCAAAAAATAATTTCTGACATTATTCCTATTCGATCCTTAAGCAATTTAGTGTAGACAGAGAAAACACTATGCTCTTTATCATTTTAATGCAAGCAATGTCGCCATTTAGGCAGATTGACCATTAAGGCAATTAATAATGAAACTAAGCTGCATGGCAGTTTCAACGACTTTTCTATGACAGATTTGAGAAAAAGAACAATTAAAATACATTCAAGTTTTATGGAAATGAATCTGGGAATTCGCTCCCGATAACCGCATAAACATTATCAACTATAAATAAGAATATGAATATTTTGTTTGACACAAAAGTAAAATCTTCAAAAGCAGCAATTAATGATTTAAAAATGACAAGTCACACATGCAAACTTGGGAGAGGCAAAAGAAAATTATTTGCCAATGACAAATATTTAAAAAATATGGAAGTAACAACATTTTAACTCTTGCAGAGGCACAAGGTAATGTTTTCAAAAGTTGCAAAAATATACTTTAAGAAGACAGCGGGAACGTTTTAAAAATTCCAATTGTCAATGAAATAGTATAATAAGTGTAGAGTCAACAAGAAGGATACAAAAGAGAATGTCTTTAAATATTGTATTGATATATTTAAATGTATGATTAGTATCTAAAGCCTGCGGGATATATAAAGAAAAATGTCTGTACAAACTGTAATAATCAAATACAATTTGATAACAAGTGCATTTAACTTAGGGGTGGGGTGGGGGTAGGGGATGGCTTACAAGCGAATGTACTCAAAGTAATAATTGTAACAAAAGATATGATACTTGTCTTCAGAAGTTGAAAATGATTTTGCCCTGGGACACACGTTATCAAAGGTCATGAAACAACATGCTTGCGATGATTATGTCTAACTAGTGCTGCTTTAAAGCAGATAATATTCCAGTGGAAACAGACAACATATACACTTTTTACGCTATAAAAATGGACAAATATTCAAAGAGGCCAAATAAATTATAGTCATAATATAAAGTTAAGCAACAAAGAATTCTTTTTTGGAGAATTTGTTGTCATGCAATGTTATTCATAAAAAAATACAGTGAATGACATTGGAAATAAAAGTTCGTACATCTTTAGAGATTGTATGGACAATATATATATTCATGAAATGGAGAAGATGAAGAAAGCAGATGCAAAGATTTTTCTTAATTAAGTTTCATTTTCAAATTAAATTCGTATAGTACATTGTAAATCTATGTAAATAAAAAATCTTTCGTGCATATCGAAGATTATTAGTTTGTTCTCATTTATCTCATAAGTTGCAAATATATATTCGGATACACGCAAGCGAACAAGTTTAGCCCGACGCCCTAATTCACAGAGATAATAACATAGACTGTAAAATGATAAAGCAAGAAAATTTAAAATACGAACAGTTATTACACCTTTAGTGCATACCTCACAAAATAATACAAAGTATTATAGTTATTACACTTTTACTGCATACCTCACAAAACAATACAAAGTATTACAGTTATTACACTTTTAGTGCATACCTCACAAAATAATACAAAGTATTACAGTTATTACACTTTTAGTGCATACCTCACAAAACAATACAAAGTATTACAGTTATTACACTTTTAGTGCATACCTCACAAAATAATACAAAGTATTACAGTTATTACACTTTTAGTGCATACCTCACAAAACAATACAAAGTATTACAGTTATTACACTTTTAGTGCATACCTCACAAAATAATACAAAGTATTACAGTTATTACACCTTTAGTGCATACCTCAAAAACGATGCAAAATATATTTTTTTGTTAATCATACATCATCACTACAGTGCTGTTTTGTGTAATGTAGTTAACGATAAATTATCAGTCTCTTTTTTCCTTGCTCATTGATTGATATCTTTACCTTACTAACACAGCAAAATTATCCATGGTGCATCGTCATGCAACAGCGTAAGAGATTGTCTTGATGTTAATCATAACTACTGTGAATTATCAGTTCTTAACACATGAAAATATACCTAATTAAGTTATCATAAATTCTCACCAAGCAACCATCCCATGAATTTTGCACATTGTTTCTGCTTCTGCTTGGCAAAAAGAAATGCCGGTTCATGTTATAAGTATACTGGAATGCAATTTCGTGTCATAAACACATACTGTGTAATGTGTTGAAGAGATAATTGCGCCAGTTACTGACTATATCTGTCATATTTATTATTTGATGCAACAAATTTCCAGCTGTTCTCAAAAGAATATTTTTTTCATGATAATTGGATTGAACGATCACGGCCATATACCGTCAACATCATTTTAATTGTATGCATAAGGTATTTGCAAGTTAAATTCATGTTTGTTAAATGATTAATAAATGATAGGTATAACAAAAAGGCTATAATTGATGATTTCTTGGTGGACACTTATAAAGTAAAAAAGATTGCACTTGTCTAGTCTTTACAGACGTATCAGCTCAGTAAAAAATATTAATTTAAAAGGAAAACAAAATTCAGATTATTACCAAACCCAATTTTTTAAAAAAAACTGTCACGTTTCTTCTTTTAATTTTCCCAAATATTTTACTTTTTATGACTTGAGTAAATATGTTTTAAACTTTTAGCTCACCTGCCCATAGGGTCAAGTAAGTTTATGATTAGGGCCTGCATCCTGCGTGCACTGTTTGTTGTTCCTTGTCCATCAACATTACTATTTTAAACTTTTTCTAAAAAACCGCTGGACCATTTCAATCAAAAACCATAGCAACAGTGTGGCTTCCTAATCAACTTGGTGGAAACCCATTTTCAATTTCTGTTTTAGAACGGCTAAGCTAATTTGCATAAAACTTGATATGAATGTTTTTACTAGGATATGCTGTATCCAAACTTTGTCAAGAGAGACTTACTTAGCAATGATGTGGTTGTCATGGGAACCATATGGAAAACATATTTCTAACTTCTTTTCCATAGCAGTGGGGTCAATTTTAATCAAACTGAATATACATGCTTCTTAGGACACGTTATATCGAAAGTATGCCCTAGGTGGCTCCTTAAACAATGGTGTAGTTTGCTTAGGAATCAGATATAAAAGCAATTTGTTAACTTCTTCTCTAGAACGGCTGGGCAAATTTTGATCAAAGTTGGTAAGAATGTTTTATAGGACATGCTGTATTAAAATTGTGTCCTGTTTGTCTCCCCTAGTAATATTATGGCTATAACAGAAACCGTTCGGAAACCTGTTTTATTTTCCAGACTTTTTGAGCTTGTTTTGATTAAGCTTAGTAGTAATAATTAGAAATGCTGCACCAAAATTGGGTCCAGCGTGGTTCACTGGCAATAATGTACCTTCCTTAGCAATCTATTTAAAACTTATTTTCAACTTCGCTACAACGGCTGAGCAAAGTTTGATTAAACATGGTCGGAACAATTCTGATAACATGTTCTACCAGAGCCTACCAGATTTTTATTAGGATTGAATTCTTTGGCAATGGTGTGGTTTCCATAACAACTAGGTGGAAAACTTGTTTTTGACTTCTCCAGAATGGTTCCTGGCATAACGTCCTTTCAATATTTGGCATATGATGCTATTAATCTATCAAATATTGATAAAGCTACAAAACAAAGTATAGAGAAACCTTCGTATGACATGCAATCAGCAGCACTAGAAACACATTCTACAAAAAACATCCTCCTGACTCAGAGTTCGTGGCCAACTGCGCTAGCCTTTGATTATTAGGCAGATGTCAGACAGGTGTACGACATAAGGACCACTTGGACCTCTTTTTGATCGTCATGGCTCATTCAATCCCCTGAGTACATATTGCTACTTGTATTGCAATGACCGATGAAAGCCCCCCCCCCCTTAAGAAATCTTTTGTTACTGAGTGTTAGCCTTTAGTTTGCACACTGATTCAGCCTTTTCTCCAATAAAAATCTTGTAAAGCTACTTTTCTGCTCTCAACAATGTCTACGCATTTTTTCATTGTAAATTTGTCATCTTTTATTACTTTCTGATCTGTTCCGTCATCGGAAATCTGGTGTCAGATATGGCTGGAGGCATGGATTAAAAGTCAAATTGATGTAAACTCTTTGCCAGAGGTAAACATATGCTCGTTGTCAATGTACGTAATTACGAAGCATAACCTAGTCCCGTTACACTATTGCCGATTTTATTACAAAAGTCAATGTTAAAATGCCCTAACTCACTGCCACCAATGTCCCTCATGCATAGCGAGATGTTATGTCAATAAAACTGAGAGTGACATTTAGGTTACGAATGAGAGAGTTCAAGGATATAGACGACACCGTGAGTTGTCCAGTTAAATATCAAGTTAAGAACTAGAAGAATGTGATTCGACCCGTTCATCTCATCTCTGATAATATCTCTGAAAAAAATAAAACTTTGACTGTTTGGTGCCCCTCATTGTCATGAAGACAAGTTATATCTGATAGAATATGTTAGATAAACAGGTTTGCTACTTTTCATGCATATTCCACCAGACTGTTCTTCACGAGAATAGAGAAAGATCGGTTTTAATTTGACAACCACTGTGCCGTCTGCATTCTTCTTCCCTCTCGTATATTTCTAGAATTTTATATTTTTTTTACCTATCTATTATACTTTATATAACTATTACAGAATGTTAACAGCTTCACCATTATCTTTAATCTTGTAGTACTGCATTTTTACGTTTATTTAGAAGGCTTTGTCTTCCGATGTTTTTCAATTCTTTATCTTTACTTTTTCAGAACTTAACTTTGAATCGGCACCATATAGTCCGTATTGTGTTGATGTCAGCTGAACTATACATACATACATACATACATACATACATACATACATACATACATACATACATACATACATACATACATACATACATACATACATACATACATACATACATACATACATACATACTTTTCCGTCTCGTGCATAAAGAGTACTAATGACATCGCGCTAGGCATGAAAGATTGGTGTTGGCCCATCCTCAGTGGTGAGCGTTGGTGTAGTCATGGAAGGTTTAGAATTCCTGGATTGTGAAGGTCTCTATCTCTTTGGTTTTGCCAAAGAAGTTTCATACATGTGTTTTAACTCCGTCAAAATGTTCTGTAACAAACTGACAGTTTTGTTTTCACTCCCTTCCTTCTGTTAACTGTTCGAAGTTCTCATCTTCTCTTGTTGCTTTCTGTTCCTCTTTTTGTTAGTGTTTTCGAACAAATATCTGTTCTTCTTCTTTTCTGCGTTGTAAAAAGGTCTCTAACTCTTCCTGATGTTTCTTTTTAAAATCATCACAGGCTGGCAATGATGGAGAAGGAGGTGAAGGTGGTACTGATGAAATTATTGCGAAGATAAGAAATTGCAAAAAGCCGAATCCAAATTTGAGTCATACTCCTCTGAAATAATGCTCTCAACAGCAACAGTAGTCGTACTATCACTCTGAGTATAAAAAGTATCCAATGAAGGCGTACCCCAACACAACGTCTTCATTTCAGCCTTGCTATACTGTACTCACACTGTTCCGCACTTGTAAATCATAGGAACGCCTACATATATCATTTGGATTGGAAGATAGAAAACATGCTTTGACTGAATTATATCACACGCGTTCTGATTGGTGGAACCTCCAAATCAGTTTCGATCTGCCCGTAGACTAAATATAGAGGCGCGTTTGCCTCACGTTTCATCTCTTATCAAGACAATCCACCAAGATGAATGTAAGAGTATAGTCTTCTACTATTATTTCAACGATGTTATTTAATCATGACTTCCCAGTATATGTGAAGGCGATGTGGTCCATCACCAAGATTACAGATACGGCATTCTGGAAAAGAAGAGTGTATGTGGAGAGACAAGGATGCCTGAAGAGAGTATTGGTGTATGGGCCGGCAGTGAGGAGAAGTTTGAGACAGAAAAAAGTAAAGATTTGTGGTGTATGTTAACCATCTTAGGGTAACCCCAACGGCCCTTTTCAGGGCTACTCAGACTGATATACAACTATGTCATTACCAATATTTTTTCTTTATGTGTGTATGTCTTTGTTTATGTTTTGTCTATTCACAACTAAAATGTAACCCCGTCTCCACTCTTCTGTCTTGTATGTGATAGTATGATAGTATGCTTGTGTATATAGTGTGTGAGCAGTCATACCTTTATGTGTGATAGTATATAAGTGTGTTTATGGTGATAGTGTGTGTATATTCCAACCCTTTTCGATGGTTACTAGGTGTGGGTGCTGGTCTGTAGATGACTAGGTATTGGTCAGTCAAACAGGGTGTTGGTTGGTAAGTTTAGGTATTGGTCAATAGAAGACTGTGTGAAGGTCAGTCAAAACGGCGTATTGGTTAGAATGTGTAGTTTTAACATTATATTTCCCTTATCCCCAGATAGTACCATGCTGGTCAGTCAAAACGGCGTATTGCTTAGTACATTTCCCCTTGTCTCCAGACAATCCCATCATGTTATTCCTAGGGACATTTTGAACATTACCATTGTCATTTTTGAAACCATTCCCATGACCATCATATGCATATGGACTAAAGTTAAATTCCCCTAGTCTTCAGAGCGTGATACTAATGTTAAACCTATGGGATAATGTTAAATTCCCATTGTCCCTAGAGGGTCATACGTTCAAGATGGGGGTCGTAATGTTAATTTCCAGTCCCCAGAGGGTAATTTTTGTTTCCAGATCGTCCACCTATACTACTCACGAATCTCTCTTCAGGCATTCTTTTACAATCTTTTCACTGAAATAAAAACTACAAAAACAAAAGCAAGCAAAGTAACATAATGCATTTAACTATTGATATATCTATATGTATTACAAATACGTAACCACAACATTCTCATACACATGCATTCACATACTGATATACCCATTTACATTGATAATATTGACTCTTTATCAAAGTTATACAGTGTCAAATATGACATTGAACTAGTTTTATGCACGTAACACTATGTGATTTTAATGGAAGATGTTTTCAGTCGAGTGTGTGTTTCTTTATTTGTACACACAAGTGCTTAAGTTGCTTAAATATTTTTGTATTGAATAAGTATACGTTTATATGGAGGTTGTATTACTATTCATAACACGGTTCTTTCTGTAATGTTATTTTGGTTTGTTTGCCTTTACACCTTTAGGACATCGAATTTGATACTCTGTAATTAATAAAACGGAAATTTTATGTAAACTAGTGAAAAGAATAGATGTGATACATGTAATTCATATCTGGGCATTCATTACACCTATTGAATATCTTTGTTAATATTTGAAGTCAAATATATACATTACTTAAATATCTATTTTATTGATTTGTTATTACCAATCAATGTTGACTACAGTAAAGAAAAAAGAAATTCTTATTACATCTTGCAGAAACATTTGTCTTTTACTTATGATCTTTTTGTACGTGCTAAACCGTAATAATTTACCACGGTTGACACCTGTTCTTCAAGCATACCTGCCGATATATGTCTTTGATTACATAATTGCTTGCAACAGCATGAGTACGACAATGAATTGCACCATTGCAGATGAGGTGGTAGCTCACGGGCTTATATAGTATTGGCATGCATGAAATTACATCGTTTTGTCTCAACAAAACCTCGCTTGTACAAAACAACGAATGCAAATCAATATACCACGTGTATCACATGTGACATTCAATGCTTTCTGCGTTATGTACTAAAATAAAAAATATTTTCCACTGTGTATTCCAAGTTTTTATGTGAATTTCTTGCATTCAGACTAAAAACACAAAAAAGATTATCCCTCTTTTCTATCTTGCATCGTTTAGATTTCAATTTTATTAGCACATCTCTGTATCATTGTATTCGATCGAGACTCTAAACACTTGCGTTGAATTTTCCAATATAACATCGACCATTTAGCAGAATATGTAAACCCGGGGGCGGGGTGGGTGGGTGATAAATGGAATTCTTCGTTATGGATCACTGTTGGATAGGATAATTTCACCCTCAGGTTCAGAATGTTGACAAGGATTTGCAGAGTGTCTGAAGCAAAATTCTGATTCCTAGAGTGGCATTTTCCTATCCAACACCGATGTATAATCAGCATTCTGTTCTCAAATTCCTGAACGAAAAATGAAGATCGAAGTCAAAATGGTGTATTGTGAACAGTGATGGAAATTTAAATTTACCACCTTAAGATAGATTGTAAAATGTTAAGTCTACGCTGAAAATTTCAGTGTCAACTTTAAATGACGTTTAAACATATGTCGGCTTTAAAACAAAACAGTGGCCAATACCATCGCGGTAACGAATATACATAGCGTGCGAACTGTGTGCGACAGATAGCTTGCGCAATGATACAAATGTAAACAGGTCACAAAATAAAGTCCACTCTTACGCTAAGATTAAACGAGGCAAACAAAAAGGGTGATATAGTCCTTGATTCAGGTTTGATTTAGAATTGATTTTGTTTTTATAAATAACAATGAGAAGATTAATTTCTTCACACAAAAAAATTTACAATTACGACAACAACTTTTTCAACTCGAAATCGCACTATAGAATCATTACCTGTGCAAAACGTCCTGTTTGCAGGACAACCGTTGCATTTTTAGGATGCAAAAGTGTTTAAGTTAATGTTTATATTGATTATTGTGAAGGAATGTTCAATGGAAATCATGGAGTTTACCATGAATGGCAACAGTCACGTGAGAAAAGAAATTATCCATCGTTGTTCTACACTGGAAAACACGATAATACACAAGCAGGAATGTAAGAAATAGTTCTAGAACATTCTTATTCTTGCTGACGGCTAAGAACGTCATTTATAAGGGAAGAAAATTATTGATATGAGCGACTTCTTTGAAACATATTCCTTTACAAATCTTGAGATTTATTTTTATATAAAGACCCGCTTGCGTGTAACTTGTGGGAATGTAAGTAATTATATATAAAGAAAGAGTACAATGTTGGTGTTTTTCTAGAACCCTTGGTCTTCTTTGTCCCCTTGAAGGTTTCTTAGGTTATTTTATATGCATGTACTGCTCAAGTTCAAACGGAATTCTACGCAACTCTTCCAGTTTCGAATTGAACACTTATATATTATTCCTATTCAAATCATTTACCTGATGTAAAAATAGTTGTTGAAGATAGGTTTAATAATTACTTCCCGATGATCTGGCCTGAAATTATCCATGAATTCATAAATTCTTGAAGTTCGAACTCGAGAAATTCGAAATCAAGTTTGTTCTTGAATTTCAGGCACGTCCTCTCCTAATCGTTTCAGTTAGGTCCATATGCGTCCCACTTCCATCTTCCAGAGTCTTATTTTTATACTCTCGCCATAAGGCGGAGCGTATTATGTTATTATGTTATCCGTCCGTATGTTACCAATTTCGCAATAACTCGTTTTGTCTACCATGTACAGTTACAAATCTTTACGGATGGCTTGCACTTTGGGTAAGAAAGAACCCTATCGATTTCGGGGACAAAAATTCAAAGGTCAAGGTCAGTGTGACCGAAAGAAGAAAAATGGTCCTGCATAATGACTTTATTTCTCCACCATCTGCAGTTACCAAACTTTCTGGATTGCTTCAGCTTGGGTTTAGGAAGAATTAAATCAATTTAGTGCTCAAAAGGTCAAGGTCACTGTGACTGAAAAGAAAAAATGGTTTCCACAAAATAATATTAGTGCTTCATCACGAACCTGGAAAATATTTTGCAGATGACTTGCACTTGAGATAAGCAAGAGGCCTGTTGATTTGGGGGTCATAAAGTAAAAGGTCAAGGTCACATTGCCTGAAGGAAGAAAGATTATTTTTGCTCAATAAGGTATGTTCTACAAGGTCAGATCTTAGCTAAACTATGCGGATGGCTTGCACTTTGAGTAAGGCAGAATCCTATCAATTTCAGGGTTAAAAGGTCCAAGGACAAAGTCACCGTGACTTAGAAGAGAAAAATAGTTTTAATGCACATAACATTAGTTCGACATCACAAACCTTGACCAACCTATGTGGATAGTCTGCTCTTCGGGTAAAGAAGAAGTCTGTCGATTTTAGGGTCAAAATTTCAAGGTCAATGTCATTGGGACTGAAAGAAAAACAAGTTCCTTGAAGAGACTGTCGTTCTGCTTGGTGCAAGGAATTTCCAGGAATTCAAGATAAGACCATTTCTTCCTTTTAACTGCTGAGTGTTGAAACCATCTCTGATATTCTTCAGCGATAACAAGATTTTCAAATTAGCTGCCGTGGTGAACATATTTGATGTCAGATTGGTACCATTTTAATTTGGACCAAGTCGACATTAGAAGTTTTTGGGCCAAAACCCCATCCCAATATGACCATCCAATTGGGGGATGGGGTGGTGGCGACAACAATATTTTCAAGACAGCCGTTGTGCAGCCATATTGAATGTACGATTTTCATCGTTTTCCTTTAGGACCAACTAGGTATCATAAGAAGTCTATTGGTGAAAACCTCATGTTGATATAACCATCCATTTGGAAAGAACAGAGATAATATTTTTTAGGTTGGCTAGCATGGTGGCCATATTGATGGTCAATTTGCATCATTTTCATTTAGGACCAACTGGACACCATAAGAACTCTTCTGATGAAAACCGCATGTCAAACCTCCATATAAGAGATGCAGCGCTCACAAGATTTTCAAAACGGCCACCATGATGGCTATATTAGACATCAGATCAGCGCCATTTTCATTTAGGACCAACAAGACATTATAAGAAGTCTTCTGCTGAAAACCCCGTGTTGATATAACTTTCCGTTTTGGAGGAGTAACAATAACAAGATGTTCAAGATGTCTGCCATGGTGGCCATATTGGATATCAGATGGGCACTATTTACATTTAGGACCAACTAGACATCATAAGAAGTCTTCTGGTGAAAGCAGAATGTCAATATGACCAGCCATCTAAGAGAAACAACGATAATAATATTTCCAGATGGCCGCTGTGACGACCATATTTAAATTCAGATTGGCGCCATTTTCATTTACGACTAACTAAACATCATGAGAAGTCTTTCAGTGAAAACCCTATGCTGTTATGATTATTCAATCAGGAGAAGTAGTGATAACATGATTTTCAAGATATTGGATATACTAGCGGCACAGTTTTTATTTGGGACCAACTAGACATCGTAAGAAGCCTTTTAGTGACGCCCCATGTTGATATGACCATCAATTTAGGAGGAGTAGCGATAACAAGATTTTAAAGATGGCTGCTGTGGCAGCCATATTGGATGTTCGAGCGGCACTGTAAAAGTTTAGGAGGAGTAGCGATAACAAACCTGTGCTAACGGACAGACGGACGACGGACGAAAACTCATCCCATAAGCTTTTCTCTTCTATGACCAGTACAGCTAAAAAATTGGTTTCTGCAAAAAAAAATTCAGTTATCGACCATGTACCTTCACCAAAGTTTGTGGATAACTTTTCCCTTGGGTAAAAAGGAAACCTTCTAATTTTGGTATCAAAATTTCATTGCTCAAAGTCACTGTGACTGAATGAAGAAAATTGTTGGGTTTGTTTGCATACTAACTTTAGTTCTAAAGGGCGTAGCTTGGCCAAAGTTTCTGGAGGGATTGCACTTGAGGTATGGAATAGCCCAATTGCTTTAAAAGATTAAAGGTCAAGGTCATTGCTGCTCAGATAAAACTGGGTTTTGCATAATAACTTTTGTTCCAGAGTAAGTTCCTTGACCAAACTCAGTGGATGGTTTGTACTTAAGGGGCAATAAAGAAAACAAAAGATTTTGGGTTCCAACGGTCATTGTAAATCTAAGAAGAAAATAACGGTTTCTGCACCTTAAGCTTAGTTCAAGATCGCATACCTCTACCAAATGTCGAGGTCATTGAGACCCGTCGATGAATAATCACCAGAGTCAACTATACCTACATAAAGGACTATTAGGTGCAGAGCGGTCGTACTATATGCCGTTCACGGTAATCTTGTTTCCCGATTGTTTCGTTCAATCCCATAGAAATGTTAAGAAATTTACCATATTTTAGAAGCAAGGAAGGAAGCAATGTCCATGCCTACCCACAATTTCCAATGCATTACACAAACCCGCGACATAGAACCCTTCACCAAAACACGAGGTTAACTAATTAGACAGCACAATGCGATTAATTGTATCTCCCCATAGATAAAATTAGCTTTTAAGCTTCACCGAAATCCTCTTCATTTAATTATCCTCTTTCCAACGAAGTTTGGAGGACGTAAATCGTTCTGCCTGTCCTTTTGTGTGTTCAGGGACTTTTATGCCATTTATTTTCAAAACGGGGTCAGGGATCCATAGAATTGGGAATTTATACGTGTAAAAGGGTCAAATTTCGATTTTTTTTTTCAAATTCGCAGTTCATTCCCAAATTTTACAAAGAAATGATTCTTGAACATTAAAATAATTTAATAGCCCAGAATAACCCAGGGGCCACGCTAAGGGGCGATTCAGAGATTCAGACGAAATAGTGGCCCTCGAGTTTGTCATTTCACCTATATTGACTCAAAAATCGAAATTCACTTCACCATGTGTTGATTTCGACTGTAACCTATTTTCAATGTTGCTGTTTCATGTTATACAACAACTGCAGTTAAGCAAAATATTAAACGTTTTAATATTTTTATAAAGTTGTGATAGTATTATATCAGTATTTTAATCATCTGACATGAACATACGCAAAAACAGAAGTTTAAGGTGACTATTTTGAACATTATATATGTTTAACCTTCTGCATTCCCTTCTCCCTACCTTCGCCATATTCGCCTCAGGCTGGAGACGGAAGTCATTTCACCAAAATATTAGTGTCCAGCATGGATCCTATTACATTTTAGGTCAGATTACTTGGACTCTTTAGACTTTAGATTCATTGCTACACTCATTACTGTAATCTCTCTCCCAATTTCAGTATAGTAAAGGACATGGATTTTTGTTAAAGTTCTGATTGGTACTTTTTTACACTCAGATTGGGAAAAAATGGACAGTTTTTGGCATTGGGGATGGGACCAAATTTAGACCCTATAATAGGTCCAGACAAATCCCTGAGTGTTTCTGCGTACGTTCGTTTTTTCGGATGCATCTCAGTGGGAGTATTTTGATCTAATTTTCACGCCTGGATGACTTTAGTATTTGAAGTTGATTATTTCGTGACAACCTTAATATCTCTGACACTATTTCACGTACACTTATGAAAATTGGTATGTGCTTGCATCTCAACAAGATTGACTCGCCCATACCAAAGCAACGTTTTACCCTAAATATCTTGAAGTCTATTTCACCTACACCCATGAAAATTGGTATGTAAAAATGGAGGTCAAGCTGGTTAACTTTGACCTAGTTTTCACGCTTCAGTGACCTTTATCTTTAGCTTTCCGTTTGTTTCACCCTCAATATATAGAACCCTATTTAACTTGCACTCATGAACATTACTGAGGGCAGCCGAGTAGTTTATGCATATGAGAAGAAGGATGTTAAATAATTGCTTTTAGCACAGGACTGGTAACTTCAAGAGCTGCATATTTGCACCTGTTTTTTTTTTTCTTTTTTCCTCTTACTTAATGAAATTGATTTGTATGAATGTATTGCTGTCTTACTCTTACTAAAGCTAGTTGTATATATTGGGAACAAGTGACCTCTAACTTACGTTAATGTATTTCATACTGTAATCACGACTGAGATTGTAAAATTCTATTTCAGTATTTTGCATTCCAATTTGAAACTATAGTGGGTTAGATTTTTTTCTTCTTCCATCTTTGTATAATCCTCCATAATAACTTTACAAAAATAACTACAATAAAATAATTAAGTATTAACCTTTGATACCCCCTCCAAAAAAAACTATATATACATTCATGCATACATACATACACACATATATACATACACATACATACATACATACATACATACATACATATATACACACACATACATACCGACGCATGAAAGCCTGAAAAGTAGGCCATAGTGACCTATTTTTTTACTCTCCTCTATCAAATCAGTTTTCAGCATTGGTGACATCGGGTCCAAGATAGTGACGGTATAACAGCTGAAAATACTGTACGATGTGCATAAAAACCAGTTTATACAAGTTTTTGCGAAATATGGTTTAAGATTTTAAGAGTTTAACAAACGAATAGCTGAAAATACAAATGTCACACAAGCGTAAAAACTGGGTCACAGTGACCAAGTTTTGGTCTGGTTGAGAATATCTCTCTCTGATGCATCCACATACCGACTGAAATAAGGTTTCAAATATTGCGAGTGAAACAAATGGATTGATGAAAATAAAGATCAAGTGTGAGAACTAGGTCACAGTAACCTAGTTTGGAATGGTTGTGTTAAATACCTACCTAGTTTTATGAGCATAGGTGAAATAGGCTTCAATATATTTTGGATGTAACAAACAATTACATGAAAATACAAAAATTACTCATGGGTCGGTAATGTAGTTTTGGTATGGTTGATTTACTCTTGCTGAGATGCATCCACATACAATTTTCATCAGTGTAGGTGAAACAGGATCAAAGATATTGAAGGTGTAATGAACAAAGAGAAATATTCTTCAGAATTTCTTTTCCTTTTTTTATTGTTGTCAACATTTGATTGATAATAACAAATCAATGAAAAGGTATTCAAGAAGGAATAAAGTATATATTACTTCAAATATTAACACAGATATTCAACATATGTAATTATCACCCATATATTAATCAGATGTATCACATTTATTGTTTTGACTAGTTTACCGGTACATAAAATATAAATTTTATTCATTACAAAATATCACATTCACATCCTGGTATAGTCAAGGCAAGCTCACACAATTAGCATTACAGAACATGCACAAAAGAAAAATCAGCAAACATGATATAAAACAACTATATTACAAATACTATTACAGTCACCAATTAGGTTAACATATACTCAATACAAAAGAAATCTATTGACAACTTGCACAATTGTGGGTGCAAACACACCTGCACAGAAAGTCTTCCATTATAAGCACATATATTACAGAATGTTCAAAATTCTAAACATATTAGAAAAATAATTTATTCATAATATTTAACACAAATACATAGATTTGTGAAGTAAAAACTTGCTTCCTTTGCTCAAATCATTGTAAGCGAAATGGAAAAGACTGAATCGATTCACTGCACTGAATATGGCAGTCTTTCATAAAGTAAACTTCGGCAGTCCATTACATCATCAAAAACTGTCACAAAAAGATATTGTGTCATTAATTAGGGGTAATTCAATAAGGATGTCATTTAATTTTTTTTAATTTCTAAGGATAAGTGAACACCAATCTATCATGCATAGCATGATATAATGTCACAAAAACCATGAGAGGGACCTTAAGGTTATGCATGAGCGGAAAAACTATGCATATATGTATAATGACACGTCAGTACAATACTGGCTATATGGTGTTGATTTAATGTTAGGTTCTAAAAATGCTGAGATAAAGAATGGAAAAATATCTTTAGGAATACAAAGCCTTTTAAATAACATCAACATGTAGTACTACAAGATAAATGATAAAAGGTAGAGACCTTAAAATTCTGAAAAAAAGTATATAAAATAAAACAGAAAGATAAAAAATATAAAATCCTTAAAATATGAGAGGGACAAAAAATGCAGATGGCACAGTGGATTGTCAAATAAAACCGGCCTATCTCTTTTCTCATGAAGTACAGTCTGATGGAATCTGTATGGAAGGTAAGAAACCTGTCTATATAACATATTCAATCAGAAAAAACTTATCTTCATGACAATGAGGGGCACAAAACCGTCAAAGTATTATTTTGTCAGAGATAGCAACATTGATGAGATGAACAGGTCAAATCACATTCTTCGAGTTTTTCACTTGATATGTAACAAATCTGTTTTAACTGGACAACCCAATGTGTCGTCTATATCCTTGAAGCCTCTCACGCATTATAAAAAAGTCCATCAGTTTTATTGACATAACATCTTGATATGCATGAGGAACATTGCTTGTCATGAGTTAGGGCATTTTAGCATTGACTTTTGTAATCAAACGGGCAATAGTGTAATGGCACAAGTTTTTGCCCTGTAATTACTATGTACTTCAATAGCAAGCATATGTTTACTTCTGGCGAAGAGTGTATATCAAAATTAACATTTAACTGATGCCTCAGGACACATACAAGGGCAAATTTCCAACAACAGAACGAATCAGACCTTAATAACACACAAATTGTTTTAAAAAATGTGTAGACATTGCTGAGTAGAAAAGCTGCTTTAAAACATTTTGATGGGAGAAAAGTCTGAATCAGTGTGCAAACAAAAGCCTAACACAATAACAAAAGATTTCTTAAGGGGATGGGGGGGGGGGAGAGGTGTCTTTCATGAAAATTTGCAAAACAAGTAACAACAATTTACTAAGGAAATTGGATGAGACATGACAATCAACAAGAGGCACAAGTGAACCTAATATTACTCACCTGGCTGACATCTGCCTAACAGCATAAGGCAAGAGCAGTTGGCTAAGAAATATTGGTCCGTGGAATGCTTTCTGTAGATTTTGTTTCCAGTGCTGTTGATTGCATATGATATGAAAACAACTGTTTCAAGGTTTCTCCATATTTTGTTTTGTATCTTTATCAATATTTGATGGAACATCAGCATCATGTGTCAAATACTGGATGGTCTTTATGCCAGGTATCATTCTGAAGAAGTCAAAAACAGGTTTTATACCTGGTTGTTATGGAAGCCTCACCACTTCAAGGGGAGCCACCTGACAAAATTCCAATATTGCTAGGGAGTCACCGTGGACACAAATCTAGTACACCTTTTCCTGAGAGAGGTTAGTACTATGTTTAAATAAAACTAGCTCAAAAGCTCTGGGTAAGAAAATAGGTTTTCCAAATGAATGCTATGGAAGCCACAATGTTGCTAGGAGAGCCATCCTGGACATAATTTTGATAGAGCATGACTTATGAAACATTCCTACCAACTTTTATCAAAATTGGCTCAGCCATTCTAAAGAAGTTGTCGAAAAGGAGGTTTCACACCTCATTGCTAAGGAAGTCACACCACTGCTATGGGTGCCACACTGGGCACAATTTTTATTGAACGTGAAAATAGGTTTTTCAAATGGTTGCTATGGAAGCCACAACATTGCTAGGAGAGCCATCCCGGACACAATCTTGATACAGCATGTCATATGAAACATTCCTACCAATTTTTGATCAAAATTGTCTCAGCCATTCTTGAAAAGATGTCGCAAAATAGGTTTTACACCTCATTGCTAAGGAAACCACACCACTGCTATGGGTGCCACCCAGGGCATAATTTTGGTAGAACGTGTCCTAAGAAACATTTCTACTAAGTTTTACTAAAATTGGCTCAACTGCTCTGGAGAAGAAGTTGGAAATAGGTTTACGATATGGTTGCAGTAGAAGCCACATCATTGTTATGGAGGCTACCCCTGACAAAATTTTTATAAAGCATGTCCTAATAAACATTCCTACCAAGTTTAATGAAAACTGTCTCAGCTGTTCTACAGCAGAAATTGAAAATAGGTTTTCCACCCAGCTGCAAAGGAAGTCATGAAAGCCAAGGAAGCCACATTGCTGCTAGAGGAGCCACCCTGAACATAGTTTTGATAAAGTATGTTCTAAGAAACATTCCTACCAAATTATATCAAAGTGCACTAGACCGTTCTGAAGAAGTCAAAAATAGACTTTCCACCTGCTAGCTCGGAAAGTCATAACATTGCTGGAAAAAATTTAATACAGCATGTAGCATGAAAATCTCGACAAATTTTGATAAAAACTGGCTCTATGGCTTAAGAGAAAAAGCTAAAATAAGTTTTCCAGCTGGTTGTTATGGAAGCCACACCAATGCTAGGAGAATCATCTCAGACACAATTCTGCTACAGCATGTCTGGAGAAAAATTTCAAATTTGATCAAAAGTGGCTCAGTCATTCAACATAAGTTGCAAATATGGATGCTAGGAAAGCCACACTGTTGCTAGCAGACCCACCCAGAACACAATTTTGGTATGTCCAGAGAAACATTCCTATTAAGTTCGATTTAAATAGCAGTTGTTGAAGTTTAAAGTAACAATATTGATGGACAACAAATAACTCACAATGCGTGCTGAATACAGGCCCATACCTTATGGCTAGGTGAGCTAAAAGTGTAAAAAAAATATTTACTCAAGTCAGAAATATTAAAATCTTTGGGGAAATAAAAAAAAGAAGAAATGGGACAGTTTTTCACTGATCTGCCACATCTGCAAAGACAAATAAGAGCACCTTTTAATAATTAATTAGTGTCTACCAAGAAATCATTAATTATTGCCTTTTCATTCTACACTATCATGTACTATTCATTTAAGAAACATGAAATTAACTTCTATTTAACATTATGCATAAAACTAAAATGGTGTTGACAGTATAAGGCCATAACCATTCAATCCAATTATCATGAAAAATGATTATTTTGAGAAAAAATGGAAATGTTGCATCAAATGATAATTACAACAGATATAGTCAAAGGTTGGCACAATTATCCCTTCAACACATTAAACAGCATTTTCATAATTAAATACATCTATAACTTGAAAATGCACTCCTTTTTGTTCTGCAAAAGTTGAACAAATGTGAAAATTCAAGGGATGGTTGTTTGGTGAGAATTTATAATGACTCAAATAAGGCTATTTTCATGTTTTAAGAACTGATAATTCAAAATAATCATGCAAAACATGAAGACTATCCCTTATGCTATTGCATGATTATGTACCATGTTGGAAAACTGCAGAAGTACTTGGCTGCAATGTAGCTGATTTTTCATTAATACACTCATTCTGACTTGCATGACAAATAATTTACATAAAAATAGTGAATAAGTGCACCAACAATCCATATGAAAAAATGCAAAAACTCGATACAGAAAGTACTGGAAAATTAGAGATACAAATGTTGACTTACATAGAACTAGTGAATAGGTACATCAACAATCCATGTGATAAAATGCAAAAAATCTATATACAAACTACTGGATATATATCGTATTATACCATATATACTTGCATATAAGCCAATGCCAACTGCAAACTGCATAGACCCAGATCTGTTGTTGCATAATGTGCTGGCAGATCTGGGTCTATGCAGTTTGTAAGGACTAACCAGTAGAACAAACAACATAGACCCTGATCTGTGCTATATATATATATATATATATATATATATATATATATATATATATATATATATATATATATATATATATTATATAACAGGGTGAAAAGCTGGTTTTGATGCCAAGCATATAGGTTATTTTTCCCTAAAATATAGTAAAAATAGAGAAATTCTAAACTCAAGGTATAGGTTTTATTGCACATTTTCATATTTTTTTCCTAGCAGTTACTGAAATGGAATTGTATAACACTTTGTGTTGCAATATATCTTATGGTACAACGATAAATGTATTACTTTCCACTACTCTAAATTATCAAATAACTTTTGGCTTTCCAAATATGCCATTTGATATCATTATTTTTTATCTGTACTTTTCTTTTTTCATTTTATATTAATATGATTCCAACTAATAATAATTCCAAATCGTGACATTTTAAATCAAACTGGAAAAGGAAGACATTTAGATCAACATCATAATATTAAGAGAAACAACTGTCACAATCATAATCAAAACTTTTAAGCAACATAAATTTCAAGCACATTAATTCAGTTTTTCTAAAGGCAGATAAGTTTCTCAAATGATTCAATTTTAACAGAATGAAAATTTTTGTTTTTTTAAACTTTTCGAATTAAATTTCATCAAACGTCAATTTCCAATCTTTTTAAGGAATCTTGATGAAAAATCACAAGACTATGTAAACATCAAACAAAAGTATTTATTATTTACTTAAATATTTGTTTTCCTCAATTTTTTCTTACATATTAAACATAAGTATTTCCTGAGATTTTTTTTTTGTTTTGTGAAAGCAGAAGACAAAACTTAATTTTTTTAAAACTCCCATAACTTTCATATTCATAACAGGTTCAATTCTGTTCTAAGTTTTATCCATTATTGATTTATTTCTTGTAATATATCACTTTATTGAGAAGCAAGTCCTGACTCCTTTATTTACAATATTTTTGTCATTTGGTAAATTCTTTGGAATGATACTGACCACACATTCTTAGAGCCTTTTAAAAATTATAGATTAAGATCCAATAATTTATAGTTTATAGACTGCAATTTGACCTTAAATTTCAATTTGAAAATGAATGAGGTTCGTTTTTTAAAAATACTGCCTTAAGCTCATGAATTAGCCAGACTAGTCATATTGTTGATTAGCGTATATACTCGCGCATAAGTCGATACCAACTGCAAACTGCATAGACCCAGATCTGCCATCGCATAATGCACCAGCAGATCTCGGTCTATGCAGTTTGTACGGACTAATCAGTAGAACAAACAACATAGACCCTGATCTGCCGGCGCATTATGCAATGGCAGATCAGAGTCTATGTTGTTTGCATTTGGACCCAGTTTATACGTGAGTATATATGATATATTAAATATATCTATTTTTCACTACATTTCTATTTATTGTGCATCTATCTCACATGACTTTTTGTCGATAAGTGTCAAAAACCTAATATCAATCTAACTGATACATGTAACTATAATCCTTAACAAATTTCAGTTTTAAGAGTGAGAAGTGCTTGATTACAGCCCTATTCAAATGGCTACAAAAAAAGTATTGGACATGTTCAGTATATTAATTGTACCTTGTAAAGGACTTTAGTCACATTGGTCAAGTTTATCTCACATAGCACTTCATAATTATTTTTTTTTACAAAACTGCTTCAGACACTAGACTATATAATTGGATGATGGACTTGACAAAATAAATAATTATTTTTTTACCGAAGTTAAATAAATCTCATAATTGACAGCAAAATAAATCTTTAGACTCTGCATTTCAATGGCATGTATAATCATGTGTTTCATTTTTACCTCTTCAAATCGATATTGCTATTTTTCAATATAAATAACCTGAGTAAGAGAAGTTGAACCGATGGAAGAGAAGTGAAGCTACAAAGTATTGATTTAGCTTACATTTCTGAACCATGAAGAAAAGGTGAATTTCTTGCTATTGACTGCTAGTACTGTCAAATGCTTGCACATATGGACACAGATCAACTTTTTTAAATGGAATAATTACTACCATCTATACTCGCATATAAGGCAATACCAACTGCAAACTGCATAGACCCAGATCTGCCATTGCATAATGCACCAGCAGATCTGGGTCTATGCAGTTTGTAGGGACTAATCAGTAGAACAAACAACATAGACCCTGATCTGTCGGCACATTATGTGACGGCAGATCAGGATCTATATTGTTTGCATTTGGACTCGGCTTATATGCGAGTATATACAGTATATTATTTTTTTTTTTTGCTTTTAATACAAAATAACTAAATATTTGTGTTCCAATTTCAACATCTGAGACCAGGAAAATTTTCAAAATATAGAATTTATAGGAATTTCAACAAAATATATGCAAAATAAGGAAATCCCTGAATTTATAGGAGTTTATTGAAGTTTGAGACACATACATACACCATACTCAATGTAATGCCTGCATTTTGCATATGAAAGTATTACTTGGGAAAATTTAATGATGTTCAAACTCATTATAATAGGTGCACACCAACAATAGCATAAACAATGTGCCCATCATGTGTATGTACATAATAAAAGAGTTTGCTCCCTTTGTGTATTCTGATGACTCTCCACTTTAGAGATTCATTGTCTCTCCGAATCAAGTTCAGTTAAATAAAGAATATGTTAGATTTGTGTTTGATACTGATTTAACCATGTAACCATGAAGTTAAGTGGTAACATGACATTAGGCATGCATAGTGGGAAGTTTCAAGAAAATCAGGATGATCTTCTAAGGTGGGTTTTAGTGGCTGCTTTTGCTCCAACAAGGCATGCTGATATCAAGAAATATGCACTCTGAAGGAAATATGTTGCTAAAGTTTCAACCAAAAAGACGTGTGTGTGATAATTAAGGTATACACAGATATTATGTCAATTATGTCAAATATGGTATATGTTGTATATGTATATATATATATAGAGAGAGACAGACAGACAGACAGACAGAGAGACACAGAGAGAGAGATAGTGAGAGATATTGTTGACTCTAAATCAAACTTTGTTTTAATTTATTCAGACTCTTTCAAGTTATTGAGCAGAAACTTTACAAATATATTTTTTATTGTTGTAGAATGGATGACTTAGCTTTGGCATTATTTAAAGCATGAAGTAATACATGAATGTGTTATCAAAGTGAAGATATAAATAGAGCATGGAAAAAAAGCAACCGACAAATTATTATGAACAAGAAAAGTCATTTGGTCAAAATATGGTATTATATAACAATGACAAGCATGGTAGTGATGTATAATTAATAGAAAAATATACTTTGCATTGTTTTTGAGGTATGCATGAAAAGTGTAATAACTGCAAAACCTGTGATAAGAATGATTTTAAAAAAACTCTGAATGTGAAAATCAGTTGAAAGTTATATACAGTCCTACCCATAGACAACTTTTATGTTGACAAAATGCCTATGTCCACAAAAACGCAAAGTCCCAGTTCCCTGGTCTATTGTTACTACCAAATTTGTCATGCTTATGTCGACATTGAGATAAAAATCAATGTATATGGTCCGAGCTTGAATAAATCGTTTGTTTTCTGATCATTTATGTTGACAAGCTGCCAGTTCTGACCCATATTTTGTTCTACAATTATCTGATGTTGCCGCCATGCTTTATAGTAGCCGTGGGATTAACAAAACAGGCATTTCTTTGGTCTTCCAAATTTGGCCTTATGCGGCAACTTCAATAACGCATGCACCCTTCATCAAAGCGAGCCAGCTACAATCTTCAATAAAAACAATGCACCCTTCATCAAAGCAAGCCAGCTACAATCTTTAATAAAAACAATGCACCCTTCATTAAAGGAACTGATCAGCAAACTTGAAAAAAAAACATTGGAATCTGATCAATTGTTGCATTTTCGAAAGTGATCGGTGATTCAAACACGTTTATTGTGCCGTGAAAGTTTCCTTTTCTGCAGGAAGAAAAGTCACTTTATTTATGCTTACAATGGCTACCAACAGCAGCGTAAAACACAAATTCTATTTGTGCTTAATTAAGACTTTTTTTAAAATAAATGGCATTGAATGTTTTGTGATCAGAGAGAATTCATAACTTGTTGACAGGTTTGCATTTCCCTATGAATAGCCTCATCCCCTTGGTAGCCTCAGTAAGATGATTACATTTGTTGCCTGGCCTGAGCAGACCAAAATCTTGGCCAATTTAAGTACATGAAGCATGTAAATAACAAATACACAACCACGTGCTACTGGCAACAATGAATATCGTAGTGAATTGTTTAGTCACATGTGTTGGTTGACAGTGGGATATAGATCAAATGAGGACTACCATTTTTTGACATGTGTTTTCTAACAGGATGTGACCGAAACATGAATTTTCTAATATGTGATCTATACTCGAATTCACGGATTTTTCATATACATGTACTTAATGCATTATGGATTTTATTACACAAAGGTAACAAAAATGCAAGTTGTCAATATACAAGTGTATTTCACACTGGTTTTGTCTTCATTTACTCAAAATTTCCATTGTTTATTTTCTCAAAGTGTAAATCCTGCTCACTAACGACAGGTCACCCCTTACAGATGAATTTTACTTGAATGCAGGTCAAAGAGAAATTTACTTTTTTACTCCCCACCCC
This sequence comes from Margaritifera margaritifera, assembly GCA_029931535.1. Classification (NCBI taxonomy): domain Eukaryota; kingdom Metazoa; phylum Mollusca; class Bivalvia; order Unionida; family Margaritiferidae; genus Margaritifera; species Margaritifera margaritifera. The sequence goes on along the minus strand of JAQPZY010001625.1, from coordinate 5,568,740 downwards.
CTAGACACTTATCTCATCATCCGCTTATGTCGACAATATTGCCTCAGGCCCAAGGATGTTGACATAAACAGGTAGGACTGTATTGTATATTAATGTGCAAAACATTGTTAATGATATCTCTGATGTTACAAGCTTGACAAAGAAAACAACAAATTACTTATCTTCAAAAAGCACTACTATATTATTGATTTGTATATTGCACTTTAAGGATAATAATAAATTACATGTATACAACAAAATTGGGATGATGGCATGTCTTTAATTCATTAGAAAAGTTAAGGAATGTTCTGTTTTTTTTATATGATTCAAATACCTTACTCAAGCTCAAAGAAAGAAAGAAAGAAAGAAAAGAAAAGAAACAAGATGCTTGGTTGCTTGGATGAGTGGCATTGTAAACAGTTTCAATACTATGTACAGACTAGGACAAGTAAAACTGATGTAGGACAAGTGAAAGTTACAAGTCACTTGCACTGTAGGACAAGTAGCCAACTGAACATTTTTTCAAATCCTGTACAGCTAACTATTTTAAATAAAGTCATAAGAATGCAATGATGCTACAACAACTCGGATCTTGAAAATACTCATAAACATCAGTTTCAGGTGTACCCTAAATAAATAAACAAATTTCCATGTCCATAGTTACACATTATATTTTAAATGAGCTGGATGGAATGATTCCTTTGACACTGAATTGGGCAATTTTATCTGACCTCAAAAGCACATGAAACATGACAAGAAATCCATCAATGGCAACATGGATGGATAGCAAAGCTTTGTTTTCTGTCTTTATAATGCATCAATGTACATTGCCTTGAATACAATAGTGTCCAAGAAACTGAACTACATACCAAGGTTATTGCAGGTCAATGGAGAATATAATATACATCACAATGACCTAGTTCTGACTGAAAGGCATAATACTTCTCATTATGCAATTACATATCAAGTTACATATCTTGTATGTAAGAGTGTCTGAGAAACTCAATACAACGGGAAAAAAGCAGGCCACTGGAGCATGAAATATGGTTCAAAGTGAACTAGTTTTGACTAAAGTGTGTAATACTCCTCATGAAACACTGACATACCAACTTGTGTGACTCTACAAGCAGTAGTCTGAGAAAATGACCTGAACACAGAGCCTAACATACAGAAACTGAGCTTAACATAAAGGTAAGAATAAGTCGATGAATCATGAGATATAGGTCAGAGCAATGTACTTTTTGCTTTACTGATGGCTAGTACAAGCAACAGTTGCATAACTAGTTATGTGACTCTACAAGCAACATTGTCTAAGAAAATGGCTTGAATGCAAACCCTAGCCTCAGTGTTGATGCATAACAGACTGGCAGATGAGCAAATGGACAGATGGACTTGTGGATGGACATCATCAATCCATAAACCAGACTTGCTTTGCAATCCAGCCACAATATTATAAAATAAAATATGATAAAAGACACTAGATTTGGTCTAAATTCACAAATTACTCAAATTTACTGTAGGCTAAAATGATCAGTCCTGTCTTATACAATGGAATAGCACAAGTGTCCTGTCAATTTCTGAAACTCCTGACAGAGGTTTTTCTAAGCAAATATTACATTCGAGTCCATATGTTTCCAGTATTCATGGTGACTCTAATACTTGACAAGCTCCTGATACTCTAGCAAATAGTCTTTCCCATCCAAATATATATATGGAATACTTGAGTCAACAGAACACTTTTACCCTTCTGAGTAGTATCAAATACCAAGTGTTCAACAGCATACCATTCCTTTCTTAATGGAAATATACAATACTCAATAACTCATTCTGGTCTGAGTGTAAATACACAATACTCAAATACTCAAGTTGAGAGAATTCTTTTACCCTTTGGAGCGTCCGATATTGAGTATCCAAGAGAATACTGTAGTATCATTTATTTTCATGGGTCTCAAATTTTGTGGTTTTGAAATAAAAGATATTTTTGTGGGTACTTAAATGCGTGGTTTTGCCTGTCAGAGTTTGCATATTTGTAGGTATTTAATTTTGTGGATTGATCTCAATAGATACCTCAAATAAAGAATACAAAGAAACAAACCTACGAGGACAACAAACAATGGTTGCTTCAATGGTTAAAACAGTACTACCACCTGTATGAGCATAAATCAAACACCTGTCAAGATAAATCACTTACACTCGACATCAAAGGGAGCCGACGCAGCCAACAACACTAAGCTTCTATTAAGGTACATGTGTATGATCTCTTCCTTAAAACACTGTCCATAAAGTTGGTTAAGAGTGGTAAAAATCAACTTAGATCCCCGTCGGTTTGGATAATATCATCATTCCATATGTGCACCAAACACGTGACCAGCTGCCCCTTGCTCAATGCAATTAGCAAGCAGTGCCAACATTTGATGTGTTCAGAGCTCATCAAAGTGTGAAGATGCTAACTAAATTGAGAAAAAAAATGGAATCACTCCTTTGTCTGAGCCTGCTTCATGTATGAACCAACTTCAACCACTAGACTTTACTTAAAACATCGTCATTGAAGCCGATTGATGCTGAATGAATAATTGCAGCTCATACAAAAATGTGTGAAAGATTGGACCTAATTATCCGTGGCTTTCAGAATACTAGACTGGTTTAGTTCAACAAATTCAGGATTATTTACCCAACAAACATTTGTGTGTACTAGCCAACTTGATTGACGCAATGTTGATTCAGTGGTTCTGTCCAAAAATCAGTGAAGTGTGAGCTTCAATACTCTGCGGTACTAAGTGTACATACATAGTGTTTGATTAGTAACTGTGCCTCAAGCAATAGTTTTAGTATTTTACAGTCATGTTGTTCATTGGGATTAAGCATTCATGAATAAAATGAGACGTGCTTTCACAAGGATTTAAATTTTCTGACAACAGTTTCAAATGAATGAAGAATCGATCTGAATAAGTATTAAATCTAATTTTCATTTTTAGAATCATTTCTTATTTTTTCTTTCATTTTCAGTAATAACAGTGTTTGAATACCTTATGCTTTTTCTCGTTTCTCTCTATCCTTACTTATCTCACAACATATAAATTGAAGGCAGCGAGTGGAAATTACAGCTACCGGATACCATATAGATACATGTGCATTGAAACAATACAAAATGCTTTATAATTCTTTTTTCAAAGGGTGGAAATAAAACAAACACGTGTAAAAGCTAATATTTTTAACCAGATTAGAGAAATAACATTGATTTATCAAATAGCTTTGTTGATCTCTAGGAATGAAACAGTAAAAAAAAACAAGTTGGAGGGGGTTCTTCTTTATCATTTGTGGCTAATTTTTTGTTGGGTCTTTAAATCTGTGGGGTTCAGGGCAACAGAGAAATCCTCAAAAATTGGTATCCCACAAAAATTAGTGATACTACAGTACTATTCCATTCATAATGGTAATATAGAATACTCAGTACTCTTTCTGGTCTGAGTGTAAATATAGAATACTCAAATATGTGAGTCAAGAAAATATTTTTACCTTTTGGAGTGTCCAGTATTGAGTATCCAAGAGAATACTATTCCTATGATAATGTAAATATACAATACTCAGTATTCAGTCCGATCTGAGTGTGGATACTGAACATTCAAAAGAATACATATCCCTTCTAAGTGTAAACATATAATACACAATACTCTGTTCCTTTTGAATACACAGAGTACTCTTCTCTTTCTGAGAATGAATACTGAATATTCATGTGAATATTCTATCTCTTGAAAGAGTTTATTCAAAAGAATGTATACTCTGTTCCTTCTAAATACAGAGTAATCTCCTCTTTCTGAGAATGAATACAGAATATCCATACAAATATTATATCCCTTGAAAGAGTTTACTCAAGAGAATGTACTGTGCATATTCACATGTAAGCCGGGTCCAAATGCAGACAACATAGACCCTGATCTGTCATCATATAATGTGCCGGCAGATCAGGGTCTATGTTGTTTATTCTGCTGATTAGTCCTAACAAACTGCATAGACCTAGATCTGCCAGCGAATTATGTGATGGCAGATCTGGGTCTATGCAGTTTGCAGTTGGTATTGGCTTATACGCGAGTATATACGGTATACTCTTGACTCTCTGAATGTTAAGAACACTCAAAGTTTTATACTCTATACTTGTTTCCTTTTTAGTGTAAATTGGAAATTGGAAACCATCACACACTGTCTGTATAAAGCACTTTGATCTCCATATGTGGGATGATCAATGTTGTACATAGTCAATGGTGCATCCACTTGTTGAATATAAACTTTGTCCGAGATTAAATGCTCAAATAGCTCTGTTACATGTACCAGATATTGGAGTGTCAGCAAAAACTGGACTGAAAATAATTTTTCCTGAGAGTTCCACTAAATTGTTAAGACAAATTTAAGGTTTGTATAATCAACAGTCTTTTTTATGTGCAATAACAATTTCTGCATCATAAAAAAAGTTTACAGTATGTTTCCATAGGCAAAAGTTATGAAACCCATTAAGTTTTAATTTTAATTCCACACTACTGCAAAGCATCGTTTATCCTGATGCCAATTATCTGGATTATTTGCTCATATGGACTACTACCATGTACCAGAAATTTGTACTTATTACAATGTACATGTATCTATAATAAACTAATGAAACTATGTAAATAGGTTAAAGTTTACTGTAATTATTCACATCAGTGTGAACTCTTCAAGCATTTTATCTTGAATAACCAGAAATTCCTCTAGCTGTGGTGGTGGAAAAACAAAGATATTTTGTACTTATTAGACAAATGGACAGAGTAACATTTGGTTTAGATCAAAAAAATATGTCACACTGAAATTGGAATATGCTAAATTCATCTGTATCTTGACCTGGATGATGAATGCTGCAAGCTTTCCTTTAATTTAGATCAAGCTTGCATCTAACATGGATCAGAAGCTCTAAGTTACTGACCTCAAGAGCAACTTTCTCAATCACTGCCTGAAATATCAATCCTCAGAAATGTACCGCTTCTTCTAAACCTGAATCAAAGAATCTGTACCACATAGATTAAGTTGGACTATGTAATTGTCTCCAGACTGGAACACTAGCCCTTTCATCTGTGTAATGCGAGAGTAAATTTTCACCTTTCTAGGACTGAAGACTTGATCTTTATCACTGAAATTAATACAAATGTACACACATTAAAGTCTTGTCTAAATTGAGCCCTTCTTTACAACATATGAGCAAAAGCTTCCACCTAATATAGATCAAAGACTATCTAAGTGAGTAATGTTAATGTAAGGGTTATAAACCAAGCATTTTTTCTGTACATGTGGATTTCACCAATAGTTTTAAATCGATAAAGCTGCCAAGAAAATAAATTAACAAAAATTAACAACTAAAACAAATCATTAGAAATGTGCATGTAGTTTCTGTAGGTATCTCGCAAGTAAACATTTCTTCAATAAATAACCACTGCTTGGAAAAAAATGAAAACTTAATTGGAAAGACACAGTTCTGGAAAATTACAAATATATAAGGCCATTACCTAGACCCTTTTCTCTTGGAATATTTGTTAGTGTTTTATTTTCCATAAAAATGTATAATCAAAAAGATTTAATTAAAAATATTTACATTGATTACATTCATCCCACTATTTAGTACTTACTCTGCCACTACCATTAGAAAGGAATTGGATGAAAGAAAAAGGGACTACCATTAGAAAGAACTCACAGGAAGGAAAGTGGACATGGCATAATGGCACTGAACAACATTATTTATATATTTTGGGGAAAATTGTCAGTTCACCTGTAAATGTTTATGCAGAAACACTTTATAGTGGTGACTGAAATTTTACCCACAAGTTACTTTATCAACAAGTTCTGCTATATTCATTGTTTACAGCCGACTTGTTTGTCCAATTAATCAATTCTCATGCTTGAAAAACTGAAAAATATCTTTAAAAAATGCAGGCTTCATTGGGTCTCTTTAATGAAAAAAAACCCACCCAAAAAACAAACTATTGCCACTTTGAAAGGCTCACAAGAGCAAATCACCCAGACTTTATATTGCACATTATTTCCTACCACCCTCCACGGGCTCCGGGCCATAACTCAAATCCATTATCGAACGTACTCACTTATAATTTGAGACCAACCACAAACTGCACAGATCCAATTATGAAATCGCATAATGCGCCAGCAGACCTGGGTCCGTGCAGTTCTTTTGGAGTAATCGGTAGAACAAACAAGATAGATCCTAAACTGCTGGGGCATTATGCAACAGCAGATCAGGGCCTATGTTGTTTGCAGTTGGATATGATCTATATGTGAGTATATACAGTACATATATTATGTATCTTTCTGCTATAACTGTATGTATAAAATTTTGTATTTAAAAAAAATCACTGTACACCTCTCCCTCAATAACCTGCACACAATGGAGTCCAAAAACTGACTGTAGCTTAAGTGTGGGTAGTAACCAAGGAAACTGATAAATTAGAAAGGGAAGGAGATCCACAGTGTGAATGGGGGGGGGGGGTAAATGGATGAATGCTCATTTTATAATTGTGCTCCGAATAAATGTCAATAAATAGCTCTTTTGTAATGAAGTAGTTTTTTCTTTATAAATTATCTTTATTTCTGAGACAACCAATCTTTGAAAGATTGTTAAAAGCAGTACTCCAAGAGGTTTCAAGTTCACTACAAACTTTGGAGCATGCTTCTTGATTATGAACCCTATCTATGATACTAAACTTCTCATACTCAGCGCATGCCTTTTGCTTGGTTTCCTTGCTATCCTGGATCACATCTGCAAATGATTAGGATAAACCACTGCTTAATGTTATATACATTAATGATGTTACTTACATAATAATATTTTAAAAAGTGTTTGACTGGTCAACTGAAATGAGTTGACTTGACAGATGATTGTGACTTCTAGCTCTTATGCAGTACAGATTTGCATGCCTTTTAACTTTTTTATTCTACCTCCTTTATTTGATTTGATACAAAAGATGTCATTAATGTTATAATACAAAGCAGGTCTTCTTTTAATTGATTGTAACACTGCAACAAACACTTCTGCAAGTCACAGATCAAAACACAGTTGGCAATTAGTTTCGCACTGAAACACCCACAGGTATTGTTTTAACGGCCAATTGACACTTTCACGTTTGAACAGAAAAGGGCATATCACATTTATGATGATTACACTAAAACTATATTAAAAAACAAAACTGAAACATGAATTTCACTTGATAAGGTTTATTTAATTCATATTTATTTCTTTAAATGTTACCACCAGTAGGCATTACCATTTTCATTGCTCAATATTTCGTCATGTAGTGTTATTTACAGTATACTAAGAACCTTTTTAAAGAAAATTGAACAAGATACATGATTTCTTATTAAAAGTTGCAAATGTCATTATGCTGATTCCAAATGTTTGTGCACTACATGCCATATTTGACAATAAAACGAGAAATATTTCAAGGTTTCGTTTACCAATTTTCATCACAATTATTTTCATGTTCAGCAAATATGGGCCCATTTTCTGGGTATTTTCTATAAGTAAAAAATAGGATCCACACATGCCCCCATGTTACAAGCAAGTTCACAAGTTATCTGGGTGCATTAAAACAAGAGATCAGAGTAACTGATACTTTTGTACATTTAACATTTGAACCCTACCAGGGACCCCAGGGATAGGTGCCAAATACCATACCCTGCATAGCCCATATTGCAGGTAGTTACCAAATGTATACCAAGTTTGGTGAATTTCTGATAGAGATACAGACAGATGGACTGATAAATGGGGTTACCAAATGTGTACCAAGTTTGGTGAATTTCTGACAGAGATACAGACAGATGGACTGATAAATGGAGTTACCAAATGTTTACCAAGTTTGGTGAATTTCTGACAGAGATATAGACAGATGGACTGATAAATGGAGTTACCAAATGTAGACCATGTTTGGTGAATTTCTGACAGATACAGACAGATGGACTGATAAATGGAGTTACCAAATGTAGACCAAATTTGGTGAATTTCTGACAGAGATACAGACAGATGGACTGATAAATGGAGTTACCAAATGTATACCAAGTTTGGTGAATTTCTGACAGAGATACAGACAGATGGACTGATAAATGAAGTTACCAAATGTATACCAAGTTTGGTGAATTTCTGATAGAGATACAGACAGATGGACTGATAAATGGAGTTACCAAATGTAGACCAAATTTGGTGAATTTCTGACAGAGATACAGACAGATGGACTGATAAATGGAGTTACCAAATGTATACCAAGTTTGGTGAATTTCTGATAGAGATACAGACAGATGGACTGATAAATGGATAGACAAAATGGAGGATATCATAATATCCCTATTGTCTTTTTTAATAGTGGGGGAAAATTAATGGAGCAGCATAAAACAAAAGGGTTTCCAGGGCTTCTAGTCTTCACTTGAAGGCCTGAGCACATATTACACTGAAAGCTACCATATATACTCACTTATAAGTCAAACCCGACTATAAACTGCACAGACCCATATCTGCCATTGCATAATGCACCGGCAGATCTGGGTCTCTGCAGTTTGTTAGGACTAATCAGTAGAAAAAACATAGACCCTGATCTGCCAGATATGTAACAGCAGATCAGGGTCTATGTTGTTTGCAGTTGGACTTGACTTATTAGTGAGTACAGATGGTTTCTATCAAGGATAATCAAGAGACATATGTGCACATATTATAGTGAAACTTGTCTATGAAGGACAATCACGGGACAACAAAGATATGTCCTTTATGAACTGATGTCCTCTGTAGAAAGGTTAAAACTTATCATAAAGTTACAAGAAAGGACCAATAAATGCTGTTCTTTTTGAGCAAGTGTCCTTTACATGGAGATGTCCACTAAAACAGGTTCTACTGTACTTTAGTCAAACAAAAACTGTAATGCCGAGATCAAAGACACTAGATCTTCCAGAATGTTGTTCCTTTAACGGCGTGTACTCTTTGTATCTTTTACATGCAGATCAGATTCCATGTCATTAATATCAAAGATAATGCCCTTTTTTTTTAAAACTGATGCCTCAAGAACTGACCAGTTAGATGTGTAATCAAAACAAGAAGCTCAAGTGGGCCGGAGATCACTCACCTGGCTGGCATCTGTCTAATAGCCATTAGGAAGAGCAGTTGGCCATGAAATTTGTGTCAGTAGGATGTTTTATGTAGGAATTTCTTCCAATGCATCTGACTGCATATATTACGAAAACAACTATTTCAAGGTTTCTCTATTTTTGCATCTTCATCCATATCTGATGGTACATCAGCATCATTTTTCCAATACTGATGCTGTCTGTCAAATTTGGTCTAATTCTGTTGAGCAGTTTTTGAGATTAAGTTGTTTAGGGCAGTTCTGTTGGATGGTGGATCAGCATCATTTGTATAAATTTGTCAAAGGCCTTGAAGCTAGTATGTTTAAGTCAAATTGGGTCAAATTCTGTTCTGCAGTTTTTAAGAAGTTGTAAAAGGTTTCTATTTTTAGTAACAGCAGCCATATCTGCAACATTTGTACAAATTTAAAAAACCTTCATGCCATGATGCTTTCTGTCAAATTTGGTCAAAATCTGTTTCATGGTTTTTGAGAAGTCATTCAAAGGTTTGTCTATTTTTAGTAATGGCAGCCATATTTGATAGTGAATGAGCATCATTTGTTAAAAAGAACAAAATGAAAGCCCTTAATGCTTTCTATCAAATTTGGTCATATTCTGTTAAGTGTTTTTTGAAAACAAGTTGTTTAAAGGTCTTATATTTTTACCAGTAGTGGCTTTATGTGATAGCTGGTTGGCATTGATTGTATAAATTTGAAACGACTTCACGCCAAGATGCTTTCTCTTAAATTTGGTTATATTCTGTTGATTGGTATTTGAAACAAAGTAATTTAAAGGTTTTTCTATTTTTAGTAATGGTGACTATATTTCATGGCAAATTGGCATTAACTGTAAAAGCCTAAAAGACCTTCATGTCTGAATGCTTTCTGTGAAATGTTGTCAATTCTGTTGAGTAATTTTCAACAAAATGTCATTAAATTTTTTTTCAGTTTTAACAATAGCAGCCATTATTTCAAATTTCAACAAACTGCCAAGCTCAAGTCATTTATTAAGCCCATCTTAAGTGACAAGCTTTCGGTATTTCATCATATATGAACTCAAATTGTTGTAAACTAACTATATTTCATCTCATTTTTTACATAATTTCCACAATCAACTGAAAATTACTCTCTAAACATCTGGTAAAACTTTGAAAAGAAAAACTTTGGTTACATAGAAAATGTTATGCTAATTATGTGCAAATATCTCTGCTCTGGCAATCTATCAACTGATTGCTGCTCGACAATCTGTCAACTGATTGCTGAATCCTTCCTTATTAATCTGTAAGCTGAAATATCAATCATTTTGAAAACATTAAATTTTTCAAAATGGGTGAAATTGGATAATCTAACCCGAGTGAACAAGATTTGTGCCATCATCCTTTCTCCTGGCCGAAATCTTATTCTCCAGATGTCACATAATTCTTCATCCTTCCAAAACATATACTGAACCCTTTCTTGTTTTGGTTGTTTGTGTTGCTTTTAATGGCACTTTTAACACATTACTGGCCATAACATGCTGAGGAAATGGGAGCAAAGTACCTTTCCCAAAGACACACTGAGGCAGTTGACCTGGGCTGGCCTGTGCATATATCGAACCAGCAACCCTTGAATTACATGTCCGACGCTATACCAACTTAACTACCACGACTCCCTGAAATCTTTGTTAAAGACACCTCCACATAAATCACATTACAGTAATGATACTACATGACTAATGTCTAATAAACTACTCTCAAAAACAATTAATTTACATACACTCCTCTGAAAGTGACAATTATTTAAACATGCAATATCTTTTATGGATAGTTTATTGGAGTTCATATTCTAATCTTGTTTAAGGTCAGACTGATGAGAACTTTAGCCTTCCTTCCCCATCCCACAACCCCATCCCACTACCCCATCCACCCCACAACTCCATCCACCCCACAACATCACACAACCCCATCCACCCTACTCCATTTCAAACTTTGGTAAATCAACTGAAAACATAAATTTGACAATCCTTACCTGTCTCCAAGATTTCATTCGATGAGTAATCATGTTCCCGATTGTTGCAAGCTGACTGGCTGCCCTCGGAGAAAATAGGTCACCATATCCCCTTTGCCCTTTATCCGCACCATTCCTCTACACTCAAGCTTGTAGCCCCTTGGCTCAAGAAAGTTGTACATCTCTTGTGTAACCTAAAAAACAATATCATAAACTTATGTACAAATTTCTTGACAATTTCAGTACCTGGACTGAAGAAATCAAATGTTAATTACAACTAAAGGTATATATGTACATGTAGCAGTATTTGACAGCAATTCAGTATAATAGTGGTTACATGGTACCAACTATAGGTAAAGTTTGAAAAATGTGAAATGGCTTGCACACAAATTTAGAAAGATAAACCCTTCAAATTTGCTTACATAAATATATCCCTTCCTCTCCCACATCCCACCCTTACCCCTTGATGGAGATGAGTATATAGTCAAAAAAATATGTAACTCTTCCAAAATTAGTAAGAGTGTAATGACTGGTCACATTTATATTTTTGACCATAATATGTACAAAATTTCCATTTCCTCAGTATGATATAGCCATTAATGTTTTCAGTGTGCTATTAATAACCCAATGATTCATCTATCTTTACAGCAATCCACTGAAAACTGTGAGAGTAGTTGCATTCACAAAATTCTGTAATCTACTGCATCCAGCGGTAGATAAAAAAAGGGCAATAACTCTTACAAAAACTGAAGGAGCACAAAATTTTTTCAATATGTGCATCTTTAGATGATGACCATAATAAGTGCATAGTTTCACACCAATCCATGAAAAACTGCAAGACAAGTTGTGTTCACAAGATTCTGTCTTATAGTACATTGAACTAAAAAACAAATAGGAATAACTCTAAACAAAATTGCTGCAGCGCTGTGATTTGTTGATCTGCATATTATTAGATGATTAATATGTACAGTTTCACAGCAATCATTAAAAAAAACTGTGGGACTTGCTGCATTCATAAGATTCTGTCATACAATGCATTCAGGTGCAAGACAAAAAGGGCAATAAGTCTAACAACAATTGTGGAAGGAGAGTACATTGCCTATATGTAGATCTTCAAACGATTACCATAACATGTACAAAGTTTCATGGCAATAGATTGAAAACTGCTGTTGGACTAGTTGTATTCACAACATTCTGTTATACACTACATCTGGCTCCACGTCAAAAAGGACAATAACTCTAACAACAATCACTGGAGCACAGTGGTTTTTTATATGCGCATTTCAGATGATGATCATAACATTTTACCAAGATTCATGGTGATCCACTGAAGTCTGTGAGACTAGTTGTGTTCACAAGATTTTGTCATACTCTGCATTCAGCTGCAAGGCAAAAAAGGGCAATAACTCTTTATAAAAACTGTGGGAACACTTTGGTTTGACGATGTGCTCATCTTCAGGTGATGACCATAATATTTACTAAGTTTCATGACAATCCATCAAAACCTGCATCCACAAGATTGTGTGCGGCACAGAAGGACAGAGAGACAGACAGATGCAAGAATTCCTATATACCCCCACTTCTATAGCATGGGTATAACAATTAAATTGAAAATTGTTGGTTTCAGCTGCCTAAGGACCCACAGTAGCTCAGAGGTTAGCAAACCAGACTTTGACCAGAAGAGTGTGGGTTCAAATCCTGTCCAGACCAGCCAAGGTCAGCCACCATATTGTGTTACAGGACAAGGCCCTTTACTCCTATTGCCTTGGCATGATATAACCTTTCATGTGTTGATGTGCCATTAAACACCAAACACACCTAAGCTGCCATAAAGCCTACTTGCTCACAACACATCACATTTTATTTTATGCTAATCCGTGAATTAGTGGATTTTCCAAGAGAAATAATTTTGATAGTTCACTGGAGTGAATTATCATTAATTTCATTTTTTCACTCTAGTCAATAGACATTGATAACATTATAACCAAAGAATTTCATTTGCTATGTTATCAACGGCTTGGTTTGGTGGTAAGCATGGTGACCTGTCATGCAAGAGTACCAGGTTCGAATCCCACAATGTATTTTTTTTCATTTTTATATGTTTTTTTACCTTGAATTCAGAAACTGAATTATATTACTACAGTAAAACCTGTCTTGAGAGACCACTGCTATGAGACCACCTGTCTTGAGAGACCAGATTCTCCATGCACAGATTTACTGATTACATAGTGTTATGACCTGCCAGTGATAGACCACCTGTCTTGAGAGATCATTATTTTGTGGCAGAAGGGGTGGTCTTTCAAGACAGGTTCTACTGTACTTATGTTTTCAACGTAAATATACACAAAACACAACTGAACAATAATGGTAAACAGCTGACATTATTGCACATGATACCATAAGAAATCTGCTACTTCAATCTGTTATACACTTTAGGTAGCCAATACGTTTGAGCACAAAATAAAAAAACAATTTGCTTGTTATGAAATAATGGATATATTTCATCTCGTGGGTGAAAAACTCAAGTATTTTCACTCCTGGATTCACCACTTGTGAGTTTTTCAGCCACAAGATGAAATATATCCATTATTCACTCAATACAAGCAAATATCCACGATATACTAGTCTTTATAAAAAAATCATGTACACGGTGTGTGAATCATTTACCAGAAAGTGAACTTTCAAATGACAGACTAAATTCTTTCATCAGCTCATTTGTTAGTTCTTAACATGTAGTGGGGTTTTCTTTATTGGGATCACACATTTTGCTGTGAGCAAACATTTGCTGCAGTATGAGGGAATACTTTCAAACCAAGGACATGATTCAAAGTCTTCCTTCATGCTCTGGGAATCGTTTGCACACCAGCAAATTGTGTATGATCATTATTTTTACATCATCAGTAATCTTAGCAAGTAATTTTCAACAGCAACCAAAAACACCACTCCAGAATACGAGTCTTCCCACACTGTTGACATAAGAAATAAGTTACTAAAAATTAAAAGTCTTAAAGGTCAGCTCTTCAAGGCAAGTTACTAGACATGTGTGACCTGACCTTATTGTCTTTCCTTGTGTTATGCTTTATTTCAGTTACCACATTTGCCCACTTTTGGTAAAAACATCAATGCTGTGTTGATCTTTCAGTACCATCTTCTGCAACTCACATGAGACTGCCCCAAAGTCTATATAAGTAAAACAAAATTGATACTCACCCCGCATGCTAATTTCCTGTTTTTCAGTAAAGCTTATGTCACAAATATGCACACATCAAACCTGCCAAAACCTGCTGATCATGTAAGAATACATTTTCTTACATGTCATACTTCTCAAGCATTTATCACGGACATTTTTTTCTTCTTATCTGGGAGGTTTTCCAAACTTTGCACAATAAATAAGGAAATTCTTGATAAGTTTCAGGGAAATTAGAGGTTTTTCTCACTTTATTGTCCAAATTTTGGAGTCTTACAGTATATACTCTGCATACACCCAGATCTGCTGTCACATAATGCGCCGGAAGATCTGGGTCTCTGCAGTTTGTAAGGAGTAATCAGCAGAACAAATAACACAGACCCTGATCTGCCACTGCAATATGCGATGGCAGATCAGGGTCTATGTTGTTTTCAGTTGGATCCAACTTATACGCAAGTATAACAGTAATCAGGGAGTTTCCCTGAAGATCAGCAAGGTAACACAAGTATGTTATCCAAATCAGTGCACAAAGGAACTAGATGAAACATGGATGTGTTCATGAAACATTTATGCACTATCATTGTACTTGAAATGACCTAAATGCAAACTGTAAGGTGTGATGGGCATACAGATGGACAGACAATGATACCACTATATGCCCCTACTACTGTTGTGGTCAGACATAAAAATAAATACTCTTTTCAAAATAGTAGTTGGAAAGTAAATTGGTTAAACATGTGCAACTTTCATATACTGACATATATGCATAAATGATGGTAAATTCTAAGAAACTTAACAGCAAACTTGCAACAGAGATATTTCTTGGGTAATCAGAATAGAGCCTCGGCCCATCATTTTGGTAACAAATTCAATCAATTGGGAATAATATGTTCAGGAATAAATGCTCAAATTGGAAATTCATGACTTCAAATATTTTACATTGGGAATGGGGCCAATTTTCGTTGGGATTGGGTCCTATTATCCCCGTGCACATATAATTTCTTGGACATATAAGGACAAATATCTAAAAATTAAAAATTAGAAATGCTCCTTGACTGTCCCTTACAGACAAGTCCCATAGTCCCATCCTTGCCTGTCCCTTATAGACAGGTTTCACATTCCCATCCTTGACAGTCCCTTATAGACAGGTCATATAGTCCCATCTTTGACTGCTCCTTAATGCAGGTCCCATAGAGGTCTTTGACTGTCCCTTATAGACAGGTCCCATAATCCCATCTTTGACTGTCCCTTATAGACAGGTATCATAGTCCCATCCTTTACTGTCCTTTATAGACATGTCCCAGTGTCCCACAACAATCTGAGCACAAAAATTACATTTTGGACTAAATCTGTCAAAATTAGAAATCATCATTAGCAGCTTTTTGACATAAAATATAAAATTATGTTGAGAAAACAATACTGTGAATTCATTTATTTTCATTCGTATCTATTTTCTTAGTTTTGGAAAAAATTACATTTCATCAGAACTTAAATTTGTGTATCAGGGTAAGGATTCTATTGTTTAATAGAAATTTTTTTTGTTTGCAGAGTCTTGAAATTCGTACTTTGTAGCAACCACAAGATTGTCAAAAATATATACCTCAAGAAAATGAGTGAAATCACAGTATTAGGCTACTTTGCTGTTGTTGTTGTTGTTGTTTTACATTCATTATGAATAACCAACTGAAAATTTAAAAAAATTAATTTTGGGTCAGAGCTCAGTGTTTGTGCTCAGATTATTTTGCTACCAAGGGACTATTTCGCTACCAATGGACTATTTCGCTACCAACGGGAACTATGTTATACTGTACCTGAATACAATCAGGAATGCCACTGCTGTCCATGCGACTGGCTACATTTACGGTATTACCCCAGATATCATAGTGAGGCTTGCGGGCACCAATTACACCAGCCACTACTGGACCCACATTTATACCTGTAAGAATATTTTTTTTTATAAATAAATAAATACAGGTTCCATTGTACATGATGCATCACCTGCACATAATGCTATGATGTATCCTCAATTTATCTGACTTGCAAACATTTTAACATAAAAGTTTAAAAAAGAATCTTTCTGTTTACAAGCATGTAGATGCAAGCATTGCCACTGGAAAACTAATATCTAAGTTTCACCATTTGTCAATGCAGGTGAGAAAAAAATGCTGAAAAATGTCTTGGGGTTCAAAATATGTTTTTGTATTCATTAGGACTTTTATTTATTATGCCTCCACCATATTTATAGGCATATAGTATTAAGCATGTCCATCCATCCCATCCCATTCGATCTTGTTCCACCACATTTTGTTTAGTGCAAATTTTGTTTCCACTCAGTAACTTTAGAAAGATTTCATGGATTCAAACCAAATTTGGTACAAGACTTTACAGTGTTACAAAGACGATCTAGATCAACTATAATTTTCACAATTTTCAACAAACTTTGATGGAGTCATGGGTCTGTTTGAACTTTGCACTTCAATTGCAACATATTGGCAGGCACATCCCTGTAATCTGGACACATTTCCAGTTGGTTTTAAATTACTTAAATTTATGCCACCTTCATTTCTCACTAAGTGTAGTTTATCTTCTTTTTCAAGTTTTTGCATTACAAACTGATAAATATTGCAAAAGAAGCTATCTCCTGATACAATTACATAGTAGTATTGGAGATATTGACACACAGTACCTGCTACTCTAAACTGCTATTAAGCCACAATATAATCAAATAAACAGACTGACATTTTCTTTTTTTTAAAATGGTTAACTGTTTGTTTTTAATATATAGTATGATTGATGAAAATTTCAGTCATCTTTAGAATCAGGATCAGGATTACATGATCTTTTTTTTCTGCACATGTTCACATTTGAAATTTTGCACTCAAAAATTTTATGAAATTGGTTTCAGGAAATATATTCACTAATTCATCTTACCTGCAAAATGTGTCTATATGCCACAGATGCTACTGCCAAAATGAAGCAAGGGTAAAGTTCTAAGTCAAACAGGGACCATAACTTCATACAATTAAACATTAAAAGAAAACATAACAAAATCAAACCTGACCAAGATATTGTTAATATAAAGCCTCATATCAAATCTGGTTTTAATCCATGAAAGTCCTTCTAAAGTTACTGATTGGAGACTGAGGGGCTAAAGTTCAAAGTCAACAGAATGCTATAACTCTGTAAAATTTTGCCTGAAGGCGAAAATCAAACTTGACCTATATGTTCTTCATGTTAAACCTCATGCTAAATTTGATTTCAATCCATTAAGTCCTTCAAAAGTTCTTGGGCAAAAACAAAATTAAAAGGGCAAGTTGCAAGTCAAACAAGTTGCAAGTCAAAGAGGGGTTATAACTACATTTAATTTTGCTGGAAAATGGTGAAAACTTAATTTTACTAAGGTTTTTTTTAAGTAAAGTGTCATATCAAATTTGATTTCAATCCATAAAGTCATTCAAAAGTTCTTGAATGGGAACAAAATTGAAGGCAAAGTTGCAAGTCTAACAGGGGCTATAATTCTGTTCAATTGTTCTGGAGAATGGTGAAAATAACACTTGACCCAGGTCATCTTATTGTAAAGCCTCATACCAATCATCATTTTGATTTCTTCAAAACCTTTAAAAGTTATTGAACTGAAGCTAAATTTGTGATGGACAAGATGGGACAGAAAGAGACAAGATGAAAGGGGACAGGATTTGCATACATGCCTAACACTACATGTTTCCTCCACAGATATGGCAGGGATAGGGATATAAAAATAAAGCTAACTGGTTTGAAAATAGCATGCTGTCAAAAAGCTAACTGGTCTGAAAATAGCATGCTCAAAAGCTAAAACTTGTCTGAAAATGGCATGCTGTCAAAAAGCTAACTGGTCTAAAAATAGTATGCTGTCAAAAAGCTAACTGGTCTGAAAATAGCATGCTATCAAAAAACTAACTGGTCTGAAAAGAGCATGCTGTCAAAAAGCTAATTGGTCTGAAAATGGCATGCTGTCAAAAAGCTAACTCATCTGAAAATAGCATGCTGTCAAAAAGCTAACTGGTATGAAAATGGCATGCTGTCAAAATGCTAACTGGTCTGAAAATGGCATGCTGCATACATGCCATAACACGACGTGTCACACAAAAAACACGATTTTGGACTCCCAAAACCCCCGACATGGTTGTGTTTCAAAAATATTTTCCCACAAAAAAAAAAAAAAAAAAAAAAAAAAAAAAAAATGTGCATTTCTTGATCACAATGATATATGCCTGTAATCTGTGGAATGTATAAACAGTAAACAGTCTTGCTCGGAGCTCATGTAAAACTATCCTCGGGGCAGTTTAGAGAGCTGTTTTAAAGACAATTAAAAGGTAAGGTGGTCAGGGATAAACAGACACCTTTCAGAGATTTACTGATTTGGCTCACAATAGCTAAGGTGATGTGTTGTGTCAAATCCTTTGAGCACTGCTGATGGAGAGCCCATTAGGCTAATTTGCATAGGTGAAGTACACTAAGTGGAACAACCCAATTTGTCTGAAGTTAAGTACATCAAACAGATGCGAGTTGAAAAACAATTGTTATTACACATCACTGACTGCACTTAATGAGAACATTGAAGCCATCTTTATTAAAGTTTGTGATCATCGACAACGTTTCTTTGAAGTCAGATTTTTACTCCATATATAAAATTCAAAAATTGATTATTTCGGTAGGTTGAACAATAGCACCATTCAATCTCTAATGCAGTGTTGCACCTAGGATCCAAAGGTCGGGGGACACTGCATGCCTCACCCTCAAGATTTGGAGGACACAACATTTTAAAGGGAAAAAGGAAAATTGTATTACATAATGCACTAGAAAAGCTAAAACAAATGAGATAATCTTATTTGCTTCGACAGTTTTGCCACCTTAATTTTCTCATATTTTCATTGGACATTACATGATTGCAATTAAGGTTTTATCGTGTGATCAAATAACTCATGAAAACATTAACATCTTTGAATATCTGATTAACCTGAAATGAGCTGCACCATGGAATTTTAATAATTTAAAAGTATTAAATCATTAATCAAATGACAACTTGTATATTTGCATACAACAGTACCTTTTTTCATTAATTCTGCCTGAGAATAAATTGAATCTTCACTGCCGTAGGTGTGGCTTTAACCTCGAAAATATGTTTCAATATCGGCGGTCAAAGACTTTAGCAACTCGGCCAACTACCTCAAACCTTGAATATTTTAATTGGCAGATTAATTGTTTTGAAATGGATATTCATTACCATCATACAGCTTTTATCACTTTTAGTGACTTTGGCTATTGCTTGCGCCAACATAGACGTGGATGCACATTCACGTTGGAAAAGTGCAGGCATATTTGTGAACACAAATATCACTTGCATTACCGTCAAACCAACTATAGTACTAAACTATTAAAAGCAGCATAGACTGCATGTAATTAAAACTACATTCAACTGTCCAATGGATTTTAAAGACAGTAACTTGGTGTATTTTCGTATTTAATGTATGTGAGGTTGTGACCATGTTTGTGGTGATGTTATTTGACGATCCTAAGTCTACCATTTTTTTTTTTTTAAGTATATTACATGCTTCAGAGAAACAATTGTATTTTCTTTTATTCAGATTTGAATTTCCAGTCATTTGCTATAGGCTGATTTGAAAAGATAGCTTATTCTCATTTGGATGACGTCGTTTTTGGGGGGTCATCTGCACTGAACCCGTTTGGGACCTCAGAACACAAAAAATGAGTCTCAAAAAAACCCCAACATTGTCTGGGAATATGGCAAGTATGATCCTGTCAAAAAGCTAACTGGTCTGAAAAGAGCACAGACCTGCCAACCCTTACGACTTGACCATAAGTGTTACTGAAATATCCCTTAAATTTAGGACTTACGGAATAATAATTTTTTTTTTACAGAAATATGATCATTGTGGTCAAATCTGGATACTGGATTGTCCATGTTTGATGCATATCTGGGTTTCATATTAGATTCAGTGGAGTTGATCAGGAAACTAGTCTAACTTTACAGGAGTATCTCAGACACTTTAAACTGCCAATATTTTTCATGCAAAACGCCTACATGATCAAGCTGTTGCTTCTCTAGCATTTTCTAGAAATGGTGTCCAATGAATGAAAACACATGGAAGATGAAAGGGACAATAAGCCTCTTATAAAGTTTAAATAATAAAAATAAAAAGGAATATTCAGATTCTTCATAGAAAAAGAGCAGGAAGGCAACAATTATGTTTATTGGATATCATGTCATGTTGATATGAGTATGTCTTATGTCAGGATAGATGACCGCCATCTACACAAATGGAAATTAAAAAAAGTCCCAAAGATTATGTCAAGTTGGGAGATCTAGCAAGAAGCCTTTGAGGTCCATGGGGTTTGGAACTGCAGTTTCTGAAACTGTACTGGAGGTAATTAAGGTTTAAGTGTTAAGTGTACTGTAAGTGTACTTTACAAACTTTTTAGATGAACATAATGTTTGCCTTGGCTGCATCTGTCTCAGATCACGCTTCTGAACTTTTTAAATGCATGTTTTCCAAGTCATCAATAGCATTATATGATATTTTGTTACACCTTACTGAAAATTGGTCTAATTTATGGAAAAATATTGACTGCCTTACCGAGGTCCTGTTACTCCCTATTCAACTTTACTGAATGGCCCATCTATACTGTACCAAGTTACCGATAGGAACGATTTTCTTGAAGAGACAGGTATAATGTAGCAGTCTATTACTACTGGCAGGTCTGAGAGCATGCTGTCAAAAAGCTAATTTGTCTGAAAACAGCACGCTGTCAAAAAGCTAACTGAGCCAAAAATAGCATGCTGTCAAAAGGCTAACTTGTCTAAAAATAGCATGCTGTCAAAAAGCTAAAGCTTACCAATTCTCATTTTAAAATTGTTGAAGGAATGTTCATTGACATATCGAAGCTGTTTCTGTAAAGCAAATGAATACTCCGTAAGAGCAACCACATGACTCATGTCAGGGTAGTTGGTCTCAGGGGTCAATCCGGAGGCCGCCATGTATGTGGAACCAATTGTCTTGATTTTCTCTATACACCTGAATCTCTCTTCCAGCAGAATCTGTGAAGAAGAAATAAAACATCCAGTTTCTATATCCAGTAATGAAAGGGTGGTTACATTAAATCTCAGAAAGCTGAGTTTAAGAAGCACCTGTGGGAAGTTGACTTTAATTTCAAAATCTGATGTTTAGAATGCAGTAAAAATAAGAATGTTTTGGGGGTTTGTTGACAAAAGAACACTGTAAGTCATGATATTTTAGCATTACTACATTTTTTATGAAATCAATAATTGTAGTCTATTTGTGACAAAAAAAAGGTGAATAACTGGTTCTCAATACTATATAAATTTTGTGTAGTTTTTCAAACAATCATTTTGCATATTTAGTTTCCCTTGCAAAATTTGCACATTTTGTGCAGACTTAAGTAGTATGATTTACAGTATCATAAGTGACAGGACCTTGAGACTGAAATAGTAAAATGCAGTCTATTGGTAGAGATCACAGCAATTCTTTTAAGTGTTTGGGGTCCAGGGCATAGAATGACCTTGCACCAGATACAAAATCTGCTACTAACTTTCATAACTTTTAAGACAAATGTGTCCAGTACATAAAATCTCTAAAAGACTCATTTTAATGTTTATGTCTGGTGATACATGGTGTATCATGTTTGAAATGTTCTTACCTCTTCAAGCTATTTTATGTACCATATATACTCGTGTATTATTTAAATCCAACTGCATATACCCAGATCTGCCATCGCATAATGACAGATCTGGGACAATGCAATTTGCTAGGATTAATCAGAGGAACAAACATCACAGACCCTGATCTGCCGATTCATTATGTGAATGCAGATCAGAGTCTAGATTTTCAAGATGGCCTCTGTGGCAGCCATATTAGACACCAGTTTGGCACCATTTTCATTCATGACAACTAGACATCATAAGGAGTCTTTTGAAAACCCAATGTTGATATGACCATCCATTCAGGAGACATAGCAATAACAAGATTTTCAAGAAGGCTGCTGTGGTGGCCATATTGGATGTCTGAGCAGCATAATTATCATTTAGGACCAACTAGACCATGGGATAAATATGTGTGTAAAGTTTCATGGCAATCCTCCAAGTAGTTTAGGAGGAGTAGCAATAACAAACTTGTGCTAACAGATGGGTAGACAGATGACGGATGTCAGACAACAGACAACGGACAAAAAACCGTCCCATAAGCTGTTCTGATCTATGACCAGTAGAGCTAAAAATGTTCCTGAATACATGTCTTTGCCTGGGTACTGGGTTCACTACAAAACCAAAAACAGGTTACAGAACAAACTCCCTGAACCAGCTTCTTTATGAGATGAAAGAATTTGGCTTTTTAAAACCAGAGCACTGCAAACAGTACATTATACATCCATCCCCTCCCCATATTTAATAGTCATCTACGTTGGCACTGGTAGGGCATGGTTGAGACAAATGACCAATAGGTCTCAATGGCCTTGATCTTTTTCTTCTTCCTGTCACAGTGGCCTTGACCTTCAACTCCAAAATTAATAGACCTCTTCCTTACCCCAAGTGCAAGCCATCCAAAAAGTGTGGAATAAGTAGATGGTGTAAAACTAAGTTTTTGTGCAGAAACTAAAAAGGAAACAGATGGACAGAAGGATGTCATAACATTATACACTCACCCTTTTGGCAGGCATATAAAAAATGACTCTTAAACAGAGATACAATGTAGACAGAAATCCAAAGGAGGAGAAACAAATAAACAAGAGTCCCTCAAAGAGACTGATTCTCTACTGGCCAAAAAGAATTTGCAGGAATTCAAGATAAGACCATTAATTCATGTTAACTGCTGTTCATTGAAACCATTTCTAATATTCTTCAGCAATAACAAGATTTTCAAATTAGCTGCTGTGGTGAATATACTGGATGTCAGATTGCCACCATTTTCATTTAGGACCAACAAGACTTCATTTAGGACCAACAAGACATCATAAGTCTTTTGGTGGAAATCCCATGTTGATATGACTTTCCATTTTGAAGCAGTAATGATAACAAGACTTTCAAGATGGCTGCCATGGTGACCATACTGAATATCAGATTGATACCATTTCCATTTAGGACCAACTAGACATCATAAGAAGTCTTTTGGTGAAAGCAGAATACTAACATGACCAGCCATCTAGGAGAAGTAGCAATAACAAGATTTTCAAGGTGGCCATTGTGACAGCCATATTGGAAGTCAGATCAGCACCATTTTTATTTATGACCAAACAGACAACATACGAAGTCTTTCAGAGAAAACCCCGTGCTGATATGACCATTCATTCAGGAGTAGTGATAACAAGATTTTCAAGATGACCACTGTGGTGACTGTATTGGATGTCTAAGCAGCACTATTTTCATTTAGGACCAACTCAACATCGTATGAAGTCATTTAGTAAAACCACATGTTGATACAACCATCCATTCTTCTGGAGTAGTGATAACAAGATTTTCAAAATAGCCACTGTGGCAGCAATATTGGATGTGCAAATGGCACCATTTTCAATTAGGACCAACTGGACATAATACAAAGTCTTCTGGTGAAAAACCCATGTCAATATGACCATCCATTTCAGAAGAAGTAGCGATAACAAGATTTTCAAAATGGCTGCTGTGGTGGACATATTCAATATCAGATTGGCACCATTTTCATTTAGGTTCAACTAGACCTTATAAGGAGTCTTCTGGTGAAAACCTAATGTCAATATGACTTTCATTCAAGAGTAGCGAGAACAAGATTTTCAAGATGGCTGCTGTGGCAGCCATACTGGACATCAGTCCGGTACCATTTTCATTTAAAACCAACAAGACATTATAAGCAGTCTTTTAGTGAAAACCCCCAAGTTGATATAACCATCCATTCTGAAGCAGTAGCAATAACAAAATTTTCAAGATGGCTGCTGTGGAAGCATTATTGACTGTCCAAGCAGCACCATTTTCATTTAAGGACAACTACACCATGGGATGAATGTGTGTATTTCATGGCAATCCTCCAAGTAGTTTAGGAGGAGTAGCAATAAGAAACTTGTGCTACTGGATAGACGGACAACGGATGATGGACAAGCAGACCATCCCATAAGCTCTTCTGGTCTATGATCCTGTTTCTGACGGAAAGGGGCTTATGAGTGGTTGGACTGTAATTCATTGACATTACACCCCTATCTTTGTAAATTTTAAGGAATTGCCCTTTAAAATTTCAGTGTTAACCTCATCAAAATCTGCAATGATCTCATTCAGAAGTCGGAGACATTCCACACCCTCATTGTTCCCCTCCAGCTCTATATAGAACTCGCTGAAGTTTGTGATGGATGCAAACATCACACATGTCATATCACAGTCCTTGTAATACAGCTCCTGAAGAGAAAAGAGATCACTTTAATTAATCAAAGTATTGAGAATACTGATGGCTTGGAAGGCTGAAGTGAAACTAATTTACATAAGATCAGATTGAAGAACATAACGTGGAGATATTGCCATTCATGGTCCTTTTAATTATTATAAACATTCTGCTATAAATAATTGTAGCACTATGTTTATACATTTTTTTTTCTTTATATATCACCAGAGATTTTATATTAAAATTTGAAACATCCTTTGAGAAATTATTGATTTCCTTTTAAAGCCAGGGGAGATAACTACTTTCAGAGCTAATCATTAACCTAAATGTGAGTTACCTCATTGACATACAACTGACATAAAAGGGCAGAACTATACTTTATTACTAATTTTATTACAACCATAAAGCTTGCAACTATTATTAGTAACACAAACTGTATTTTGGTAAAAGAAAATGAACACTATGCCATAAACATGGAGGGATTGAAATCCCTCAAAGCCAAAAGTCAGATCACATTGACCAACTTTCTGCTGTTATAACTTGCAAACAACAAAACTTTTGATGGTGCAGCTTTTGCACACAGTAGAATACCAAAATATAACTAGACTTTTTAACCTTTTAAAAAATTTTGATCGGAAAACAGTTGAGTTCTATTGCTCCCTACATGTAATAAACCCTAAACATAAAATCTGGAACCCTTTGTCAAAGAAAAAGGTCAGGATCTGCATGACAAGCCTACGATCAAAGCATTCTGAAAAACTTTAACCAAAACCTTCAGAAACTGTTTAAAAAACTAACAACAGAAAAGCAACTATGCTATGCCTCACTAACAACAGAAAAGCAACTATGCTATGCCTCACTAAGTGAAAAATCGGGAATTTTTATTGGTATATTGGCCTTCTGAATTTGTTTCTGTTGAAAGTCATATTTTGATGTTTTAAAGTTAATTTTTGATTGCATTGCTTTCATCAGTAAATGCAATTCTTTTTCTTATTTCAAAATTGTATTGACATTCATCTAATTGTTTGGGATAGCATGGATGCATTACGGAGTTAATCTTGGTGATACAGTGTAAACTTCATGATTATTCTGTGATTAATATTTCAACAATGACAATAAACTTATCATACAACAAAGTACTTTGTGACATTTTTAGTTCATATTAGAAAAGACATTTTGTATATTAAGCAGGAAACATATTTGTATTTATTCTATATTACTTCCAGTATTTAATACTTTTACATTTTTGTCATGCAATTTTATGCAAATGATATAATAATTAAGATAATAATAATTCAATGTACCATATGAACATACTTATAAGTTTAGTTAAATGCAAACTGCACAGACCCAGATCTGCCATCATATAATGCACAGGCAGATCTGGGTCTACGCAGTTTGTTAGGAGTAATCAGTAAAACAAACAATATAGACCCTGATCTGCTGGCGCATTATGCGACAGCAGATCAGAGTCTATGTTGTTTGCAGTTGGACTATACTTATTAGCAAATATATATGGTATTTTTTTTTTTTAAATTAATAATTAAATGGTTGTGTCAGCTAGGATCTCAATGTTTTTGAATATTCCAGTATATTTCTAAGGGGAGTAAACCCAACATGAGGTTCATACCGCATAAACAGGAAACACAATCATTGCATTGCCATTAAACATTGATTGAAACATGATCTTATGTTTTAAATATAGTGCAGAAATGAGATAATGGATATCTGAGATGCTATTTTGCTTCAGCTACTAAAATGAATTTACGAGATAATTAATAACTTTGGAGTTTATTTTGAGACTTGAGATGTGGTCAATAAAAGGACACTATTGGGCGAGACATTTTTTTATAAATATTACACATTTTTAAGACTAAAAAGGATGAAGTTATGAATAAAATAAAATATTATGCCTGGGATCACGATTAAAACCCTGATATTTCCCATGAAATTGAGAATTACTCACCAAATCACTAACTAAAGTAAGATCTTAATACACCTAGTGTCCGGTATAAATCAAAAAAATGCATGAAACCTCTTTAAAATGTACGACTTATAATGCTTAGGATTTAAGGTTTTCTCTGTTGTATTTCCTACAATGAAAAAATTTTCTGCCTGAAGAAGCATACAGTAAATGCGAAAGTAGTCGCTCAAATTTATCGGCATTTGTGTCGTTTTCTTTTATTTCAATTCTAAATTGAACAAAAACACAAGACAGATTAAATAGGTAAAATCCTGTATTGGTCCACTAGTCTTATCCTGGGAATGTAGATTAATCATATTCTCTAATGAAAATCTGGATAATACAATTTATTTACAATGCATACAATAGAATTTGTCTAATCAAGCTGCTGAGTATTTTGGACGCCCACTCATTATGACCACCAAACTTTTTAGTTCTATGTATGGCCGATATCGGATTATACAGAAGATATATTTACAGTAATTCAATCATGGAGACACTTGTAAATAAAGTAGACAGGAAGAAAACTCATCCTTTCTCTAGAGCAAACGAAAAATGATACATCACAGTTGCTAATAATGCAAGAGTCCAATGAAATTAATGTGCAGAAATATATTTGTTTAAAATTGCAATAAAGCATTTTCTATGTGAGTGAAAAAATGTAGTACTGTCCTTTTGAACAGAATTAAGTAGATAAATCATTATAAAGTAATTAACTATTACATATACAATTCTGACTTACATCATCTCCTTTGAACTGCATCTTTAGGAAATGTTCTGCCACATTGAGAGGGAGAATGTTGGCAACAAGTTTAAGGTTATAGGCTCGTAAACTTTCCATTTCTTCCTTCTCTTCTGTGGCCTGTTAAATTGAAACACAAATGATGATCACTGTCGATACTCACTTATAAGTCAGATCCAACTGTGAACTGAATAGACCCAACTCTGCTTTTGCATAATGCACCTGAATATCTGGGTCTATGGAGTTTGTTAGGAGTAATCAGTAAAACAAACAACATGGACCCGGATCTGCCAGCGCCTTATGCAATGGCAGATCAGAGTCTATGTTGTTTGCAGTTGGACACGACTTATAATTGAGTATATATGGTAAATAAAAATTTCCAGAATTTATATCAAGTACACAAATATAAATATCAATTTTTGTTGTTGTTTTACCTGTGACAAATTTATGAAAAGATAAGACAATGGTAAAAGAGATGGACAGAGTCCTTCTTTGACTCTGTTTCAACTGTATATAAATCTGAAATCTGGAAACTATTCAAATAAAATTCTATCAAAACAATAATTTCTAAGGTTTTTAGGGAATTTTGATGACAACTTTTTAGGAAATGTTGATGAAAACTGACAAGACTATGTAAACATCATGCAAAATTTGTCAATAATACACTTTAATCATATTTTTTCTCAGATATTTCGAACAGATATTGCAGTGTATGTATGGGGTTTATGGCACATCAACACAATACTGGCTATAGAGTACATATTAAAAGTTAAGTTCTAAAATGTAAACATAAAGAACGGCAAGAAATATTTACGAAAATAAACTCTTCCAAATAACATACCCGTATTTCATGTATTTTTTCATACCCTTTAATTTTTCGTACACCATCTAGC
This sequence comes from Margaritifera margaritifera, assembly GCA_029931535.1. NCBI lineage: Eukaryota > Metazoa > Mollusca > Bivalvia > Unionida > Margaritiferidae > Margaritifera > Margaritifera margaritifera. The sequence goes on along the minus strand of JAQPZY010001625.1, from coordinate 5,540,444 downwards.
TTCAAACATGATAATTAATTAAATGTATCATATTTTTTCGTACATAGCACTTCGTATTTTTCGTCAAAACCTTTAAATTTTCGTATATAAAAGTTCTACTTAAAAGATTTACGTTTGCAAAAAAGATCGAAAATATTGGCATAAAATCATTTATAATTAAGGTGTTTTTGTTGTTGTTGTTGTTTTTTAATCTTTGTATTATTTTTTAACCTTGTATTTTTAGGTGTTAAAATTGAAGAGAAGTTCCCATTTCGAAAATATATCGAGGTACGATTTAGACACGTCCAATGACCAAAGTATTGTTTTGCTAAGCATATGTTATAAATGGTGATTACCTTTGGGTAAATTCTTAACTGAGACATCGAATAATGAAACGGGAGATTAAGAAATAAAAGAATCACCATTTATAATCGTGCAGAAAGGTCATTGATCATTTCATTTTTTTTTTTTTTTTAACCACGTATTTTGAAGTCTTTTATTTGAAGCAACAAGAAAGGTTCACGTTTCAAACGGCATAGAAAAAATACCAATGTACGATTTAGATACGTCAAACGACGAATGTATTGTTTGCTGAGTATGTTTGATATAATCCCATATGAAAAACATAAGTATTTGTTGCCTCATTTAAAAACTTGCCAGAACTATTTTGTTAACTTCGCGGAAATTTTTAATTGAGGCATCGAATCATGAAACAGGAGATTAAGAAATAAAAGAATCACCATTTATAATCGTGCAGAAAGGTCATTGATCATTTCATTCTTTTATTTTTTAACCACTTATTTTGATGTTTTTTATTTGAAGCAACAAGAAAGGTTCACGTTTCAAACGGCGTAGAAGAAATACCAATGTACGATTTAGATACGTCAAATGACGAATGTATTGTTTGCTGAGTATGTTTGATATAATCCCATATGAAAACCAGAAGTATTTGTTGCCTCATTTAAAAACTTGCCAGAACTATTTTGTTAACTTCGCGGAAATTTTTAATTGAGGCATCGAATCATGAAACAGGAGATTAAGAAATAAAAGAATCACCATTTATAATCGTGCAGAAAGGCCATTGATCATTTCATTCTTTTATTTTTTTAACCACATATTCTGATGTTTTTTATTTGAAGCAACAAGAAAGGTTCACGTTTCAAACGGCGTAGAAAAAATACCAATGTACGATTTAGATACGTCAAACGACGAATGTATTGTTTGCTGAGTATGTTTGATATAATCCCATATGAAAAACATAAGTATTTGTTGCCTCATTTAAAAACTTGCCACAACTATTTTGTTAACTTCGCAGAAATTTTTAATTGAGGCATCGAATCATGAAACAGGAGATTAAGAAATAAAAGAATCGCCATTTATGATCGTGCAGAAAGGTCACTGATCATTTGATTATTTTATTATTATTTTTAACTGCACATTTTGATGTTGTTTATTTGAATCAAGAAGAGAAGTTAACATTTCAAACGGCTTTGAAAATATATCGATGTACGATTTAGATAAGTCAAACGACCAATGTATTGTTTGCAGAGTATATGTATGATATAAGCCCATATGAAAAACAACTATTTGTTGCCTCCATTAAATACTTACCCGAACTTTTTGTTAACTTCTTGTAAATTTTTAATTGAGACATCGAAAAATGAAACAGAGATCAAGAAATAAAGACATAATCACCATTTATAATCATGCAGAAAGGCTTTTGATCATCCCATTTGAAAGGCTAATTGTTTTGTTAATTGAGAATCTACTCTCATTCATTGAATCGCCCTTCGTTGTCTTCTTTATCGGCGAGAAAATATAATGATTGATGCGTATGATCTCTTGTTGTCATTACAGTATCTACTGCTCTGCATTAACTGGACAATGGCCTTTACAGCGTATAATCCTTAAACAATATCGTTAATGAGAGATCTTTATTACGATGGTCACTGCAACAAAGCACCAGGCGCGTTTTAAAACGAGTTCGGAAGCCATTTGATGTTTGTTCCTATCCAGCAAAAATTATATCTCAGTACATGATAAAGTGAAGACCACAGACCATTGGTCAAATTAGTCTTATTGTTTCAATATAGTAATATGAAAATAAAATATAAAAACCATGTAATTTTCTATCATAAATGCGAAAGTCACTGACTCAGTGAATTCGATTTTTATATATCTTTTAAGTGCTTGTACTGTTTTTACTTGGAGATGTCTTCATTATAATGTTCTCGTTTTCAGTCCTTAAACAATATGTTTAATGATTACTCCTTAAAAAGGCCGTCACTGTCACAAAGCACCACAGTATAGCTCGCGAGTTTTAAAACAAGTGTTGTGACGCCATTTTATGTTTTCTCATCAAATTAACATTTTATTGAGAATCTATTCTACGATACATCCCTCTATTGTTATCTTTATTGGCGAGTACGAATAACAAATTATGCGTGTGATCGCCAATGATTACAATATTTACTGCTCTTCATACATGAAGCTCATTGACAAAATTTAATTTCCCTATGGTTAGCCTCATTTCCCTACTGGTAGCCTCACTAATTTGATCTCGTCTGTCGAATCTTGCCCTCAGTCTGGTGTCAACTGGAATAACCTGGCCAAAGCCCTAGGCATGTTTAATTAGCTTGTAAATAACACTAGCCAGGTGGTTTTTGTGACAATGGATATTTTAATTAAAACAAGAATGAATTGTTTATTCAGAGGTGTTAATTGATAATGGAATATAATAGTGCCCTTTTACGTCAGGTAACTGAACAATACAGATGACACTCGCCCGTTAACCTATCTCTCTCTTCAAAAGCTACAAATAAAAACTGCTCCGAATACATACGATCTTACACAACATTGTTTCATCTCTCTCTCTCACACACATGCATTCGCTAAAAACAACAAGTACTTTTGAGGTATTTTATTATTTTTTATTGTTTTTTGATAATGATGTTACTGTTGCTGTAAGAATACAAGTTGCACTTAACTTTTTGACAACAGGGGCTCATATCGTTGCGCATAATATACCGATAAATAATATATGTGCAGACCATCTTAATCATTTTGGAAACATAACACACGGTAACAGCTACAAATAAGTGTGATCGGAATACACATGATATTGCACACTGACAACATTATTGTTTCAGCCATCTCTCTCTCACTAATAACAATAAAAGTCTTTTTTAATACTTGTATTTTTATTGTAATCGGATCCTTGAGATAACAGCAGAATGAGACAAAAATTGTACGTTAATTTTGTACGTTAGTACTGTTAGGTCGTCGAGCATCGCGTGTCAAGTAGACCTTGTTCGGGTTCGATCCCTTTATTTTTCGTACATGGTCAGTACTCCAAAATAATTATTATTTATTGTACACATAATTTTTCGTACACTGAAATTAATCATTATTTGTTCCTGTACGAAAAAATACATGAAATACGGTAAGCATGAAGAACTGCAAGATAACTGTTACAAATATATTACACCACAGAATAATGCACAGTGAGTATTTCCTGGAACTCAAAGATTTTTTTTCTTCAAAGGATAAAAACTTTAATTTTTCAGCTTCAATCTATAACTTTCAAATTAATAGGGAAAGTTCCCTTTTGTGTTTAATTTCATCAATGGAAGATTGAATTTTAGTAACATAACACAAGACTGAGAATCAAGCCCTGACTCCTTTACTTGAAATCTTTGTTCATTGGCAAATTCCTTGCAATGATACTGGACATAAATTCTCAGAGTATCATTGACACAACAGCTTTTATTTTATGGACTGCAATGTGACACTAGCATCCATCTGACAAAACCAGGACATCAGGGCAGGAGATTTTAAAATTTTGATCAGTAGATTGACTTCTAAATCAGTAGGATTTCTTATCAACATAAACTGTAAGCCTTTTAAGGCAACTGAAAACAAAACAAGTGCATTTTTTGCCATAATATGTACTCTCTTCATACTATAATAAAACAGCAAGTTTTGAACATGAATTTGAATGTAACAATAATAATTAATTAATATGAGTCAGGATATTGTCAGTAAATTAAAAAGGAAGAGTTGCATATCTCTTAGTTCAATGCAAAGATTTTTTTAAGATCCATAAGCATTTTAAGTTTCCTTCACACGTTTACTGCCTGGTGTCCACTGATGACATTCATTGTGATTATTAAGTTTCACACTTAATAGTCTCTCAATAGTTTTCTGGTCCAGATTTCCCCTATGCAATGGTGTCTGCATATGTCTGGTGATATCATTTCTTCCCCCATATACTATCTTAAAATCCACTTTGCATGAAACACAATACAAACTCAGGACCTTTGGTACTTGCCTGCACCAACTTAAACTCTGATTTCCACACATTGTTGAACTTGTAATATTTGTTAGCCAATGGTTTTTTAGCATTGGGCGAGAAAGCTCACATTATGGCACTTTGACATGAATTGACCAAATAAAGATACGAACTTCCCTTAAATATCCCTCTTAAAACATCCTGAAAAACACAATAATAATTAAAGAAGACAAATATTCAAAATTCTTACACAAGTGTTTCTGCCAAAATCATTTTTGGTCAGTCTCTCCTTTTTATCCCACCTCTGCCAAAGATCAGCCAATTTTTAATCAAAGTGTGAGTCACAAGCCATAATGGACCTCCTGTGATCCCTTTATTACTTATAATACCTCAATAAATATCATGCCTTTGACCTTAAACTTTCCAAATTACAACAATAAAGTAATCAACATGTTAGCCATTGTGTAACAATTCTTAATTGAATTAGTAATTGCTCAGCTTGCATCAATTCACTGGTGGAATAGTTCCGGTCCCCAGCAGACTGGTTATGACTGGTTTCTATAGTGTATGGATAATACCTTTCTTTTACTTAAAATTAAAAAAAGAAAACTTTCCATTTTTAAAAGCAGTAGATTTCAACTATAAAATGGTATGTGTGGTAGACGGCCTTTACAACTGAATTTATGTCGAACCGTTGGTAGAATCACATGCATACAACAATGTAAATCTAAAATTGAATAAAATATGCCTAATCTATTGTTTTTAACGAAATTACCCTGAGCTCATGAATTAGCTCAAATCATTTTGTTCATTATGTTATCTATCCATTTCATTTATAGTGCAGTTCTTTCCCATATTTTTATCTCTATACAGAACATGACCAAATGAATTATCAATACCAGTACCAGGGTCTAATCCAGAATTTAAAATTGGGGGGGGGGGGGAATTTCCTCTCCATTTTAAAAACTGGGATTTTATTTTAATATAGGAGTGATCCAAGAAAGAAACAAAGGTTGTGCTTGAAAATTTGATGTTCAACTTTTGCAGAGTCAGTTGATTTTTAGAAATAAGTGTGAATCCAATAATCACACCTCCGAGAATCCTAGAATAGACAATGATTACAAATATAACAGATAACTAAAATCCTATAAAATTGTGGTTCTAAAAGTGAGAAGATAAGGAAATATCCTTGATTACAGTGTTCTGAAAATGTCTGCAAGAAAGCATTTGGCATGTTCACTACATTAGTTTTACCTCGTAAAAGGCTTTATCATCACACAGCATTTCAAAAAGCAGAAATGTAAACAACCGCCTTAAATAGTATACCATTAATATGAATGGTCTAGGCCAGGCATGTGCAACCTATGACCCATGGGCCACATCCAGCTATGACTTGGTTTTATCTGGTTACATTTACATCTTATGGGTACATTTAAAAATCACTATCTGGCCTGCACCCTGGAGGAAGTTGCACATGCCTGGACTAAGCAGAAGAAATAATTATTTTCCCAAAGTTTAAAATAGCTTAGGGCTGACAATAAAAGAAATCTTACGACTCAAAATTTAAATCACATGTACAGTGGGTGTTGATATTTTCCCCATAAGATGTAACAAGACTGCCTGTGTTTTGTTCTTACCAACTCAATAAGGGTATTTTAACCTAACAAAGAGAAGATGGCATGTTGCTACAGAAGTTATAAATGCACATATTTAGCTGACTTTTGTGAACCATGCAGAATTATGGCAACCCATTTTAGCATTTATTTTTTTAGTTACTTTCATCGAGATGTATCTACATACCAACTGTCACAGGTGTATGTAAAATAGGGTCCAAGATACTGAGAGTGAAAAGAATGGATTGTTGAAAATTAAAAAGTCAGTCATGCATGAGAGTAAGTCTAAGATACTGAGACTGTAACAAAAGGAGAGCTGAAAATACAAAAGTCACTTGAGTGAGAAAACTGGTTCACACTGACATACTACTTTCATTGAAATGTGTCTATAGACCAATTTTCATGACTGCTGGTGAAATAGGGTTGAAGATATTTAGAGTGTAACAAACAGCTGAAATACAAGTCACTCAAATGTATGGTTGAGTTACTCTGATTAGGATGCATCAACATACCATATATACTAGCGTATAAGCTAGGTCCAAATGCAAACAACATAGAGCCTGATCTGCCATCGCATAATGTGCCGGCGGATCAGGGTCTATGTTGTTTGTTCTACTGATTAGTGCTTACAAACTGCATAGACCCAGATCTGCTGGTGCATTATGCGATGGCAGATCTGGGTCTATGCAATTTGCAGTTGGTATTGGTTTATACGCGAGTAGAGACGGTACCAATTTTCATGAGTGTAGGTTAAATAGGGGCTAAGATATTGATGGTGTCATGAGCTAACTGCTGAAAATACAAAGTCACTCATGAATGAAAACTGAGTCAAACTGACCTAGTTTTGGTATTGTTGAGCTACTTTCATCAAGATGTATCTATAGACCAATTTTCATTAGTGTACATGTAGGTGAAATAGGGTAAAACATTCTGTGAGTGTAACAAACAGCTGAAAGTACAAAAGTCACCCATGCAGGAAAATTAGGTCACAGTGACCTAGTTCTGGAATGGTTGAGATACTCTTTCTGAAATGATGTTAAAATTGCAAATGCTGATGTATGTTGGATAACACACTACGAACAACACACACTGGATGCAGAACCATATCATTAGTTCACTTTGCCTTATGGGAAAGGTGAGCTAACCAAAAAGTTGGTCATGGTCACTAAGTTTGAGGGTTTAACACACATTTAAACCAAACAAAACCCAGAAGAAAAACAGTTACTGAGAAAAATTAGAATGTTTATGTAAAGCTCTCTCATAATTTATCATGAAGACCCATTACAATGAGATTGTGCCTGTCCTCATAATGCAAATTTGGAAATAAATTGAAACCAGCAAATGAATTACATTTACTGGTATTTCACCATATTTCTGCCCTTTCATGAATTAGAACCAAAATCAACAACACAACAGTAAATACATGTTGACATGAGCTACAAGCAGAGTACAGCTCATGCGATTTTTCATTTCTCCATGCATCGAAGTATATATATATATCGTAGTATGAGTGGAGAGAGAGTGGAGAGGATTAAGGAAAACCCCATCTATATCTGACACCTTGCAAACTTGTGAAGTCGCAGCTTCAAATGTGGAGAATGTTGCATCCTCACTGAGCCACATCACCAAGCTGCTGCAGACATATTTGTATAAGGTGTGGCCAACTGCTGCAAACCAGTATGCATCCTCCAAAAAGGGGCAAATATTACAAATAACATATTATCATAACTTTGAAGTCTCTACATTGTTCTGCTTCAGTCACTTACATTTTACCTGGTAATTTGTCAATAAACAATATTTAAGTTGTTTTAAGCATGTATGCTCCATAGGTAGCAATGTTCACTATAAATTAATTAACAACCATTGAGAAAAAGATGTAAAAGTAAACCGCAAGAATATCACAGGAGGAGGAAGGACCAAATAGCTAAGACTTAATAATTACAGATCAGTGGTCAAAATACAAAAACCTAGTGATTTTATTATCAGCTAAACATCAAATGAAAATACAATATACAGAATTATCAAATTCCTTTTTTCAAAACAAAAGAGAGGGAACTGCAATGTAGGACTGTGTTCACAACTATCAAACACATGCAAATATGAATATTTTCATAATGCACTTCATTTTGTACCAAAAACTATATAAACATTATAGCTGATATTGGATGAAAATTTGTTGCATGCATCCACTATTTAAACAAGTGGCCCAAGTGGGCCTGAGATCACTCAATTATCTGAAATCTGCCTAATAGCCAAATGCAAGAGCAGTTGGCCAAAAAATCTGGGTCAGTTAGATTCTTTCTGTTGAAATTTCTCCAATGTTGTTGAATGCATAAGTTATAAAAACAACTGCTTTAAGGTTTATATAGTTTTTGTATCTCCATCCATATTTCATCACACATCAGCATCATTTGTCCAATATTGAAAGGCCCTATGCCAGGAAGCTTGGTGTTAATGTTAATCAAATTCTGTTCGTCATTTTCTTAGAGAAAGTTGTGTAAATGTTTCTCCACTTTTGTAATGGCTGCCATATTTGATGGCTGAAAGTCATCACTTTAATGTATAAATCTGACAAATGCTCAAGCTAGAACACTTTGTGTCAAATTTGGTCAAATTCTGCTAAGCAGTTATTTAAAAGACATTATTAAAGCTTTTTCTATTTTGAGTAACAACAGCCATATCTGATGACAGAATAGAATTATTGGTACAAATATAAAAGCATTCATGCCAGACAGCGTTTGTAAAATTGGTCAAATTCTGTTAAGAGGTTTATAAAATGTTTAGAAAGAGCGATTTTGGATATAGAGATTCTTTTCTCAAAGTCCTGAACATGGTATCATTTTTTTTTACCACAACACAAAAATGCAATAGAGCAAGCTATAATTGATGGTGTTAGGTGTTTCTTCTTCTTTGCCAGAAAATAGCAATTAAAAATCTCTCAGCATCTGTGATTGCACAGTAGACATCAGAGAGAGAAAGAGAGAGAGATAGAGATAGATTTGTCATGAAATGATCTAACCCTAACCCACCCTGATTGTCATTTCAAACCTAATTTTAATTAAGTTTTATTACATGCAATTATAAAACTTCTGATGTTAATTGCTGGGCTATAACTGGGGTGGTAAGATATCAATGCTCCAAGTCAGATGGCTTCATGTAACACCCTTCCAAAGGCAGGATCTGAAACTGACATCCACTTTTAATGCTAATTATGTAAATATTTTATAACAGTGCTGACAATGACTACCTAAACCTCGATTTCTATAACATCCATTAAACTGAAGTCAAGGCCCTGTTACAGTACACACTAGACCCTATTGGATCATAATCAGAGCCAGCTCAAAGCAGTGTATTACACAAGCTACTGTATATACTCTCATATAAGTTTGGTCCAAATGCAAACAACATAGACCCTGATCTGACGTCGCATAATGCGCTGGCAAATCAGGATCTATGTTGTTTGTTCTACTGATTAGTCCTTACAAACTGCATAGACCCAGATCTGCTGACACATAATGCACCAGCAGATCTGGGTCTATGCAGTTTGCAGTTGGTATTGGCTTATATGCGAGTATATACGGTAGTCTCATTTTGGGTACACATTTCAGCCTAAATATGATCAAATTTTTCTGTTCTTTTCTTTTTTTGAACAGCGGTCATTGTCACCTTGTATTTAAATGTGCATATCTCACTGAATTACTTCTTTCTATCCAATGGATAAATTGATGCCACTCAGTCACTCAGAGAGAGGCTGGAAGCCATGCCTCTCATCGAGTTAGTGCATAAGTTAGTTGAGATTTCTTTAAAATAAAGTAAAAGATAACAATTCCAGGAAGTTTTAGTAATATCGACTTTCCTCCATTCATGATGGAAACTTGGTAGGCTACATTGTTCAAAACTGAATTAGAAATCTACATAGATTTTTAACATCAGCAATAAAGGCAAATAGAAGTATTACATGGAGGCAGACCAACCTTTTTCTATACATAACTGCACTGTATATTTACAACTCTTTTTAAATGACTCTTTATTTATTTCAGAGCTCAAAGAAAATTTTGTTCAGACACAGGCCTAGGGATGGTGACTAGAAAAAAATGACAATCTCTGAATCAAATTCCACAAGCCCCGACTCCAATTCCATGTTCCCTTTTACTATTATTTTTCACGATTGAAGTTTAAAACAGAAATAAAGTCAGATAGCCATGGGTCCGTTTTTATACCAATCAATAAACACAAGATCTTCAAAGTTCATAATTAGTTCATGTCATAGTACAGCAGATGTGTCACAATGACTGAAAACACATAATCCATATATCAACAGAATTTGCAGCTGCCAACTCTTTGAAGTAAATGGATTAAAACACAATGTAATAATCTCTTATTCTTTAATGTGAAAAACATTGTCTTGGATGGTTTTGCCGATTAATAAGTTTAACCAGTGTTGCATTACACTAGTGTAATCATGAGCAAATGGCAGCTCATTATTATTCATTAAAGCCAACTGAGCACTAATTATAGGTAACCCAGGCAATCTGTTCCCCATTCATAGGTCACATGCGTTGCTTTGTACACAAAGTTACAGCTTTCAATAGAAATACGATAAGTAGACAATAATATTCAAATAGGTTAGGAGCCTACATGGGGATAAATAAAATTCTGCATTTCATCAGCGCAATCAAAGTTTTCTCAGGCACATCAGATTTTTTTTTCGAGAAGCCCAATGGACACATCACTTAGAATATAAGAGGGGCCCGATCTGAAATTATCTGATTTTTTTAGCACCATATTTGCTAAACATAAAATTGACATAAACATGATTGCTCATTTAGTATCAGATATCTGAATCACTGACATCTCAGTCTTTCAATGGGTTGTTGTCATGAATTGACTCTTCAACTGTCAATCACTCGGACATTTACCAAGCCCTCCATAACTGAGGTGCACAATATGTGCCCACGGAGTCATGGTGGTGAGTTGCTAGATATTTACCCTTCCATCTTGGTGTTTCAACATGAAGCAAGCATTGAGGGGATTAACTTCCCCACCACAATGGGCACAGAAACAAAAGATCATGTGAGCTGTACTGTAGCTGCCCTACCTGGTGTACAAGCTAAGGGAAACATCTTTTACAGGACCTGTAAAGAGGTGTGTTGGTCTGCATGTTCCTGTTGTGTACAGATATGTATTATTGCTGGAGGATAAGTACCTGAACTTTCCAGAGGAAATCCAGTCTAGCTGTGGATTCCACTTGTTGAGCATGGATGAATAAAATGAAGGTGAACACGATAAGGATAGCAACTGTCTCCCACTTCAGGGGAATGGATGATGTTGGGTCAGATAAATCTATCCTGAAAGGAAGAAAATTTATTCTAAATTGCACAGAACAATTACAAAAGCATGCATGGAAGTGGCACTTTCATGTTGCTGCCTCGTCAGAAATCAAACTACTGAAAACACTGATGGCTTGGAGGGTTGAAGTGATGCTAATTTACAAAAGATTGGATGGAAGAACAAAACTCCAGAGACATTGCTACACCCCAGTCCTTTTTACTGTCATAAGCAGATTGCTCCAAATAATCTTTATGATATTATGATATTATTCTATATTTTCTTTTGAGTTGCCTCCCCTGAGGTCAATTTTATATATACTTACTTACAATTTGGTCCAACTGCAAACAACATAGACCCTAATCTGCTGTTGCATAAAGCACAAGCAGATCGGGGTCTATGTTGTTTGTTCTACTGATTACTCCTAACAAACTGCATAGACCAAGATCTGCTGGTGCATAATGCCTTCAATGCGACTGTTTCAGATTCTAACAGCGTAGATCCATGTAGCATTAAACTAGTATGGATAAGCTGCTCTGGCCAATGGCTCACCACTTTCAGCCAAAGGGAGGGACACTGTTGGGAATCATATATAAAGAAGATGTTTATTGTTATGTGTCAGTTCATCAACACTAATTGATAATTTGACCATGAGAAATGAACTACTGTATATACTCGTGCATAAACCGATACCAACTGTAAACTGCATTGACCCAGCTCTAGCATCACATAATGCATCGGCAGATCTGGGTCTATGCAGTTTTTAAGGACTAATCAGTAGAACAAACAACATTGACCCTGATCTGCCGGTGCATTATGCGACGGCAGATCAGGGTCTATGTTGTTTGCATTTGGATCCGGCTTATACGCGAGTATATATAGTAATAAGAAAAGTTGTTTTTATTTGTGTGTGCATCTTATGTAAATTGTGGTGTTCAATGATACACATCCTAATTCCTTATTTGGAATAGGTAATACAAGTACATGACTAAAGTTGGAGTTCTACCTCATTGGGTAATACTAAATCTTTTCACAGTTGCCCAAGGCCGCTACTCTGTGTTGCACAAATTCCTCACAAACTTCAACTAATGGTCACAATTCAGGTACATGGATATATTTGGAGGTACAATGGTCTGAAAATCAAATCTTTGGTAAACAACGGCGTAATATGTGTAAAATGTCATGTAATATGTGTAATTTGTGACACAATTATTTTCATTACCAGTGATTTAAGGTCATGAGTTTTTTTGCTTTCATTGTTAATTCCTAACCAGGATAAACTTGATAATGTTAAACTTATCTTCACTTGTTCGGTCACGACCTCAATAACTGGCCTACTACATGTACACTCCTGCTTTTCAAAAGCTGATGATGTTTTCAAATAAATTTCTGTATTGCACAATCTGGCTACATGAAATAACAAGCAACCACACTCTGTTGCATAACATGCCCCCCCCCCCCCCAGGAAACATGTTAATGAATAAGCAATATGATTGAATAATGATGTACTCAACAACCAATGAGCATTGGTGTTACATTCAAAGCAGAGTATCTTCATCTACAAACCAATTTATTGGTAGCCAAGCAGACTTGAGGCAAGCAGCTGGCTGGTCATGATCACAAATTTGCATATGCATATGGAGTTAGCTTTGTAAACATGTCCGAAAAAGTCATTCTTTTATGTTTATTCCAAAACTTATATGTACAGAGCTTACCTAATATAAGTGCTTTATAATTTCTTTAGAAACATGCGCACATTACAGTTTTGTATGTGAGTTACATACTTTAGGATGTGAATGGGAATGCTTCTATATTATTGTGATCTTGTTACCAAGCTGACTGAACAAAGTACAAATTACCTGATACAAATTTAGTGCTTTGTAGCATATTTTGACCAATGTAATGACCAAATTTACAGCTGTGACACATGACCTTTGATTTATCAGATGCAGTCTAACTTGTGCTTCGGGAAATGATTTCATGAATGGATAGTGGTATGGATATATTCAATTTGCCATTATATGTCAATTTGGTAGAAATTTGTGAACAGCATTGGGTCCAATTTGAGACAAGTATATGTAGGTTGCAATGCTGTTATTCTGTCCTTAAATGTGACTTGGCAAATACTGTAGTCTATATTGATAGTGAACTATAAATTGCATATTAACACAACTAGAAATGTGTCCATGCAACACAGACACTGTCGCTAATATGATGCAATTTAAGAGCAAAGTTTGGGGTCAAAAAGGCCATTATATCTCGCTGGAAAGTAGTTTAAATCAAACCTGACCTAGGTCTTCTTGATGCCAAGCCTCATTCTAAATTTTTTTTCAAACCATAAAGTTCTTCAAAAGTTATTGAAGCATAAAGTGCCAAGTCAAACAAGGGCCACAACTCCATATAATTTTGTGTTAAAACAGTGAAAATTACTCTTGACCTAAGTCTTCATAAAGTAAAGCCTCAAACCAAATTTTATTTCAATCCATAAAGTCCTTCAAAAGTTACTGAGCAGAAGCTGAAGGGTAAAACTTTACACCAAACAGGGGACATAACTGTAAACTTTTGCCAGATTAGAGGAATTGTGAGCAGTCTGATCAAGTAAATATACAGTCACCTCACCCGCATCACACCCCAACCCCATGATGGAGATGAGACTATAGTCAAAAAAAGGGCACAACTCTTCTGAAAATAGTGCAAGGGCAATGGACTGTTCAACCTATATTTCTTCTGACAATCATCATAATATATACCACGATTCACTGCAATTCATAAAAAAACTGCAAGCCAAGTTGCATTCACAAGATTTTCTCTTACACTGCATTCAGCTGCAGGACAAACAGGGCAAAAACTCTAACAACATGAGGCCCAAGTGGGCCTGAGATCACTCAACTATCTGACATCTGCCTAATAGCTATATGCAAGAGCAGTTGGCCAAAAGATCTGAATCAGTAGGGTGCTATTGTATAAATTTCTTCCAATGCTGTTGATTGCATCTGTTATGAAAACAACTGTTTCAAGATTTTTCCAGTTTTTATACTTTCAGTCATATTTGATGGTACATCAATATCATTTGTCAACTATCAAAATGTCTCTATGCCAGGATGTGTTCTGTCAGAGTTGGTAAAATTCTGTTAAGTGTTTTTTTTTTTAGATGAGTTATTTTTTTAGATGAGTTGTTAGTAATGGTCACCGTATTTGATAGTGGATCAGCATAATTTTTATCAATGTAAAAGGCTATTAAGATAGGTTGCCTCTGTCAAATCTGGTCAAATTCCCTTGAAAGAGTTATTATAAGTTTATTTTTTTAAATTTTTAACAGAAGTAACCATGTTTGATGGCAGATTTTCATCATTTTGTACAAACTTAACAACTCTTTATACCAAGATACTATCTGTCAAATTTGATCCAATTCTGAGAGTGGTTATTGAGAAGTCATTCAGAGAATTTTTTACTTTTAGTAATGGTGTCCATATTTAATGGAGAATCTGCATAATTTGTATAAATTTGAAAGTCACTCATGTCAGATCATTCTTTTATCAAATGTTGTCAAATTCAGATGAGCAGTTACTGAGAAAAAGTCACTGAAAGTTTTTTTCTCATTTTTAGTAATGGTGGCCTTTTCTGACAGCAGATCGGCATCATTTGTACAAACTTAAAACCCTCTATGCCAGGATACTTTGGAAAAATCATTTAACAGTTTCTATATTTTAGTAACAAGAACCATTTTTAATGGCAGATCAGCGTACATGTATATCAACAAACTTGAAAGACTTTCATACCACAATGCTTTCCATCAAAATTTGGTTAAATACTGTTGGGCAGTTTTAGAGAAGTCAGTTTTAGTTTTTGTTTTTGGTAACAATGGTCATATCTGATGGCAAATCAGCATCATTTGTATAAAACTGAAAACCATCTAGGCCAAAATGCTCTCTGTCAAATTTGGTCAAATTCTCTTGAGCGGTTTTTGAAAAGATGTCATTTAAAGGTTTTTTCTATCTTTAGTAGTGGTGAACATATCTGATGGTGGATCAGGATCATTTGAACCAATCTGAATGCCATCAGTATGTTTTCCATAAAATTTTATGAAATTCTGTTGAGGGATTATTAAGAAGAAGTCATTAAAGGTGGACATATCTAACGGCAGATCAGTCTCATTTGAACAAATTCTACATAGCAGTTTTTGAAAAGAAGTTGAAAATAGCAATTGTGAACGGATGATGCACAACAGATGATCAACAATGCATGACTGACACACAATGAACAAAAGATTATACCACAAGCTCACTTGACCTTATGGTCAGGTCAGCAAATAGTACTGAGAATACTATCAATATGCACATATTCAGATGATGACCATAATATGTACCAAGTTTCACAGTGATCCATCAAAAACTGCTGGAATAGTTGTGTTCACACAATTCTGACATACACTGCATTCAGCTGCAAGACATAGAGAGCAATAACTCTAATAAGAGGCCCAAGTCAGAGCGATATCACTCACCTGGCTAACATAACTAAACAGTTGATCATTTCACTAAGCAGGCTTACGTAGTATTGTAAGAACATAACCCTACGTAAACTATCTCCCAAACTGTATATCATGTCGATTTTACCTATTTTACTCTAGACTGATCAAAATTCTTTTCTAAGACAAAGGCATAATTAATATGCATAGTCTCTTGCCCATAATTGAGTTCAACCAAGATCTTTAAAAGTTTACAGAAGTAGCTTTAATTTATGGTCTACAGAGTCACATGTCTTTCACACAAATTGATAATATAATACAAAGGTTGTCTGGGTTTTTTTTTTAGACCATAGGTTTATTTACTCTTGGCAATTAAATTTGAATGTGTTCATACTGGGGCATACTTTTTATTATTAAAAGCTAAAAATACAAAATATACATTCCAAACAATTTGCAAGTAATGGCACTGAATATATGAAATACCATAAAATAATGCACAATATATGTGATATCATATAAATGGCAAATATTTCCGGCACTTTAAAATGGCAATATTAGCAGCTGTCAAACTCTGTTTCAACAAATATATCAAACTTGCTTCCAAACATTTTTTAATTTCAAATGTGGCAAAGTGTTTAAAAATAAATGTATAAACTTTAGAAACATTTCTTTTTACAAGAAATATGTTCTCACTGGTACAAAATCTATATTTAGAAAAGAACACAATTACTTGCAAACATATATCCTTAAATGTGTAATGAAATTATGATCCTTATTTAGAACACTGCACAGTTTATGTTAGCCCACAATTGTACATTGTCCCTAATCAGATGCAAAATCACCTCAATAATATTCATAGATCACGCTCAATATTGAACTTGATTGATATCTTGATGACATAAGCACATATTCCCAATTTAATCAAAATCAGATCAGCAATACAACCTTCAAAGTGGTAACATTCTAAAATATGGCCTCCAGATATGCACAGATCTTTCTTATATTCAAACTCATCCCAAATCAATCTAAAATATGGCCTCCAGAATGTTAGCAAGCAAATGTTGACAGACTGATGACATACACATGGACATGCCATAAGATCATTAGGTTTTACAGCCAGGTGAGCTAAAAGTTGTGGACGGAAAGTAATTTGTCTTCAAATGATGACCATAACAAGTACAAAGTTTCATGATGGTCTATTGAAAACTGTGAGACTAGTCATGTTCATAAGACTCTGCCATACAAAACATCAGGCTCCAAGTCAAAAAGGTCAATAACTCTAACAAAAAGACCATGGCCTGCATGCTGAGCCCATGATAAAATCACTGCTATAAAACATGTGACTGTAACCCCATGATGAAAAGGCTGAGCGAGCATGTCACAAAATGAACTGTCATAGCTTTATATGTTTTCATCCAAAGTATGAAAATCTATCAAGGGGTTTAGGAAACATAAGTGAATGAACAAACATGAACCAATATCCTTAACACAAATTTTCTTTGTAACCTTTATGCCAAGGTCAAAGGGCCAAGCAAGTGTGTTGCCGAATTAATTGTCTTAGGTTCATAATTATTCAACTGAAGTATGAAACAGATTCACAAGGGAGTTTCATAAATATAAGCAAATAAAACAACTTTAGCCAAAACATTAACACAGATTTTCTACAACTGTGATACTGACCCCAAAAGTCAAATAGGAAAGCAAGCATGATGCAGAATGAATTGTCTTTGCTTCATAATGATTCATGTCAAGTATGATGAGAATCTATCAAGGGGTTTAGGAAATAAAGGCAAATAACACAATTTTAACCAAAACATGGACAAACTGTTGACAACAATGCCTCTGCCATTACTGCTGCTGTTGGGAAATTGGGATATGTCTTGCTTCCCACTAATATGGGCTCGACAACAAAAACTTGCAGGAACACAGTAATTTATCAATATGCACATCATCAGATGACGATCATATACCGTATATACTCAAATATAATCCGGTCCAAATGCAAACAACATAGACCCTGATGCGCCGGCAGATCAGGGTCTATGTTGTTTGTTCTACCGATTAGTCCTTACAAACTGCATAGACTCAGATCTGCCGGCGCATTATGCAACAGCAGATCTGGGTCTATGCAGTTTGCAGTTGGTTTCGGCTTATACACGAGTATATATGGTAATTTCCCAAGTTTCCTGTCAATCCATTGAAATCTGTAAGTCTAGGTGCCTTCACAAGATTCTGTCATACACTACATTCAGCTTGAAGTCAAAATGGGTAATAACTCATAAAAATTGTGAAAGCAGTGATCTGTCGACATGCACATCTCGACCATAATATTTACCAAGTTTCATGGCAATCCATCAAAAACTGGGATTAGTTGTGCTAAGAAGATTGTGTCAAATGTTGCATTCAGCTACAAGACAAAAAATATCAATACCCCTAACAAGCATTGCAGGAGCAGAGTGGTTGGTCAATCTACACATGTACAGATGATGACCATAACATTTACCAAATTTCATGGTGATCCATTATAAAATGTGAGACCAGTTGTGTTCATAACATTCTGTCACACATTACATTTTTCAGCTGCAAATCATAAAGGGCAATAACTCGCATAAAAATTGCA
Source organism: Margaritifera margaritifera (assembly GCA_029931535.1). NCBI lineage: Eukaryota > Metazoa > Mollusca > Bivalvia > Unionida > Margaritiferidae > Margaritifera > Margaritifera margaritifera. The sequence continues at coordinate 5,522,148 of JAQPZY010001625.1, read as the reverse complement.
GGAGCAAAGTGAATTGTCAATATGCACATCTTCAGGTGATGACCATAATATTTACCAAGGTTCAAGGCAAGCCATCAAAAACTAGTTGCACTAATGAGATCATGTACTGGATGGAAAGATGGACATAATATGGATGGAGTGACATGAGGATTCCTAAATACCCCACCTCTATAAAGTTATAAAAACAGTTAAAACTAAAAATTACCTTGGACTTTTTACTGTATAGCCTCACCTGAAATTTGGTTTCAATCCATGAAATCCTGCAAAAGTTATTGAGCAAAACCAAAGTGCAAAGTTCCAAGTCAAATAGGGCCATAACACATAAACCTTTACTGGAAAACAATGAAAATCAAGCTTGATCTAAGTTTCTTGTAAAGAATCATACCAAATTTTGTTTTGATCCATAAAGTCTTTCAAAGGTTATTGAGCAGACAGTGAAAGGCAACGTCTTTAAGTCAAACAGGGGCCATAACTCTGTAATTTTTGCACTTGAACTAGGTAATCCCAATACAAATCATCATACTAAATATGGTTTCAATTCATGAAATCCTTCAAAAGTTATTGAACAGAAATGAAAGTGCCAAGTTCAAAGTCAACAGGGGCTGCAACTCCATAACATTTTACCAGAAAACAGTAACATATGTCAGCTTGTGAATGCAAATTCACACACAGATTGAAAATGTAGAAGAGAAAAAATAATTTGAAGCACATAGTTGCTAAATGGTCTATAAATGTTCGTGTGATTTATCTTCTTTCTGAGACCATATATACAGGATCACTTTCTCAACATAAAAAGGACAAGTCATTTATACAACCAGCACTGTCTGTTGGATTTCTCCCAACCCCTGGGGAATTGGCCCGAATTCACAACTTTGAAACTGTTCATAGCCCCACCCTTAAAGTATACTTATTTTCACATTACAAAGGGAGTTCATCTGTGCTGTCATCATCAATACCTGGGTCTATCCTTACACCCTAGGGGCCCTGCCCCTGGGGTCAAAACAAGATGCTGAACGGATGATGGAGGATGCATGCCACATGATGGACAAAAGGCCATACCATAAACTCACTTCACCTTATGGCCAAGTAAGCTAATTTGAGGGTATGAAAAATTACATAATACAGTAGTCATAGTTACACCTGTCTTGCACAAACAATACAGTAATCATAGTTACACCTGTCTTGCACAGACAATACATAAACAGTCACATCCATCTTGCACAGACAATACAGTAACTATATTCACACCTATCTTGCACAGACAATATAATAATCATAGTCACACAATACATAAACAGTCACATCCATCTTGCACAGACAATACAGTAACTATATTCACACCTATCTTGCACAGACAATATAATAATCATAGTCACACCTGTCTTGCACAGACAATACAGTAATCAGTCACACCTGTCATGCACAGACAATACAGTAATCAGTCACACCTGTCCTGCACAGACAATACAGTAATCAGTCACACCTATCTTGCACAGACAATATAATAATCATAGTAACACCTGTCTTGCACAAGCAATCCAGTAAACATACTCACATCTGTCATGCACAGACAATACAGTAGTCATAGTCACACCTGCCTTGCACAGACAATCCAGTAAACACACTCATACCTGTCGTGCACAGACAATACAGTATTTGTAGTCACACCTGTCTTGCAGTCATGTATGAAAAAACAGAATGAGTCATTGATGACAAAAGAAGTATTTTTTTATAAATAATAATTTATATACCATTTTTGTTTTTTTACATACCTTGCATTGGCACGGATGAGGATATCATGGTTGTCAAAGAGATTAGAGTAAATCACTTCTACCAGCACTATATATGCGGTTGATAGGCAACAGAGTAAAACCAACTTGAGGATGCAGCTTGCATGGAGGAATACTGCACTGCAGATCATGGCCAATATGACACAGTAGGTAAAGTACTGGGGGGAAAAAAAGGGGAAAAAATACTCCTTGATATTATTCAGGTAATCAGGTGTCCTAACTATAAACAAACAAAAAAAACAAACATGCCTAGAATAATAAAGACATTTGTTTATATCGTAAAATGCACTATTCTACGTTATATATACTGCACTCTTTCACTATAAGGCCCTTCGTTTTAACATGGTTCCTGTTATAAGGCAAATATGGTCATGGATCCCATTTCATTTAGTGTTATTAAAATTATATGTATCATGTACTTCATTATAAAGCAGTCTCACTATAAGGTAATATTCACTACAGCTCCCATTGAGAGCATTATAATGAGGAAGTACTGTACCTGGCAACTAAAAGCAGAAAACATAAAAATAAATAATCTGGATCTATGAATTATATCAATGGGTGACAACCACTATGAAAGTGGCAAGTCATATTTTTTTTTTGTTGCTATTATTTAACGTAATTATCCCCATTTATTCCAGAAACATTGAAAGGAACACTAGAAAAAAAGATATTTTACATTAAAATCTTTCAAGGTGTTTTTATGGTGACAATTTTCAACAAAAGTAGCACAAAATGTATATGTGAAAAAATTAAGACGAAAATAGTAATTTAATGTTTTTATGTACTTACCTCTGGTAAATGCACATGACGATATAAGAAAGTACATTTTTTCGTAAATTATGTTTCTCTGAAAATATTTACCTGATCAGATTAATGTTAGGAAATAAACTCCGCTAATTCACAAATCCAGCCCTCACAGAAAGATAAAAATGAAAAAATGTGTCTTTCCTGTCAATATAATATACAGACAAAGGGTTGAAACTATTCCAACTTCCCTCCCCTTTCCACAGCTAGGATGTTTACTAGTTTAAGCTTGACCCACTTCAACCATGATACTACTTTATGGCTTTGGAGGTTATTTCACCTGAACACCTGAAGAAAGGGGCCTTAACAAGCCCTGTTGGTGAGGTTGACCTGAAGAGGGTTACAATGCAGCTGATTGCTTCCATCAACACCCATATATGATATATATATATATATATATATATATATATATATATATATATATATATATATATATATACACATATGTATATATATATATATTTTTTTTATTTTTTTTCTCAATCAAACCTGTCAACAGCAGCCACCCATAGGAAAAGGCAAAACTGGCCTTTGTACATACATATTGTACACAGGTGACCTCTGTACACCTTTTAAAATTGGTTTTTCAACAAATACCATGCACCAAATATCTGTATCATTATCATTATTATTATTACAATTATTATTATTATTATTATATCAAGATTGTTTTATGTGCACTATACAACAAAATCATACAATATGCATATATGTAGTTCTCTCCCAAAGTTATGTTCCACATAGGATAACTATACCCTGCTCACTTGAATCCATCCTATATATTAAATCATCACTGACTTAAAATAATCACTGGTCTGGATTGGTTTTGTGCACCATGACAAAACAATAATTTCACTACTGATTGACAGCTTACATATGACTGTAAAACAGAGGACTGACTCTTTGGTCAGCAAATGAGATGAATAGGGACTCAAAAGAAGCCGTATATGGCAATTCTTTGTGACCCATGAACTGAAATTTTGTGCAGAACCATTTTTTTTTCTTTCAGTCAGTGACCTTTACCTTTAACTTTTAGATCCCCAAGATCAATAGGCTTCTTCTTGGCCCCAAGTGTAAGCCATCCACAAAGTTTGGTTCAGGTCTGTGATGTAGAGCTAATATTATTGTTTGGAAACCATTTTTCTACTTTGTCACAATGACACTGACCTTTAACATTTTGATTCCCAAATCAATAGGCTTTTTCCTTACCCAATGTTCAAGCCATCCACAAAGTTTGGTCCAGGTATGTGATGTAGAACTAATGTTGTTAAGTGGAATCCATTTTTATTATTTCAGTCAAGGTGGCCGTGACAGTTGACCTTTTGACCCTGAAATCAACTAAATTCTTCCTTACCCCAAATGCAAGCCATCCACAAAGATTGGTATCCCGTAGATGATGGAGAACTCAAGTTAATTTATGCAAACCATTTTTTCTTCTTTCATAGTGACCATGACCATTGACCATTGACTCCCAAATTGATAGGGTTCTTCTTTACCCATGTTGAAGCCATCTACAAAATTTGGTTGCTGTAGATGGCAAAGAACTAGAGTTGTTGTGCAGAAACAATTTTTCTTCTCTCAGTCATTGTGACCTTTGACCTTTTGACCCCTTTGACGGACATCCAGATGGACAACATCAGATCATACTCTTTTCTGCCTTATGAGAGGCATATAAAAATGAAGTCCGCAAAAATTCACAAAAAAGGTTAAACCAGGTAGAAATCTTAATTACCAATACAGTACCACACTTTTTGATCAATGGATAGAATTAAAGATGATCTTGATAGATATCGAGACACAATGTGGTGTGATGTTACTTGTACTATAGTGAAAGCTGAAACTGATAGAGGTGGAAAGGGGAGGTTTTGTTTTTTCTCTCTTTACTACATGTTATCCAGATGGAAAAGACAAAATTTGTTGTCTTTCTAGGAGGGCTGGATTGGAGAGGTAGCGGAGTTTATTTCGTGATGTTTATGTGATCGGGAAATGTATTGGATGGAGAAACCTAAATTTTCCTCAGTCTTGTATTTGAGGATTTAAGGATGCTAATAGTGTTTTTACTGTCACATATCAAGTTTTACACAAAAAAAACACTGCCAAGGCAACATACTTTGGCAAAATCACTGAGGAAAAAAAATCCTGTTGGGCAGAGCCAGTATAAGGAATATTTGCAACAATAAAATAAGTATTAATGGCCTCAAAGCCTCAAACACAGAAAATGTTGCTGAACAAAATTAATCGCCAACATATGGCCCAAGTGAGTCTGAGATCATTCACCTGACTGATATCTGCCTTATAGCCAAATGCAAGAGAAGTTGGCCAAGAAATCTGGGTCAGTAGGATACTTTCTGTATAAATTTCTTCCAATTACGTTGACTGTATGCATGATGAAGACAACCATATAAAAGTTGCTCTTTTTTGGTATCTTCATTCAAATTTGATGGCAGATCGGCATTATTTGTATAAATATTAAAAACCTTAAAGATATGATGCTTTATGTCTAACTTGGTCAGATTCTGCCGAGTGATTTTTGAGAAGTTATTAATGGTTTTTATAATTTTAGTAACTGAAGCCATATATGGTTAAGGTGGTTTGTCATCATTTGTATAACCTAATAAACCCTTCATGTCATGATGCTTGCTGTCAAAATTTGGCCGACGTTCAGTTGAGTGGTTTTTGAGAAAAAGTCAATTAACATAAGCTTACTATACCTTTTGGCCAGTTAAACTGAAGATGTTAACTCTCATGGCACTAAATCACAGGAAATGTTGCAACGTCATGACTTCGGACAGTATAATATGGATTTAACTCATGCAAATTTGAAGTTCAACCAATCAGAAAGTGCATTACATTCATAGATGTTTTATCCTTTTTTGCCAGTGACATCACTAATGAACAGTAAAACTAATGGAAATGTGCATGCAAAAAAAAAAAATATAATTTTACAGAAAACTGCCATGCTAATTAGTAGATGTTGCTTTTGCTTCTCTTGCAAAAGGTTAATCACCTTTACAAAGAAAAAGCCTTACCTCAGGGAAATGTGAGGTGGGAGTATGTGGATTGCACTGTGAAATTTCTGTTCCCATGGTAATATTGACCTCCAGGATATTGTTAGTTGTGACACTTTCCTCTAGTATATTAAGCAGTCTTGCCACACAAGTTCTAATACTTGTGGTGTCCATCATCAACTGCAAGAAACAAAGAGGCTAGTTAAACATCATATCCTTTACATTTTCAAACTGTAGTGTTACATGCTAATTTTGTGAATTTTCTAAAATCTCATCTAAAACTACTGTTTGAACATCTACATAGAATCTCCAGCAGCCACTGTAAACATTAATTATCATGCAGAAAATTCACACAGAAATGACCTTAACCTCTGATATGCTGGCCCATAGATCAGACACAAAAGCGTAAAACATACTTCTATACAATATCAAAGCAGCTAGTCATGCTTTCAAATGCACTGGTCAGAAAGGGCCTTCTAGACTGTAAGGGTGTAGTATTACTAACTGCACTTATCAGAAAGGGCCTTCTAGATTGTAAGGGTGTAGTATTACTAACTGCACTTATCAGAAAGGGCCTTCTAGATTGTAAGGGTGTAGTATTACTAACTGCACTTATCAGAAAGGGCCTTCTAGATTGTAAGGGTGTAGTATTACTAACTGCACTTATCAGAAAGGGCCTTCTAGATTGTAAGGGTGTAGTATTACTAACTGCACTTATCAGAGAGGGCCTTCTAGGTTGTAATGGTGTAGTATTACTAACTGCACTTATCAGAAAGGGCCTTCTAGACTGTAAGGGTGTAGTATTACTAACTGCACTTATCAGAAAGGGCCTTCTAGATTGTAAGGGTGTAGTATTACTAACTGCACTTATCAGAGAGGGCCTTCTAGGTTGTAATGGTGTAGTATTACTAACTGCACTTATCAGAAAGGGCCTTCTAGACTGAAAGGGTGTAGTATTACTAACTGCACTTATCAGAAAGGGCCTTCTAGACTGTAAGGGTGTAGTATTACTAACTGCACTTATCACAGAGGGCCTTCTAGACTGTAAGGGTGTAGTATTACTAACTGCACTTATCAGAAAGGGCCTTCTAGACTGTAAGGGTGTAGTATTACTAACTGCACTTATCAGAGAGGGCCTTCAAGGTTGTAATGGTGTAGTATTAATAACTGCACTGGTTAGAAGGGGCATTCTAGGTTGTAAGAGTGTTGTACTACTTACTGCACTGGTCAGAAAGGGCCTTCTAGGTTGTAATGGTTTAGTACTACTAACTGCACTGGTCAGAAAGGACTTTCTAGGTTGTAATGGTCTAGTACTACTATCTGCACTGGTCAGAAAGGGCCTTATAGGATGTAATGGTGTAGTACTACTTACGGCACTGGTCAGAAAAGGCCTTCTAGGTTATAACGGTGTAGTAATCCTACCCACACTGGTCAGAAAGGGCATTCTGGGCTGTAATGGTGTAGTACTACTAACTGCACTGGTCAGAAAGGGCATTCTAGGTCATAACGGTGTAGTACTACTAACTGCACTGCTCAGAAAGGGCCTTCTTGATTATAATGGTGTAGTACTACTAACTGCACTGGTCAGAAAGGACATTCTAGGTTGTAATGGTGTAATACTACTAACTGCACTGGTCAGAAAGGGCATTCTAGGTTATAATGGTGTAGAAATACTAACTGGAATCCATCCAATTATGAAGACTGTAACTTCAACAGTACCCAAAAAATGAATTAAAAGCACAAAATTTATATAAAGTCAATGATGCACAAAATATTGGTTAAAGTGACCTATTTTTGTCAAAGAGTGAAGTACTTATAAAGAAGCGTCTCCTCAGTTTCAATAAAAAATAAGATTATTATGATCAATTAAAAAAAACACATGATCAAGAGCTAAAGATAAAAGCTTAACCAAAGCCAGTAAAACATGAAATACACACCACAGGGACCTTTTCTGTTGTAAGGGTGTGGTACTGGCAGAGAAGCATCCAACTATCGAGCTATATGTCTCTATCTTGAACGGTGCCCAAGAATGAACTTTAAACACAAAATTTCAACAGTCACCTGAGCATGAAATATTTATTATAAACCTTTTTTTCTAATAAGGGTGTAGTACTTATCAAGATGCATACATGTGATTCTACCGGTGGTAGGCCAAAAATACCATTTTAAAGGCCGTCTACCGCACATACCGTTTAGTAGTTCAAATCTACCGCTTTTGAAAATTAAAAGAATGTAAAAAAAAAGAAAAAAAAACACGGTATTTTTACCCGTTCCATCAACACATTAGAGAAACCATCCAGAACCAGTCTACTGGGGACCGGAAATGTTCCACCAGTACAATGACCAGAGCAATGATGCGTGACAAAGCAATAGGATTAGAACTGTTAAAGAACAACTGACGTGTGTACACAACAAGCTGCTAATTGATTACCTTATTGTTGGAATTTGAGGAGTTTAAGGCCAAATGTGGGATGGGTTTTTTTAAGGTGTAATAAGTAACAAAGGGATAAAAGGTGGTCCATGATGTCTTCTGAGCCTCTGATGAAAATTGGCCGACCCTTTGCGGAGGGGAGATACAATGAAGAGACCGGCCATAAAAAATGATTTCGGCAGAGACACTAGAGTAAGTATTTTGATTGTTGTCTTGTTTAATTGTTATTGTATTGTTCAAGATGTTTTAAGAGGACAACTCTTACATTTTTGTTCAATTCATGTCAAAATGCCAAAATGTGTGCTTTCTCCCAATGCTAAGAAACCACCAGCTAAGAAAATTTACAAGTTCATCAATGTTTGGATATCAGAGTTTAAGTGTGTGCAGGCGAGTAGCAAAAGTCCTGAGTTTCCATTGTGTGTTTTAAAGGTATGCATCTTTTGAATTTCAAAACTTAATTGAAGTTTTCATGCACATAAATTAAGTTCAAGCCCTAGATAAAATATATCAGTTAAAAATATATTACAAGATAATTAATTTTTAAAAATATAAGACAAGATAATTAATTTTAAAGTTTGGATAAATTATTCATAAAAGCATACATATATCATGTATTTTTTTAATTTTTATTTCAAGTCTTTATTTTTTTAATTATTTACAGTGGTGAAACTTGCTAACAGAATTTTGGATCTGAGCCATGAAGAGGAAGAAGCCTTTGAGAATGAGGCTCAGGAATACATCCCACGTCCAAGTCAGGAACTTCCTCCTCTGGGTGAACATAGCTTGGAGGAGTATTGGAGAGTAGTCAGAAACCTTACAAAATCAGCAGCAGGAAAACTGAAGTTAGAACTTCTTTGTAGGCTGAAAGTGGTTGTCCTGTCATTACAACATTCTAATGCTGATACAGAGAGAACATTCTCCATTCTTCGCAAAATACAAAGTGATTCAAGGGGAAATCTGGACTAGAGAACTAATGAAAGCCTGTTAAGTGTGAAGTTTAATAATCACAATGAATGTCATTAGTGGTCACTTGACAGTGATCTTGTGAATGAAACTAAAAATGCTATTGGATTTTATAAAAGAAAATTCTTCGCAGTGAACTATCAGAGAAACAACTTTTCCTTTTTCATTATTTGACCATATACTGACTCATATTAATTATTATTGTAACATTTTCCATTGAAATCTGAATCTGATTCATCTTCAAACTTGCTGTTTTATTATAGTATGAAGAGAATACATATTATGGCACAAAAAAACCCCACTTGTTTTGTTTTCCATCCCCCTGAAACAGTAAAATTAATGCCGATAAAAAATCTACTTGTTTAGAGACCAATCTACTGAACAAAATTTGTAAATCTACTGGTTTGCAATCCTGGTTCTGTCACATGTATGAAGATGCATTTCCACAGCAAGTTTCACAAATATTCTTTGGATAATATGTGCATAGCACGTAAAAAACTATGTAGCTATGAACTAAAACCAAAAACTTAAAGCCAGTAAAATATGAAACACAGGTCACAGTGACATAGATATACATATGCACATTTATTTTACCTAAAACCATTCTTTACATAAAGATAATTAAAAACATTCACCAATAATCAAGACCATACTTACCATAGCCCCAAATGCCACAATAAATACAACAAGGACTGAAATGACTAACATCAGCTGATTCATCCATCGGATAACAGCTATCTTTGTTGCTAAAGACCTCAAGCCACGGGGTGTACACTGCAAAGGAACATATTTTTATATACATATATATATATTAGATCTTAAAATGGTGTTTATTGTTATCATATTTGAAAAAAATTACTTCAAAATGTCTACCTTTTGCAAGCCTTGGCAAGAAAAAGAATAAAATTATTCAACAATTTTCATAAACAATATATATACAGGGATCATACACATTTTCCTATGTGACAAAAAACATTTCACTGGAGGGAAGGGTAAGGGGTCATGGTGGAAGAGGCGAGTTTGTGACTGAGGCATACCTGTCAACCTCCTGAGACAAAAACCTGTACACCAGACAAAAAAAAACTTACAAAGACCAGAAAAACCTTACGCCAAAGACCTTATATTATTTACTAGATCACATATAAACATGACTATTTACACCTGACTACGCCATATATTTACATACCTTGTTACATCTCAGTCACTTTTTCTTCTCACTGGAGTGTGCTAAATTGTACGCTACCCTTGCACCTTTTGCCATTTGCAGTAGTGAATTTGGCATTTCAAAATCCATGCAACATAAATCAGTGTTTATTTTGCATTGCAAAAACGCTGTGAGTGTATCTGTATTCAGGGATTTCCGACAGTCTGTGTGGATCTTTTTCATCATGGAGAAGGACCTCTCACAATCAGCAATGCTATGTCACAAAGTATGTGGCAAAGTGAGCAGTTGCTGCACAATTTCCTTTAGACGAGGAAATCTGATGCTGCAGGTGCTTGTTCTCTGGCTAATGACATCTAGCCAGTAGCTGCAAAAGCTCCTTTTCTGGCCCTTTTCAGTTTTTTAGGCACACACTCCTCACTTAGCATGCAATAATCATCAAACGCATCCTTCAGGCCTTCCTGGTCCAGGTTTGGAGCAAAAGTGTTGGCCAATCTGCATATATGTGTATATTGAAGGGTGTCTTTTAGGGATGGATCCAGCACCTTAAGATCTTTCAGTACTTCATTGTCAAACGGGAACAGGAATTTGCCCATAATTTTTCTTACAACTGCGACATAGAGCTTCCTCACATCTTCTAATAACTTGCTCTATACTGGGGATTCAACGTTCATTTCCTCCATGAATGTACTGTTGGAGAGGCCCACTGCATGCAAGTTGTCATCATGTTGGAACTCACGGTCATCATACTTGACTAGCCTAAGGTCGGCTACCTGTTTGATGTCTCATCTCCACAAACTTAACAAGGAACTTTCTGAGCAGTCTGTCCATCTCTTCCATCATACCATCTGTGATTCATCAGTCTGAAACAGCTTGTTAAACTCATTTAACAGAGGAAGTATGAACTGAAGGAAATGCAGGGTCATCTGGGTTGCAGGTGAACTTAATTGCTCGTGAATGTTTTTTTATCCTTCCTGTTTTTTCAACATCTTCATGGCTTTCGAAGTAGGAAGCAATAGCCGGATATTGGTTTAGAATCCAGCAGGTCTGGCAGTGTTTCAAGATGTCCAAGACATCCACCTTAGTGAAGAGCTGAAACTCTGTATATGTCTTGCGACGCTTGGAGCTATGCTGAAAATGGTAGCAGATGTCCACCAAAAGGTCATCTACTGGCACAGTCAGTTATTTGATGCCGTCTTGTGCACACAGATTTGCTAGGTGACAAATGCATCCGATACTGAAGACATCAGGATTCTTCTGTTCCACCCTTGTGAGCACAGAGTTTTTCTTCCCCATCATGATATTACAATTGTCATTAGCAAAGCCAATGCAGTTGCTCCAAGGGATGTTTAGATTGCTCAAAACAGTATCAATGTCATTAAAGATTGCCTCACTGTTTCCTCCACTGGACACTGGTATGTCAAGCAATCTTGTTTTTGGCCCCACACCATCATCAAAGACTCTCACCATAATGGCTAACTGCTTGTCTGTTTTCTTGTCGTTGGATTCGTAAACCATCAGTGAGAATGCCGTCTCTGCACAACTTGATGACTGGTTCTGTTGCAGCTTGGGCCAGGCAATTATTAATGATGAAACTTCTTTGCAATGTCACTGTCAGGGAACATTTCTGTGGCTATATCTGTGAAGTGATCAGCTACAGATGCAGGTAAGTTATGCTGAGCGACAAAATTTGCAAATAAAACCTCAGCCCATATAACACTCTCGCCTTCCTGCTGTGGGTGAGCAAAAAAGGTCTCAATGGACCCTCCCTTTTTCATATCAAAGTTTCGTTCGTGAGATTTTTTAAAAAAATGTTCTCCAAGGTCATATAAACATGAAGCCACCACTTTAATATCTTTGTTGCATACCTTGCAAAAAGCATGGGAAGATCCTAGCTTGGATACATATACAACACCAGGGAAGGCCTTAATCCATTCCATCTGAAACTTGCTATGACCCCGATCTCTGTCTTCAAGTTTATGCTTCTCTGCAAGAGGCTCAGCCATTTTGGTGTTAAAGTGCTTAAACTAGAAGGATGAGCTGAATGGAATACAGCCCTCTATTATGTTTCACAACGACAGCTATCCAGTATATAAACTTAAATAACTTTTGATAGTGGTGGGTATCCTATTTATACTTTATCATGTAATTTTTCCATTGGTGGCTGGTTATCAAAATGTATTGGATAATTATTTATCATTGTTACTTTTTTTTACTAGCTTGATTCGGCTAAAAAAAATATGATTGGTTGTCAGTGTAGACATCGTTACACACGAAACCACTTCAACCAGGTGTGACAGTTATGGCTTTGATTAGAAACCATGACCCCTGCTTTATCTCATTAAACAATACATCAGAGAGTCGGTATGGATTAGTAAATTTATTGGCATTGTGCAACAAAACAAACCCATTATCCCTGAGGCATTATGTACCATGGGTTAAACATAGTTATTGTTCTACAGGTAATAAACCTCTTTGTAGATGGTAAATATTGATTGTGGGTGCTCTATGTTCGGTACATCGAATGCTCTTTTACCGAAATCCAGATTACTGCCTTTTATTTCCAAACACACCTGTGAAAGAAATCCCACAAGTTATGTTATTAACAATTATCACCTAGACACCTTGAAATCTCCGACATGCATCAAAACAATCTTTGAGCAGTCAATTGTTTCGAGTTGGCAAGCTCTGCTCACTTTGAAGCTACCCTTGGCTAGGTGGGGGAAAAAAAAAACAGAAGAGAGAACCACAACAAATAGATCACCTTTATTTAAAAAATATCAACATATTAATCACGCTGACTCGTATATTGCAACTTGCTTATTATTTTTACCCTTCCTAGGAGTGCGTACAACACAAATCCCCTCTTGCTGCTTTAAGACTAGCCATCATACACATATTTCTACTCTCGATACTAAAATGTTTCTGTTATAAATATCTTTAGAGTCATAATTCCAAAATGTTTTTTTTTAGTTTGTATTAATATCTTAATTACACAGAAACAAAGCTTGCATGCGTTTGTAAGGTAGATTTTAATGATCACTGATTAGCAGAGGGTTAAACCGTGGATTGATAGATTGCTAATATGGCTGTTCTTTTGGAAAATACACATACAATCGTAGCTCTAATACATGTATGGCTGCGTTTTCTGATGTTCCGAAAACATGCTGTAAATACAGTACTATGCCTACTGATAACCTGACTTTCAGTCTACCAATAAGGGGGCAGAATTCCATGCTTGAATAAAGAAATAAAACTCTCAAATCAGCAAGTGAAAGACACATCAATATTTCAGGTAATCTGATAGGTGGTGCAAGCGATTCGCGTTGTATTCTCATTGTATCTCATGAAGAAGAAAAAAATCCCCATCACATCCCGATCTTGGCGAGATTTTTTTTTTTTAAATATAAAAAAAAATGTACAAAATGGTTGTATGGCTGTACACTGCAACCCCCCCCCCCCAAAAAAAAAACGTACAAATTACGGGATTCCTGTACAAGTTGACAAGTATGCTGAGGGTTCAAAGTCTATCCTGAGTGCTCCAACAACTTCGGACAAAGCTAAACATGTTTGTTATTTTTACCTATTAATTACAAAATTAAATTTTCTTTTATTAATTACCTAAAAAAACTTTTTTATAAGAATAAAACAACTGTGAACGGGACATTATAAGCCCACCAAGTGTTTAATAGCCCTCTATGTCAGCATTACTTGGGCATGGTCAACTCTGGAGATTATTGACCAACAGGTCTCAATGATCTGGACCTTTGGCAAGGTACAGGGTCTTGAACTAAAGTTACTGTGCAGAAACATTTTTTTCCTTTCAGACTTACTTTGCTCTTGACCTCTGACCTTTAGACCCCAGAATCTAAAGGTTTCTTTATTACCCTAAATGCAAGCCATCCACCGAGTTTGGTCAAAAAACTTATTCTTGAACAAAAACAAGAGTCCCTCATAAGGACTGATGCTCTACTGTCCGTAAAGAATTTTCAAGAATTCAAGATTAGTCACTGTGGCAGTGATACTGGATCTAACATCAGCACCATTTTCATTCAGGACAAACTAGACACCATTGGAAGACTTTTGGTGAAAACCCCATATTGATATGACCATCCATTCAGGAGATATGGTAACAAGATTTACAATATGTGCATTGTGGCAGTCATATTTGAGGTAAGATTGGCACCATTTTCATTCAGGAACAACTAGATATCATAATTAGTTTTCTGGTGAAAACCCCATGTCGATATGAACTTCCATTTACAAGTAGCAATAACAAAATTTTCAAGATGGCTGCCAAGGTGACCATACTGGATATGAGATCGGCACCATTTTCATTTAGTTTAAACTTGACATCATAAGAATTCTTTTGGTGAAAACCCAATGTTGATATGACTTTCCATATAGGAGGAGTAGTGACAAGATTTTCAAGATGGCCACTGTGGTAGTCATTTTGGCTATCAGACTGGCACAATTTTTATTTTATGACCAACTAGACACCATAAGTCTCATGCTGAAAATCCCATGCTGATATGACTTTTTGTTTAGGAGTAGCAATAACAAGATTTTCAAGATGGCTCCTGTGGTGGCCACATTGGATATCAGATCAACACCATTTTCATATAGGACCAACTAGACATCAGAGGAAGTCATTTGTGAAATCCCATGTTGATATGACCATCCATTCAGGTGGGGTAGCAATAACAACATTTTCAAGATGGCCACTGTGGCAGCCATACTGAATGTCCAAGCAGAATCATTTTCTTTAAGGACCAACTAGACCTTGGGATGAATGTGTTAAGTTTCATGGTAATCTTCAGAGTAGTTTTGGATAAGTAGAGATAACAAACTTGTGCTAACAGACAGACAGATGATGCACAATGGACATCAGTCATTGAACAGATGATGAACGACAGTGGAGCCAAAAGGTGCTTGACCATCCCATAAGTTCTTTTGGTCTATGACCAGTAGAGCTAAAAAAACTACTTGTTTTATTTCATGGTAGCATATCATGTGTGCTAACTTCATTGCTTGGGGGAAAGCCATATTTTTTCTTCCCCTGTTTGTTTTAGGTCACCAAATGAAAAAATTTATTGTCTTCCGATGGCAAAAAAAATTACTACCTTTGGGATCCAAAAACACCCAGAAATACAGTACTACATTACAGGAATTTCATGGCAAAAGAGTGAAATAACTCAGAAATACATGTCATAAGATACAACTGGCCTGTATTATGGCAACACATTATGTGTAATGTTATGGTGTATTAAACATTTAATATCAAAATATAAAATGGATTTATCATATAAATAGCATGTGATAAAAACCAGATATATCAGGTGGTACTTATTTCAGTGGTAGTTGTACTTGAAACCTTGTCAATCTGACCGTCAGTGCAATAGTTTAGTTGTACAGTAAATAAATATCAATATTAATTAAAGAAGAAGAAAACCCAATGTAAGAACACTAGTTTATGCAGTTATGAAGCATCATACTCTAGCCCTCCCACGATAACTCCATGCTGGCTGTGAAGCCCATCTCCCAATTATATAAAATTATGGCACATTTTCACATTACAAAATCATTCCCAATGATAAAAGCTACAAGTTTAATTATAAGCCCCCCACCCACCACCCCAATAAAAGAAATTAAAAAGGCAGGCCCCTGGGCTTATAGTAGGATAAACACTGTAATAAATGTTATTTAGCTGAAGTTCTGAAATTTGGATGCAAAAGTCTTCTTCACTAAAAGCCAACAACACAAGACATATTATCAGCAGAATGCTTTGTCTTGAATTTTGCCTCAGTATCTACAAAATACTTGTGTATTTCTATTTAAAAAATTTAAAAAAACAAAGTCAACTTTACAAAAGCAAATCTAGACTATGACAATAGCTAAGTAAGCAAAGAGTATGAAAACATGTCAAATAGTTGACAAACTAGTACAAAGGGAACAAGAACGATGCTGACTGGTGCAAGAAAAAACAATGGGTTTGTAGGACAGACTAGAGGAATGCTGAGCAATTTGCTAATGTAAATATACTCCCATCTCTCCTGCATTCCACCCTACCCCCATGATGCATTTGAATCTATCCTCAAGAAAAGTCCATAACTCTGCCAAAAATAGAACAATGATTGGCCAACATATATATCTTCTAATGATAACCATAATATCTACTAACTTTTCCAGCAATCCACTGAAAACTGCAAGAGTAACTGCATTCATACTGCAAATACGGCAAAAACTTGCATAAAAATTGTGGGAGCACAAAGATTTTTTAATATGTGCATCTCAAGGTGATGACAATAATATGCATCAAGTTTCACAGTCATCCATAAAAAAAACTGCAAGACGAAATTGCATTCACAAGATTCTGTCTTGCATTGAATTCAACTGAGGACAAAAAGGGCAATAACTTGAACAAAACCGGAGAAAGCAAACTGATTTTTGGATATTTGCATCTTCAGATGATGATCATACCAAGTTTCATGACAATCGAATGAAAACTGTGAGGCTAATTGCATCCACAAGATTATGTCATATACTACATCCAGCTCTAAGTCAAATAGAGCAGTAACTAACAAAAATCACAATACTCTGATATGTCAAGATGCATATCTTTAGGTGATGACCATAATTATGTACCAAGTTTCACAGCAATCCATCAAACACTGCTGGACTAGTTGTATTCACAAGATTCTGTCATACACTGCATTCAGCTGCAAGACAAAAAGGGCAATAACTCTAACAAGAATTGTGGGAGGACAGTAATTTGTAAATGTGTACATCTTCTGATGATGAAAATAACATGTACAAAGCAGGTCTCTGAAATTTGTCATAAATGCCAGACATATCTGATGGGACTGACTTTTTGACAGACTACAAAATGCCCAAAATGGACACTGGGAGTTTCTGTTATGCCATAAAAAACCTGATAAAAAACTGTTTAATTGAAACCCATACACGGATACTTACCTCATTTTATACATACGATGTACATTGCAATAGGTGTGAAATGGTCTTGGGATATATGTAAACAGTATAATGTTACCTGTATCATGGCCAGGTACCAGAAATTTAGTTCACTGCCTCAACCAAGTTTGGAAGTAAACCATTGAGGTTCATGAGTAAAGATGGAAACAGTTAAGTCATTTTCAAAAGGAATAGGAAAGGAAAAGTTAAATAATCCCAGTACAAATTAAAATATATGCTGATAACTATAGCTTGTACTAATGCACAGCTAAAAAAAAGTGGGTAGCAAGCTTTATTGTAACAGCAAACTCCTCAACCCATACAACTCAAATGGTTGTGTTCCAAAATCATGTCAACTGGTCCACGTATATCTAAGTGATATGAAGCTGTCATGTGCATTACTGACTTTTAATAAAATAAAGAAATGGATAGTGTCAGATTTTAAGCATATTGCTAATTTTACAGTTGTGTAATGACTTCAAAACTTAAATAACGAACTTCGAAAATAAATTGGGAGTTAACTTTCTGAGGTATGATGATCATGGATGGGGGTAGTGATGATATGTGGGATTGACTACAACTGATCCTGATGGAACAAATGTCCAATAACAGTCCACAAATTTTTCAGAGTTCTGGTACAAAGTTTTATGGTGATCCACTTAAAACTTAAACTAATTGTGTTCACATGATTCTGTTGTACACTAAATCAGGCTCCAAGTGAAAAATGGTAATAACTCTAACAAAAATCATATGAGCATAGTGATTTGTTAATACACACATTGTCAGATGATAATCATGATACACCTCTCCCTCGATAACTCGCACACAATGGGGTATAAAAAACATAGACTGCAGTATAAGCGAGGGCACAAGTTACCTAGGGACCTCTGAAAAATAAAGGGGATGCCATCTTGGTTGGACATCAACAGTGAGAAGATGTGGAGGCAGGCTGTTTCATGGTTGAATACTCATTTTATAATTGCATTTGGAATAGTTGCCAATAAATAGCTTTCTCTAATGAAGCTGTTGTTTTGGGGGGGAATAAATTACCTTTATTCTCAAGATAACCAACCTCTGAAAGATTGTTAAAAACATTACTCCTCGATGTTTCAGCACACATGCATACCTGAGAAAACATTGTGTATTATGTCACTGCTTTTTGCATGTGAATGTGGATATATTCAAGTGTTATTGTTGATTCACAACAAAACAAATTACTTTCTTAAAAAACTAGAGACATTTATTTCATGAAACAACAACTGTCAACATCGAAACTTGATTTTTTTTATTGTTCTAATAGAAAAATAAAATACAGATGCCGTGATTTCATTTCAAGTAATAGTGAAATTTCTGCTCATCCCTGAGCAAACATCTGAGTGCAAATTCAGGAATATTAAGTTCACTACAAACTTTGTAACTCGCTTCACCATAATGAACTGTATCTGTGAAACAAAGCTTTTCATGCACCGAGTACTCCTTTAACTTGGTTCTCTTGCTATCTTTAATTACAATTGTGAATAAGAAGGAAAAAACACTGAAAAATGTTAGATACTCTAATATGTTACTTATGTAATGATATTACAGCAGGGTTCGATTGGTCAATTGAAATGAGTTGACCTGACACATGACCGTGACCGCTAGCTCTTACACTGGTAGGATTTGCATGCCTTTTAACTTTGTTTTTTTATTCCTCCTTTATTTGATTTGATACAAAAGATGTAATTAACGTGATATTACAAACCAGGTTTACTTTTAATTGATTGTAATGTTACAACAAACACTTATTTCTGCAAGTGGAAATCAAAACACAGTTGGCACTTAATTAGGTTCTCAAAGAAACACTTGCAGACATAGCTGTGACAGTAAATTGCCACTTTTCACGTTTGAATACAAGAGGACATATCACATTTATGATGATTACACTGAAACAAATCAAAAGATAGAAATATCACTTGACAAAACTTATTTAACTGGTATTTATTTCTTAAAGTGTTTCCAACAGTAGGCATTACTGACATTTTCATGTGTGATAATTTTGTTGAATATTGATATTTACAGTGTACGGAGATTTTGTTTGTGTATAGGAAATTTAACAAAATATATGACTTGTTATTAAAAGTTGTAAATTTCATGATGTTGATTAAAATTTCTGGGCACTAACCACTGTTTTTTATGATAAAATGAGTATATCAAGGTTTCATTTACCAATCTTGATTGCGATTTTTTTCATGTTCATCAAATAAGGGCCAATTCATTTGGTATTTTCTAGAAAGAAAATGGGAACCTGCTCAATCAATCACTGTATATACCTGCTGAAACAAGTTTATCGTCTGAATCGTCAGGAGCAGTTTTAATGAATGCCACATTCATCTGCCACCCCACCCCCCTTTGTATTTTAGAGTCAGAAATGCAGACAGCAGCTCAAAATCACTCCCATACATAAAATCCACTTGTCATTGTAATGCTGAAGTTACATGTATAGCTATACTGTTGTCAACCATCGACTGTAACAGAACTATTTAAGTTGTATGGGTTGAGGGATTTGCTATTATAATTATACATACTAGTGCCAAGTCACTGTTATAAATAAAATATTCTGATAATATTTTAATTTACACAGTAAATATACTGATATATCACTCACAAGCAAACACCCATAAGCTATAAGAACTTCTTATACAATCATTAAAAAATAAAAAGGAGACAAAGTTTAATTATAATGACCTCTGAACTTTTAAAACTGCTTCACTTACCCTGAATGATTCCGACCAGACCAGGAGAAAAAGGGATAGAATGATTGTTGTGCTCACAGGAAAAATGACAATCTTGACAAGGGAGCTGAAACAATAATCAGAATACAGTACAATGCTAATTATCCAGATGTTGATTATCTAAACTGTTCACTTGCATTGGCTTCCGCTATGTCCCCCGAACAGTAAAATCCCCAACTGATTAAAATGTGATTATCCCAAGAACCATCATCCAGACACAAGAAGGTGGCCAAAACCTGTATGTTGAGTCTGCCCCAGAGCTTTTGGTAAAATAGTATTGTACACATCAACATGTATCCACATACCATGTAACATGACTCTGCAGCCAACTCTACTTGAAAAACTGACCACACAAAACACTTTAACATTAAGATTAATCTGGGATGTGGACAGACTATACAGATGGATATATGGATGCAAGGATAAACATACCAACAAGTATACAGAAGCACAATTGCTATGTCAAGTTTTTGGATTCTACAAATATTATTGTCTCATAAATGTGTCTGAATAATCACCTTTTTACTGTATCCACAATTCAATTAATGAAAATTACATACAATTAGGCAAGTCTTTAGTATGATTATCATTTCAATGTCCATGTCAATACTGTGAATTCATTTATTTTTGTAGGCATCGCATTTCTGTAGTTTTACAAACAAATCACATTTTAACTGCTATTTAAGTTCTTGGGTATGCCTCTCACAGAAACGGGAATTATAATAAAAAAAATAAGAGGCCCAACTTAGCCTGAGATTCCTCACCTGGCTGACATGTACTTAATAGCCAAATGCAAGAACAGTTGGCCAAGAAATCTGGGTCTGTAGGATGCTTTATGTAGAAATTTCTTCCTATGCTATTGACTGCATATTTTATGAAAACAAATGTTTCAACATTTCTTTCTATTTTGTATCTTCATTCACGTTTGATGGGACATCAGTATCATTTGTCCAATATTGAAAAAAAAACTTTATACCAGGATGCTTTCTGACAAAGTTGGTGAAATGCTGTTGAGTGGTTTTAGAGAAGTCATTTAAAGCTTTATTCCATTTATAGTAATGGCAGCCATGCTTGATGGAGGATTGGCATCATTTGTATAAAACTGAAAGCCCTTTATGACAGGATGATTTCTGTCAAATTTGTCCAAATTCAGGCAAGCAGTGTTTCAGAAGAAGCATTTGAAGGTTTTTCTGCTTTTAGTAATGGTGGCCATATTTGATGGTGGGTCGGCATCATTTGTACAAGAATGTTTTCCGTCAAATTTAGTCAAATTCTCTCCAGTGGTTTTTGAGAAGTCGCTTAAAGATTTGTCTATTTTTAGTAACAGTGGCTATATTTGATAGCAGATAGGCATCATTTGTACAAATTTTAAGGAACTTCATGCCAGGATGTTCTCTGCCAAATTTGGTCAAAATTGGTCCAGTTGTTTCTGAGAAGTTTAAAATAGCAATGGTTGATGGACACATGACAGATGCATGACCATACTATAAGGCCACTTGGCCTTATGACTAAGCAAGTTAAACAAACATTGCCTTCAGTATTAAATTAATGGATATAGCAAGAATGGACTCCAAGAAACTTGGTACTCCATTAATATAAGTGAATTCACAGTGGAATTTATTATGTGTCGTCTGCTTGGCGTATCTGATTAAACTGGGGTCTAACATAAAGACCTTATACATAGAGGTACAAAAAATCAAGATGAACTTTTCATCACAATATAAGAAATCACAACTTTCTGTTTTTTATCGACATCCTTCTAGAACTAAATTGTATTTCTTACGAAAACTGAGTGGCTTATGAAAAGACAACTCCTCATTCTTTCCATGACAACAATTATTTCCCTATTAAAAGCAACTTAATACACTGTAAAATGAACATAAGAAAAAGCTGTAACACAACATTCTATTATTATAAAGTTTAAAACTTACGATTTTTAACATTTTTCTTAATTATTTGTAATAGATTTATCATGTGTTAAAAAAGGTAGTGTTAATTTTTTGTCAATTAGACTTACACTAAACTTTATTTAATTTTTATTTTTTACATAATTCAAATTATATATAAAATGAAAATAAATAACATTTCTAGAATTTGCCAGGATACAGGGTATTTTTTTATCTGTTTAGATGAAGAATAATAAATTAAAATATGATGTAATGGGTAATGGTTTCACTTTTTTTTCCTTGCATAAATTCTAAAAATCTGCACTTTTATAAAAAGATTATGTTAACCTGATTTGTGTGGTAGTTTATGGCCATCACACATGACTTTCTTTGACAAAAACAATCAATGCCATGCACTAAGTCTATCTGAATTGTACATATTTATCCCCCGTTTTTCAAAACATCAAAATTCAAAATCTACACCATATTTAATAAATGAATTCAATTATTCCCTGACCTTTCTGCTAACTTTTGAACAAATATTTGTGGATGCACTTCTAATTGTTAAATATAAACTTGGACACTGTGTACTGTGTCCCTGAACAAATCTCCTCTAAAACCCTGAATCTTCAACATGCATTGCAACTATTTCATGTATTGCAACTATTTCATGTCCTGCTACAAGGGTACCATTTGTACTTGCTTATAAGTCCAGTCCAACTGCACAGACCCAGATCTATAATCACACAATGTGCCGACAGATCTGGGTCTATGCAGTTTGCTAGAAGTAATCAGTTGAACAAACATAATAGACCCTGATCTGCTGTACATTATGCTGTGGCAGATCATGGTGCATGTTATTTGCAATTGGACTGGGGCTTTTGAACAAATATATACAGTATTAACAAAATTTCAGAGTACTAACTGGTACATCTGTTTAAACGTTGTTCTCCCTTTATAATGTTGTTCATGGGAGCCATAAGTGAGGGAACCTAATACTGAGGGATGTTACAGGAAGGCCGTTTCCCATTGCTTCATTAAGATACAACAATAGAGTATTTAATGATGTGAAATCATATTATCATTGGTTCTCATGGGCCATGAACTAAAGTAAAGAAAAGTGAAATTAATTAAGTAGCAATGATAAAACAAAATTTGACCAATTTAATGAGATCCATAACCCATCCCACATTATGAGATGAGCTGTGGGTTGCCGAGGCCTTATAGTGTGCAACTATTGCAGTACAGTCCACTCATATACTTTCTTGAAGTCTGCAATGGTAATTCCTTTTAAAGACCACCCTAATAGCTGTGTTGTATTTTGCCTTGAAAGCTGCTTCAATGAAGTGGGTCATATCTTTGCAGCCAACAATGCAGTTCAATACATATGTAAATACTTGGCCAACTTTGCTGGTACCTTACATATAGGTCTTTCTTCTATCATGTCATGTACATAATAAGGAGATTCAAGTTATTTGGCTACCGTCTATACTCGCGTATAAGCCAATACTAACTGCAAACTGCATAGACACAGATCTGACGTTGCATAATGCACCGGCAGATCTGGGTCTATGCAGTTTGTAGGGTCTAATCAGTAGAACAAACAACATAGACCCTGATCTGTCAGCGCATTATGCGACAGCAAATCAGAATCTATGTTATTTGCATTTGAACTTGGCTTATACAGGAGTATATGGTAGGTACTTTCCTATAAAGATGATGGTCACTATGATGTCAATGTTTATTAATAATATCCAATCAAATATAAGGTCAACATCTGCAGACAAACCCATTCTGTCAGTATAAAAATAACAGCCAATCAGAGACAAGGGATGCATATTGTGCATCTGCCCTAGATAGCAGATATCATTTACAAGTGACAGGTTCTATAGTACAAAAGTGTATTTGTATTCACTCATCCTCCACAGCTCCAAGCACCTCCCACAGTTCTGTTTCCATCTGGATCACCCTCTGCCATATCTTCCTCCCTTTAACATGTTGCAATGATACTAATTTAACTATCACTTGATGCGGCACCCGGACCCCTCAAACTAACAGGCTTCACTTACCATACCTTCTTTGCCACTATTGGCATTCTCTGCATTTTGAACATGGCAATTCCACTGCTCTTGGCAATTTTGCTGTGATGATTCTGTCATTCATTAGCACAACAGTCATAATGGTTTCTGCCTCAGTTATTGGCATTCTGCCATGACAAATCTATGATTAAGTCACATTGCTGATTCTACTTCATTATCTTGGCCCCAATTCAATACACTTAAAGTTGCAGACAAACTTTCCTCATATGCAAGTCATCATGGTGATTCTGGGCATACTGGTCCCAATTCACTCATTGTTGCTGATGAAATTTCCTCATATACAAGTCATAATGGTTATTCCTGGCCCCAGGGCCCAATTCACTCAGTTCACTTGATTCTGGGCATTATAGCCCAAATTCACTCAATTGTTGCAGATGAAATTTCCTCATATGCAAGTCATTATAAGCAATTCTGCCTCAGTTAATGGCATTTCTGCCATGAAAATTCTGTTAGTCAGTTATATTGGCAATTTCACCTCGTTATCAAGGGATGATATTCCATCTCATTATCATGGGATGTGATTCCTCCTCATTATATAGGGATGGCAATTCCACCTCATTATGTAGGGATGGCAATTCTGCCTCCTTATCTAGGGATGACAATTCCATCTCAGTATCTTGGGATGGTGATTCTGTCTCTTTATCAAGGAATGGGAATTCCAACTTATTATGTAAGGATGGGAATTCTGCCTCATTATGTTGGGATGGTGATTCTGCCACAATATCTTGGTTAAGTGATTCTGTTTCATTATGTAAGGATGGTGATTCCACCTCATCTACAGATGGCAATTACACCTCCTTATCTAGGGATGGCAATTCAACCTCATTATACAGGGATGACAATTCCACCTCCTTATCTAGGGATGATGACTCCACCTCATTATGTAAGGATGGCGATCCTGCCTCCTTATTTAGGGATGGCAATTCTGCCTTATTATGTATGGATGGCAATTCCACCTCATTATCTAAGGATGTCAATTCTGCCTCATTATCTATGGCTGTATGCTTTTGTTTAATGCATGTATCTCTTTTAACGTTATAATAATATGATATAAAAAAGGCCATCAAAGATAAAACACAAGTGTAATCAAATTTTACTCAAATTATTCAGGAATAAAAATACCTTAGGTTTTATCCCACTCAAAATTGGAGTCAAGTTTTCATAATAAATCAAGTAAGGTTCAATTTGTTACTTACCTAGGTATTATAATAATCTGTATGACAAAAATGATAAGCTGCATGAGAAATGTGCATCCCAAATGTGAAGTGAACATCACGTCTCGTACCCTGCAATACTGCAAATAAAATACAGTATTAGTGTACCTTTAATCATGAAAATTAATTGCATACAACATTACACACTGCTGCACTGCATGGATTGCAAGCTTTTTTATTATTTGTAACCATTCATTATTTGAGATGAACCCAATATACTGATAGTGTCCTACATAAACTTGTTGTAATATTCTAACAAACACCCTCCAATGCTCAGTACAAAATACCATATTTAATGTAATTCTTTTTTCCCTAAATTTTTGGTACAGAGGAAATTTGTTTGACAAGTCTCAAATCAGAAAATTGAATTGTTCAAGAATTTGTAAACAAAATATGTGAATAATATACAAACCAGAGGAATGGTGATGAGTCTATAGTCAAAAATAGGACATAACTCTTCTGAAAATAGTGCAAGTACAATGATTGGTCAACATGCATATCTTCTGATGATGACCATAATATGTACCATGTTTCACAGCAATCCACTAAAAACTGAAAGTGCATTCACAAAATTCTGTCATACACTGTATTGAACTATAAGTCAAAAAGGGCAACAACTCTTAACAAAATCAAGGAAGCACATAGATTAGTTAATATGTGCATCTTTAGATGATGTCCAAAATATTTACCAAGAATCACAGTGGTCCATAAAAAACTGCAAGACAAGATGTGTTCACAAGATTGTATTACACTGCATTCAGCTGCAGGGCATACATGGCAATAAAAAAAATTGCAAGAGCAAAGTCATTTGTCAATATGCACATCACCAGGCTCCAAGTCAAAAAGGAAAATAACTCTAAGCAAAAAATTGCAGAAGCACAGATTTTTGTCAATATGTGCATCTTCAGATAATGATCATAATATTTCCCATGTTTATGATGATTCAGTGAAATCTGTAATTCACAAGAAAGCTGCATTCACAAGATTCTGTCATACACTGCATTCAGCTGAAAATCAAAAAGGGCAATAACTCTTATAAAACTGTGCAAACAGTGATTTGACAACATGCTCATCTTCAGGTGATAACCATAATATTTACCAAGTTTTATGGCAATCAATCAAAACTGCAGGACTATTTGCACTAACAAGATCATGTCATACACTACACTGAGCTACAAGACAAAAAGGGCAATAACTCTAAAAAAAATTGCAGGAGCAAAGTGATTTGTCATTATGCACATCTTCAGGTGATGGTCATAATATTTACAAAGTTTCATGTCAATCCGTAAAAACTGAGGGACTAATTGGGCCAATAAGATTGTGTGCTGGGCAGAAGGATGGACAGACAGACAGACTGATGGATGGATGAACATATCAAAAGAAGTGACGATTACTACATACCCACCTCTATAAAAAGAACTGTCGCCTATTTTCAATTGAATTTATATTTAACTGAAGTTACTATAAAGAATGTTGCCCTTTTCGTACATCTAAATCAACAGCTATCATTAATTCAGTCACAGAGAGTTTGAATAATATTGCTACAAATGTTTACAGCATTATTCCTTTCAGTAAGGAAGTAACTCAGTTGGCAGAGCATCAGACCCATAATCCTATGGTCACAGGTTCAATACCTGCCCAGGCCAGCCCAGCCCAGGTTGGCTGCCTCAGTGTGTCCTTGGGAAAGGAACTTAGCTCCTATTTCCTCAGCATGATATAGCCAAATATTAACAAAGTGCTGAAAGTGCCATCAAAAACAAACCAACAACAAATTCATGAAGAAAATACAAGAGCAAATGGATTAGGCTCTATTATCATAGAACTGTCTATTTTTCCAGCACTATATCAAAGTCAAGTCCCTATAAAATGATTTATATGTCATTTTTCTGTACACATTAGCACAGTGACTGCATTACAGAAATCAAAGCCCTTTTCAAATTAAAACAGAAGGGAAACAATAAGGAATAAATGAACTAGCTTGACTACTTCTCAGCAATGTTCCATTTAAAAGGTGATTATGGAGTATCAATACAAATCCTTGTGTATTCAATGTATTAACTCGTGTGCACATTTCAAGATTCCCTGTTTAAATACCGTATGGAACATAGCAATCAAATCATCTTTTTATATACAGCCCCCATTCTACCACCACCCCCTTTTCCAAGGTTAAATCATAAGACAATTCCCACATGAATGTTTACCAATCTGCATATTTATTTTGAATTAATTTTTTTATGTGCCACTCTATAAGTTTGGTATCAATTTGACCGCAGTATATAAAAGCAAACCTGTGTACATGCCAAATGTTATTCCAGTAAGTTTCATAACTGACCTCAGTGACCAGTGACTCAATTGCACTCGCCAAAGGAAGAGTCATACCATTGAAAGTATCATCCATAGCCTGGGATGAGTAGAGACCAGAGATTCATTGCTGCCTAATAAAGCTACAGGAAGTGTATGCTGTACTTCCTGAGAAAGGGTATTGGTCAAACTTCTTTCAAGGGAATGTGGATTTTGTTTCACTTGCAGAGAAAACAACTCAGCATGTTAGTTGTAAAGGTACCATATGCTGACATGCCAACCCTAGCAAAACCTTCTCAGTAAGGCAGTCAAAACTTTTCCACAAGTTAGACCAATTTTCAGTAAGGTGTAACGAAATTTCATGTACCACTTTTGTCTACATGTAAGCGTGCATTTAAAAAGTTCAGAAGTGTGATCTGAGACTAATGCAGCAAAGACAAACATTATGTTCAACTAAAAAAGTTTGTAGAATATACTTAGACCTTTATTACCTCCAGTACAGTTTCAGAAACTGCAGTTCCAAACCCCATGAAGCTCAAAGGCTTCTTGCTAGATCTCTCAACTTAATGTAATCTTTGGGCTTGTTTAGTTTTGTTTCTTGATTTCTTCAATTTCAAGTGGCGAAGACAATCATCTCTCCCGCCATAAGACATACTCAAATCAACACATGATGTCCAATAAATTTAAATGTTGCCTTTTCTGCTTTATTCCCATGAATCTGAATATTCCTTTTTATACCTCTAAGCTGACTGTTTAAACTTTTTATGAGGCTTATTGTCTCTTTCATCTCCAAAGTGTTTTTGTTTGTTGGAACGCCATTTCTAGAAAATGCTATAATCAGCTTTATCATGCAGGCAATTTGCATGAAAGATATGGGCAGTTTCAAGCATCTGAGGTATTGCTGTAAAAGTTAAACTGGTTCCCTGACCAACTCCACTGAACCTAATATGAAACCCTGATCTGGATTAAACACGGACAAGCCAGTTTCAGGATTTGACCGCAATGAACATATTTTCGTAATTTTTGCTATTATTCCGTAAGTTCATAATTTAAGGGATATTTCAGTAGGACTTATAGTCAAATCTTAAGGGTTGGCAGGTCTGTGAATGTACTTGCTTATAAGTCGGGTCCAAGTGCACACTGCACAGATCCAGATCTGCCATCACATAATGCGCTGGCAGATCTGGGTCTATGCAGTTTGTTAGGAGTAATCAGCAAAACAACATAGTCCCCAATCTGCCAGCGCATTATGTGATGGCAGATCATGGTTTATGTTCTTTACAGTTGGACTCAACTTTTAAGTGAGTATATATGGGAACTAATTTTGCAGCAAATATGATCCTTCTCAACTTGGGATTTAAACTGAATGGATTAAATATGAATATAAATATAGTGAATACTTGTATTTAAAATACAAATCTCTAAAACTCCTTTAATTGGGTATGCATTTCTGCTTTTTCCATTTTGTATTTTATTACTCTCTCTCTCTCTCTCAACACACACAAGTATCCAAACTACATTCACTTGTTTAGATTAAAGTCCTTTCACATCACTATTTATCTGATTCACAAGGTGTCAGAATAGAGGTGTGATGATGGAATTCCATTGTCCATGTCATAATTATTCCTTGTTAAACCCAGCATACTTTGAAAGTCTCTAACTATAATAAACACAGGGTATTTATCAGTATTTACTTGCAAGTGTTTCCTAATACAATACGCACATTAATAAGCAAATTCAGACAACATATTATATTAGAGTATGATGCTTTTAGTACAATTACCATATATATACTCGCATATTAGTTAGATCAAAACTGTAAACTTCATAGACCTAGATCTACCATTGCATAATGTGCCAGCAGATCTGGGTCTATGCAGTTTGTTAGGAGTAATAGTTAAAACAAACAACATAGACACTGATCTGCCTGCACATTATGCAACAGCAGATCAGAGTCTATGCTGTCTGCAATTGGACCTGACTTATAAGTGAGTATATATGGAAGGTCAAAGACACATATCATGCAGTCCTTATGCAGTCCTCTTCAGTGTCAGATTCCTTTTTTTTCATCCATGATCACTAACAAAAAATTATAATTAATATTTGCAAACGTTATTTTTCTGACTTTTACAAAATATATTTTTTCATATACAAAAAACTAAATATGTAATGGTATTAGGTAGTTACTGTCAATTTCTTAACATCCCCACCCCCCTCTGAAAAAGTTGCACTTCAAAGCACCAATGCTTGTGTACAGAACAACAGCTGAAGAAAATGACAAATTAAAAGACAGACAGATGAACAGTGTAATTCATGAATGACTGCCACTGATAGTTTTAAGGCCTTATAAACTGTGATATTTCATCCTAGATGTGAATACGGAAAAACATGTTTTTATGTCACAATGCAAATGTGTAAAGGGCTAAAAGAATAAATTAACTCAATTACACTGTTGTAATGAGCTTTCTAAACTCAAACTGAGTATCAACACTATATTCAGAAATAAAAAAGTGTGGTGATATGACAATATGTATCATTACAAATTTATGATTTAATTACCCTGAATAATGAAACTATTCAGTAATTTATTTATTAAATTATTACAACTTTAACACAACATTTCACTAAATATTAAAATTTAAATTACTACAATAATTTCAAATAATTATACTAAACAACAATTTGATAAAATAATAAAAATGGATTCTAACAACACCCTAAACATAAATATTTTTTAATGAATTATGATCAACAGTATTGACTCTAGTGAAAAGGTTGACAGAGTTTTAATATAATATTCTCTGCACCTATGTGACTTACTTTAGCCTCTAACTCTGGTTTTCTAAATGACAAAAGGAAGGCCTTAACATGCTCTGATCGCAATCGATCAATGCTGCGGGCATCAATTGCACGTCCGAGGTACTCATTGACCTCATCATCAGGATCCTTGGCCTCAATATTGTCTCCCAGACCCAGCCTGAAACATACCACAAATTTTCCAAAAAAATCAGTGAAAATTCATTAATTCAGACTCCATTTACTGCAATGTTTTGGTATCCGAGTGACAATTTATGGGAACAGATCCTCTACTATTCACTGGAGGCATTCATATCATTAGATTCATGGTGTTTTGGTGATAGCCATTCTCCTAATGGGCAGAGTTATCGAAATACCGTATATACTCGCGTATAAACCCGATACTAACTGCAAACTGCATAGACCCAGATCTGCCATCACATAATGAGCCGGCAGATCTGCTCTATGCAGTTTGTAAGGACTAATCAGTAGAACAAACAACATAGACCCTGATCTGCCGACGCATTATGTTAATTAAAAGTTTTTAGCGAGTTATTATTAATAAAATACCATATTTTCTGCATGTTTTAGGACAGCAAAAATATAATTCTTTATTTTCTGTCCCAAAACATACAGATTTCATTGTGTCCAAAACAAATAAATGAATGAAAAATCCAAGCCCAAGCAACCAAACCCACACATACAATATTAGACTATCCCTTAAAGTCACACAGGAAAATAATCAGACTTTACATGTACAATTAATGAATAAAAACTGACATTCGAACTAGTTAAAGCAGACGTGTATTTTGGAAGCGTGTGGGAGAGGAGAAGGTCAGTCCTAAATATTACTAACAGAGCCACTGAACTGATTCCAATTGGTGCCATCCGTACAGAAACTTATAAAAGACAAACAGCAAACTAAATACATTCTAATACTTACAAATTCATAATAATATACAAAACACATGAAATAAGGATATGTTTTGAGTCAGGTTATTTTTTCATATATATTATTACCCATAGAACAACTAATTGCTATATACTCTACTGATATGTGATCAGGTGCAGGTTTTAGTATGATCCACAATGGCAGTGTTAAACAAAATTTTTAAGATTTTGACTTTAACGCTTTTTCCTTGCAATAAAGGGTGATATATTCTTTTAATGCTTACAAGATTAAGATTTTTTTCTCTATACATGAGTACCGTATATACTCGCATATAAACCAATACCAACTGCAAACTGCATAGACCCAGATCTGCCATCGCATAATGCGCCGGCAGATCTGGGTCTATGCAGTTTGTAAAAACTAATCAGTAGAACAAACAACATAGGCCCTGATCTGCTGGCACATTATGCAAAGGCAGATCAGGGTCTATGTTGTCTGCATTTGGACCCGGATTATACGCGAGTATATACGGTAATATAGTTTTTTTTAAATGTTATCTGTTATATCGGTGTCAGCAATCTGATGAATAGTAAAATGTCGTCCTCTCATTTCAACAATTTGGATCGTACATGTAACTTGTTCAGGCTATTTCCAATGATAAGCAAGACCTTCCTCCACTTTTTGAAACGGTATTAGTCTGTCTCTCTTGTCTTATCTTTGTAAAACTACAGATGTGCCTCAAAACATCAGTGCATAAATAACATTCTTTTAAAACAATGTCCAAAAATTATAAGGCATGAAAAAGTTATATTGGCAAAAAAAAATTGGTGTCTGTAAGCAGTGTCCAAAGACATACAGAAAATACATTACAGTGGCCCAATGGGATACAATTATTTAACATAAGGTATTTCAGACAGTATAAAAAAGTTTTTCACATTGGGTTTAAAATAACATTGATCTGCATCCACCAACACAGTCAGGCCACCCTTATCTGTTATGAACTGCCTTGTTGTCAGTCTCCCCCCCCCCCCCAACCCCACATGTTTACATCAGTGATTATGTTATTTAAGCTGTATGGATATTAGTAGTCATACTTATTGCGAATGTTGGCATTTGTATCATCTGCGTATCCCATTCTTTTCATCTCCTTGCTGATTCCACCATTATTCCTTTCCAGGGAACCAGGCACCTTGGGAGATGCTGGTGACTTCTTCACCTCCTACAAAAATGGCACCATTATAAAATAGATGATCTTATAAATAATTTCTAGAGGATTTTTTTTTTAACTCTAAAAAAAACAAACTTGTAAATGTCTTGTGTTGTGTATTTCTAACCTATGCCAATAGGATGTCACATGTACATTGCTAACCCTTATAACATTAGCAATATTACAAGCAATATAACTAGCCTATTACATTTACACCATGCATACATGACTAATCATATTAGTACAGGTTAGAAATAAACAACGACAATTTTATACTGGATGATTTTTCTAGAACCAAACACAGCACTCTCTCACTATAAGACCTTTCATTATAACATGGTTCCTTTTACAGCACTCTCTCACTATAGGACTTTTCATTATAACATGGTTCCTTTTATAGCACTCTCTCACTATAAGACCTTTCATTATAACATGGTTCTTTTTATAGCACTTATAACACTCTCTCACTATAGGACTTTTCATTATAACATGGTTTCTTTTATAGCACTCTCTCACTATAAGACCTATCATTATAACATGGTTCCTTTTACAGCAATATCTCACTATAGGACCTATCATTATAACATGGTTCCTTTTACAGCACTCTCTCGCTATAAGACCTTTCATTATAACATGGTTCCTTTTACAGCAATATCTCACTATAGGACCTATCATTATAACATGGTTCCTTTTACAGCACTCTCTCACTATAGGACCTTTCATTATAACATGGTTCCTTTTACAGCAATATCTCACTATAGGACCTATCATTATAACATGGTTCCTTTTACAGCACTCTCTCACTATAAGACCTTTCATTATAACATGGTTCCTTTTACAGCAATATCTCACTATAGGACCTATCATTATAACATGGTTCCTTTTACAGCACTCTCTCACTATAAGACCTTTCATTATAACCTGGTTCCTTTTACAGCACTCTCTCACTATAGGACCTTTCATTACAGCATGGTTCTTTTTATAGCACTTATAACACTCTCACTATAAGACCTTTCATTATAAGATGGTTCCTTTTATAGTACTCTCTCACTATAAGACCTTTCATTATAACATGGTTCCTTTTATAAGGTGGGTATAGTCATAGGTCCCATTTCATTAAGTGGTAGTAAAATTATATGCATCATGTACTTCATTATGAGGTGGTGGTCACTATAAGGCAATATACTCAATGGCTCCCATGGACAGCATTATAATGAAGGAATACTGTATCATGTACTTCATTATAAGGCCATACTATAAGGCAATATACTCAATGGCTCCCATGGACAGCATTATAATGAAGGAATACTGTATCATGTACTTCATTATAAGGTGGTGGTCACTATAAGGTAGTATACTCAATGGCTTCCATTTAACAGCATTATAATGAGGGAGTACTGTATCATGTACTTCATTATAAGGCCATACTATAAGGCAATATACTCAATGGCTCCCATGGACAGCATTATAATGAGGGAGTACTGTATCATGTACTTCATTATAAGGTGGTGTCACTATAAGGCAGTATACTCAATGGCTTCCATTTAACAGCATTATAATGAGGGAGTACTGTATCATGTACTTTATTATAAAATGGTGTTACTAAAAGGTAGTATACTAAGTGACTCACATGGACAGTGTTATAACAAGGGAGTACTGTACCATGTACTAAATTATAAGGCAGTCTCACTATAAGGCAGTATACTCTATGGCTTCCATGGACAGCATTATAATGAGGGAGCACTGTAATAATTTCTAGAATATAACTGTTTGATATGCAATGTATGAATTAAAGAATATATTACCATCTATACTCACTTGTAAGTTGGGTCGAACTGCAAAGAACATAGATTCAGATCTGTCATCCCATAATGGATTCACAGATAATGGTCTAATGTTTGTTCTACTGATTACGCCTAACAAACTGCATGGAACCAGATCTGCTGGTGCATTATGCAATGGCAGATCTGGGTCTATGCAGTTTGCACTTGGACCTGACTTATAATTGAGTATATACAGCAAATCCCATGAGCTGCTTGGAAGCAGTGGCTCAAAGTAATACAGACCCTGAAACATTTATGTCTCCCAAACAAGAGATTCTTTTTTGTCAAGTCCACATATTGTTCAGCTAGAAAGTTAAAAACTTTAACATTGACCTTAATCTAAGATAAAAACATGCACACATATTGTTCAGCTAGAAAGTAACAAACTTTAACATTGACCTTTGTTATGACTCTAGGTCTTAAAATAGTGTAACAGAAAGAATGTGAAACAATTTGAGTAAAATCAACAAGCAATTTATTTCTAGACAATTAAAATGAAAATTCAAAAAGACACTTACAATAATGTGAATTAAAGTCCAAATAATCCAATAATACTAAGTGTCCAACTCACAAGTCCTAAATATAGAATGTTCCAAATGAATTCCAGTAGCCTTGAATGTCCTAACATGCTAGTAGTCTTGAATGTTCTGATGTGTCAGTAGTCTTGAATGTCCTGATATGCCTGAATGATGTAATCCAGAATATCTTTAAGTTAATTTGCATAAATCCCAAAATCAAGTTGTAATCCAATATGAAAATGAGCACGTTTGGTAATTCCAATGAATATTTCAAATAAATAACTCCTCTCTCTGAATTTGCTCTGATTTTCACAACTGTAACATCTGACTACTAAAATAAATTCCTTAATAGACTGATCTTAATAATATGAAGTTTAGTATAGGAATGAAATCTTGTTTACCAAACCTGTATAAATATAAGGATAAGTCACCTGACAGAATATTCTAGAATATGAGTAACTCTAATGGAAAATTCTGGTGTGTCTGTGACTTTTCTCACATCAACCATGGATAATTCCAATCTAAGTATTAAATGCTATGTAAACAAGTCTGACCTTGAACTCAATGCAGTAATATGTTATTTACAACTTAATGACCACTCATGGACACATATTATAAATTCAATATATATAACACCTTAATCTAAGATACAGAGACTGTTCAGCTAGAAAGTAAAAAACTTTAACATTCACCTTAATCTGGAGTACAGACTACAGACGTACACACATGCTACAAAAATGCATTTCAAAATACATTTCTTTAGTGTTAGTGTTTTAGCAAAAATCTCATCATCTATCATTTATCATCTCAAGAGAAAAAAATGGTGGATATCAATCATGCAGATGAAATCGAAAAATAAAATAAAATGGATCTAGTTGTCAAAAACAAGTGTTCAGTGGAACCCATTCTAAACCTGCATTCATGTTTGATGTATTCCTCCTTCCAAAAGGTTTACATAAAATTTTATCACAAAACTTAAACATTTCTTATGCTGCCATTGCCATCAATGTTGAAAAAGTCATACCTATGTCTCACCATGATAATGCACATAAGACTATGTGCACTTGACTCTACAATAAAAAATGATACCTATGTCTTATTATGATAATGCACATAAGACTATGTGCACTTGACTCTACATTGAAAAATGATACCTATGTCTTATTATTATAATGCACATAAAACTATGTGCACTTGACTCTACAATCAAAAGAGAACCGCCAATTTAGTAAACTCCCACTACCCTCTGCTAATTAAAGAGTGATCATTCTACATTACAAATGTACCGTATATACACACGTATAAGCCGGGTCCAAAAGCAAACAACATAGACCCTGATCTGCCATCGCAAAATGCGCTGGCAGATCAGGGTCTATGTTATTTGTTGTACTGATTGTCTATACAAACTGCATAGACCCAGATCTGCCAGCGCATTATGCAATGGCAGATCTGGGTCTATGCAGTTTGCAGTAGGTATCGAATTATAAGCAAGTATATACGTTACTCAAATTTCATTGATGTGTCAAAAAGAAATGAAATCCAACTAAAGAAAAAGATCTCTGAATGAATTTTAAGGAATTTAAGACAGAAAGAAGTATTGTATTTTTGTGTATAAAGAGTAGACAAACACAAATGAGAGTCAGTCATAAAGTAGCAACTATAAGAGGCTCCTTAGGGGTAGATCGACATAAATGGCCGAATGGCCGCACATGTAGTTAATCCAACTAACGAACGAACTTAGGGGTACATGTTGTACACAAACTTTGGTAAGCTACATACCAAAAGCAACCAGCAATATCTAATCAGTATTAAGACTGCGTTTAATATGTTAAAATTCTGAAATAATCATGACCTACTAGTCATTGTTCTTATTTTCTTTTCATTTCTTTTTTTTTTTTTTGTTTCTCTTTTTTCTAAAAGTTCACTTGTTTGTCTGGTAAAGAACTGGTTTATAATTTAGATGCAGGATAATAACTACCATCCCAACTAACACATAACGTTATTACAACGTTGCTGTAAGGTTGTGGTTTGGTTATGTGGGGAAATAATGTTCTAGCAACGTTGCTAAAACATTACACATGAACATAATCGTAATAGTTCTCTGATAAAAAAATATAGAAAATTACAAATGACACTTATATGCATTGATCATAACAGTTTGTACTACAAATAGTGCAATTTTTATAAAGATAATATGCAACATTTATACAACGTTGTACCAATGTTGTGTTTAACTTTACATTATGAGAGGGAACAATCATTGTTTCGTAGTTTTTCATTTTTATTTTCAAAAGAAATAACTGAATGAAGGTTGCAATTTTCATCAGAAAATATTTTATTCATCAGCTTTTATGATTACAAACATGTCGTATGATCATTGCCTTTTCAATTTTTTACATATCTACGAATCGAAGTTTGTAGCTCTTCCTGTACCAGCAGAATAACATTTGTGGCCGAGACGTTGAACTATCTACTGTTTTGAACCGTCAAGGTATGAACATTTTTTAATTAATCTATAATTCGCATTTAACATTTCTATTGTGATACTGATATTCTTTTTAGGCTGATTGTTTTATCATGTCTGCTGACGCATTCAAGCACATGTCAACACCATGCCACGAGGCAGTGCCATTTTCAAACAAAGAAAATGAGGTCAGTTGGCCAACATGTTCAATCTATACATAAAATTACATATATTTTTGGCATATTTCTGTGATCTTTATCTGACTTGTATTAAATAAATTATATTGAAATACTGAGTCGTTTTTTGCAAAGAAAAAAAAGTGAGGATGGGGATGGGTTTCCGTGGTAAAATGCTTCGATTTAACATGCTTGAATTGCGCATGCGCGTAACTCAAGAGCATAAGATTTGTTGTTCTTTACCAAAATATTGTTTATAAATTCAAGTATAATAAAATTAAATAAATTACAAGTGAAATTTAAAGGAATTTATGTTTAGACAGATGTATACATGCTTATATGCATAGATGTAAAAAAAAAAGAAACTGCACATGAAATGGTAATTAAATTGTTATAATTACAGACATGAATGAGCCATATTGTAGTTGGTGGTAAATAAATCAAAACTGGCCTTTTTTCAGTGATAATTATGTACATGAGCTTTTTGTGAGTAATAAACACAGCACACATGAACAGCATGTGTCATCAACTATACAGTCCATTTGCTACGTAATAACATGGATAAGCTAGGCCTGGAAGAACTTTAGTTTGTTTTTTATTTATTTTTTGGGCGGGTGGGGGGTCTGGGTCAAGGTGCGTAATTGCGGGATTCTCACAAATTTCTAGAAAATCATGCAGAATATTCAGCCAAATGCACAAAAATTTTGCATCATTTTTGCAAGCCCTATCTTTATTTCTTTTGTGAACTTTATTCTATATTCATAATTGATTATTATGTACATGGTCTTGTTGTTGAAAAAAAGTTGAAGCAGCAAAATTATAATAGTGAGGAGTGATAAGATTAAGGTAATGCTACATTTTAAAGTAGACTTAAAAATCAACCTCATTAAAAAAAAATTGTACAAAAATCTAAAAATTATAAGGTAAGAAACTAAAGAAAAATATGGTAATTATGTATTGAATTTTTCAGTTTGAGCATACAAGTCAGTTGATGCTACATAATTTACAAATTATCAAATCTACAAGTACTTTTACTTAATTTGCACATGTCAGATTTTCAGGAATTATGCTCCAGTATCAAGTGCTGAACTTTAATTTTTTTTAAAAATTTGAATCGTTTTAATGGAAATAAGAGTATGGTGCATATCACATGCATTATTGTTACTACAACACTTTTTCTTATTGTCAATAACTGACTTCACTATTTTGAGACCAGGATTACTACATCATAAGTGTAATGTAGTATGCATGGAACCACAGTGCACTCTTAGAATTTAAGACTTAAACTGTACTAGATTCAGATTTTGGGAAGTATAAAAGGCCCAGAAACAGAATGTTCAGAAGAAATACTTACAAGACCCAGTGAATCAGTACACAAACTAGAAGGCCTTTGCCAGAGCCTGGAGGAGAATCCAGAACTCTCCAAGAAGATGGTAATTTGGGGCCTTTTTTTTTCTCAAATAAAACTGTTATAGTGTCTATTATTTGCTGTTTTGAACCATTAACAAGCAACATACAGGTGTCTTACAATATATACACTATTACATGTTTTTTTTTGCCATTCCAATTCAATCTTGGATTGAATGCCATTTGTGAAGTTAAGTGATTTACTGTGGTTTAGTTTATTTATAATTGTTGTTAGTATGTTGTGTTGCATAGTTCGTGTCGTTAGTAAATTGTTTCAAGTTAGAGCAAATACAATTGCATGCAAAACCAAGGCAGAAAATAACTATGTTGAAACATATTTTGTCACCTGGATAAAAAAAGAATTATTATTATTATTATTATTATTGTTATTATTATTATTATTTTCAGATTTACTACCCGAGTTCCCTTGGCGGGTATAATATTGGGGATAGCATCCACAGGATGATAAAGAGGCTTGGTACAAACAGACTCTGGTCTGGGTATAGTCTAAATGGCCAAAAAGGGAAAAAACCTTTCCATGAGCTTCAGATATGCAGGGTTTTTATAAGTAAGTATGACTTGATTTATATTGTCTATTTTTCATTTTATTGGCCAGAGATTTTTAAATGAATGGATAAGGTACTATGTGTTTCTTCACACATGTACTGCAACTAGATATATGTAAAAGAACTTGAGACCACATTTCAACGAATGTGTTTTACAAATACTCCATTGATTATTGATGACAGTTAGAAAACTTAAACGTATTCTTTGTTGTGAAACTTATTTTAAAAAACATTTTGTTACTCTTGCAGGAGCCTGCTTGAAAAATAATAGCAAGGCCAAGGCTAATGAAGTGGAAGAAGCCATATCAGAGAACCTCAAGTATGCACCAAACCATCGAGGAGGGACAAAATAAAAGGTTAACCATATGAGCTCTTATTTCATCAATATTTGATTACATTTTGTCTTTTTATGCATTGTATTTGCAAAAGTGGATGCATTTCTAACTTGCAAATAAATTGATGCTTATCCTAGTTCCCGAGACTACCAAAACTCGAGTACAGACAACTAAAATCTACATCCAACTTGTCTGATCGGGCAAGTACTTCCACTTGAAATTTTATTGTCGTGAATTATTTCAACAAATAAAATCTACTTTTGCACAAATTGATTTCACCATCCACTTACCTGAATTGACAAGTGAGTGCAAAAGTTAACATGTAACCCTACTTAACAATATTAAGGGAACCACAAGTACAGTGAAGAAGTTTCATTACACTACTTAACTGGACTTCTACATATGTAAGCAGTGCTGAGATGATATATGACTTTGATCAAGCATTAAAAATTATTTTTCGATTTGCAGGAGCCTGAGCAGAAGAAGACACAGATTGACTTTGCATGATACTGATTCTGATTTTTAATCTTAATAAAATCCAGAAAATAAACATAACGTGATAGTAAAATATATGTTGTATTGTTTTCTTTTTTCATACCCACTTGTCTTTTTTTAAAAACAAATGTCTAAAAGTTCGACCTGTAATGCTTGTTAGCAAAACTACATGAAGAAAGGTTTTCATACCATGAACAGTAAACAATGTTTGCATGTAACCCATATTAGAACAACTACACATAAACTGCTTGATCTAGGCAAACCAATTCAGAAAGCATTTCCATTCATAACTAGATGATCTGTAAATTGTATCCAATTGAGAGAATTTCATTTTTGCATCCTCACTGCTTGCATTGAGAGCATCTAAATGGGATCCTGCTGTATGAGCATCCACCTCTACAGTTTCATGAAGTGTGATTGCACAAAAACAATTAAAAAGGACAAATGTAATTTAGTTTGTACTAATATTAGTACCCTACTTCTTTTGTTGATGGGATACTGATTTCACACCCAGTGCTCTTTCTGCATAGTGTCAGTAAGTTTGAAAATATTGCATATATATATGCTTAAATCAAATAGGCCCTTTAATACACAAATTGACCATTTTCACCGTAGAAACATGTGAAAAATAGTGTTTACCTTCTTAAGCCAAATTTTGCCGTTGAATCATCTGCAATATCAATGTAATACTAGTTACGTTTTCAGCCTTATTAGTTCTATTGGTCATAGACTAGAAGAGCTTATGGGATGGTCTGTCCATCCATTAACACAAGTTTGTTATCACTACTCCTCCTAAATTAATTGGAGGATTGCCATGAAACTTTACACACAGATTTGACCTAAGGTTTAGTTGGGTCTAAATGAAAATGGTTAGGTGTGAAACGATTCTTCGATATATCGATGCATCGATACTTTTGCTATATCGATTCACATATCGATACAAGGGGTGAAGAATCAATACAAAACGATATCTACCCTATATAAGTTACTTTAATCTTCAGCAGTGATGAATAATTATTAGCTGTTTGCCTTCTTATTCTTTAAACTGAGAATCAATAATGTATCGTATTGTAGGCTGTGTATCATGAATCATATCGATACATGGCACAGGTGTATCGTTTCACTCCTAAAAATGGTGCCGCTTGGACACCAATATGGCTGTCATAGATATCCATCTTGAAAATGATGTTATCGCTACTACTCCTAGATGGCTGGTCATATCAATATGAGGTTTTCACTAAAAGACTTGTTATAATGTCTAGCTGATCCTTAATGAAAATGGTGCCAATCTCATATCAATAAGACCACCATGGCAGTCATCTGGAAAATATTGCTATTCCTCCTAGATGGATGGTCATATCGACATAGAGTTTTCACAATATGACTTCTGATGTTAAGTTGGTATCAAATAAAAATGGTGTTGATCTGACATCCAATATGCCAGCCATCTTGAAAATCTCCAAGATACTGCCAGGATTTTATCTGAAGGGGGGATCTCACACCTTGTCAGTGGCCTTGGGTGGGCTGAGTGGTCTAAGGCGCATACCTTTACATATCACTCACACATCTCACCTCTGTCAGCAAGAGTTCAAGTCTCAGCTTGACCAGCATGGATATATGATAAAGCTTGCCATCTTCCCGTTGGTCGGTGGTTCTTGCGCGGGTTCTTCCTCCATCAAATATACTGGCCACCAGTGTATCATGTGCTGAAAAATGGCATTAAATCCCACAAACCAAACCAAACCAACCCACACTGTTACACACGTTACACCTACATTTGCTTGTACTTTGGAATAGACAGAGGTATTTTGATTAAATAGGTGTCCTTACTATTTAATCTTTTTTAGATTTTTATTCAGTTTATCTTAACAGTTAAATAAAAATTATATACTGTACTGAGTGAACTTTTATATGTGCAACTTTGAACTAAGTTATCATGCATCACTGCCTTCCAAGTGTGCAAATATGTACAATGTTTGCATGATTTGTGCACTCATGTGCCCTGGCATGTTATCACTACTCCTTCTTGATGGATGGTCAAATGACTGGTGATGTTTAGTTTGTCCCAAATGAAAATGGTGCAGATCTGACATCCAATATGGTGACAATGGCAGCCTTCTTGAATATCTTGCTATTGCTACTCCTCCTAGATGGATGATACTGCTGACATTTTTTTATTGTTTAATTGTAGATTTCGACTTTCTTGCCAGCAGTGGGGCATATGTGTTTCCGAAACACAAGTAGCTTTCATTCTTCAGTTTTCAATATAGGTTTTGAATGTTGTCAGGATGTTGTAGGAATGTTATTTTATGATGTTAAACAACAACGTTAAACGTAGCAACATTCCAGCAAGTTCACCAAATCACGTTGCCACAATGTTATATGACAATGTTGCCACAACCTTAGTGCAACGTTGTTACAATGTTGAATTGTTAGCTGGGGTTAATCCATTGTACAATCATAATGCATTGCCAATAAGGATAATTGTTGTTTTGTTTCAAGACTACATTCAATTTACTAATCTACACCAACTCTTTTATGTATTGCTTAATGATACAGAAAGGGATCATGGCTGCTAATCACAATACATATATTACCATTAGTTGTCTTCAATCAAAACCATGATTGTCACACCCAATTAAACAGCACATTAATGTGGACTCTTGTGTAATGGTGTCTACACCAACAAACAATCATATTTTAGTTAAATGAATCAAGCCATCAAAGAAAGAAACCATGATAAATAATCATCTAATAAATTTTGATAATCATAAAAAATAAATCAACATGATAACATGTCTACTGAAATCTTCCCAACATTGTTTTGCATTCATGATACCTGCCAAGGCCAGCCCAGGTTGGCTGCCTCAGTGTGACCTTGGGAAATGCAATAACCTCCCATTTCCTCTGCATGATATAGCCAATATTGTGTTGAAAGTTCTCTTAAAAACCAACCAACCAAGCACCTGCCTGGCCTCACTTTTAGACAGAGACACCGTCATGTGATGACCTGCTCGAAATGGCAGTCATAACAAAAAGAAAATGGGGAGAATCTTTCATGGCAAGTGATATAAATGATTTTAAATTACTTTAAATATTTCTTGCTAAATAAGCACATGTATTTTCTAAGATAATTAGGTAACTATTCACAACTGATTGAAGCAAACTTTGTCTCTGTTTAATTACAGACAAACTCAATGAGACTTTTACTTGACAACAAGTCACCTAGTCTCCATAGATGGAATCAGAAAACATATGTTCAGGAAACAATATTGTAAAACATGCAAAAATTACAAGGCATTAAGAAATGATTCTGGCAAAGAGTTTTTGGTGTCCAAAAACAAGCAAGGATCAAAGACATACAGAGGATGTGGTAGTGCTTGATGATTTAGAAACTATCAATAATTATTTCTCAATCAATGAAGAACAATGTTCGAAAATGTGAAAAGAATTCTGTTCAATCTGTCAGAATGTGTACTTGTGTCTGCCATGTTCAAAACTGTTAAAAGTGCTCAATAGAACCTGACCACTCTATGCCGTTAGAGCGCTTTTCAGGAATACCACTAGCAAACAAGACTCAGTAGTCATACATATACCTGTATGGAGTACAAGCTTGCAGCTGGTTCCAAATAGGTTAACAAAATCTGCCATTTTCAACAAGTCATACAAACACAACATCAAGTCACAAATCATTAATATAAACACTAGGCAAAAAAAGCCTATATTCTGCTCTCTCTATTATGAAAGTATGTTTTATATTATTTTTTGAAGAATAAAATAATTTATTTCAATTGTCATACCCCACTATACACCCTACTGTATAATCAATAGTATGATCAGTTGTCATTTAGTATCGCTACTAATGATGTCATTCTGAAAAGGGTCTGTTGACTAAAGCTAAAATTTCATTAATACCTTGACCCTGGTCTGAGTGGCACAGATAAGGTATGTCTGTATCTTGTGTTCCCGTAGATAGTAATTCCTTTCTCCTCCATTACCTGGCTCCACCTCATAGTCACTGTTCAGATACTTCAGGGTTTCTTCAGTGATATGTACACGCCTGCAAAAGTTTAAAGGGACTCTTTCACAGATGAGTTACTAAAAAGTGATAAAAATACTTTCCAATAGAAAGTATACTAACGTGAACCTTACTACACTCCTGACTAAAGTTATAGGAAAAACTCTGCCCTGAGTCCATATTCCCTAAAAAAACCTCGCAATAATGACTGGTGTTCTAATATGGTACAATCTATATAACCTGGCATGGTCAATAAACCAGTCTATAAAAAACATTTGAATACTATACATCTGGAATGGACATGTATAAAATCAAAGTACTGAGAATACAGATGGCTTCAAGAGTTCAGGTAATACTGCTTCAAACTGGATCAAAGGGATGAACATAACTTGCAAGATATTGATAATCATTTCCCTCTAAATACATGTACTCTTATTATAAATGTTTTAAGTATTTCTTTTCTTTATCTCTTAAACGAGAATTGACTAAAAGATTAAA
This sequence comes from Margaritifera margaritifera, assembly GCA_029931535.1. Lineage (NCBI taxonomy): Eukaryota > Metazoa > Mollusca > Bivalvia > Unionida > Margaritiferidae > Margaritifera > Margaritifera margaritifera. The sequence continues at coordinate 5,477,549 of JAQPZY010001625.1, read as the reverse complement.
TTACCTTTGATGAGCATTTTCTGTATTGTTTGAAGTGGTCAAAATATATCAAAGGGCAGGTAATCACTATGACTAATTATTTTCTCAGGATTAGAATGAGTTGTGTCCCTTTAAGTATCTTTGACGGGCCTTTCAAGGTAAAGAGGCCACAAGAGCTAAATACAGAAAGAGCCTTATTATTAGAAACACAAACTATTCTAAGTAACAGGCAGAATACATCATTGTATAGCTCTGAGGGACGAAATCCCTTCCAGTCACAAATCCAAACATCGCAGTCATGGGTAATGGGGAGACACAGACTTAAGCATAAACTGCAGAATAATTAATAAAATTATAACATGCATAATAATTAATTTTACAAAGAAACTGCATCAATCACTAGAAGCTCCTGATTATGACTGATGGAGCCAGGGCCAGTGCAAGGTAAACCTTCAGCCTTGCATCCCCCATCCCCCACCATTACCTTTCGAAAATTAATATTGTACATTTATTCTTTCCTTCTGTTTTTCACTTTCTATTTTTTAGACACTTATTATCTTATATTTTAAGCTATTTCTCTTTTTTTTTTTTTTATTAATTCAGTTTTTTGTGGCCCCCACCCCCACCCCCCAAAAAATTATGCTGCCCTTGTCGACTGCCTAGTTTGCCTAGTGGTTAAACTGGTCCTGGATGGAGCTTAATAGTGAGCTGTTATCATCAGCAAGTATAACTGAGCAAAGCTCTCTGTTCCTTGCCAGTTTGAGATCTTCACCAGAGGGCACTACTTAACAAATACAATCTTAAAACAGTATTGGTCAAGCAGGATGAAACGGAGCTATTTGGCATTAAATCTTGTGAATCTTTTTTTTATAAAACATTAGACTTCTTACTGTCATCAGTAGGTTGTTTTTATTAGGAGAAACATCTTCTCTGGTTATTTGCAAGATTTAGAGATCAACTGAAATTCAGTATCACCATATTTACCATATATGTAATAACACCGTAAAAGTTGCAACACCCTAAATTATTTTCAAAATAATTTTATAATGCATTGTAAGTTTTGAGGCAGTTCAGTTTAATAGCTTTTTTCATGATGACAGTTTAGGGTATCTTGTACATAAGCTCTGAGCTTCTTCTATGGTCTTGTTTTGTTTGTTCAACAAGCAGGACTAGTTAATGAACCCTTTTAGACTAGTTAATGAACACTTTTAGACTAGTTAATGAACCCTTTTAGACTAGTTAATGAACACTTTTAGACTAGTTAATGAACACTTTTAGACTAGTTAATGAACACTTTTAGACTAGTTAATGAACCCTTTTAGACTAGTTAATGAACACTTTTATGGCTTCTAATCCCAAATCAGGTTGATTGAACAATTAAAGGTCTTAACTGAAAAGATTGACTTATCATATGAATAAACATCTGAGTTTCCTGTTCAACTAAACTCACATTTGACTTATTGACACTAATTGCATAGCAAACAGCTATAATGATACTACTGGAAGCAGTATAGAACTATTTTAGTGACTGATTTCATCATCTTGAGAGAGAAAATAAAGGTAGGAAAACAATCTTTGCATTGCTTGTTTACAGTATGGAAAACTCAGCCACCTGCATCCATGAAAATAGCTATTCAACTATCACAATGACAATGACTACTGTGGCCAGCAGAATAGTTGCTGACATAAACATGAATATCAAGCACTATACAACTTTTTATTTCACAAACTGACCTATAACTTTAAATAATCACTTTTGAGAAATAATTATTCATGCAGAGTAGTGAAAGGGGTGCGGTGGGGGTGGGGGTAATTCCCATTTTCTAAAGCTTTGAGACACAATTTTTATAGTGAATTTATTTAGTTCTTAACTTCTGGGACAAGGAAAAACAACTCCTGTCCAAAGATAAACAGTAATTACAGTGTGTGTAAAATTGTCCCTTTAAGACACACAGGTTCAACTACCAATAGCTAATAATAGTTTATGCTCACAACGATAAAAGCTTCCACACACATGATGACTCATACATATACAACATAATAATGTATGATATGCTATTACATATTACAAAGTGTCATCCTCCAAACTGATTTTTTGACACAAAGTTAGCACCAATACATGTACTCACAATATACTCGACAGGGCTTGAACTTGTCTTCATCATTATGGCAAGAATTTCCACTTCTTTAGTCCCCCTAGTTTGCAGCCAGACCCTGGACCTTAACCCCTTAACTTAGACACTGACCTTGAAAACATGACATTACAAGACTAACCCTGGTGCAACCCTAAAGGTTCATCAAATTGGAAAGAATAATACTGTTAAAAAATACATCAAACTGTCTTTTCTTCAGACCTAATATCCCTAAAGATATCTCTGACCTTGAAATACACGTAAACTTGCTAGCCCTCAGGGCTGTTGAAACAGGTGATCGCCCGGGGTGCCAAGCCTGGGGTGTGCCATTTCATGGAGCTTGCTGTATTATTTCCCAAGGGGGGGGGGCACGCCAAAAGCGACACTCGCCCAGGGTGCTGTTTCTTCCAGCACAAACTTGTGACGGCCCTGCTAGCCCTAATACTCTTGATGCATCCAAAATGTTGGCAGTTAAAACTGCATGATCAAATATGAAAAGACACACAAATGCCCTGCATTTCAACAGTTCTACAGTGGCACCTTGGTCTTGATCTCCTAACAACCTTTTTACCTCAGTTGACCCCACCCCCTACACCCACCAACAAATCATTTTAAAATCCTGAACCTGGCATTTTCCCTGCCATAATTAGCAAGTGTAGGGTTGAACAAGACATCAAACTCTCACTTCATTGGTCCCCGGACCATGACCTCTGAACTTGAATTCGGACTGGGTGAATACTAACCCTGGTACTCCCCCTGCCTCCATCATATTGGCTAAAGTAACATCATTGGACCAGACATCAAACTGCCATTTCTTCAGACCCAGGACCCCACAATGAACACGTCCTGAGTGGATACCCACTCGCATGTTCACATCTGCTCCTGTCACATTGCGTATCAGTCTGCAAATATTACACAAAACTAAATTTTCCTGAATGAAAAGGTTTAACCCTTAAAGTGCTATATAGTTTTGTAGTATATGATCTCTCAGCGCTGAATTATTGGAGAAAAGAATGCAAATTGGACTCTGCTTTTAAATTGCCTGCATTTTAGTTACAGCACATAACAGATACACAAATCGTTTCTGAAAAATGATCTTAACTTTACTATAAGCATCAAGTCACATATGTAACTTTATTATATTTGCACTTACAGGGAACTTTTGTTCTTTTTAATGAAAAAGTTCATATATGTCTAAAATATAGTCTATTCTTTCATGTCTCAGCCATATACATGTATGTCTGTTACAACTTTATATCCAAATTGTGAAAATTACAGGTGTAAAATAGGAACATTTAATAAACATCCATTCCAGGAACAACACAGGTAAGTTTACACCCCATAAAGTCTGTAATAAATATTCATGAAAACTTTGTGGTTTTTCTTGTTATTTATTCTAGTATAAGTCTGCCATTTCAGGTCCACTTATGTGCTTAGTACAAAGACAGTCACCTGTCGAGTTATTACCTGTTTCGGTGTTACTTGCTTTGAATATTTAAAAAATATATCCCTAATCATATTTTTCAGGGCAGTATGGGGTTTGATATCACATACTCAGCTACCCAGTAAAAATCAGATTTATGCACCAAACTGATGGACATAACTACTGTATATACTCGCTGATAAGTCGACGTTTTTTACTTAGAATTCGACTCATGCAGAGTAGGGGTCGTCTTATAAGCGAGACATTAAAAAAATAAAAAAATCTTGGGGTAATGTTGGAAACTCTAGAAGTTTGCAGTACATAAAAATACTGCAAATTCATATATTTTTACATTTTCATGCCACTATTCCTACGCAGTAATGCATATAAGGTATGCACTGTGTTTATCCGTTTCATGACGGTATTCATTACACAATACATGTATCTACAGTTATTTGGATTTTATTAATTTGAAAATATATTACCGGTAAATTAAATACTACCTACCGCAAAATGAAGTATCCGTCAATGTTTACCGTGGGTGTTTACTAGTAAGTATATTGCCTCCATTTTCATGCAAGTCCGAACAACCTGTATTTGTATTAATATTTGTGTTTTGCTGTAAAAAGACTGTGCTTGATGCAATAAAAGTTTTGATTTAATTTGTATTTCCCTTTTCCACAAGTCAGATTTAATTCCCAAGTGATATTTCCCAAGTTATCTGCCAGTGCACGTGGGCCGATAAGCCTTTGGCTTGTAAAGGGACTCACTTTGTTTTCAAGTTGACAATCCTTTTGATCGAGCCGCCGATCTATACTTGTTCAGTGCCAAGTAGAGTTCTACAACTTCCTGTGCATATACTTTGACCTTAATCCCTTTGCTTGTAAAGGCACCACACTCTTTGTTTTCCCACGTGACAACCCTTTGATCAAGCCCGGAGTTTGATACATGTACTGTGCCAAGTCACAGAGGGTGGCTATTTGAACTCGTGTGATCTTGCCGCACAATTGACATGTGTTCATTTGCAGCCTTTAATTGATTTCTGGCTTTATGATCAAAGTATTACTCACAGAGCCCAAGCTCAGTCTTTGCATAAGCACCCGCATATGACAGTAAAGCTGAGAATCGGAGTAGGACGAGATTTACGATGACTAGACGACAACGATTTACAATGACTAGACGACGATGTAGGATTTCAGAACTTTATCAGACAATGAGGATTAATTCTTGGACTTTGTACCAGATGACATTAGATAGTGACATTTATAGGATACTGTGAATCACAAAAAAGTGGACTTAACTTTCATTGTTTATTTGTACAACGTGTGGAATTAACATATTACGGGATATTGTGAATCGGATCATTCTGAACTTCTATTTTTATACCAGTATGTGACCTATAATTGAATTCGTGGATTTATCATATAAATGGATTAAAATGTCAAGCATTATGGATTTCAATGGACTTTATTACACAAAGATGGACAAATTGTAAGTTGTCAATTTATTTGTGACATATTTCACTCAATAATATAATTGTATTTTACACTGGTTTTGTCTTTATTTTTCTTATCTATCTATCCAGTTTGGCTTGTTTATATTTCCAAAGTGCATTTCTGACTCACTAAGAAGTCATCCCTTTAGACGGATCTGACTTGCACAATACACCCCGACTTATAGGAGGGTCATAGCAAAATTCACTTTTTGCAGCCCTAAAAAGGGGGGGTCGACTTATAGTCAAGTCGACTTATAATCGAGTATATACGGTAATGCAAAAAAGATTTTCACTTCATCAGGTGTGACAGGCTTCCATTTTCTCATGCAGTTGTCGTCAATGAAGTCTTCCCCATTTACTCCCTGATCTGCATAAAGATTCGTTTGATCTATTACCAAATGCAAGAAATTTTCATCAAAGAATAGCCTTAAATAGTCTAAAGGCTTGGTATTCTCCATTTCTACACGTAATTTTGAAATACCAATGAATAGGGGGTTGACCAGTATGCCGTCGGTTATTGTCCAGCCATCGTGTACATCGGACAAATTATGTGACATATTCAACATCATTTTGGGACTCAAAATCAATCATTGCTATTTCCAATAATACTTTCACAGCTCTAATAATCTCATCAACTTCAAGACTTTCAAAATCATTGTCGTCATCGCTATCATCAGCCAGAATTTGCCAAATGAAATCATCATCCGAAGAAGAATCATGTTGGGAGTCAGCCATTTTGAGTTTTCCAGGTAGCAAGTGTTTTAACCAAGCATTTGTAAAACTTCTTTGCTAAACGGACAGTAAAACTATGACAGAATGCTTGTTCCAAGGCCAAAAAGTACCAATCAAATTTAGTTTCACAACGACTCATGTCAAGTGGAAGTACCTGGATGTGTAAACAGTTATCTGAAAAACAGCAAATGCCATGACAAGCGCTATGGAACCTCCACAGCTTATGCTGCAACAAGTTCTTTATGGGTTAATTATGAAAACCATTTTTCTTTTTTATTTTACAATGGGAAAGATTTATAATAGCTTCCAAGAATCCTGATCTTTAACATAAACAGAACATATCTCTGTAATGGATGTGATAATTTTTTATGTCTAGCTTGTGTATCAATTTTCACCAATTACTGGAAGATTCTCTGAGCCTTTAAATATTTTGCACAAAAAATTTACTTGACTGAAAATTTCCGTCACTGGGGATTAAAGAAACAACTCCATGCTCGCTTCATAAAGACTATTTATCATACTTACAAGCTTGTAAGTTGAGTCCAACCACAAATATAGATTCTGATCTCCTGTCACATCAGGGTCTATGTTGTTTCTTCTACTGATTATTCTTAACAAACTGCCAAGACCCAGATCTACTGGCGAATTATGCAGTGGCAGATCTGGGTCTGTGCAGTTTGCAGTTGGATTCGACTTATAATCAAGTATATATGGTAGGTCATGAAGAATATATTAATTTCAAATTCTTTTTTCTTCATAATGCTGTACAGGTGTTCTCTTAATGAGTCTTAATTGTACATTTTTAGAATTTATATCCAAAACTATCCAATACACATGATCCCAGTTTGAATGTACTTTATGAAACATTTATGAATGTGAAGAAAAGAGAAATCAATAAGCCTTCAGTTTTTCCACAAATGTGATTTGTTCTGTTAACTAATATATTACACATACAAGGCAATTTGATTCCATACCTGTTAAAAAATACAATATTTTAACCAAATTATAAGCATTTCATTCACCAGAAAATTGGTAAAATTCTAATGATATGCTGTTCTCAACTTTAAAAAGAAAGAATAAAAGTAAAGGATAATTTTTGGGCAATAACCAAACAATTTTTTAAGAATAATGTAGAAATAATGTGCTCTTTTTCCATTAAGTTTGAAAGATGTATTTATATCTTTCTTGCTAATATCTCTTCTCAATTTATGAAAGGTCATAAGTAAGATGGCTAAGTTTTCATTTGCATCTAAATCTAACATGGTAATGTTAATGCCAAATTTCAGGACCACCAAACAGTGTAATACTGCAATTGTTTCAAAGAAATTTATGAGCAAAGCTGAACATATAAAAACAAATTCAGAACACCCAACATTTCTTGGAAAAAAAAAGAAAAATTATACATAGTTTTAAGACTTCCCTTTGATATTCTTCTGACAAAAATATAAACACAAGGAAGTTAGAATCATTTTGCTACCACAAGAAAGTTACCTCCCTTTTACTAAAGTGATATACATTTGCTGAAGCGATAAACACATTCAATGATGGTATATTTGAGCACAATGACCCTGAAACACATTACTGTGAAAAAGGGTTCTACAGTACATAACATTCAACCTGCAAACTACGTTCTTATGTTACACAACTTTCAATATCTTTAAATTAGCACAAAATCTGAACAATGTTCATGACAAAAATCACCAGCAAAAAAGTGATACATACAACTCACTATCCTAAGCAAGATTATGTTGCAATAAAAGTCTTACGATATGGCATCAATCATATCCAGTCCCATCTCCACACAGCAGTGGGCATGGTCAGGACGGGGCTCTGGTAGCCCGCTGACACAATAGTAGCAGTCACCCAGGATCTTTATACGCAAGCAGTGGTTATCAGCAGCAAGGCAGTCAAAACGTGCAAACAGTTCATTCAGCAGTTCAACTAACTCTTGAGCTGTACACTGCGAAGCCAGATGAGTGAACCCACACATGTCCGCAAACAGAATGCTGTGAAGAAATATATTTTTAAATATCTGAAAAAAATTATTTTTTAAGAATAGTACTCTGAATCAAGTTTCTATTTTTTTAACATTACCTGTTCAATTCATTAGTTACATAGATGACAGTTTAATACCTTATATCCAATTCATTTCTTTTAATATTTTCCTGAGCTATTTAAAATAACAGGTCATCAAAACATTTGGGGGTATTTTGTAAAATTCATTCTGTATATATATGCATGAATACACATTTTGTTTCAATATTGGTTTTATTTGTTGTTTTATGGCACTGCAACACAAGTAGGTTATTTAGTGCCAAAATAATTTGGAGTAAAGTGCCTTGCCCAAGGATGCACCATGGTAGCCAATCCAGGCTGATCCAATCATATGATTCAAACCCGCAACCTTTTGGTCACAATTAAGTCGTCCGGTACTCTAACTCCTGAGCCACCATGTCTCCTGAGATTTTGTTTTTTGGCCAGGCAAGATGATATCACTTGTATCATAATCAAAGTATTCAGGATGAATTTTATTCACATTGTTCCCAAACATATGTAGATCCACTCACAAATTAAAATGACTGTAGATTATTTACCAAATATATTTTCACATACTTTTACCATGCCAAAAACATTTATAAAGTTTAGATATCCTAAGCCAGTAAATATGTGGAAGTTTTATCACTCTTCATTAAATTCCTTGTTTAACCATTTAAAATATCATAGAAACCAGAAACAGACCCCAAAAAATGTGTCCCAAGCCAGATTTAAAAAAAAAAAAATCCTTTACTTTAGCAATGGAAAATCTTTAACGAGTCCATCAATCATTGTCAATCTTTCATTATACTGTAATGAAAAAGGAGACATTGCAGGAATAGTGAAACTTTTCATCTCCTGATCATATATAAAAAAAAAAATTTCTTATTACATGCTCTTTGCTGAAATTGATTTTCATGTTAAGAGTTGAAGTTGTCGATTTCAAAGTAACATAAACTAGAAATCTCCTAAACTAATGTGATTAATCATTATCATCACTGGTTTATATTTATTTAATAACTGTCTTAGTAAAATCTTAATAAGCTGAATCAGCAATTACGTGTAAAAGTGCTCAATCTTTGACCAACAGTAATATAAACAGTATAAATTAAACACACATGTATTAAAGAGTATGCACAATTGTGCATCAAATTAGGTTACTTCCTGACAGTAGTACAGAGTGTGATTAAATTATAGTTCATTCCACACAGCATCGTGAATGATATCTGTGTCTGTTTCTCATTTTAATTTTCATGACAGAGTCTCGAAATGTAGTTAAAATTATTGAATTCGCTTCGTGCACTAATGATTTAAACATAATTCTTATCGACATACAGCGCAACACCATTTATTCAATAAATGCTGAAAAACAGTGGTCTGCATACATGTAATCTGCCATGTTCGTCCTGGTGTTGTGGAAGAGTCCATTTTTGATACACCACTGAGCCTTATGGGAACTGTCATGTGCCACATGTAAACAAACATCGTCTGCATTGTCTATAGTTTTCTTTCATTAGCATTCTACTTTCACTTAAAATGCCAATGTCAACAACAAAAAACAACCAGAGGAAAAATTGCCTAAAAATGAACTTAATCAACCCTTGAATACAGAGAAATCCACAGTAAACAGCTTTAGATAATAATAATAATAATAATAATAATAATAATAATAATAATAATAATAATCATAATGAAAATTTTCCTACTGATCTATTTCACTTGTTTCAAATGTTATCTTAACACTATTTTAAATGATTGCTAAATAGCTTGACTACAGTGTATTATTTGTGATTTTTTAAGAGGTAAATTATTTATTTCTTTATTTACTTAAATCCATATATTTGTTTTCATCACACATATTTAAGTGCCCAAAATAACATTACATCATTCATATAGCCCCTTTTTTTTATTACACAAGTCCATTGTTGTCAATGTTTGCCATTATTTACATAGTTATAATCCAGTAATAAATTCAATTTCTTTTTGTAAGCAAGGTAAAGCATTATTGTTTAAAATACATGAAAGATAAAAAATTGTGCCTCCTATTATAATTGTGAATAGCCCTTTTGGTTAATTGGAGAATTATGTGCCTCTCCCCCCCCCCCCAAATATTTGATAAAAATTCTGTCCATTTTAAAGGTAACATACTTTTACAAGTCTGGCTATAAATATTATATTATGAATTTGGCACTGGTATGGACAAAAAACTCAATGCTATATAGCCAGGGCAAAAATATATTGTCTAGACGGGGGAAAAACTAAAAATAATACTTTCTGGCCAAGTAAAAATGATTGGCACAGTCAGAGAGAGGGTTCAATAGAAATTATGAACTGCATCTGCAGTATGTTAAAACATTGCAATACAGACTGGTGTACAGCATCAACTACATCCCAAGAACACAAAGGTGAAAATAAATTGCAATTAGTTCACTTGTGCAAATTTTGCAATATTTAATTCCAAATAATATTTTATTTATTTACATTATATAAGTTATTTTGTATTCCATAGTGATTTTTCTTGATCCACACACATTATAAAATAGTGTGAGAATATTGCTTTCACCTCCATTCATCCATTTGTCTGTCTGTTCATAAGCCTTGCTATCTACTGTACATGCCTTATGGCAATATTTCAATAAAATTGAATATAAATTAAAAACATTTTTTTATCATACCTCAATATAGTTTGCTCCCAGGCTTACCAAGAAATGATTAGATATTAGATATAACTTATGATATATTTTATGCACAATTTTAAATTTAGAAAACTATATATATATATATATATATATATATATATATATATATATATATATATATATATATATAAGTTTGAGAAATTTAACATAATTTGGTTAACAATATGTATTTAAAATATTTTTCAGTGGAAACATACATAGGAGGGTGAGGGTAAAAAAAAAAGCAAATTAACATGCAGCCTAAAAGCCAAGTTTTCTAACATGACAATAATACAAGTTCCAATTTAATGATGATAGTAACAGATTTCTTCCAAATTTTTTAGGTCTTTTGGCCATTGAGACAAAAATATGATATTTCATACAAGTACTGGAATATACCAACATATCTGAGTTAGTATCAGTTGGAGAGTTCCATCTCATTCTTTTCACTAGAGAACCAAAATACTAGTCAGAGTGACCTAATTAGAAGTAAAGCCTAATATTTTTGTATCATGTGCTATGTACTATAAATGTCATGACTATTCACTCTATGAAGAGGTGACCAGTTTTATCTTTTACTAACCTAGTAAGCACAATGCAGTGAAAATGGACATTAAACTTTTTAATTTGGTATAAAAAGTAAAACACAGAATCATATTAGAGAAATTTAATTAGATTAAAAAATGTATGCTAGCTCAAGCTCGTTAGGATATTTAATTATCAGCACCTAAATTACTGACTATGCTTTGCTCACAAAGGTTTCTGAATATTTTCAATAACTGTGCAACAACACAGTCAAAATTTCTTGCTACTTATTACAACTGCAACTCTATTATGGGTAACACTGACATATATCATTTATATTACAAGTTTATCATGAACTTTACTTTGTACAATAAGTGAACAACAACTGGATTTTCATTTTAAATCCGAACATAAACATGGAAGCTAACACATAGCCTCCACTTTTCAATTGCTTATCACAATTACATGTTTTCAATATGGCATTACCTCCTTTGCCACATTATCATCATAATGTGATATGCCTCAATTCAATTCAATTTCATATTTCAACAAACTTTTTAAATAATCATTGATAACTAGTTTCTAACTAACAAAATCTGTGCAACTATGCCAAAGAACAATTTACTTGCAAGATATTTCACCATCCCTACGGTAAGAAACATGCAATATAGTTACAGTGTACTAAACCTAGGGGGGATACACAGTTGCTGAGTGATTAAGGTTGTGACTCAAGATTGATTTCATATCAAACAAGGAAATAAAGTCATCACAATGACAAGAGAAAATCCAATTAGTCTTAACAAATGACGACATAATCTTACATTAGGATAACATTTTCTTTAAGAATCATTGCTTCTTGGAACAACTGACCTGAGACAGGTTTTAAATGCAGTGAAGTTAACCCAGACTGGAATGATTTGTTCTTTGAATTCTCTCCAGACTGTTACCAATGTATTACACATCCCCAACGTTCCTATACATTTAGATAAAAATATTAAAAAAAAGGGTAATGAAAAGTTTAAAAAACAACAGATGACCATGGATCCAACATGTTATCAAGTAAGTTTTGCGAGTTTAAATACCAACAGGATGATCTCCAGGTTCTGAAGTATGAAGTTGCTTTCGCTTTTTAAAACCCTCCTTACTGCAGGCCTTCTTTGGATACATGCACTAGTATTAAGAAATAACAAAACTTCCACATTCACAGCCACATATTATCAAGAAGTATCTGTCAAGTAATTATTATTATAAAAATTAACCGGTCAGGGAAAACTGTGCAGTAATAGGGTCAATGGATCATTTTATATATATAGAAGAAATCCATATCTAGCCGTAAAAGTTGTAATAGCTGAAACATATTCTGGCAACTGTTTACAAGTTTTTGGCAGTATCATGGTGATCATAATGTAAACCTTTAGTGTCTCAATCATGAATATTCAAGGTCACTATCCCAGTGCTGATTTATTTGTCAACTGAATTTGTTTACTTTATAGTTTCTGCAAAAATAACTTCAGAAGGCAAATAGTAAACATTAAAGCCGATTGCATACAGGCAAATTCGGTATAGTACAGATCAAAGGTTATACTGATTTTGTGTCAAAGTATATTTATCATTATCATGCTACCAGTTAGCATAAGTTCTGTAATAAGTTGTCTTAATGCTAAATTAGTATACTATCTCAATACTTATTTAAAGGATGCCATGGAAATGTATGGCCTCAATAATAGGTAACTGCTTGTGAATGTTTTATATCTGTAAAAAAAAAAAAAAATATTTTTAATTTCTGGTTAATGTCTGTTTATGCTATGATTTGTCTGATGAGCAATAGAATCTATATTTTGATACAAAGAAAATGACTTGTTGCGAAAAGCATAACATCTGACAATTTAAGTACATGCATATCGATGCAACTGCCAAGAAATCGCATGAGGCAACTACATTTTGACCAAAAATAGCAGAATAGGAAAACTGATCACTCCTTAATAAGCAATCGACTCTTCCACAGGTCATGGCATCGTCAAAGAATTGGATGTAAGCAGACCAACCTGTTTCAACATGTATTGAATGATATGTCGATTCAAATGGTGTTGAAATAGTTCATGTGCTAAACAAGGGATTTTTAGCTAAATTTAAAGATGTTGACCTGAAAATTAACTGAGCTGCAGACACTGATATCTATCACAATGCTGTGTGGAAGAAAGTATAATTATGATAAATTCTAAACATACTGTTCAATGTATACAATTGAATTTTATAGTATATACAGTAAAACTGTTTTTATCTAACTCTTAAGGGATGCAAAGTTTATGGAATAAATGGTAATTTGGAAGAATGAGTTTGTATTATACAAATCAGCGGGGAGGGGGATACATGTGGTTCAGATATATAGCTCTCCTTCTTTATAATGCAGTAGTTGGGGACTGGAATCATGTTATAATGATGGGCATTATAACAAGGAAGAACTATACTGATAATTTGGTTCTACTGTATTTGAATACTTAGGAGACACGGTGGTTGAGTGGTCATCATGCCAGTGTCGTGACTGCAAGATTTGAATCCTACAAATGGATCAGTGGTTATCATGCCAGTGTCGTGACTGCAAGGTTTGAATCCTACAAATGGATCAGCTTAAGTCGGCTACTGTCATGTGTCACAGGGTAAGGCACTTTATTCCAATTGTTTTGGCAATAAATAACCTTTATGTGTTGCTGTGCTTTAAAACACAAACCAAACCATACTAAAGTATTTCACTACTGATCTGTAGCAAAAATTTGGTAATTAGTTGCCAATATAGACTGGAAAAATGTGTCAAGTGTACAATATATTTATAACTGAAACATTTATGTTTTAACTGACTTCAGAATAAAATTCATTCTGTCATGAATTGGTGTACACAATTAGTTTCAACAAATTTATCCTACCAAAATCTTTTACTCTTGGGATTTTATTTCTGCACTCAGACAGCCTCAAAACATGTGGAAGGGGCAAATCAAATTTCACAGGGTTAATAATATTTCTTTTGATAATAAAAAGAATGCTTTCAACGATGCATTGTACAAATGCTACTAAGGGAATTAAAATCAACAATACACTTACATGGACCATATTCAACATTCGTCTATACTCGCGTATAATCCAATATCAACTGCAAACTGCATAGACCCAGATCTGCTGTTGCATAATGCACCAGCAGATCTGGGTCTATGCAGTTTGTAAGGACTAATCAATAGAACAAACAACATAGACCCTCATCAGCCGGTCCATTATGCGACGGCAGATCAGGTCTATGTTGTTTGCATTTGGACCCGGCTTTTACACGAGTATATACGGTAATACATACACAGTGCACATAAAAATTTATCACTTGGGTACATTTTGTAAAGGTTAAAGGTCATCCTAATAAGTGCACAATAATGAAATCATGAACAATATCCATATAATGTCTATGTACATGCTAGAACAATAGAACAATGTCTATGTACATGCTAGAACAATAGAACAATGTCTATGTACATGCTAGAACAATAGAACAATGTCTATGTACATGCTAGAACAATAGAACAATGTCTATGTACATGCTAGAACAATAGAACAATGTCTATGTACATGCTAGAACAATAGAACAATGTCTATGTACATGCTAGAACAATAGAACAATGTCTATGTACATGCTAGAACAATAGAACAATGTCTATGTACATGCTAGAACAATAGAACAATGTCTATGTACATGCTAGAACAATAAGTTCCCATTTCATATGTTGGGAACTCTCCACAGATTCCCTCTCCCAACTGGTCATACTAAATAAAGCACATGTAAGATTTCTTTCTGAGACTGACTTAATGAACAAACATACACCAGTCATGCATAGTGATAAATGCAATGATAATAATGATATTCTAGGCAGTGTTTTGCAGCTGCTTCCCTCCTATAAGGCATGCTTGGACAGAGGCAGGTGCAGTTAGCGCTGAATATTTGTTTTGAGCAAAAAGAAGGGTGTATTCTTATGAAGGCATGTGTGAGTATCATGGCACATATCGTACTGCTCTTGCATGTCATGTATGTGTTCAACTTAATGTCCCTACACTTTTCTCAGTTGTGGATCGTCAGCCCTGCTGTCGCCAACCCATAGCTCCACCTCTCACTTAAGATGGTAAGATACAAATTCTAAGACCCTTGTACATACCGTATATACTCACGTATAATCTCATACCAACTGCAAACTGCATAGACCCAGATCTACTGTCGCATAATGCGCCGGCAGATCTGGATCTATGCAGTTTGTAAGAACTAATCAGTAGAACAAACAACACAGACCCTGATCTGCTGGCGCATTATGCAATGGCAGATCAGGGTCTATGTTGTTTGCATTTGGACCCGGCTTATACTATATATACTCACGTATAAGACGGGTCCAAATGCAAACAACATATAAGGAAAGTACACGGAAGATCTATAACACATGTATTCTTACGCTATTCTTAAGCAGCAGTCTCCTGTTGTTGTTTTTTTAGAATATTCTCAGATTTATATGATGTGTGGAATTAAAGAGATGATAATAAAAATGACAAACACAACTTTTGATTCCTTTATTATTTTTTTTTTAATGTTCCAGAAAAGCGTAATCTATATACAGGCAAGCGTAAGACATAATTAGGTGAAAAAAGCGGAATGATTACGCCAAAAGCATAATGGTTGGCAGGTATGTATATGGTACATGCAAAGGACTTCCAGTCATGCCCCAGTCTGAAGTCTCTGTAGCTTAAATTGTGCAGGAGGAGTTTAGCAATATCAAACACCTGGGCTATACAAAATCCCAAGTCTGGCAGTGATACAAGTTCAAAACTGCTGGGCATGCAAAACTTTATGAAACCTTCGAAGAATTTTAGGTAAAATAAGAAGGAATATATTCTGGATCTTTTTGCTATTTCATGAAAAATTCAATTACATGCAAGAAGAAAATTCTCTGAATTTTTAAAATTGTTATACTAGTTATACATATGGATACACATTATGTAGCATGTATGCACACTCACATCCACCAGCCATTATCATATAATACTACATTTTCTTCCAATATGGCAAGCAGAAAAATGAGTGATCAGCTTGGTTACTATCAATAATGTCCAACAAGTAGGTACATATGGCACTGTGGAGATTATACTGGTTACTATTAGGCAGTTTCTCATAAGTGGGTACCTACAACATAATCAGTTTTTAACCATTACCTGACATTTTCATGCCGCTGGATGTAAATCTTGTGGAACATAGTATCCTTGGGTTTTCCTGCAATGTCAGCTTTCATCTCCATGGCAACATGCCTTGGCAACACTGATAACAGCAACCGTTCCTAATTCATATCAAAGAAACACAAAGATGATATTAGTGAAATCAATTAGCTTTATATTTCCTTCTTAAAATAAGCTAATTTAACTTCCTTGGCATGTGTGAAATGGACTAATTATTCCGGAAATACTGTACTGCCTTCTACTCCCATGAGTACTAAATGGCTCTTTGATTCAAATTTTATCAATAAAATACAATCACTATAATGATTAGGTGTCTATTAGTAGTTCAACCCACTAATTTTCATTTGCTCAAAATTATTCCCCATTAATTAGAAATATGTTTTATTCTCATCTGGAAATATTAAGTTTCATATTATGTCGATATTCTGACAAAAATGCACAAATGAGAGCTTTGAATAGAGATAATAATAGTTTGATACTAATTCCAAACAAGAGCTGTCATGAAAGCAACAAAGCTTTCTCCTGCACACTGGAAATATAAAAAAAAAATTGCACTGTTATGGGCTCTGAAGAGTGTAATGACATAATTTTGCAATTAAAATGTATTTTAAGACAATTTCGAAAACAGTGCAACAGCAAGTGCTGTATTGCCATTAGTCTTTCATACCGTCTAATTTTTCAGACACCATCAACCTATAACAAGAGCACCATAAATAGTATAATAGTATAACTGCCACGAGGCAAATAGTATTACTACACTTCTTGCATATGAAACCCTCTTTCACTGGTTGGATACCTTGGTACCAAAAGATGCAATATCCGTTTAACTCATGTAGTATGTCACTATCGCTAAACAATGTTGCCCAGTAATATTAAACAAAACAAGCTATTTTAATGGTCAACGACATCAGGAGGCATAATTTAAAATTTATGTCAAAGCACGTTCTAAACTTACTTTTGTCATGGCATGAACAGGAAGGTCTGCATTTTCCCTACGGCGATGTATGATTTTGAGTTTCGTGATTTATTCAGTATACAAAAAATTTGCGGAACCGTGTTTGAGAGATTCTAAGCCAGGATCTATTCTTGAATGCACAATTGCATGATTCACACTCATTTCTCAATAATCATGCAAAAATTCAACTGAATGCACACAAATCAGACACCATCTTTATTTCTTCATCTGTTCATTAAATCCCTGTTATATTCAGAACATCCCCCATTGTTTCAAATAGAGGAGAGAATTCCCCCCCCCCCTCTAAATTGTTAGTTCTAGAATAGGCCCTGACTATGCATTATAGTTGTTGAGTTGTAGCATTTGAACCTTCCGACTTCCGAATTTAAAACTACAACTTAGCAATTATAATGCATAGTACCCATCAAAAAAGGTTCTAACATTATAGAAGAAGGGTTTGGAGATGTACTAGCATAGAAGGGAAGGTGTGGAGGGGTGCTGGAGAGAACTTTGCATGGGAAACAGCCTGCAAAGGCCAGCACAGATCATAAAATTAAATAGGTTTCTACACTGCATCAACTGCCAGCAATTCAGAAAATAAGATCAATGTACGTGCTGTAAAACTTAAAAAAATTTGTTAATGGAAACATTTAATTCTTCGAGTCATTGTCACCTTGACCTTTGACCACTGAACCCCAAAATCAATAGGCTTCTTCCTTGCAATGCAAGCCAGCCAAAAATGTCAAAAATGCAAGCTACTAATTAACTTTGCACTAGATATATGGCATAGATGTGCCTCTTCTTGGAGTCATTGTGACCTTGACCTTTGACCTTTTGAATCTGAATCAATAGGTGTCTTCTCTGTCTTAAATGCAAGCCATCCCAGGGCTGGACAAATCAACTTTCCCAACAACCAAGACAAATTCAAATTCGGTTTGGGGTAAGCTCAAGACTGAAAGCTGCCAGCCCATGGCTATGTCAAAACAAGAGTCCTTTGAAGGGACTGATGCTCTACTGGGCAAAAAGAATTTCCAAGAATTCAAGATAAGACCATTTCTTCCTTTTAACTGCTGAGTTAGCTGCTGTGGTGGACATATTGGATGTCAGACTGACACCATTTTCATTTAGGACAAAGCAGACATCATTAGAAGTCTTTTGGTGAAAACCCTGTGTAATAATAATCATAAAGTCACGGGGAGTAGTGACAACAAGATTTTCATGTCAGCCATCATGGCAGCCATATTGGATGTACGACTGGAACCATTTTCATTTAGGACCAACTAGGTATCATAAGAAGTCTATCTGTGAAAACCCCATGTTGATATAGCCGTCTATTTGCGAGTAGAGGTAACAATATTTTCATGATAGCCACCATGGTGGCAATATTGAGGGTGTCATTTTCATTTAGGATCAAGCAGACACAATAAGAACTCTTCTGATGAAAACACTATGTCAAAATGACTTTGCCTTTAAGAGGTTTTCAAGATGGCTGCTATGGTGGCCACATTGGACTTCAGATCGGCATCATTTTTATTTAGGATCAACTAGACATCATAAGAAGTCTTTTAATGAAAACCCCATGTTGATATGCCAATCCATGTAGGAGGAGTAGTGATAACAAGATTTCAAGATGGCCACTGTGGTTGCCATATTGGACCCCAGATCAACACCATTTTCATTTAGGACACACTAGACATCATAAGAAGTCTTTTAGTGAAAACTCCATGTTGATATGACCATCCAATCAGGAGTAGTGATAACTGGATAAAAAGATTTTCAAAATGGCTGCCATGGTGGACATATTGGACATCAGATTGGCACCATTTTCATTTAGGACCAAGTAGACATCATAAGAAGTCTTTTAGCAAAAACCCCATGTTGATACGATTATCGATTCAGGAGGAATAGCGATAACAAGATTGGATAGCAGATCGGCACCATTTTCATTTAGGACCATCTAGACATCATAAGAAGTCTTTCGGTGAAAACCTTATGTTGATATGACTATCCATTCAGAAGGAGTAGCAATAACAAGATTTTCAAGATGGCCTCTGTGGTGGCCATATTGGATGTGCAAGCAGTGCTGTTTTCATTTAGGACCAACTAGAGCATGGGATGAATGAGTATGTAAAGTTACATGGCAATCCTCCTCATAGTTTAGGAGTAGCAACAACAAACTTGTGATAACGGATGGACGGACATCGGACGATGGACAACAGACCATCCCATAAGCTCTTCTGGTATATCACCTGTAGAGTTAATAACTGCGATAGAGAGAGAGAGAGGTTATGTTCAGCTTGTAATGCTTTAAGATCTGCAACTTCACTTATGGACATAAGTTTTAATGTGCAAAAAAGATAAAAATAAAACAAAATATATGTAAGCTGTTTATTTGTAAAACAAATATAACAATTTCAAGAAAACATCCCCTTTTTTATTTTTCTTCAATTTTTAACATTCTTTGTGAGAACATAGAGAGGATATTTGCTTGAAACAAGTGAATAATGGATACATTTCATCGAGTGGGTGAAGTTTTTCACCCACGAGA
This sequence comes from Margaritifera margaritifera, assembly GCA_029931535.1. Classification (NCBI taxonomy): domain Eukaryota; kingdom Metazoa; phylum Mollusca; class Bivalvia; order Unionida; family Margaritiferidae; genus Margaritifera; species Margaritifera margaritifera. The sequence continues at coordinate 5,457,798 of JAQPZY010001625.1, read as the reverse complement.
TGAAATATATACGTTATTCACTCGGAGCAAGCAAATATTCTTTTTATTTTATGCTCCAATGTATAGCAATTTGTATAACAGACTGAAGTATAGCCGATTTCTTACTGTATCCCATGCGATAAAGTCAGCTGTTCACCATTTATATTCTGCTCTGTTTTGTGTATATTCTCACATAAAATATCAGTAGTAACATAATGCTCCTTCCCAATTCAAGGTAAAACAGTAGATAAAAACAAAATGAAGAAAAAAATATATTTGCCCATTGCTGGATTTGAACTCCATTCATCTGTATGCAAGGTGGCCATACTTACCTTTAAATGACACAATCATGTTAAAACAACTTTAAATTTCTTAGTCATAATGTTATCAATGTATATTAATGGCCAGTGAAAAAATATATATTTTCACTCCAGTGAAATATCACAATTATTTCACTTTGAAAATCCAGTAATTCATGGCCTAGCATAAAATATATTTTTTATTACATGTATATTTGGTCCACTTTTGTCAGGACTATGTGTATATACATACTGTTTGCCAACATTTCTTTTGATCAAAACTTAAATGCTATAACTTCAATACAAGGTAAAAATCTGACAGACATCAACTACTGAAGGAGAACATTACACCGAGTGCAGGGTGAACAAATTAGTGATAGAAAAATAAAGTGTACAACGTACAAATAATTTCATCATGGCATCTATTTATGTCGGACATGCTGGATGGAAGATTTGATGGCAGTTTGTTCCAGTGGGCAACTTTCAGAGGAAAATATGAATGCTGTATCCCAAGCCATCCAGTGTGTCCATTCCCCACTATAGGGGATAATGTCACGCTACAGAGGATAATGTTACACTATAGGGCATAATGTTACACTATAGGGAAAAATGTTACACTATTGGGGATAATGTTATAGAATAGGGGAAAATGTTACACTATTGGGGATAATGTTATAGAATAGGGGAAAATGTTACAATATCGGGGATAATGTTATGGAATAGGGGAAAAATGTTACACTATTGGGGATAATGTTATAGAAAAGGGGAAAATGTTACACTATTGGGGATATTGTTATAAAATAGGGGGAAATGTTACACTATTGGAGATAATGTTACAGTATATGCAGGGCTCAAAATTAACGCTAATCCGCTATCCCACCATTAGTGATTTTGCTAACGGATCACTAAAACCCAGTCATCACTAATCTGTTGGAGCAGTGAAAATTACCGCCAGTCGCTATCATAACAGTTAAGAAGTGGTCATGAGTCGGCATTCCCTTTAATGGTTAACTAATTTGTTTATTATGTTAAGTGAGTACCTACGAACATCCTGCACTTCATGAGGTACTATAAATTCTCATGGTACAAATGAACAGGTGTTAATCCACTTATCCACTCATCAAGTAAATTGTTGTGATTATTGTCAAAACAGTCTTTGCACACACTGAACTAGCATGTTGCACTGTCCCCATGCACTAATTTCATTACTGATGATAACAAAACATATAGGGTCTCAGGCTAGTATTGACCAATCGGAAAAGGTTGCTTTTGCCGACTCAACGAAGTATCCAGATTTATACCAAACATTGTGTTTTAATACTTATATAATCGGTGATAAACATTCAATGCATTGTGTGGTAACAATTGGAAACATGTGGAAGTATTGGCAAGGTGTGCAACCGTCAATGAAATGGCATAAATTAAATGATGACATGAGAGAGAACACAATTGCAAATATGATGAAGAGAAGAGACTAAGAAAATACAAGAAATGCTGGAAAAATTAACACAAATGGCTTAAGTATGACCCAGCAAAGGCTTAAGTATGACCCAGCAAAGGCTTAAGTATGACCCAGCAAAGGCTTAAGTATGACCCAGCAAAGGCTGTGATGTTGTGCATTTTCTGCACTAAATATTCAGAGAAATATGAAAGTGCACAGGGTACTTCATTCATGAGTGTAGGTCATGAAATACAGTCGTTACTGTTTTGAGTTGATGTCAGTGAATAATAAATGCTGAATTAGAAACTTTACTAGCTTCTGAATGATTTAGCAGGATCAGTGAAATTTAGGCAGGATCAGTAAAAAATTTAGTTTGGTGATCCTGTGGGTTAGTGAAAACAAAATCCTAATTTTGAGCACTGGTATAGGGGATAAGGTTACAGTATCGGGATAATGTTACAGTATAGGGGATAATGTTACAGTATAGGGGATAATGTTACAGTATAGGAGATAATGTTACAGTATAGGGGATAATGTTACAGTATAGTGGATAATGTTACACTATTGGGATAATGCTACAGTATAGTGGATAATGTTACAGTATAGGGGATAATGTTACAGTATAGGGGAAAATGTTACAGTATAGTGGATAATGTTACACTATTGGGATAATGTTACAGTAAAGGGGATAATGTTACAGTATAGGGGATAATGTTACACTATTGGGATAATGTTACAGTATAGGGGATAATGTTACAGTATAGGGGATAATGTTACAGTATAGGGGATAATGTTACAGTATAGGGGATAATTTTACATTATTGGGGATAATTTTACATTACTGGGGATAATTTTACATTATTGGGGATAATGTTACAGTATAGGGGATAATGTTACAGTATAGGGGATAATTTTACATTATTGGGGATAATTTTACATTATTGGGGATAATGTTACATTATTGGGGATAATTTTACAGCATAGGGGATAATTTTACATTATTGGGGATAATGTTACAGTATTGGGGATAATGTTACAGTATTGGGGATAATGTTACAGTATAGGGGATAATGTTACATTATTGGGGATAATGTTACATTATTGGGGATAATGTTACAGTATAGGGGATAATGTTACAGTATAGGGGATAATGTTATAGTATAGGGGATAATGTTACACTATTGGGGATAATGTTACAATGAGAAAATACTGTAAATCATAACATTTTCGAGTCATTTAACTTATGATTGGTAAATGTGGCATATTTGTAACATAGAATTTTTTCATGTAAAATTATCAACAAAAAATGTATAGAGTGTAATTCTTTTATGATAGGCCAATAGGGCTTGCCTTATAAGTACAGTAAAGATTTGATAAGTCAAATATCAGTAAGTCTAATACTCTGCATACCGTGTAACTCATTCTCATGTCTACTACCTAGGAAAACTCTAAAACTATGAACAACTCAAAGGAAAAAATTTGGACCCACAGGGCTTTGACTTTTCAGAGTTCTACTGCATTTTAAGAAGTTGGGAATTGGCTAAACACCAAATGACTTTTTTTTTTATTAAAAATTTTTAAACTATGGGGTATAGGCTTATTATCAAGAATGGACTTATAAACAGAGAATGACGGTGTTATCTTGCATCACAGTCTTTCCATGAAAAATTATTCTGAGAATTTAGTTATTTCATACCATTATTGAATTCACTATAGGGGATATTATGTACCATTTTTGTGAAAAAAAACACAAACTTAGAGACACAACGAACAATGATGCTTCTGTGGAAATTAAATGTTACTGTATGCCATGGATGCTCCTGCCAATATAATGCAGATGAAGGGCAAATATTAGTCAAATGGACCATAACGCCATTAAATTTTTATCAATAAATCATCTTAATGTAACATTTATACCCATTAAAATGAATGAATTTGCAGTAAACTTTGAAAAAATTTAAACTAGTGAAAATTGGGTGATTAGCATCAATGTTTTTATACCTGTTGGTGGTTTTCCCTCTGCGTGGTCAACCTTGCTTCAATACAACGCCGTGTCTCCAGGAATGCCTGTCTCTGAGCAACTTCTGTTGGGTAATGGGTGAAAATTCCAGCAATATTGGTACATATGAAGATGAGAATATTAGCTCCAAGCTAAAATCAGACAAAATAAAGCAGAAGGTAAATACCAATTTAAAATTTGCATTCAACCCAGATGGAGTACATACAGTATTGCTTTGGACTGGAAGAAGTCATTCAATTGAGCAGTCTCTCGAATGTTATACCAATCAGTCTAATCCAGCTTCATAAGCACACAGTCAATTGGTTGAAGGTGATAATAGCATGTACCATCTTGGTCAAATACAAATATATATTCAGGATACTGATGACTTGGAGGGTTAGGGAAATAAGGTACATTAAACAGGATCAACAGGATGAACATAAATTGACAATCATGTTCCTTTGTATGATAAAAGGCAAATACCAATATCCTTCTAAAAACAAAAAATCTGAATTAAATTTTTTTTTTCTTCTTCTCTTTATGTCTCAACAGGGAATCGATTAAAAATATCATAAAACATTTTGATAGAAAATATTTCCACAATTACCTTTCAAAAGCATTATGTTCCTTTACATAGCTACACACTTTTTCAAGACCAACAGATGACAGAGCTATTATTAGAAATACAAACTATTTTTAGTAACTGAGAATAGAAAGTATGCCATAGGCTTGATAGGAATAAATCTCTAAAAATCAAAAATTTGTATTTACCTCATGTAAACACAATGATCTACATGTAATTACTAGAAAATATAATGATATTTTGGCATTATTAAATTTTTGCAAAACAGTAAAATTTAGCCTACTTGTGATGTGAAATTTTTGCAATGTGCTACTTAATAATTGGCAATTTACATTTTGCATAATTCTGTTTTAAACATGAATCAAATTTCTGAAAATTTAGTTGTCGCCCTAAATTAGACAAAATGTTTAATACTGATGATGGAAAATCATTCTTTATAGTAAAATAAACTGATGTCATTTTAGCAAGAAAATTTAAACAGTACCTTAGATTTTCTCTAAAGTGTGTGATGGTCATGTTTAGGAAAAAACAGACACCCATGTTTTCTTAAATCATTTTTAAATGTGTATCATAAAATAATATAGTTTGTGCTGATGCCCAGATTTACATTAGTAAGACAGAGAAGTACAGCATTTTTCCCTAGGATTAGACCAGGGGGACAACCTAATAAATTCATCAAAAAGTAGGGGGTGGACTTATTATCAAAGATCTCCAAAGTAAATATATGCATAAATATTTTGAAAATGGGGTGGGGTGGGGGTGGGCTTATAAAAAAGCAGGGACTTACGGATAAATATGTTAAGCAACATGTGCAATAAAATGAGAGAAATAGAGACAATTTGCATTACAGATTCTACACGTGGAGCAAAACCTTTCTCAAAATAATTTTTGTTTCCTTTTCATTTCAATTCATATCCTAGTTGAAGTTCATTTATTTATAGCTGTAAAAACTGAACACATTTTAATTTAGCCCTACCAACTTGGAAAATTGAATTCTGACCCTGGGGCAATCATTGAATTATTGGGCTTGTGATAAGTCCTAGAGATAAGCTTTCACGCCTCTTTTGCGTTGTGTTATTTGGCTATAGAGTGTTTAAACAACTGGGAAAACATAATGACCAAACACACTCAGTCAGCGACACATCTACTGACAGACCAAGAAAAAAACAATGTAGTCACCTTTGAATTACACCTAAGCTTTGTCAGCAACATCTTTTTTGATTGTCTCACAAAGAAATAATCTGTAAACTAGATCAAGTGACCTTTGAATTTCACTTCCTTACTATGTGTATCTGGCATTATAATGGATAAACAAATCAAAGACAAGTTGATATAATGATATTTGAGAACTTTTATGACTGATGTCTGGTTGCTCAGAGTATGTTGTGCAGATCAAAACCTTTGATCTATTGGCAAATACAGGCAATTAAGGATCTTTGATATAATATATATATATATATATATATATATATATATATATATATATATATATATATATATATATATATATATATATATATAAAACTAATTATAACTATTTATTTATATATATATATATATACATAGGCTTTCTTCATAACAATAATAAAGAACATAGATCATTGTAGGATTTTTTTTGAAAAAATTTCCACAAATGTTAGAATGTTAGTGAATTAACAAAACTGAAAAAAAGTCATCATGCAGTAAATGGTCGTGAGTGTGGGGGAGGTCCAGTTCACATACACGTACATGTACACAAAAGAAACTCAACATGGTGTGACCCCTACAATAAATTATATAATTATACAAGAACAAAATTTATATGAAAAGATTATATTTTTCATCCATCCAAAACTTGACAAAGATGTTATTCATCCCATGTAGTTTCCTTCATGCTAACTGCACACCAGTCATGACTTTTCCTTTGTGATATGATTTTCATTTGCTCAGGTTCTTACTAATTTAAAATTTAAAAAAAAACACTGAAACAAGCAGCACAAGAGCTTTTAATGCAATCACAATTTTTTGTATACATGTAAGTGAAGGACAGATGGGTATGTCTGAATTTTATCATCAACATGTTGAGTTACATCTTCACAAGCCAATTGTAATCGATCCACTTCATTCCACATCAACTGCTGACATTTGTGGCTAACCAAAATAGTGTTCTGAGCAATGCCCTCTTCCAGATGAAAGAGTTATTGCCCATACCATGTGAAATCAATTGACCAATGAGAGAACTCTTTACATGACCTGTTAAGTATTCAATATGTAGACTTCCATGCCAAAACTCAAAAGAAAACTTGTATGTGATAGGTTAAATTGTAGAAACTTACAGTGATGTGTGCCATTGTCTACTGAGGTCTATTTTTGATTCTTCACAACTATTTCTTTAGGGAAATGTATTTATAATCATTCTGACTAGATCAGTTTCTTTCAGCTGCATGCAATCAGATGGCAGAACATTAGATACTGTTTTGTATAGCTACATATGCCAAGGGTCAATGTGGAACAAACTGGATAAATGACACTTGGCTAGCAAAAACCAATGCCATGCACAAGACTGAAATTATTTCTGAGTGAACGAGCACTTCATGTATGTCACCAAATTTTGCTGTAAAAATTATTTAAAACTTACTGAATATACATTTTGGTATCAAACTTTAATTTTTACCATAAACTCAGACCTGTATCTAAGAAACCCCAATCAAAGGCTTCAAGTTGGGCTAAAAATCATGGAAATTCAGCACAGAGTTGAATCTTCCTAGAAAGTACACTGACTTATCCCCAAAAAAAGCACAATATAACTTTTTTAGTTAAACTACAGTACTCTTCCAAAAGAGAATTTCAAGGTCCATATTTTCTTATATTGTTGGTTCCTCTGCTGTAAGTACAATATTATACATGTAAATGCATGTTGACTGTTTCTTTAATATCCACAGTGGCTCAGTGGTTGAGGCACTTGATTCATGACCAGAAAAGTGCAGGCTAGATTCCCACCATCAGATCAGCTATAGTGTTTCCCACAGGCCATTTTATTCCCACACCAGGTCATGGAGAAGAAAATTAATACTGAGTAAGACCATATCAAGGATTTTACTCCTGGAATTTTTTGGGTGGATACATATGAAACATAGGATTCTTTTTTAACTTTACAAGTCAACTACTCTCATAATTTCCTAATTTTTCAATAATAATAATAATAATAATAATAATAAAAAGAACAACAACAACAATTCATGATGAAATAAGATGTCCTTTTGAGCATAAGATATGCATATACAGAGCCCTTTTGGAAGTTTAAAGTGCCCTTTTTGGGAAAATAATTACCATGCCCATTTTAGATTCTGGGGGAAACACTAACCTTGGTGTGTCCTTGGGAAAGGCATGTTACTCTACTTGTTTTGGGGGTCAGCAAAATTTCTAAGTTCACAGGCCCACCGGGCCAGTAAATATTCAAAGAAATGCAAATAAAACATGCAGATGCAAACAAAAAATATTGTCCAAAATCTATCAGAAGCAAACAATATTGTCCAAAATCTATTGTCCTTTTATCGTATCCGAACTGCCAAGTTTCTAACTGGAATAATCCAGTTGTTATATTCCACCTTTCTCCATTCGCTACATTAATGCCTGAAGATGGAGTCAATTAAAACATGTCAGACCGGAAATTATAGTATGGGTATTTTTTTCTAATTGGAATAATTCAGTATCCTCAAGTTGCAAACGGAAAAAGATGGAAAATAATGAATGGATTATTTGGGTTAATTACTTGTGTACATTTTGGCATGAAAGGAAGGCGGAGTTGGAAAAATATTTTAAACATGTGCAATGTAGCATATACAGGTAAATTGTTTACTTTGAAGCAGTTCGTCTTCCATTTTGAATTTTCAATATTGATCTACATGTAGATACTTGTACTGCAAACATTTATTAGTATTGCCCTTATTGGATATATCTGATTGGCTGTCTAGTTCAGACAGCATGTGACACTTTTTAGGTGTGGAGCATTCAAGCCCTCATGTAGTGGTTGGAGGGCGATGAATTTTTCAAGTTACTAAGTATCCGAATTCTATGCTTCATGAAGTCATCCTACCGGTATTTTGTTTCCGGTTTTGTTATTTGTAAACAGCAAGTTCAATTCATTACCATTGAATGAATTTTCTGCTAGATTTTGATGGCAAAAGGCCCACATCCATGCCAGATGAATCTCAATCTCAGCAAGCTACATGTAAACGATTCTATGAACCAACTAGGAAACGATGTTGACCTTTCAACCCAAATAGTTCAAAGAATTGGAATGGCTGAGGTATGACGAGGAGAAACAAATCATGTACAGCTGTACTATTCTTCATGTAAAGCAAATTCAACAGTTGATGAACCCTCACAATTTGTCAAAGGAACAGATAACTTTAAAAATTGACTCCATCAAAACTCACCAGGCTTGTAAAATGCATACAAAGTGCATTTCTCTTTTAAAAGCTGCATCCAAACCAGTGGCAACTAGTGCAGCAGCTCAGTGTTTATTCAAGTTAAAGCAAGCAGAATATGACAAACTGGTTTTAAAATTTATAATTGCAGATACCCTAGCAAAATATCATCTGAGCTTTAACCTCTATAGAACCATACGTCACTTAGACAAAGCAAAAGGCCTTGAAGCTGGTTCAAACTACTTAAATGACATGGCAGCAGCCACATCTGTAACTGACATAGTCAATACTGTCAGACAAAGTGTTGTAAAGATGTTGGAGACATAAAGATTTTGCAGTTGGATGATTAATGGTACATCTGACTTCACTGTTGATGACGTGAGAACATTAATGTTAAAATATACAACCAGGGTAAAATTGAGGACACCTTTCTTCATTTTGCGGATTCCTCTTACAGTCAAGACATATATCAACACGTCATACAAGTTTTCAAGACACTTGGAGTGGAGACCATTATGAAAGAGAAACTAGTAGGATTTACAGCTGATGGTGCATCAAATATGCAGGGTAAACAATATTAAAAGACATATGTCAACATGTCAAACATGTCTTCAAGGCTCTTGGAGTGGAGACCATTATGAAAGAGAAACTACCATCTATACTCGCGTATAAGCCGATACCAACTGCAAACTGCATAGACCCAGATGTGATGTCGCATTATGCACTGGCAGATCTGGGTCTATGCAGTTTGTAAGGACTAATCAGTAGAACAAACAGCACAGACCCTGATCTGCCATCGCATAAAGCATGGCAAATCAGGATCTATATTGTTTGCATTTGGACCCAGTTTATACATGAGTATATATGGTATGTTCCTTCTACTGCAAATGGTTGTCAACAATTACTCCCAGAATTTTGTCCTAAGCTACAATTTGTAGACATGCATTGTTCCTAGGCTACAATTTGTAGACATGTATTGTTCCTAGGCTACAATTTGTAGACATGTATTGTTCCTAGGCTACAATTTTTAGACATGTATTGTTCCTAGGCTACAATTTGTAGACATGTATTGTTCCTAGGCTACAATTTGTAGACATGCATTGTTCCTAGGCTACAATTTTTAGACATGTACATGTATTGTTCTGTTTAAGACTTAAAGTATCATTTACTAAGTTTGCTCTCCTTTGTTTAGTTGTAATCATTAAAACCTTGATTTTATCAGTATATATATCTTCATGCTATTTCCTTACACCAGGAATCTAATTTACTTACAGCCAGGTGTAAAGATACCTCTAGCTCCAACTCGAGTTGTTTAAATTCCGACAGGGTTGTGTTGTCTGCATACAGATTAGTGCATGAAAATTCGCAGTTGCCAATTTTCCAAGGTACCGTTTATACTTGCATATAAACCAATACCAACTGCAAACTGCATAGACACAGATCTGCAGTCACACAATGCACCAGCAGATCTGGGTCTATGCAGTTTGTAAGGACTAATCAGTACAACAAACAACATAGACCCTGATCTGCCAGCGCATTATGCAACAGCAGATCAGGGTCAATGTTGTTTTCATTTGGACACGACTTATACATGAATATATATGGTAAATCATTAGTGAATAGTGGGAAAAAGAGTGGACCCAGTATAGAACCCCATTGTACCCCACGTTAGTGATGAATCTTCTGAAAGGTTCCCATTTACTACGACACATTGTGATCTATTTGTAAGGTAGGAGGTTACCGGTAAATCATTTTGATGCTGCTGTATCACATTTATATATCTTCAATTTATTTATATGAATATTGTGATCTAAAAGGTCAAAAGCTTTCCTAAGGTCAACAAGTATTGCTCCCACTAATTTTCCTTGGTCTGTAATATTCATACAGATGTGATCTATTTGAGTTTTAGAGTGATCAGTTTCTGCTGTTGGTTTATCTGCTAACTTGGTAATACCAATAAGGTTCTATGAAGTTCAACCAAGTTTGATTTATATGAACATTCGTTACATCTCTGTTTAAGTCAACTAGAATATAGATTTTTGTTCATCAATCACTTTATCCATCTGCCTTTCAAAAATTTTCATTCCAAACTATTTTTGCAGATGGGAGTCTATAAACCACATCAACCAAGAAAGGCTTTGCATTTGACTGGTCAACTGATTCAGTTTTATCTAATTCAAGATCAGTTCTCCTTTTAACTGATATACCATCCTTAACATAAATCAGGACACCTCCACTCTCGAACACTCTATCTCTTGTAATAAGTATGACACAACCATCTATAATCAGTAGATCATTTGTATGATTTTCATTCAGCTTTGTTTCCATTAAACAAAGAATATGTTTCATCAACAAATAAATCAAATAATATAGGCATTTTAGAATTACACTGAATTACAGGTTAGGCTTTTTTTCAATGGTAATATCATTAAACAGTAACAGAAAATCAATCTAAACCATTAAGCTTATCTCAATTTCCATGACAACTGATGAAAACATTATAAACCAAACTTACATTGATTTGCTTACTGGGATGTTTTTAAAATATTGATTTTTTTAGATGTACAGATGGGATCTACAGGTATAAGCTTTATTCCAGTATCATACCACATTTCAGGTTTTGTTTCTTTTCTTTCAATCTGAACAAGTGAACTGCAATACATGAAACAGTACTCCCTCATTATAATGCTGTCCATGGAAGTCAAGGCTTATACCACCTTAAAGTCAAACCACCTCATAAATAAGCACATTATAATATAATTTTTCTACTACATAATAAAATGGGATCCATGACCATACCTGCCTTACTAAAGGAATTCTGTTATAATGGAGTGAGGTAGTACTAGAGTTGAAACAAAGACTGAACATTCAATTCAGAATATTTTTTTGCGAATATTCAAATAGACAATTGGTATTCTAATATTCATTCGTTTCCCTAGAGAGTGTGGCAGCATTTTGTAAATGAAACAAACAAGATGAATTGTAAACTATGCAATATACTCACTTATAAGTCAAGTCCAACTGCAAAGAACACAGACCCTGATCTGCCATCGCATAATGGGCCAGCAGATCAGGGTCTATGTTGTTTGTTCTACTGACTACTCCTAAAAAACTGCACACTACTCCTAAAAAACTGCACACTACTCCTAAAAAACTGCACAGACTCAGATCTGCCGATATATTATGCGATTATGGATCTGAGTGTGCAGTTTGGAGTTGGACTCAACTTATAAGTGAATATATACAGCAGTTTACAAGAGAACAACTTGAAATATACTATTTACCTTAAACTCAAATTCCCACTCACAAGGTAATCATAATGTCAAAATTCTGAATAGTCACATTGCCTGCAATATCGCCACTTCTATTCACAGTCATTCAGGTGCTCATGAAAAGATAACGTGAAATACCTCAAGTTGATAAACGAAGAACATGTATAGAATTGGGGTCCCTTTATTTTACCTATTGTCTATCTTCAGCACAAAGGAATACTTTTGGTTGACCTAAGTTTGAAGATAAAAACAGAAAATAACACCTACATTCGCTAGGTTTTTCGTATGAATATCTTGCAAAATTTACTAAAGACCCCTAAAATGTCATTTAATTCAATTCAGATGACTAACTTAACAGTGTTTTCAATGTGGATTGGTGGAGGGGGGGCATGTGTTACATGTCCATAAATACCAAGTAGACAAAAAATATACATTAATTAATATTGATGAGTATTTTAATCCTATCCAAAATATATTCAATGAATATCAGAATAGGAAAATTAGGTATTTGTTACAGCTCAAGGTAAGTACTGTACTAATTTTTATATAATCTGCCAATCTTGCTTAAGTGCCAGGAATATGATTCTTTGCAGTGAGGGTTTTTCCCCCAACAAATTGTTTCTTGACACAAAGTTTACGTCACATATACAATATATATATTGTATATAATCGCACAGAAGCCGATACCAACTACAAAGTGCACAGACCCATATCTGCCGTCGCATAATGCGCCGGCAGATCTGGGTCTATGCAGTTTGGAAGGACTAATCAGTAGAACAAGCAACATAGACCCTGATCTGCCAGTGCATTATGCAATGGCAGATCAGGTTCTATGTCGTTTGCATTTGGACCCGGCTTATATGCAAGTATATGCGGTATATGCAAGTATATGAGGTATATGCAAGTGTATGCAGTATATAATGGGAACCAGATTTGGGATTAGGACCTTATGATGAGCCATTGTCCCAGGGAGAGTATGTTACTGTTTCAAATAAGGAAATATTTAATAAAATCCGTAGGGATTTGCGATAGTGAGCTAATAAAGTTGCACAGAGAGCCTATGCTGACACCCAGACTCCTTGAAACTAATTGAATATTTTAAGTTTATTTAATTTTATTTAATTTTGTTATTCTTGTCAGAGGCATTTCATGTAAACCGCAATTATGACAGAAAAATGGTGTTTTGATTAGCTCTTTTTTTTACAAGTCATTACACCGAGCTGCAACATTGCAACCGCTTTTTTCCTCCCCCCCCCTTCCTCTTTTTCAAGCACTTAGTTCAAAATATTGTTTGGATTTTTTTTGTTTTTCTATGTCAATTCAAAAAGAACTCAACATTAGAACTGGGAAAGCAGCTGCTGCATTGAACGAACTCAGAAACATCTGGAAGCAAAAGAACATTTCCATCAAACAAAAGATATGATTCTACAACTCAGATTGATTGACTGAGTTTGAATTATAGTCATGTGCAGCCATTCGACCATGTCTGGCTACACAACTCAGATATCCTATCCATACTCCTATATAGTGCAGAAATGTGGCCAATCACGACAGGCCAGTAAAAAGGCAAGATGCATTTGATCAATGTTGCCTGCACTAAATATTCAACATATCCTGGCAAAACAAAATAAGAAATAAAAAAATAAAAAAATAAGACAAAACAACTAAGTACCAGCAATCTTCTAGCTCAGAAAAGGTTTGCATCATGTGGTGACACTTACTGACAATGAAGGACAACAGAACTTACAAACAATTACTAAACGGAAACTCAACACATAGCTGAAAGTATTGTGGAAGAAAGGCCACCCACAGTAGAATAATGTCCTAGAGAGGGACCTGGACCGTATCTGTCAAAACCTGCACGAGGCAACACCTTTAACTGTCAACAGAAACAGATGGAAAGGATTTGTTCAGTCGGCATGTCTACAAGTGGACGATGCCACAGAGTGAGTGAGTGAGTGTGACTGTACTATGCATGACCCCAGTATCTACATTTAGAGATGAATTCAATGTTGGTGAATTGTGTAAATTATAAATACCAGGGTCCATGCTAGGAAGCAATTTGGGTGCAACAGTCACCCTCCAGTCTTTCATTTCACCTAAACGTGCCCAAAAAGCCAAGTTCACCTTGCCTTGCCTTAATTCATGCCATTCCCCCACCCCAACCCATTTTGTTTCAATACAATGCATTAAAAATCAAAGTAAAATGTCAACTTTTGTGTCAATTTTCCCTCCAAAGAGAAAGGTGGAATGTTAGAACAAGAGTACCACAAACGGCACATTATACGGCTGCCCCATGTTTAATAGTCCTCAATGCAGATCACTGAAAATTTTGTGTAGAAACCACTTTTCTTCTTTCAAGCACAGTGATTTTGACCTTGGACCTTTTGATTCCAAAACTGATAAGCTTCTTCCTTACCTCAAGTGTAAGCCACACACAAAGTTTGATCTGTAATGTAGACTTAATGTTATTGTGCAAAAACTATTTTTTTCTTTTCATAACCTTCAATGTTTTGACCCTAACATCTATAGGCTTCTTCCTTACCGCAAGTGCAAACAATCCACATGGGCAGATGAATTAATGAAAGTACGGATGAAAACGTTACAAACACAAAATATGAAGAAATCTTATTGGCAAATGGCACCAAAGGTCAAATAAGTGCCTGAAACGGTTTTGAAGTTTTACTCAGGAAATAACAGATGGAAGGATGAAACTTGTTTCAATCTTTCTCCACAGAAAACAATAAACATGGAATGAAAGAATAATTAATCCATTCATTATTTCTCTGGCATGAAGAAAAGGAATCCCTAAAGTATTCACCAGGCATCAGATGACACCAAGTTTGGAGAAAATCAGAATTATATGTTTATAATATGGTAAGCAAGTATTCATATTTACGAAATGAACTACAAAAAGTATTTTTTTTTCTTTGTTTTAATTTGATTTGTCCACATGATTAAAACTGAAACCTATCGAAAATTATATATTTAATCCACCATAATGATCACATTTGCTTTTAAATTAAAAAAGAGAATAAAGTGGATTGTAAAACTGTGTAGTCTAATTTTTTTAATAACTGCCAGCCTCTCTATGTAGGGTTTATCCAATCATCTGATATAGAAAGAAGGCTAATTATTCTATCCAATGCACCGAGCTTACATACGGAACAGAATTTTTCCCATCATCTATCGAACTACGTGCTTGTATTATTTGGTCACTACACACAATCAAACACTCAGAGGGCATGGGTAATTTATTACCATTGTAGATGGTTGTTGGGGTGGAGAAGGAATGTGTCAGTTCTAATGAAGAAAGTATTCCTGACACACCTCGCTTCTGTATGGTAACATACATAGTACATATTAAAGGCTGTATAATCTTTTGACATAGATCGTGTGAAAATACACTTCCCAGTACCCCTTGGAAATAAATGGTCAGTGCCTAACAGAAGATCATGTGGTTGCCTAGCTTCCTACTTCAAGAATGAACAGAAACATACCATTTATACTCGAGTATAAGCCGATACCAACTGCAAACTGCATAGACCCAGATCTGGGTCAATTCAGTTTGTAAGGACTAATCAGTAGAACAAACAACATAGACCCTGATCTGCCGCCACATTATGCGATGGCAGATCAGGGTCTATGTTGTTTGCATTTGGACCCGTGTTATACGTAAGTATAGACGGTACTCAGCTATGTTTTACGGTGCCTTGAATTAAGATTGATATTTTGTCTACAACACATTAAAGCATTACCATAATTAGAACGAATTAAACGAAGTGGCTGATTAGGTAAGGATGTTTCAAGTCATACAGTAGATGCTATATAAAAACCAGCCTGGGAACTCAATAGTAACTTATGGTTAATAAAAAAAACCCCACCTGAAATCAATTGACTCAAAAATTGTCATCATTTACATATCATGTATTTCATTATAAGGTGGTCCCACTATAAGGCAGCATACTCTATGGTTCCCATGGATAGTATTATAATGAGGGAGTACTATACTTCCATATTTCGTGAATGAAATTTTGGGGCATGCAGAAGACAGACTGCTGCACCATGAAAACATAATGGTGCCCCTGGTCCACTGAACATTATTTGTCTGTAATAGTGACAGTAAACGACTATAAACTAAACAGCTGATTTCATGGAAAAGGAATAAATCCCAAAATAGGCTTTTTTTTAATATTCAGAAATTATGCCTCTATTTTTGCTGAAGTACATACCAAGCAAATTCCACTATTACCTCTTTTACGAGTATGTACCATATATACTATTGTATAATCCGGGTCCAAATGCAAACAACATAGACCCTGATCTGCCAGCGCATTATGCGACAGCAGATCTGGGTCTATGCTGTTTGCAGTTGGTATCAGCTTACACGCGAGTATATACAGTAAGTGTTAAATCCAAGCCCTTATTGAATTACTGTCTACTACTTTACATAAAGTTTAGTAACTGTAAACCATTTATTGATACCAATCAACCAGATGAAAAGCAAACTGGCAAGATAATGGATGGCTTCCATATCACAATAATTTATGGAAAAGCAAGAAGTCTACTATTTGTCAAACTTCACAGACCTTTGAGTCAACTCTAAGCTGTATCAATTGTCAGACAGAGTAAACAATCACTCCTAGCTTATGTATTGATTAACCAGACTGTTCTTCACTAATGAAAATCTACAGAACATCTACCATCTATACTCGCTTATAAGTCGAGTCCAACTGCAAACAACATAGACCCTGATCTACTGTCACATAATGCACCAGCAGATCTGGGACTGTGCAGTTTGCAGTTGGACTCGAATTATAAGCGAGTACATATGGTATTTACAATCACAGCAGAAATTAAAGAACTCAGTAGGATATATGTAAATTACATGTCAGGAGGAGAAATGGACATGCAATGTAAATGAAGAATGAAGTGGCATTGTTATTAATGTTACTCTACTGCCTAAAGGTTAAAGCAGCTAACCTATTAGAAAACTAATCAGGGCTCAAAAACAAATTTTAGTTCACTACTTGTCCTGCTGGTCAAGTGACTTGGATCTTGTACTTGTCCTGCTCAATTTTACTCATCCCACTACTGTATATAATACTGAATGCTGCTTAAAATGACATTCTTCCAGTTAGACAAGCATCTTGAAAAAATGATGACTTTCCTCAGCCAGCACTGGTAAATATGAGCGGACAAGTGGAAAAAATCTTTGTTGGTCAAGTAAACTTAATGTAACCAGCCAAATTTTATAAAGAAAAATTAATAAAATTACAAGTTTTTGTGACCCTTTTCACCTATTGGTCCTTGCCAGGCTGTAAGATTGGGGTGGTTATTGCCAGAATTTATGTATTGCGATACACTGTATATTGCGATCCAGGACAGTGTATTGCAATACGTACTGCAATACATGTATACTGGGAAAATCTGTTGAAAGTACAAAATAATATTATAGAGTGAGGAAGAAAGTCAGTAGCGTAGTATTGCCCCCCCCCCCTGCAAAACTTAATTATGGGTCCCCCTCCCAAGAAAAAGAAAGTTGTTTGATAAGAATTTTGGCCCCCGCCCCCCCCCCATCCCGCTTGTGCGGATTGATATGCCACAGGAAGAAGTCAAAGTTTCATATAACTTTAATTTCTTTTAAATCTCTTTAGGTGAACAATTACTGGGAAACAGCTTTACATGTGGGAGAGTCCGAGCTACATGTATAAGATAGGCTACTACTTGCATCTTCTTGACTCTGGCCAAGTTGGCGGCTATGATGATATGATGTTGGTGAACATGTATTGTCATGTTCGTCATCCCACCCAAGAACTTAACCTCCATGTTACGTTGCAGACAAATGGAAAGGTTATTGATTAATTTTGCATCTTTCATGGAGAATTTCAGTCAAAAATGCCACAGACAAGAGATTTTGCCTTTTTATTTTGCACCAGCTTGATGTAAGATTTCAGGCTCCATGTCTGCCAAGTGGAACATAAGATGTAGTTCACCCATTTTCTCAGCAGTCACACTTTCGTAAATATTCTTCTGCTTTTAGAACAGTATTGAAAGACAATTAATTCCAAGAAAACACAGCTTTTAGAACAGTATTGAAAGACAATTAATTCAAAGAAAACAAATTAGGGCTAAAGTAGAAATTTTAGTTGTATACTCTTTAGAGAAATACTGCAAAAACAGGTTCACTGGCAATGTACTGTGGTACACATACCAGCATGACCCATACCACAATATACAGATATATCTGTTAACTACATGCCCCTACTAGTAGGTCAATAATGGTATTGTCACTCCTTGATAAATGTCATATATATCCATGCCTATATGTATCTTGAAGAAGATAAGAATGAAACCTGTTTTAGCAGACTCTCAAACAAGGACACCTGCTCACAGACAACAGATCAGTTGTAGTGATGTATTCCTGTGCAAAGCACATTACTCTCATAGCCTCTGCACTAAATAGTAATTTATGTGCTGTTCAGTGATTTCTTCAGAATTTGATTGAAATGGTGGAATTTTCTCAAAGAGAGATTTTCAATTTTTAAATGGGGGCCAGTATGCATATGAGAACAGCATTTATGAATAGACACCTTTTAGTATACTTGAACATATATCTCTGATAAATATCTATATGAATACAGATAAATTTTACAGGTGTTTATCTTCATTATCAGTACAGTGGCAACAATCATGTGTTATGACAATGGCATAAATTTGTACTACTACAAATGCATACAGAAATTGTTTACAGGCATTCAGATTATGCAAAACTATTTAATTTTAAGCATTTAGTCCAAAGTTGAGGCAGGCACTACAGCAGCTCAGTGGTTAGCATGTCAGACTTGCAATCAAATTGGTGCAGGTTCAAATTCTACCACTGAATAAGCCCTGGTCAGCTATTGTGGTGTCCTTCAGCAAGGTACCTAACTCAAATTGTATTGGTTCTAAAAAAAACTACTTGTGTTGATGTGCCATAAAACACCAAACACTAAAGTTGTCAACATGCTGTTCCTGCCATAAGCACGGTCCATGCTTAATGATGGTGCATTTGATCAATGTCAACTATGCTATTGGGTCAAGTTCTGCAGTGTTTTCTTCATGACAAGCAATTGCACAAATCCCCCCTAAATTTAATTAATCATCATTAAAAATAAGCAAGCACATGAAAATCAAGCAGTTGATTTTCTGTACGAGTATTATCGAATATTAACAAAGCTCAATCTGATCATGTAAGCATGACTTCTATATCAATCACCCTAATCAGGTGCTTACTGCCGTATATACTAGCGTATCAGCCGGGTCCAATAATGCAAACAACATAGACCCTGATCTGCCGTCGCATAAAGCGCTGGCAGATCAGGGTTTATGTTGTTTGTTCTACTGATTAGTCCTTACAAACTGCATAGACCCAGATTTCCCGGTGCATTATGCAACGGCAGATCTGGGTTTATGCAGTTTGCAGTTGGTATGGGTTTATACTCGAGTATAGACGGTATTTGGTGGTAATGTATCTGCTGTTACATGCAGTTCTAATGCATTGTCATAGCACATGACCACTGCATCTGCTACTGTACCAATAATAAAGATAAACAACTGTAAGTTATATCTTTATTCATTAAAAGTTATTTATCACACTGACATCTGTTGAAACACACTACAGTACACACAAAGTGCATGTGCTGACCATATTTCACTCATGCTGGTGGAGGGTGCTGTTGAGTGTAGTTCAATGAACTATAAATCTGTCTCTAGCTGTATTTCTTTTACCTGGTGTAACTTTAACTCAGCTCTGTGTCAAGAGTGGATTCTCTCTGCCCAGTCTGAGGATAACTTCTATATCCCTAAAGGACTTACTGCAGGTGGTAACATCATGGATTGTAAATCAATTAAGTCTATCACCCAGCATCACAGTGTAGATCATGCCTTATCCACCTGTAAATCCTGGAGATTTCTGTGTAGTGGGGTTAACTTAAGTGGATACTACAGATACTAGTGGAAAATGGTCAACACACTTTGTGCTGTGCTTTTTTTAAGTCATATGTCCAAAATACACTGCATATTTCTCTCCATCTCAACACACACTTTTAAGTATGAACACACTGCATATGAGTATAATACATTCGTACACTTACAAAATGTGTTTATAATATACATACAACATAGAGAATTTTCTACTTGAAGATGAAATTTTGCTTAAAACTAATGTTTAATGCAATTATGCGTAAAACGAAATACAGGACACAATTCAAATAAGAGAACCATAGCACACACATTTTATATATATATATATATATATATATATATATATATATAATATATATATATAATATATATATATATATATATATATATATATATATATATATATATATATGTATATATATATATATATATATATATATATATGTATATATATATATTGCGTTTTTTGCATTGCTGCCACTTCTCCCTGTTCTGCTCTGACTTTTCCCTATTCTGCCCAAAAGGAGAAGTCACTTCTCCCTAAATTTCAAGTCTAGCTTGACCCTTGAGATACTAGTGGAAAATGGTCAACACACTTTGTGTGTACTGTATAAGGGGTTTATTCATACCAGTATATACTGTTCTCATATAAAAACTGTCCCCACCCCCCTTCAAAATTGAATATCCTCCCTTATGAACATGCCAAATTGTGAATTACCATTCTGTGTGAAAACCCTGTAGAAATCACTGGTACCAGATGAGTTATCCTTGTTCAAAATGACAGTATTTGATAACTGCAAAAACACTCACTCAAGCAGAGCCATATAATCGAATGCACCTTGAATTAATTTGGCCAATAAGCCATTTAATGCATTCTAAAAGGTATGAATAACATCCTGATGGTTAATACTTTCAGAGTGAGATTTTAAGTTTTGTGTTCCGCAGTGTTAACAAATACCGCAACAGATTTAAATTTTAAAAGTTCCATATCAGGAAGTAAAATACGGCGCTAGGGTTTGAGGTGCCCAGGGGCAATGTTCTTTAGTGGCGCCCCGACTTTGCTACAGAGAACAGTTTTTACATCAATTGCCAATCTCCCTCCTCCATTGCACCACCCCTCCTAAATATAAGTTTTGTGAAGAATTGCCCCCATTACACTAAGGCAGTGGTTCCCAACCTGTGGGCAGTGGGCCCCTGGGGATCCGCGGGGTTATTCCAAGGGGTCCGCGAATTCACATAGCTTCGCAGCAAGTAATGCTCCTCCAGCCAGCTCTTGCTTTCCTCTATTATCCCCGCCGCTGCGAGCAAGGCATGCTCAAATTTAGTGCAGCAAGCTGCTAAATGTTTATCCCAACACAGCCTAAAAGTACAACCATTAGCATGTGGGGGTCCATGCAATTTTTTGAGGTTAAAAAGGGGTCATCATACTCAAAAAGTTTGGGAACCACTGCACTAAGGTGAATGTGAAATACTATGAAAATTTAATCTGCCAAAACAAAAAAGCTTCTCACGGCAGTGCACTTCGCCTGGCAATTGCCCTCCAACCCCTCTCGTGCCACCATTGAATGGATTACATTTGTATCTAGAGCTCTGTATCTTCCTGCTGTGACTTCATATATATCATGTTTGATCAGAAAATATCTGCATGTCACTGTAACTGATATTTTTGTCAAAAAAAAAAGACCTTTTATCCCCTCCCAGGGACCCCAGAGGTTGTAGTCAGGGATGACCCTCCCCACTCCCATCTTGCAGATGGTCATCCCACAAGTTTTGTGAACAGACAGCTGGATGGACAGTATCACAACAGTATCACAACAACCCCTACTAAAGCACTGGGATAAAAATACATGTAAATACACTTTCATGTACACACTGACAGGCAGAATATCACAATGCACACATATTCTTCCAAAACTAAGCATAAGAACAAGTATGGAGCCAGCAAACCAGGGCTTTATAAATTTTACAAAAGTCAGTTTGCCCAGGTCAAGGTGGCTGAAAAATTGAACTTGCCCTTGGGGAATTTGAGCTTGCCCCAAAACAACAAAATATCACAACTAAAGTATTAACAAAAATATAGTGAAATAAAGCTTAGCCAAGGATGCTTTAAGGAAACTGCATTATATTTATTTAACAAATATATAACTTTTGTCTTCTTGTTTTGTTATTTGTTTGTTTTGGGGTTTTTTTGTTTTGTTTTTTTTTTTTTGGGGGGGGGGGGCGGCAGGGCCACAGGAAAACAATATGTCAATAATTCAAGTTATCAAAAAAGATACATGTAAATAGTACATGCAGATAGATATGTAGCTGAGGAAAAAAAGGAAGGGTTAGAATACATATATAGTTAAAAAAGCAAAGACAGACAAGTACATGTATAAAATAGACAAATAAAAGGATAGATAGATAACGGTTTTGGAAATGGCTAGATTTTTAAGAGAGACTGATGTTTAGGTAAAAGACATTAAACTGAAAAATTAAAAAGTGTCAACTTAATTTTAATCATGTTGTAACATAAAACATTTTTCTTTATCTGTGTTCAATTGATCATGCAGATTTTAGTATCAAATCCAGTACGCAAACAAGGTAAAACCAAGTCACTCGCTGAAACAGGGCTTCCATTAACACATATTTGTGCAATAAAATAAAAAAATATGCATTTAAAAACCCATTCTAAGAGTCCCATTGGACGCATTAAAAACTGAAGTTTTGATTAAAAGTGTTAAAATAAATCACGATCGGGTGTAAATTAACCAGCTGTTTAACTATTTAACAGAGTCATTTCCCCTGGATTTAATCACACCCCTCTGTGAATTCCATGATGAAAGAAACACTTGATAAGTGTTCAGTACGGCAAGTACTGGTATGTCTCAACCATGTAAAAGCAATTTCAATTTTCAATTTACACCAAGGCACAATTACATACACATGTGAATTGGTTGATATCCAGGGGAATCTCAGTTCTAAATATAAACCGTGCTGAATGGTACTAGCTTACGGAAAAGAGACTGTGGTACGTTTCAGTGCAAAAGATAAATACAACTTAGTGGATGCAACACTTACATGGGTTTCCAAAGAGGGAAGTTTATGAGGACAAGGTAAATCCACTATTTTGGAGAAGCTCAGAGGAATACCGCAGTGTCAATAACATCCTCTTTTGCTATCCTATTTCAAAGAAATGCCACCCGAGATCTTTTTGAATACTTGTTCAAAGTAGCCTTTAATAAAATTGAAATTGTCTCTCACTTTATGGAAATTTTTGCTCATTATACTTAAAATACATATTGTTTTGTTCATCCTTCGAGTTCGAAGATGGCCATGACATCACTAACTGGTTTGGATTCTGTGAGTATGTGAGTGGCTGATCAGGCTAATTTGTGCTCTAAACTGTCTGTGGCACACTTGACAGGAGATGCCACTTGGGTTTGCTTGATCAATAGAGGACGTGCTGCGGTTCTGAGATTTATGCTGCTCACTCTTCTGCACTGCCTCTGAAGTTCTCCTCCGTTCAAAGTCTGTAGCTTCAGTATGGATGAGATTCTGCCAGGTGGAGCGATCCTGTGTGAGATCTACCCAAGACTCAGGGTCAATGTTGAAGTGTTTCAAGGATGACCTGAGGCAATCTTTGAAGCATTTCTTCTGACCACCCTGAGATCACTTTCCCTCCTTCAGCTCACCATAGAAGATCTTCTTTGGTAGTCGCTCTTCTGACATCCTGGTGACGTAGCCCGCCCATCTCAACTGTGATTTCATCAGCAGAGTGTGGATGCTTGGAATGCCTGCCCATGTGAGAACCTCAGTGGCTGGGACCCTGTCCTGCCATCTTATTCTCATCAGTTTCTTCAGGCAGTCATGTGAAAATGGTTAAGCTTCTCGGTATGGCATCTCTACACTGTCGAGGTTTCGCAAGCATACAGCAGGGTCAGCAGGATAGTGGCTTTGTAAACCTTAAGTTTTGTTTGTAGACTGATGCCTCTGCACTCTCATACATTTGCACAGTGTCTGCCAAAGGCCACACTTGCTTTACAAATTCTGGCGTTGGTTTCATCATCGATGTCAACTGCACATGACAATGTGCTGCCGAGATAGGCGAACTTGTCCACTGCCACAAGGGTTTGGCCATTTACTGTGATGATAGGCTCTATGTAAGGCTTTCCTGGTGCAGGTTGGTGCATCACCTCTGTCTTCTTGATGCTGATTGTGAGACTGAAATTGTTACAAGCTGAAAAAAAATGGTCCATACTCTGCTGAATGTCAGCCTCATATTTGGCATTCAGGGAACAGGAGATCATGAACAGTCACTTCCTGTAACTTCATCTTCGCCTGTAGTCTTCTCAGATTCAACAGCATACTGTCAGTCCGGTATCTATGTCGATCCCAGTGTCATAATCATGGAAGGCATCAGTACGCATGACAGAGAACATCATACTGAAGAGGACTGGGGCCAACACACATCCTTGCTTGACTCAATTGGCGACTGGAAATGGTTCAAATGACTCACCTTCATCCACACACAAGCGAGCATACCATCATGGAATTGCCAAACCATCATGATGAATTTCTCTGGGCAACCAAATTTTGCCATGATCTTCCAAAGGCCTACACTGCTGACTGTGTCAAAGGCTTTTGTCAGGTTGATGAATGTCATGTACAGGTTGGAGTTCTGTTCCTGGCATTTCTCCTGGAGATGATGAGCTGCAAACACCATGTCTGTGGTCCCTTGTCCTTTCCTGAAGCCACACTGACTCTTTGGCAGGAGCCCTTGATCAATGTGATGCACAAGACGATTCAGCAGAATTCTAGCAAGGATTTTGCCAGCTATTGACAGCAAGGAGATGCCCAGATGGTTGTCGCAGGATTGTCTGTTGCCTTTCTGCTTGTACAAGTGGACAATGGATGCATCCTCGTACTCCTGGAGTATAGTTCCCTGAGTCCACATCGACTGGAAGAGTTCAGTCAGTTTCTGAGCCATGTGCAATGCTCCAGCTTTGTAGACTTCTGGTGTAGCATCTGCTCCAGGTGCTTTGCCATTTGACAGCTGGTTGATTGCTTTCAGTTTCAGTCAGCTCTGGAGGACCAGCAAGTGCTATGTTGATTTCTACTTGGGGCAGTCGATCAATTGCCTCCTTGCTGATAGATGACTGTTGATTGAGGATGTTGTTGAAGTGTTCTGCCATCTTTGAAGTATCCTTTCTTTGTCAGTGAACAGCATGGCACTGTCAGCACTCGGTAATGGAGATGTTCCTGATGACTGTGGCCCATAGATTGTCTTCAAAGCATCATAGAAGTTCTTCATGTCCTTCCTGTAAGAGTAGGACTGAATCTCATATGCTTTAATGCTTGGCCACGAGTCTTGCAACTCTCCGAGTTTGCAATGGACAGTCCTGTTGATGTTGTTGAAGGCTGCCTTCTTAGATGATGAAGTGCCATCTTCTAAACAGGCCTTCTGTAGCTGATGTTTCTCATTTAGAAGTCTCTGTATGGCAGCATCATTCTCATCTAACCAATCTTCATGATTACGTGTGGTGGGACTGAGGGTTTTGGATGTAGTTGAGTACACAGAGTCTCTGAAGGATGCCCAGTTTTCCTCGACATTCTCAGAGTTTGTATCAATTGTATCCAGTTTTGATATTTTAAGGGTACATACACACACATACACTTACATATGTATTATTTATGATCATGACAAATAGATCAAGTCTACTATAACATAGAAATATCACACTGAGTCCTGATTCTCTGACTGAATCTCTCTCTCTCTCCCTCTCTAACTGCCACAAATGCAACTTGTAGTAGGAACTTGAAAGTGGGACCCTTCAACATCTTGTAAAGACCCTATACAATTCAGAAGTTGGGGTCCTCATGACTACTTAAAATATCACACTAATGGAAGCCCTGCTGAACTATTCCAGTGTCAATGAATTCATTCTTTGCTTTCTTCTGGGGAGTGTTGTGTCCATTCACATGTCTGCTTCCACTTCCAGGTCATCCAATTTTCACCTTAAAATTGGCGACATACATCTAAACAATTTTGACAAGTCAACTTTTGAAAATGATTTGAGAACACCTATTTTGATCCATTTAATTATTTTCCAAACAGTATGCATCAGTCTCCTTTAATAATCACGTAAATAATAGATGATAAATGCCACTTGCAGATACAAGATATTCAGGTGGCTAATTGTTAGAGAGGAGTGCCTTTTATTTCCAAACATACCCGTCAGAGAAATCTCGCTGGTTATATTATTACCTTGAAAGTGGCTACATGCACCAACACAATCTTTGACACACTGATTGTTCAGAGTCAGTAATCTTAGCGCATTCGGAGCTCACAAACTGCTCGTGGCTAGGTTAGGACTTGAAAGTTGGTGAATCCCATATACAGTGTTGCACTCTGAGCATGGGCTTGCGGGTCCACCGCAATTTGTTGTCCCATGTCACCCAGATCTGAGTGCACTTTATCATCAGAAAAAATAAACAAATTCTGCTACAGCATTTCATTAGTAGATGTCCATCCATGTCTCTGTTTGCGCTAGCAAAGGCCAGAGTCATTAATGGTGATAAAAACTGTAAGGTGACAATGAATATCTATATTAAAACAATTTATCTGGCAAAGAAAACATTCAACGTTTGAGGTAGTCAGCCCAATTTCAATATAAAGTGTATGACGGCCGTTAGTATAACATATTTTCGAGGTTAAAGTCACCCTTCTGGCAAGTAAGATTTAATTTATTTTGAGGATAAAATAACGAAATAAAAAAGACAAAATTTATGCAAATACACAATTTGTCATTTAATTATTGATTTCTGAGTTTGGAAAGAAAAGTACTTCAGAAAACATTATTATAATAAATGCTGGTAGATAATGAGTGTACACTAAAGTTAAATGAAAGCAAGATCCAGAACAGAAAATTCCATAGTGCAGCTCATTTCAGGTTAACCAGATATTCAAACATGTTAACTTTTTCATGAATTACTTGAACACATGATAAAACTTTATTGCAATAATGTAAGTGTCCAAGGAAAATGATAGTACAGTACAGACCACAAAGTTAAGGTGGCAAAACTTTCAAAGCAAAAAAACGAA
Source organism: Margaritifera margaritifera (assembly GCA_029931535.1). Taxonomy (NCBI): domain Eukaryota; kingdom Metazoa; phylum Mollusca; class Bivalvia; order Unionida; family Margaritiferidae; genus Margaritifera; species Margaritifera margaritifera. Next base: position 5,430,767 of record JAQPZY010001625.1, on the reverse strand, counting down.
TGTCTCACTTTTATAGCACTACTTGTGCATCATGTACTATTATTTTCCTTTGTCCCTCTAAAATGTTATGTGCCCCCAAATCTGGAGGGTGGGGGACACAGTGTCCCCTGCCCTTGGGATCCTATATGCAACACTGCATATACATATAAATATTCTGATTAAAATATAACTGATAAGTTAAAATATTAATATTTATTTCCTATAAGTCAAAACTTACTTAAATAATACATCCACATTGTTATGTCTGCGGGAGAAAATGCAAGACTGACCTTGACATTGACTACATGAAAATGACAGAGCGTAGTATATCTTGTGAAATAAAGGATCAATAGATGAAAGAAACTTTTGGACTTACCCATGAGCTTGCCCGAGCCAAATCTGAGCTTGTCCCGGGAGTTCAGCAAGTGGATTTGAAAAGACCTACAATCACTATGCCTCGCTTATAAATTGAGCTGTTATATATCAACATTTTTATTTTAATTTTAACATCGCTGACAATAATAACTATCATGCCACTGTCTCTGCCATAGGGTGATACTTATGTCTTTGCTTTCTATTAATGCAGAGGAGACAAAAATTATGTTGCTTCTATTTACCTGTTTCCAGACAAAGGAGTCCATGTGATTGCGTCCAATTGTGATGGTAACATGTATCACAGATAAGGTCATGGCACTAAATACAGCTACTCGCATCCGAACTGGTAAAAGGGTGTAGGACATGTAGATGAAACAAATTGTGCACCAGACTCCATCAGTAGCCGAATGTGGATCAGAATCTATTGTTATTAAAATAACAATTCCACATAACAAAACAATAATAATGTAGCATAATAAACATAACTGGCTTTGATTAAACAATGTCCTATTGCACACAACCTCTAAGACAATAAAGACGGTTATCACAACACCAAGGGTAACCCCTCTGGCTGGAAGAGTTGCACCACTGACATAATAAAATATTATAAGCATTACACATATTACACAGAAAAGTCCCATTAATATTGTCAAGTTGTACTGATCCAATTTGAAGAAATATCTTTGGTACAAATTTTCAAGTTTTGTGTCTTTAAACCTTTTACTTCGAACAATTTCCTTGCAATTCTCTAGACTGCAAATACCTCCCCTGCCAAGTGGAATTTCATCATCTGTAAGTTTTATGGTTGTGACCTGATTTTTCTGCTCTCGAGACTCTGCCTCATACTTTTCCTGAGCACGCTCCCACGCTGATTTCCTCGTTTGAGTGTTTGAAGTGCCTGGCCGAGAATCAGAATCAGCAGGAGTGACTTTACCACTTTTTAATGTGAAGATATTGATACTCTTTTTACCAACACTATCATGTCCAACAGAAATAGAATCTGTTTTCTCAGACCCATTTACCCTCTTCCCTGCATCACCGTTGATCTCCTCTAACCGGATGCCATTAGCAAATATAGATGTTTGCTTCCTCTTAGAGTTATCTCCCATTGTCTTCCTTTATGATTGGAGATAGACTCCCCTTATTTGTCCCAAGATGTCATTGTGTTCTTTAAAAGAATTAGTACTTAATGTCATCTGCCATGCTTCTTCTTGCTTCTCCAAGTTTTATCTGAAAAAAAAAAATCATATTTTTCACAAACTAGTCTTAAAATGAAAGAAATGGGCTGAAGTAAATTTGTTCAAGAGTTCATATCACTGAGTTACTAATGAGGTGATTTCTCAAGATTTTCACTCAGATGGGGGAGTTCTTTCTCTGACATTTTTTAATGGGGAGATCTTCAATTTTTAAGGGGGCCAGTATTTATATACAGTATCTATGAATAAACCCCTTATTGTATGTTTCGATAAACAGGTGTGTGATAAATAACTTGCAATGAGTAAAGACAAAACTAACAGTTTTACATCTTCATTATTGGCACAGCATGTATTATGACAATGGCACTATGTTCTATGCATTAAAACTGCATGTACGGTAATGGCAGATATTACCAATGTGTAAAGAATAACTGCATGTCCACCACTGTACAACTTCACCAAGCACTGTTGATAAAATTCTTTGAATAACTATATAATCAATGAATGAAAGCATCTCATTGCCCAATTGCAATAAAAGTACAGTGAACTGCACAGTACACATCCAAATTATGTTGATACATCTATGTAGGAACTAGTACTCCTATGTCACCACCACCACCACCATTACTGCAGTCACTACTACTTCATTATTATTATTATTATTATTTCAAAAGTTTCTTTCTAATATACATGTGTCACCGTGCAACCAGAGATACATGACTCTATGTCTAAGCAACACATATGAGAAAGCATTCTGAGTATTAGGCTTTCATGGTCACTCAGGAGAATGCGATGGTGCTCACTGCATGAATGACTAAAGATACAGGAGATGTGAAAAACTTTTAAGAATAAATTAAAATAATAATTGTTAAAAAAACCTGCTTAAATTGTTCCATATTTATTATCATTACATCGAATTAGGAAGTTTTAACATCATCTAAATCCAACATATAACCGACAGAGTTAAATGGTTCCTATAATAAATTTTTTTTAAAAATATGCAAATAGCTCTCTGTTCAACACTAAGTCCACAGTAATCTGCCATCGAGTTCCCAGTTTCACTAAACATCCAAAAGTTTCTGAGATTTTTGTATATATTTCTTATTGCTTGGTTGATAACAATGAACTTTTTACAGAACATTCGCAGGGATTAAAATACAGTTGTAGTATCTTAAATTCTTATGTAAGAGTCTTGTTTTATCCTAAGAGAATTTTGAAGATTCCCTTAATCTCCTTAAGAATTAAGACTCAGGGTTATTTTTTTAAACTGCATTTTTACTGTTCGAGGGTGAACAATAAATATCCAATAAAAATCAACCCCAAGTGTGGAATTCTTAAAGGGCCTAAAGAATTCATGAACTTGTGTTTTTCTTTCTTTACCTCAAGATAATAATTTTTTCAACATATGTAAAAAATATAAGTTATTTTCTTCTAAAAATAAGAGGAAGAATATTTTTTCACGCTGTATGTGTGCAATAAATAATTTCGTCAAACAAATCCCAGCCCTAGTCCTACAATGTAAGACATCTACCCTGATATTTATGTTGTTTGACTAGAGCCAAGCAACATAAATACCAGAGTAGACGTCTTACATTATAGGACTAATCCCAGCCCCACCCCACCCCCAAAAAATTAAATGGTCTGTCCCTTACGTGGCGCGTGAACGAACTAATCCATTATAATCACTACAACATCATCCCAACGGAATACAGCGCTCATTAAGCCAGCGTACAAATGCAAGATGTAAATATACATTGTACATACATATTTACAACATTTTTATTATTCTTGTATGATTCAGATCACGTGCGCAAAATAAAACTCAACCTACTCTATATATCGCGCCAAACGTTCCACCGGCACACCTTACCGTTTGAATCTCCCTCCCTGATGAGTTCAATTTTGTTTTCGGCGATAAAATCACGTTTCCTTGTCTCTTGCACGCAGACCGTACATTCTTTGCCAATGGTTCAATACACAACTATTGTCAAGTGTTTTTGTTCAACAACTGATAAAGCCTTTTCCTGCTTATCTGCAGCGACTGTGATATCACTTTCTGATTGGTCGATATTTCGCGCACCTTGTGTCGTCTGTCAAAAACTCTTCTGGTCACCATGGAAATTTACCATGGGAATTGTTTGCACGAGATGTAATCAATAGAATTATGACATAGAAACTTTGCTACCTTGAATACTCGTGAATGTTCAGCATTTACCGCCTAATTTTATTCGCTTAGTGAAGCTATCAATATGGAGACCACTTGAATGCAAATTACACAGGAGTACAAAATTGCTAATTGAGATAAGCTAACCTGGTTTCGTGTGATAACTTCGATTTTTATATGATGACAATATGATCTATAAAACGATGTATGATCTAGAAAATAGTATTGTTATAATATAATCATTGTTGTTGTTGTTGTTTGAATTAATAGAACTCATCAATATTGCTCCCTGAGCTGTCCTACAATTCCGATGTATGATGATTTATTATTTATTAAACCATAATGAAAGTAACTAATCAAAATCATATCAACTAACATAACTTTTGTTTATCTTTCTCCTTGAGAATAAATGTGTTTCAATCACATATCTAAAGCTTCGATAGCAATTTTTTCAACTCGCGATTATATAGATGGTCATAGTTTCGAACTTGAAAATAAAACTCATATTACGATTCACAAAACAATTAGTGAAATAAAGGATATCAACGTTTTTTTTAGTAGATATAAGGAAATATTTCGTGAGTAAAGTGGAAACATTATATTGTCAGGAGGTCAGGAGTGGTGAAGCCACGAGTGACAATACAAAATGTTTCCACTTCCCGAGCGAAGTATTTATTTATATCTATTCTGCAACCAAAAAATAACATAGATTTTCTTTTAATTATATATCTTTTTAAAGGTAAAACCGTCGATTTACATGGATATTCTTTTCTCCATTCTCCACTGCGATTAACGGCTGCATTACTACATCGATAAAAAGAAGTTGCGAAATTTTACAATAATTTTAGGACCGCGACTTTTTAGAAATTTAGCTTGTACATATAATGCTTCAAATTGAGTATTTTGTCAAATTAATGACTGTTTTCATATGAAAATGAAGAGGTTTTTACTTTCGTTACCGCATTTCTTGCGCGGATTGATACAGTGAACATAGCTGGGATGGGAATCTGTAGAAACATGACAGAACGGTCGTATCCGACAGATTTCAGAGCGTAGCATCATTAAACAACATATTTTAATGATTGTAAGTTTACTTGTAATGAGATTTGGTTTTCTATTTTGTTTATTTCTGCATACAAACGTGAATTTCTGTGTGGTCTTGGCAAGCTTGTAGTGTATTTCGGTAACAGATGCTGCACCCAAATTTCGATTGTCACTTAATTTAGGTTTGTAAACAACACTCATCAATGACTGATTTCTCCATCGTTATTAGATATGGTTATGATTATAATGAGAGTTAAAATCGCTACTTAAACATTTAATTACTATATTTAATCAAGATTTTTCTTCAAAATTTGTCCGTTTGTCGTAGAGTGTAACAGGTATACAATACTGTTTGGATGACACAGAATATCGAATAGCAACAGGTCATGTAAGTTGAGTCACCGACAATTTGCATAATTTATGTGGAAAATTATAACAAAAGTAAGGCTTGAAGCCTCTTTTTTATTTTTTTATTTTTTTATTTTTTTTCGTGGTGGCGGTGGGTCGTTAATAGGCATTCTTGATGGAGCCTCCTCATTGATTACATAAATGTATACTAGAGGTTCTACAGTCTTGACACATTTTAAGATCTGTTCATTCTGGTGGGGAGAGAGAAAGAGGAAAAGAGAGAGAAGGACAAGAAGAAAAAACTGAAATAGGCCTAAATATGGAAATACAGGTTTGAATAGCATACAAAAGGGCAGATATATTTCCTCAATGGAAATGGAAAATTAGTTTCAAAAGTGATATCGCCACTGTGGCGATAAAATTAGTATCGCAATCATGGCGATATCATTTTTCTCCCAATTATATATTTGAATATCTTATTATGAAATATATAATAACAGGGCATACTCTCTCTCTCTCTCTCTCTCTCTCTCTCTCTCTCTCTCTCTCTCTCTCTCTCTCTCTCTCTCTCTCTCTCTCTCTCTCTCTCTCTCCTCCTTCTGTACACAGAGACTCAATACATAAATCAACCGTGGATTGGAATTATAGTGATAATTACATTTTGGTCATGATCATGATATGAATTCTATCATCGGCGATGAGATGAATTCTGTCATCGTCACGATATGAATTTTAACATCGTCACGATATGAATTCTTTCACTTTGTGCACGTATTTGGAGAATAGGATTTGAAGCTAATTTATTAGCTCCTTCTTTGTAACTTTTTATCGATCTATCTCATATTCGTTTATTTTTTCTTTTTATGCCACGAATATAACTGAAAGAAAGATAGAAGACGGGGGAAAAAACACTTGATGGATGGAGAAAGCCTACAAAAATTACCGATAAAATTTGTCCAAGAAGGTCAAAATACTAACGATACTTGCACCCCTCCACCCACCCCAGGCCCGCCAAGAGGGGGAGGGGGGGGGATTGGCCCAGGGGTCTGGGCCCGGCGATTTTTAAGGGCCCGCTGTCAACACAGTTATAAAAAAATTAATTAATCTTTGCAGTAAATATTAAAATCTGTTCTTCGCAAGAGTCTAAGTTATGGTAGATTACTACAGGTTTTATATGCAAAACTGTACACAGGTTTTTATATACAAATTTTTTTTTAACTAGTTTTGGGGCCCATGACTGCTCTGCCCAGGGGTCCGGAATTTTATGACTATCATGCCGATATTATAATCAGGCAATCTGTAATGTGACCATCGATAGAGCTCTATCATGCCGATATCATAATCAGGCAATCTGTAATGTGACCATCGATAGAGCTCTATCATATCGATATCATAATCAGGCAATATGTAATGTCACCATCGGTAGAGCTCTATCATATCGATATCATAATCAGGCAATATGTAATGTGACCATCGATAGAGCTCTACACGATAAATCTTACATAGATAGGTACCGGGAGCATTTCTGTTTGTATCATCATCATGATACGAACAATGTAACATGAGAAATAAATGAAATTTGTTTGTGTAACATTTCACTACTGCATTTGTTGACACTTGTAAGTAGCTAAAGCTAACTGAATTTGTAGACTACTTCAATTTCTTCATTTGTTATTATTATTGTTATTATTATTAAAATCGGTTCATAAACATTTTCGCCTATAGAAGGTTGATTTGAATGCACATACAATGTATATCTTAGTTTTAAAATTATACATACATAAAAAAATACCGTCATTTAATTTTTTTTAAAATATAATTTGTATATATAAATCTATGTATAAAAGAATTTACCATTTGCTATATGAAAGCTTATTTCCCTGTTAGTTTGTTTTATGATCTCGCAAATTGTTATTTCTCAGAATTACTGGGGATGGTATATATTGTGTAAATATTTGGAACACGGGAAATGTACAAAATGACACAAGAACAAAAAGACGCAATTACTGAACGCGCTCGTAATTTAAGGTTGCTTTGAAAGGTAAAAATAACAATTTACGATTGTGACGACTCCAATAAGGAATAAAGTGGGTTAATCAAACATGTTGATGTTATAATTTTTTTCAGGCAAACAATTCTGCATTTGTAAAATGATGATTGGTTAGTTTCCATGATCATAAACGGTATTTTATTAAGACAATTGTAAAAAAGTTCAAACGACCAGTGAAAATTTGCATCAATGAAGTTTTGTCAGAGGTTGAACATTTAATATGTAAAAAGAACCTGTATTTGATTTCACATTTTTTGTGCAAAACACATGGAAGTAAACGTGTGTGTGTGTGTGTGTTTGCGCGCAAGAGAGAGAGAGAGAGATACAGAGACATAGACAGGAAGACAGACGGACGGCGTTGACGAAACTCGCAGTAATCTAGACACATTATCAGTTGGTAAATCCTCATCAGGTACCTTATCAGAAACTTGTCCAGGATTTTTCAAGGAAGTTTCGATTTTGGGAAGAAAGTTATACGTTTTGCCGCAAAATAACCAGCTTGTTCTGTTTTTCACTGGACAGTGTATCTTAACTGAAAAAGGAGTATTCAACTGAACCCCCGACCCATTCTCACCCTCACTTCTCAGGATCCACTAGTACTTATATATATATAGATATATATATATATATATATATATATATATATATATATATATATATATATATATATATATATATATATATATATTTGTTAATACCGAGGTAGGGCGATCCATCTCTTTTAGTTATTACCGCATAAATACACAAGAATATATGCGGTTCTACGTTGGTAACAAATTACAATCATTGAATTTTCGTCTTCTGTTCCTCTCCATACCCGGTACTTCAATAAGTTTGTAACAAAGTGAGAGTATTAACGAACAAGAAAAATATATATTTCCTCTGGGACAAAGGTACATAGTGTATTTTATTTCATTTTGCTTAAAAGCCTTTAAAAGTGTTGACCACACAAATGAATTTATACGGCATGTACTGGTTACAACGCAATGTTTCCAGAGCTCATTTTCGGCTTGTCTCTGAACTTAGCATTCCTATTACCTAGTACAGTGTGTACACGTGGGATGAAAGGAAGTTTGATCATTCTAGTCACATCGTGATTCTTTTTTTTTTTTTTTAATACCAAGGTCATGTAAAAGTTCGTAGAGGCCATTATTATTTAGAACAAGGAACCAACGCTAATAAAACCGGACATTGCAGTACGTTTTCTCGAACATACGAATTTTAGGGCCTCGCCATATGTTCTTTGACGGATAAGCTGTTCAAATGTAGTGCAATAGATCGTATTCCTGTTATAAACTACCTGGACACATCCTGATGAACGACCCCCCCCCCCCCCCTCCTTATTCGGTACGCATTCTTGTAGCAATACCCAGCTGGTAGTTCTTTCATCGAATGCCTTTCATCTACTTATACTTTTGTTTCTCTTTTCTTTCTTTTTTAAATTTTTTTTAAAGCTATTGTCATCATATTTTATGTCATAATTCATCTAGTTGTAAAGACGTAACCAACAATTGCGTCAAACATGTATACATGTTGCCAATGACGGCGTCAGCGATGTATACATGTACTCTGCAACTGCGGCAAAAATAGTCGAAAACAACACGTTGGATAACTTATTCAAGTACTTTTATATCTTTGCTTTCTTACGCGTGCAATGTTAATTGACATATCGCCAGAGGCAGGGATAAACACGCATAATCATAGTATACGACGTCATACAAATTCATGGGTATCAACACGTGCTTTACTTTGACAGATATTCGGTGATATATTAATTGAACCCTACACACAGACCCTACTTAACTTGGAGAACTATACTGAAAGATGCGTGAATAGTCAGTAGCTGGCACAGGTTAATATTTTTACAGGCAGAGGTCACGCTCAAGTTGTCAAGTTTTCAGGGACTTTGAAATGTATCCGTCTACCCACACACTGAGCTGTGAGGGTGAGGGCCACGTACGGACGCGTGGGAGGTCTGAGACGCTGAATATGTTTTTCATTTAATTCTAGTATGTCCTTTATAAAAGAATTTTCCACTTAAATTAATTGTTGGGAGGATGGGGTCGGGAGGACGTTCATGAAATCGCCATAAAATGTGTAAATTGTTTAAATGTGTTGAACTGTTAAGTCTCAAAATAAGAAAACAAATTCTAATATGACTAAGTATATTTATGAAGCGAAAAAAACACAAAAAGTGCTCATATCGTCCAATTTTTTTTTTGTATTTTTCATATTTTTAAATATTAACCCATCCTATATTATCTAGATATGCTAATTTGTGATTATAAGTAATATGAACGTATGTGTTATAGTAGTTATAAAGGCCAATTCTGGCCTACTAGTTGTATCCTACACTTCGACCTTGTGGATCAGGCCCCTCGCTCACGCTCGGGCCCTTCCCGCTACGGTCTCAGATTCGGTACAATGAAAACCAGGATAGAACTAGCGAGCCAGTGCTCGGCCTTTATAACTACTACAAAGATACACTACACATATTTATACACATATGTATACATATCTACCTCCAATTTTACTCCCCCCTCTATAATAATTTCACATAAAATTTCACATTAGGAGTACCAGATTAAGTGTAGTTTGTGGTTACAAATGCTTGTCTAGGCACTTGTTTCATCTTCTTCTGTATCAACATCTTCATCAACTTTATCATCTTCTGTATCATCAAAATCTTTATCTGAGTAAACAGCTTCTAACAAAAGCATAATCTTTTTATTCAGACGAGAAATTTCTTCAACATATTTTGCTTCAGTATAATCACAACTTTTACGTATACGATCTATTTCATGTATTAATTTTCTTGATAATTTTATGATTTCATCATTAATCTCGTTTATCTTATCCATTATATTAGCATTTAACACAACATTACACCGGAGAACCATCATCATCTACTGTTGTAGTAATTATTGTCGTTATTTTTGTGGTCACTGACTTGACTGTTGGTTCATCATCATCTATAATATTTATATCTTCTATTTTTTTAATAAAATCATCTTTCTTTTCGACTTCATTGTCCAACCTCTTTTTAGTTAACCATATTTGGATGATAATCTTTTCGATATCATTAAGTAGTTTATTTATATTTTCCATTATATTTATATTTCACACAAAATTATATCAAACCTAATTATTGAATAACTCTGTAAAGTCTTCTAGTTTTTCCTTATTAGGATTATACCCTATTGCAAATGTGTTAACTCCATCTGAACAATTTCTCTTATCATCATAATTACACAAACCAGATTTGTTAATAACATCTGTTTCTATGTTATGTCCGTGAGACCTTAACACAGTCATCTCATAATGTTTTTTAGATCCTTCAAGTGATGATTTGTAATCATCAAATGTAACAACTTTATCAACAACATTTTTTTGATCCCGGTAGCTCTTTTCTTGGCGTCATCATTTTCCAACAAAAACGAGTACATTTTAGGTCTCAAACCAACGAACTCAACTATTGGAACAAAGTTTGTTTCATCTTTAAACTTACCTAATACTTTTATATTCTCATCACAATGAAATCCAGAATCTTTTGGATAATCTGAGAGATCAAACATGTGACGATCCTCATACATTTCAGAATATAAATCCTCTGTGTAATTAAACAGCATAAACTGTGTTTATCTGTAAACAACAACTCTGCAGTTGGATATTTCTTCTTAATGTAACCATAATAAAAATTATACATAACAATCTTTTATAAATCAAGTATTGTCTGTCCAACATAGACAGGTTTATTAAGTTTTAGATTTGTTTTTTTTTGTTTTTTTGTTTTTGTACGGCAATTAAGTTTTCGTTGAAGATCCTCATACTAACAAATGAATCTTCCGCTACAACTTTATTTCGTCTTTCAACATTATTGATTATTTCAATGTTAACACGTTTTCTGATGTTTTCCATTGTTTTACCAAATACGCTGTTATTCATCAACTTGAAGAAATTCTTTTCAAAATCTGTTTTTGCATTCGCTCACATTTTCGTATTAAAATCAATGTACTCCTTTAACCAAGGTTTTTGTTTGTACATTAGAACACGATGAACCTTGTTTAATACCAAACCATTTGCAAGCTCTTGTTTTAATGCCGCTGCATGAATAACATAATTTTTTTTGTCATTTAAATTTAGTACTAACTTTTCAAATTTATTGTGCCCAATACCGTACTGGACTTTTAACGATCGTTGTTCTGCTGATAACATGTCATCATTAACTAACATACTTTCTGGAAAAAATGGATAGTCATTATGAGGTTCATGCAATTCACCAGGATAATCAACATCACATTCAAGGAGATAACCAACATCATCTGGCAACGGTTTAACAATCTCCTTCAAAAATGTATCCGGTTCAATCCATTTAAATCCAGCATATGATAGCGGTTCAGACATTGCAGAGCCATATAAGTTGTTGGAATCAAAGTATGCGATAAAACAAGATGGTTTAGAACGATCGTAGTTTTTCATATATTTATTATTTGCAACAGCATGTTTCTTTGTTATACTAGATATACCGCCTCGTATGCCCTTTTCATTGAAATAGAACATATCAGGATTAGTTAGCACCTCATGTTTTATCCCAGTTAATTTTAACATCGCGTCCCAACTTAGTCCTGGATATGAAAAATACCAAGCTGGATCGAATTTGTAGTATTTTCGATATGTCAACCTAAACTGTTCAAACACATCAGCTAGCAACAACACATCAGTTTTCAGGTAAAGATCGTGATAATCTCCAAGATTTTTACAGTTAAATTTATTCCAGATTATTTCAGCATATTTATATTCCTCATCTGTAACACCTGTTAACGACAACGAAGAATAGAACGCGTCTTTTTCTGATAATTTTATCTCATCAGATTTGAACCAATCTGTCATGTATTCGTACGGATAAACACCTTTTTGTTTTAACAGATCAGACTGTTCACAAAATTCTGTTTCCAAATTACTAAAACAAGTACAACTTTTTATACTAGTTCTTCTAACGATGCTGCATGAACTGGACACTATCTATAAACCTTAACTTTCCAAGAGTAAAAGACAAATACTTTTCAAAATTGTTTAGTATGCATTTGATTTTATTATTAGTACTTAGTTTAGCAGCTTTTATTACCTCATTATTACCAAGAGCTTCAACAATGATATGGGAAACTGTAACCTCGAAGATTGTGAAATACAACGGGAATAAAACTTGGTAATTTGAAATGTAAATTGCAATTATTATGTGCTGCACCTCTCTATTTTCCTGTAATGTGATCGTGATCTCGTACTTTATCTATACCAAGTTGTTCATTACAAATATGGCATTTAGTTGCAAAATCAAATTTTTGCTGTTCTTTTTCTGTTAACGGTAATATCAGAGCATTTTTATTTTTTTATTTTAACGATATCATAAACTTCACTTATTAAATGTAGTAATAACCAGGGAGCCGGATCTTTACCTCTGTATGCTATTTTTGATTTATTCTACTGTCCATCAACTGCAACTACAACTTTGTAAGCAACTCCACATGGAACGTGTTCTTGTGTTTTTGTTGTTGATGATTTATTAGGATCACATTCTACATCAACAACAACTGTTTTAACAAAGATTCAAAATCTCCGTAGATTATAAACGGAACTTGCATCTGGTGGTTGTAGTTCTTGAACTTTAACTCCCATTCTTCTTTTGTTGGCATCGTAATAGCTTGTACATTTGTGCAGTATTTAACATGTCTATCAAGTACCTCCTGTGTCTTGCACCCATGTAAGCATCTGTAACAAAAATATTGTCGATGTTGTGTCTTATTGTATTGTCCTCCAACCAATCCGTTGACGTTTTTTTTCCCCAACAATAATGCCTATTATACAACAGCAGATTTACAATTTTTTGACATGCTTTATCGCTGATAAATCTAGGATAAATCTTTTCATTATCATCAACACCAAATACGTTGATACTAATATTGTTTAACATTTCAATCTTAGGTATTTGACGTTCTTCTACAGGAAACTTAATACCATCGAACTTAAGTTTATTTGAAAACGGTTTGTTACATGATAATCTGTCTACATGTTTATCAACGGGAAACATAGCTGATAAAACAGACCGCCTAAAACATTCGTTGTCATTATTTTTGACATTAATAACACATTTGCTGTTTTTGATCTTATCAGGTAGTACCACATATGATGAATCTCTCAGTGGAGTATATTTCATAGTATAAACATGACAGATTTTATTGCAACAAATTCCCATGCAGATCCGGACATAGTATAATTTTCAATTTTACTTTGAATCTTTTCAAAGATAATACTAACAAGTTTTTCAAATCAGTACCTTTTAATATTCGTTTAATACCTGACGAAATAAAAGGTTTGGCTAGTTCTTCTTCAACATCGTTCTCATCGTATACGTTTAACTTTTTTAGTAGAACTTGAAAATCAGTTTTATTGCAATATGTTGTTGTAATTCAATCTTTATAACAGGTAATAGAATATGAAATAAATCACTAGCTTATAGATCTTTCAATGCAATTTGGACATCAACTTTCCAACCCTTATCGAATCCCGCATAAGCTTTTTCAGTACGTTTTGCAACAAGTAGTACTCTACGTGACACTGTCTTTAAACTTTTCATTGTATATAATATTACATATTATTTCTCTAATACGTTGTCAAATACACTATCATCTGATAATCACATGCTAAAATAGTTTCAATTAGAAATAAGGGTATATATAAAATGGACGGTAAAAGGAACATATTATTTACAGATGATGTATTTGTTACAAAATGTTGTTTACACTAATAATGCTGCCAATAAGCTCGTTATGATAGTGAACTTAACAACAGAAAATGCTATTGTTGGCAAACCAACTAATTTTGGTAGGATGATATCAGTTGGTGTGAAAGATGGACATGCTATTACAAAAATGTTCATGAAAAACTTTCTTTACGAGAAATTTACGGTAAAATACCAGATGGTAAACGAGTTGCACACAAAAATGGGTGTGTTAATGATAATAAATTGGAAATTTATACTTGGCAGATGAGTTTAAACAACATCCTATTTTTACTAATTACGAAGCCTGTGAGATATTAGAAACTGTCGACTAAAAAATATTATCGATAAAAAAATCAACATGGGTTACAAACAAGTTGGCGTTAGCGGTAATAATAACATACCCCTTATCTCGCACACAGATTTATTTACGAGACATTTGGCGGTATTATTCCAGAAGGATTTGTCATCAATCATGTTGATAGCAATAAACTGAATAGTAATCTTTTAAACCTCGAGGCTGTTACTCCAAAGGAAAATACACGACGTGGAAGAGGAGGTGGTAATAATTTCAAAAATCCACAACGACCAGTACTCGGGAGTAATCTGGAAGCAGACGAGGAGATGGTGTTTCAATCAATAACTGCCGCTGCAAAACATTTTGAAATTATTTCCAGATCAGTGAAAAGAGTAGCTGATGGTATTCAACAATCAGCCACATCCAAACATCTTAACCAGAGGACAGATTTCTTATACATCGACTAATTTTTATCCAACAACTTTATCATGTTCTCCAAGGTTGTTACAACACTACGTAGTATTTCCAAATAATCTTCTCGTTCAACAAACGTGTACAAAACGTCAAATAGTTTCCAACACATAATTCCAACTAATGTTTTGTGTGTTTTTCTTGTAACATTAACACAATGTCACAATATGTTTCAATAAATTTATCTCCTCTTCCATCTTTAAACACACTATAATCCTTATCCACTTAAAATTTATTCTTTTCAACTTTATCTAGAAACAACTTGAAATCATCAGCATCAACATTACCATAATCAACAACATTTGATATATTGTTGTCATAATCATCTTCTGAGAAAACACCAAAAACTCCGATTGCAATCGGTAGTTTATTTGCAATGTAATTGAAATCAAAATGTAATTCTTTGTTGTAATCTGTACAAAATCCAAAATCTCTGATACCACATCTTCTAAAACAAGAGTCTACAAATAATCCATGAGTTGCAATTGGTGATACTTCTAGACCACACAAAACCTGTGGTAAAAATGTTCTGGCATATTTTTAATTTTCCGCAACATCGGACACTTGAACTCAACGAGCAATATCTTATACACATTACCATCATCTTCTGGTACAGTAGAATCTAGTAGTTTTTTATTACCAAATCTACCCACCACATATCCATCTGTGCTATACCTGATACCGAAGTTGGTTTTTATACAAATATAAGACCCAAGTACTTTTTCTTCAAAATCTATTTCAACATATTTCGTGATTACTGGCTCGAACATTAGACCCCACTGGCATGGGATAGATGGCTTAAACTTAATAAACGTTCCATTTCACATCTTTCACTTTTCATTTGCTAATGTCATTAACGACTTATATGGATTAACACCTAATACTGATGCAATCTCCGAAACACCAACTGTTGTTGTCGTTAGATCATACCATTATATTAATCTTTGTTGTATCTTATTTGTTACAACATTATTAATAAACTTTTTTATTGAATCGTAGCATTGTTTTTTATTCATATTTATATTTATATTATCACTCAAATTTGTTCTCAAATAGTTTTGCAAACTCTGCAGGTTTTAAACAACTATGTGCAAATTGCATTAGCGTGTCCTTATCGTAACATACCGCGATTTCTCCGTGTCGTGTAAACAAATATTTGTGTCGTCGTGTTAATAGCACGTTATGGTCCATACCATATTCAATTTTAAAATTAATCGAAATTTTTCGATCAGGGTCTAGGAACATTTTTCTAACCTCATCCAACAGATCTATATGATCGATGATCTTACAACGGATAATATATTTTACATCATTATCCATCTATAAAATCTTTTAGACAAAAATACGCAACATTTAAACAACAAGATTAATATAATGCTCTCAATCCTAAAGCGATTGTACGAAACACCAACCCAAACACCTGTTGTTCATAAACACACCAATTGTTGAACAACAATACGATCCGGAACAATACCGTGTACAAAACTACGTTCCTGACGATGGTGAAGTTGTTGAAGAAGAATTTGACAACAACTTTGTTGATAAATCATATCATGCTAGATCGTCAACTGGTCGATATGATGTTAAGTACCGATTAACCAAAAAAAAAAAAAAAAAGTTCAACTTTACACCGGATGAGCACAAATCCTTTTACTACAGATTAATACATTTTATGAACATTACAATCCCAGGACGACAACAAAATATTAAATTTGACTTTATATTTGTCAAAATATTTGGTTTGATGACAGAAGTATCTGTTGATCGGAAAGAGTATTTGATCTCGTTATGTCGTCCGGTTAAATGCAAATCTCTTTTGATTAAATACGAGCGAATATATGATGATATCATTAATCGCGTTCTGGTGTCACACCAACGTGCTACTAACATACGGTTAGATACTACTAGTTGGTATCCACGAGTTAAATACGTCAGAGTATCCTCTCCACTTGACTAAAAAAATTTTACCTTTTGTTCGCAGTACTTTTCAATAATAAATACGGCCTGATCAGTTTTCTGCAGCTCTTGTTCGTAAAATGAATCAACTATATCCTCTCAAATTAAGCCTTTTAATTTGTATGTAACAGGTGTCGTTCGTAATACCTTATCTACAACAAACACCTCCTCAAACCAGGGGTCACACCTTTTTCAAATACTTTTTTTGTTAATGAAATCCTAACCTTGTCACCAACTTTAAACTTATGTCTACCGTACATGTTTTCATTTGCAAGTAATGCTTGTTTGATCACCTCATATGGTGTCATCTTTAACGTTCTATGTTTTGTATTATTATAATATGATACAATATCGTCCAATTTATCAACATAATTGCTCGTATTATTTGTTGAAAGGTGTCTGGATATCCTATCCCTCAGAGTACGATGAAATCGTTCAACAACTACACTTTTACTCTCATTACCTGTAGCGTTCTTTTCAATATTATGTTGCTTTAAAAACTCTTCAAACTGTTTGTTGTAGAACTCGACTCCTTGATCTGTCCAAATTTTATTAGGTTTTCGTCCGCTGCTTGTAATTACCTGATTAAATGCTGTTGTTATTGTACTACTCATCTTATCCTTTATCGGTACACTAAATGCAAATCTGCTTTGTACGTCAACTATGTTTAACAAATATCTGTTACCGTTATTATGTTCAGCAACTTGTGACATGTCAGCGAGATCAACTGCCTAAATATCATCTATGGCATTTGCAACACTTCTCCTCAGAATTTTTTTTTTTAATTTTTTTAAAAAATTTTTTGGTTTATGTAGTTCTTGTGCAAGTCCGACAAATGGCGGAACTCCAACTCCAGGTTTGTAGTTAGACCCAATTATACCTTGTACAAACCTCCTGTCAACACGTTCTCTCGTGTTTTATGGTTTCATGGCTGATAGTTCATCTAACATTATACGATCGCGACCGTGTTTATCCAATTCGTTATCTCTGTAACAAATATTATGTCTCATCGCAACAGCATCAACCTGATTATAAGATTCTTGTCCTGGTAATTGATTATCATTCCCATCTAGTTGTTCATCTAGTGGATTATAAGGTCCTGTGTATTTATGACCTGGCAGTGTCCAACCACCCTTGGGATATGGTAATATTCCTATTATACAATGTATGTCTACTGCTCCACCAAATGTCTTTTTAATGAACGGAACTATTTGTAAACTACTAGCAAGTATCTCATATTTATTGCATTTTTTACAGTACGCTATTATACGATTACCTTCAATGGCAAGATGTTTATCCGCACCGCACATTATATATTTTTGTGGGATTAAATTGTCTCAACACGGTGTATCGGGTCTGATCATAAGAACATCACCTAGAGCTTCTCCAACAACTTCTTTTTTCAAAAATAATGATTTTTTCTTATCACATACCACACAAATACGTTTTAACATTCTCCTGTTGTTCTTTGTTGTGATAATTTCATCGTCTTTGTTTCCTGTTCGTGTTTTACACTTAAGACAGTACGTTTCCATTTATACTTATATTTCACACACAATTTACTGCTATAATATCGTTATTTATGCTTGGATGAGGATCAAATTGTCCTATAAAATCCAAAAAGCTTTTACCTCCAGACATTTGTTCGATAAACATTATACGATAATAACCACAAGCTTATTTGACTATAGGCTGTAGTTGCGTCGAATTGTATCCACGTCCATATATTTTTGCATAGCTTCCATTAGCATAACGTACGCACGGGATATATTTTGCGTAGCATCATTAAAATCACATAGTAGATCTTGTTCTGGGTACTGTCTCGAGTTTAATTTGATGTTTATCCTACTAACGTTCATGTTATCAAATATGAAACTATTTTGTGTTTGATCATCTCGTCTGGCACTTTGTTGAAATACGATGAAAATATGCCTAGGTAGCTGATCGCTGGATCCGCTTATAATTCTCCATGAGTAATTTTGTGCGTCGATTGGCGTACAATAATAAATTCGATTTTGTTCGAAATAAATTTTCTTTGTGTAATTTGAGAGAGTACTGTCAATTTCCATTTGTTTTGATATACTTGGTATTACCTTTGGCATCCAAGAGACATCTGTGTAATAACAAACTTCGAAGCAGCTGCACCAGCATCCCTTATTATACAGTTGGCGTCTATTTCTCGGTCAAATATTATTGTATGTTTTACACCTCTAAAAACCTTATTAACATCTTTACAAACACCAAATATAGTTGAAAGTGGAAGGAACATACATACAACATTACTATTAGCTTTTAGTAAACGTCTAGTTGAGTAACCAGAATTAAAATTCCGGTTAACATCAAATCCAAAACTTTTAACCATTGCTGTAACTTGTCCATGTAATCTTTCTGCAGGACGATTAGCTGCTGCTAAGATACTTGTACATACACTTGCAAGGGCAAGAGGATCTGCTACAGTAGGTATTTCATCTGCACCAGCACCGTAAGCAAAATCTGCCCAAGCTGGTATAGGAGTAGCAGCAGCACCTGCAACTTGTCGTCTATCACGCATACCATTTCCAGTGTCCTTATACCAGAACATGTTTGTTGCAGAGGTTCTTGAGTAATCATCGCTAAAAGATACTATGTTTAAAATTTTACTCGCTACTGGTAGATACATATAAATAGCCTCTATGGTCTGGTTGTTGATCAAATATCGTGCACTACAAAAAAAACCCACCCGTTATTCTGCAAGGTAATTTCATCGTTTCCACCTATATTTACTCCAGCTGCTGTTTGAACTTTTCTACGTATCTCCAGGAAAGCTTTGTGTGGTAGCAGATAAATGTCCTCATCTCGTGTATTAAACGTTCGTAAACGATATTTGTTCATAACGTTAGAATTTTCATCTATTTACTCTATGTACTCAAATTGGGTTACCGTATCATCTTCATCTACTGGCTCGCTAATGTTGAGGTAGTCGCTTGTAGACATTTTATTATTATTTTTTAGACAAAATTTGTTTATCGTGTCATAGCATCCTAGTTTTTTTGTACAATTGATTCATAATCTCCTCGCCGCGTGATGATAACCGTTTTTTTTTTAGTAGTTTTTACAGTTTTGGCAGTTTCTGGTGTAAGTGCTATGGTATTATTAACATCTTCAATCTCCTGTGTGGACGGTGTTTGTGGTTTACCTTTAATTTTGTCCGCAATTGTTTGCCCAACAGCTGTTCCAGCAGCAGATATGCGCCAGTTGAAAATGATTTTGCAGCGTCGATGGCTACGGGGGCTAGTTTAGGTGCTGTGATAGTTATCAACGAGCCGATCTTGGAAAATATTCCTCCAAGAAATCCTCCAACAACTTTTTTTCTATGAACTTTTCGTGATCTCATTATTATTATTTTTTTAAATGATTTTCGTGGTCACTGTTTGGTGTATGCGCGTAAATGTAAATAGTATGTAACCTGCTCGTTATTAAGATCGATTTGTCTTCCAGTTTGATCTGTTAACGACATGGTTATACTCGAAATTTGTGATTCGACGCTAAGGGGATAGTATATCATCTGTCGTGGTTGAATCTGTAACAAAGAACCTGGTGGGATATTAGGTGAAAACGAGAAGATTGTCATTCCACGAGATCCCTTTGACGTATCCGAGCCATCTGCAATCGAACAGTTTATTAATATTGTACTAACATCTGTTATGTCAACTGCTGATTCACCCTCATACGAGACAGATGCTGCTGCTACGGAACCGTACTGTTGCTTGTTGAAACCTAGTAGAGATTCTATAGATGTTGCAGTAGAAAAATCTACGAGAAAATTAGTTGTTAATGTAGTCTTAGCTCGTTATGTGTTTTTGTTGGGTTCAAGGGTAAATTGGGCTGCATTAACCCCATTTTCTGTTAGTAGATGTTTTAAAGTTGTGTTAATATCTGTCACGTTGTATGCTCCTGAGGTATTTTAACTGACGTCCAAACACCAGATAAATACGTAAAATCATCGTTAACTCCAGTTTTAACGTTAAAAATACTACTCCACATAGTTGCGGAGATTAATCCTATTTCATAGTTCGACTTTGGATATAGTTGTATAGGAGGATTATATCCTACAGTAAAATTAGCGCTATTTTGTGTGGATTCGTAAGAGTCAAATAATAAAGTTGCAGAGAACATTATACAAATTACTTCACAAAATTAGGTCGGTGTGTAATACATTATACTCTTCTAAAGTTAGTTTGCTATTTGATCTTAAATGATCTAAAATCTCAACGATCTCATTATCGATTTCGATACCGATATTTCCCGCATCTTTGGACGAAATTAATAACATTAACCTGTCAACAAGATCCGCATAAGTTTTGTAAAACTTTATAGCTGTTGACTCATAATTGTTTCATAATAAATTTTACCTTTTTTATTAGCTTGATTTTTGTAAAAGAACATTTCCTTAAATGATTTCGTATATGGTTTGAATGTTCCTTTTACTCTAGTACCTTAGATATGTTTTAAAGCTCTTTCATAGAAACCAGCTGGTAGTAAACCATACCGAAAAGGGTCATATTCTGACGAGTTTATTATATTTTGTCGTCTAATTTCTATTTCTTTGTTAACACATTTTGTAACAATATCATGAAGTAATCCTTTAAATCTTTCCTGATCATCCTTTTTCCAATCATAAATAATGTACAAATCATCTTCCGATACATTGATTTCTTTAAAAAAAATCATCATAATCTGGACTTGTAAAATTTGAGTTAGCAATCTTCATATTTATTGCTACTGCAACTGCTCCTTGTGGTACAATGATTTCTTTAAAGACACCACGTTGTTGTCTGCTAATTAGGTCAACATTTGTTTTAAGATCTTTGATCTCAGCTTGTTGACCAACATTTTGGTCCTCAAGTTTTGTAATAATAGCATCCTGTTTTTCATCGATTATACCCTTTAATCCTTTTTAACCTCTTCTTCTAAAAGCGGTTTTCCCTCTGGTTGCTTGCCAAGTAGAGCTTCTGTCACAGGTTTAAGAGCTTCTCTTTTTATCTCCGCCGCAACACGTTGACCTAGACGGGCACCTCGTATATCCTCTTTTAGTTTTTTACGTTGCTCAAGAAACTTTTTCATAACCTCCACAGATGCTGCTGTTGCCATTTTATACAAAAATATGTCCATAAAATTATTTTATGGCACCAGGTACTTGTCGATATCGCATCTAAACATCTTATTTCTGTCAGATGCAAATCGATCAAACATAAAAAAAAAGTTGTGTTTACTACCACCTGTCGCGTCGTGATAAAATTTTTCAAACTGGTCGTTAGTTACGTCTCCGCAGTGCTCACGTGCAATATTTCTCACGTCAGTATTATCTAGTCTTGCAAACAACACAAAACAACCAGCATTACGTCTGATAAAACGGTCTATGTTGTAGAAACCTTGTGCTAAATATATCGTATTACAACGTTTATTATGTGACAAGGAAAAGTACGATTTAATTTTATCCATCTCCTTGTTCTCAAGAGGAATATCATCAAATACGATTATTTTTATGTTCTGTAGAATCTAGCTCAGCAACGGGAATAACGTCATCTGGACCATTAATAATAAAATTATTATCGTTTACGCCAAGTTCATCTTTCAATTTATTATTATAATCGCTAAGTAGTTGTATTTGTCCTGATTTCTGTTTATTGTGTAGATATGTACACGATCGTAGTTTATTATGTCATTAAGTTGCATGTTTATAAGCAAATTAGTTTTTCGAGAACCGGTTCGACCGACTATAACATAATGGCAGTTTGGTAGTTCATTATTATGTTGATGTTTAATCACCTTCTCCGTGTCAAAATTTATGATACTCATTATTTGTATTTTTGTACACAAAATTATCAACAGGATTTGTTTACACAAAAATTATCAACAGGATTTGTTTACACAAAAATTATCAACAATAATAGATAATGTCGTACTTTACAAAATTTGGAACATTAGTAGGTGATGGAGTTGAAAATGGATCTGGTGGAACGTACGATGATACACTCATAAGACAACAGATACTTGGTAAGGTTTCAAAAGCTGGTGACACGATTACAGGTAACATTAATATGTCTGGTAATAAGATAATAAACTTAGAGACAGCTTATCCTCCAGCAAATGTTCATAACACACAAGCGGCATGTTTTGGACAACTACAAACAATCGACCTCTTAAAATTAAATGTTTATGAAGGTACAATGACAGGTGACATCAACATGTCAGGTAAAAGAATAATAAACCTCGAAACAGCCTATCCACCATCAAATGTTGTTAATACACAAGCGACAAGTTTTGGACAACTACAAACAGTTGATGTTAGAAAACTAAATATCTCCGGTGGAACAATGACAGGAGACATCAACATGTCTGGTAAAAAGGTTATAAACCTGGAAACAACATATCCTTTTCCAGGTGGTAATCCTTCGCAAGGTGTTTGTCTCACACAGCTAAACTATGTCAACAACACAAAAGTAACAAAAACAGGAAATAATTTTCAAGGTATATTAACGTTTATTAATGTCGGCAAAATAACAGGACTTGATACTGGTTATCCACCTGGTGATCTGTCAGAAGCTCTTAGTTGTGGCCAACTTGGAACGGCTTTAACAACATATGTACCACGTGCTGGAACAACTATGACAGGATCCTTAAACATGGGTGGCAAAGTAATTAGCTGTACCAGGTGATTTAACATATGCTGTTAGTTACAAAGTTCTTCGAGATTAGTCGCTTGATCGATCGGGAGATACGACGCAAGGTAACTTAAGTATGAACGGAAACAGGTTGATCAACTTGCCACTACCAAATATTAATAATCCTAATGATGCTAGTCATTATATCAGTCTAACAAATGCATTAACTACAGTTGTTAATAAAACTGGAGATAACATGTCATGAGCAATTTTAAATGATAACTAATGTTGTTGCTGGAGTTCCTGGTAGCGATAATGGTGAGAAGAATTACTTTTCAGTTTACAAGATGATAACTGAACAGTTGCGAGATCAATTATATCGATACGATGCTTTCGTTAAATTTTTACTCAGATCGTGCAAAGTTAAAAATGGAAAATTCATTGGAAGACCTGTTGCATGATATCATACTTGAATTTGAACACGAAACTGTTTTGTTGATATTAACAGCAAAGGTTATTGGTAAAAGAAAGTTTTCGGTTGATGCAGAAAAAAATCGACATACAAAAAACTCAAAGTGTCTTGAAGAACATGTTACAAGAAAAAAAAACATTCGCTTCACAAAAATCCAAAACTAAAAGAAGATTTTTGCAAAAAGAAGATTCTTCAAAGAAATAGGATTAGATTATAATGATGTTGAAACTGTATTAGCAGTTCATGAGGAACCAGATGATGTTCATGCACTAGCTACATCGTATTTTATATTTGCTTCTGAATTTGTTGAAGGAGATAAGAAGTTTTCTTACAATTAACTGGAAATTTATACTGCAATGGAGGCTGCAGATCGTATCGAAGAAGTCGTAAAAAATTACCAGATACAGAAAAATTAGATTTTGAAAAAGAACTTGGCGGGGTAAAATATATAGAACCTAAGATAAAATGGCAACTTGAAGAGGAATTTTTTTTTAAAACCATTAAGACTTCAAAATTTGCGATTAAAAAATTTCACCAGAGATTTCAATAATAGATTAACACGCACAAAACCAGAAGATGTTAATCATCGGAAAAAACTTGCACAAGTTATAGCAACAAAAGATGGAATAGAATTAGACGATATTCCTGCTTACAAAGAATTTGTACCAGAAGTAAAACCAGAATTAGTAGAAATAGATGGTAGTAGTAACTATATTTTAGCAAAACTTTATAATGAAAAATTTTATGAAGAAGAGCATCCACTAAATAAACATGATTTAACACGAGACGAAAGAATTAAACTAATAGATATTTATAGTGAAAAAAATTTGGTGTGAAATTATTATAGAGGGGGGAGTAAAATTGGAGGTAGATATGTATACATATGTGTATAAATATGTGTAGTGTATCTTTGTAGTAGTTATAAAGGCCGAGCACTGGCTCGCTAGTTCTATCCTGGTTTTCATTGTACCGAATCGGAGACCGTAGCGGGAAGGGCCCGAGCGTGAGCGAGGGGCCTGATCCACAAGGTCGAAGTGTAGGATAGAACTAGTAGGCCAGAATTGGCCTTTATAACTACTGCTGTTATCTCATCTGCAACATTCATTATTGTATGCTTTGCACTTTCCATGATCATAATTTATAAATTTGTAAACACTATATATAAACATCATCTACTTACGTGAATAAACTATTCTGAATTTGTAATTGTTGATTCTTGTCGCCAGACATGGAGCGGTGAGAGTGATGGAGCACATAGGGCGGCAGGCGTTGAAAATCTGGGAAGAAAAAGGACCATGGAGGTGATGCTTTTCAATCTTTCATGAATATACACATGTCCGCAATTGTAAAAAAAATATTATATAAATATCCCTCCGAGCATGTGTTCACCCCGTAAAGTCGAATCGGTTGACTTTCTCCATCATTTTCCCACGTTTTCAGAGGACTATCTTACTAGTTGTGACTAATACACACGGACTTGTGTCCAGTTTCACAATAAGAGTAGCCAGTTTCAGGTCAAGACTTCATTATCGGACCGACTTTACCTTTCATTTCTGGGGACCTTTAAACACCGCGGTACAATACGGCGGCGGAAGCAGACAAAGTCATAATCGGATCATAGTCGGTCTTTTCTGTCGCAACATATGTGGTGCACTTCGCTGGAGACAAATCCCCCATCCCTCAAATTGAATGTGTATTCCTACAATTACATATGAGGTTATTCTAGACCTGACGGAAATGGCCGAGTTATATTCCGATTGGCAATTAAACGTGTAAGGGAGACAACTTGTGACAGCACTAACCTGTCCAATTACAGGTCTCTTGCAACTATTAATTCAAGTTATGTCATCATATAAGTTTGTTTTTTTTAGATCAAAATAAAAATGTAACCGTTAAAACTTTCTCCTGTGCCTCAGTTTGTAGATTTTTCCTAGACACTTAAAATAGCAAAGAGAAAATCCCATATTTTGTACTACTTTAATAAAGATACCGCCTCTTGAAACGGTCCACCATCAAACATGCTTGCAAATATGTTACCAGAAGTGCCATTTTACACCTCACTTTGAAAAGATCCATTATTGTAATAGCCTGTGCAGTGCTAGTGGCATATTAAATAAGTATAAATATGTTTTTAAAGAAAAAAAAATGAAATCACTTAGCATCGTTCTTGGCTTTGTGGCACGGTAGAAAAACAAAACAAAACAAAATACAACAACAACAACAAACAAACTTAGTTCTATTTTCTGCCATCTATATTTTGAGTGACACCAGGAAACCGCATTGCATTAGTTGCGTCATAGCAAAACCGCAGGATTCGTGTGCTCTGCGAAGTTTTCTGTTTCAGAAGAAATCCCATTCGTGCACTTATATATCACGATATATGGATTTCCTTAGCCTTAGAAACCAATTACGCTCAACAATGTCAACATAAAAAATACCCCACCTTAAAGTTACCCGACACCTAATACAGAGTAAAAGAACATTGCTGAGTCAAATAGATTACCTGACCTCCATTCCAAAACCTAGATCTCATAAAAAAAGAACAAAAACCATGGTCTATTAAAGATTATTCTCAAAATTCTGTAAGTTTCTTGTTGTAAAACTATACTGTTATTTGGAAGTCTCGTTGTACAGTGTAAAACTATACTGTTATTTGGAAGTCTCGTTGTGCAGTGTAAAACTATACTGTTATTTGGAAGTCTCCTTGTACAGTGTAAAACTATACTGTTATTTGGAAGTCTCCTTGTACAGTATAAAACTATACTGTTATTTGGAAGTCTTGTTGTACAGTGTAAAACTATACTGTTATTTGGAAGTCTCGTTGTACAGTGTTAAACACTACTGTTATTTGGAAGTCTCCTTGTACAGTGTAAAACTATACTGTTATTTGGAAGTCTCGTTGTACAGTGTAAAACAATACTATTATTTGGAAGTCTTGTTGTACAGTGTAAAACTATACTGTTATTTGGAAGCCTCGTTGTACAGTGTAAAACTATACTGTTATTTGGAAGTCTCGTTGTAAAGTGTAAAACTATACTGTTATTTGGAAGTCTCGTTGTACAGTGTATTTAGACTTATATTACCCTTGATCTAATTATGATCTTTCAGGCAAGTTCTTGGCTGACTAACTATATGCGTTTCAAATTCTCTCTCTCTCTCTCTCTCTCTCTCTCTCTCTCTCTCTCTCTCTCTCTCTCTCAAGTAATTCGTATTCATATATACTATAATGGTATGTATAACGGTGCTATTTCGCATTTCTTGTTTAATCTGCCATTTTCACGATATTCCCTGCATGCCACACAATAGACACTTTCCACACGAATACATTTTTCTGTTTCTGTGATAATATGAAACGAAACTAACTAATTTATTCCATATGCTAATTATAAATATTGGCCAAACTTGCTTATACAATGAACTTAAAGAAACCTTTCGTTGTTCTCTATGCTTATAATGATCACGTTAATGAATGTGATGAGTTTAATGGCATAAGCATATTGGTACTTATTTACACCTGGCAGATACGTAGGTATACATATTCAATAATAGGTGAGAAATGTATTATGTCAATAATAAGTGAGTAATATTTTTTTTATGTATGTATGTATGTATGTATGACTGACTGATTGACTGACTTTATTTCTTCTTTAACAGAGATTACGTCAGGTTTATCAAATTCAGGATAATAATGATCTTCAAACACAACAAAGAATCACATAACAAACTAAAAGAGGAATGCTGATCAACAAACGTATTTACAAAATGGAACATCTAATTTTGTACAACTATATAAATATGTGTTTAGATACATCACAACTGATATCAATTAGCTTAGTATAACACTTACATTCTTTAAACATTTGCCTGATGACAGTAATGATGTAAAAAATATACGTACGCGTGGTAGCTATTTCTAAATGATTGTTGTTGTTGTGGGTTTAACGCCATTTTTCAGCACATGATAGGCTATACATGGCGGGCAGTTTTATCTGGTGGAGGAAGAACCCGGGCAAACCCCGGGAAGAACAACCGACCCAGGGGAAGTTACTGGCAAGCTTTCTATATCCATATTGGCCGAGACCGAGACTCGAACCCACGCAGACAGAGGTGAGATGGCAGTGATCGGTAAAGGCGAGCGCCTTAGACCACTCGGCCACCCTGATTAACATTTCATTTGAGATAGTAAAGACAATGATTCTTCTGTATGGTTTTGGAATATATTTGAGATTACTGCTATAATTCCTAAACGTTTTGAACAATTTTAGATAAAACAAGAAAGGAAAATTTACATAGATGTCAACAGTATGTGTCTTTCTTGCTTCATGTTAAATGTGGATAATAATAATTGAGGTTTAATTTCGAACACAGACACTTTTCTTAAATAATACATACTTAGCAACGTGCAGATAACAGTAGTAGAGTGGGGCACTTTAGATGTCTATAGGAAACCTGTGTTAAATAGGATAAAACGATTCTAGACCCAAACGGGAATTTAACATTAGGCCACCAGCTTGGATAGGAAAAAAAATGTATTGTCTACAAATTGGTTCATAGTTTGTTTTGTGTTTTTTTCTCATGTTCGGTGAGTCTGGTTAAAAATGGTAACAATGTTAGATGTTTTTGGCGGAAATATGTGGTTTATAACTGAAATGAATATTACGTCATAGGCTTATCAGAATTGAGAGAGAGAGAGAGAGAGAGAGAGAGAGAGAGAGAGAGAGAGAGAGATTAAGTCTATAATTTTTTTATAAAAAAGTCAACACCATATTTTTCAAAATCAAAATATTTTTTTAATAAATGAAAAGGGATGATTAGGGCTTATCCCTTCTTTTTTCATGTACAAATACCAAATGTTAAACATGAATATATTTGCATTGTTGCCAACGTTGTAAGGTAAGCTGGCCTTATTACTCAACAGGCAACAGACACTATAAAAAATTATTATTATTATTATTATTATTATTATTATTATTATTATTATTATTATTATTATTATTAATTTTTCATGATGAGAGAGAGAGAGAGAGAGTTATCCTTTTTATGAGTTTCTGAAGACAAGAGTAAATCCTGTTAGAAATGATCGTTGTCATATTTTTCAATGATCAGTTTCTGAAAAAGCAGTGTTATATTGAAATATTATAGAACGAACACATTTTGATTTGGCGTGTGTGCCACAATATTACTTTGCTAAAATTCAGTTAGCCTACATTGCCTATTGCTTTGACTTCCTCATGGCGTGTGTCAAAATAATGACATTGTTACAATTCTCTTCCATGGACTGTAAATTTTGAATTTTACGCAAAACCTGGAGTAAACAAGTTTCACACCTATCTCTGTCGATAGCTGAATAGCAGATGCGGTAGATTCAGTTATGAAGGTGTTGAAATGGTTTTGTTAGCCAATGAGATTGCTTATAATGATTGAATTTCCCAAAAAATACTTGTGTTATGCTCTAGATTAAAGACAAAAGGAGTGGAAAATATTACGGCCGATAACCGAGTTAAGATTGATTGTACTATAACATTTTTATCTGCTTTTTTATGACTAACATCAGATAGAATATTTCGGCAAGCTAAAGATGGATTCTAACATTTTTCGGTTCGAGGTTTTGAAACATGGGCAATCGGGCTCCTGACGTGGGTGGGTGTCTCTCTCTCTCTGTGTGTGTGTGTGTGTGTGTGAGAGAGAGAGAGAGAGAGTTATCTTAAAACAGAAGAGTGATTTAAATCGAAATCATTCTACCACATGTTTTGTGTAGTTTAGAGATTTTAACATGGAACGGGTGGGCGTGTGTGTGTGTGTGTATGTGTGTGTGTGTGTGAGAGAGAGAGAGAGAGAGAGAGAGAGAGAGAGAGAGAGAGAGAGAGAGAGAGAGAGAGAGAGAATTTTACATGTGGCGGGTGGGTGTCTAAGAGCGAGAGAGAGGGGTAGATTATAAATTGTGTTTGTGTGTGTGTGATAGAGAGAGAGAGAGAGAGAGAGAGAGAGTGCGTGTGTGTGTGTGAATATCTTGTTCATACTTCAAAAGACAAGTCAAGACACTTACTTTTTATGGTATATATTCCCTTTTAATAAAATTACAATGAAATTTCAAAGACACATTACAAAATATCCCACAGGAATGTCCCTTTTTATGGGGAAACAGTCATACATTTGCCAAAAAGAATCTGCAGGGAAACGAAATCCACAGAAATGTCTGTTAAGGGAATCTTTACGGAAAATTTCTGAGGGAATCTGTATGGAAAGTTTTCTTATAATGTATATTTAAAGATTTAGAGAACACTATGATCACACAGTCTAATTAACTAATTATTTATTCAAGAAAAATATTCAAGAGCGGATCTAGGCTAGTCTACAGGAATTTATATGCAAAAGGCCTAATTCCAGTCAGTAGGTAATATACGAGAATTTTGGGACCACTGGTTAATTTAAAATATGGGAATTTAACATTGAGGCTATAATATTTGGAATTTGCCGTGGGATACCCAGCGAGTAGTGGATATACTGAGAGTAATGGACCATACAGAAATTTAAAAATAGTACTAGATATATATTTTTCCCCGCGGGCTTCGACCACGTCTAATTCAATAAAGACATGGAGAAATTTATAGAAATTCAAATTTGAGATCATACATTATATCCAGGACTCAAAAAAAAAAAAAAAAAAAAAAATACGGGATCAGTTTGATTCGAAGTACTGTTGCACAAATTAAAAAGTACTAGACCAATCAGACAAAATGAACCAATTAGCGAACAACAGTTATTTACTATCCAACATCCAGTTATCTACTATCGAAACACCATTTAGAGTGACCATCACGTGTGTGTGTATATATATGTGTGTGTTATGTTATTCATACTAGAAAAATAAATCAAGACAAGGAGACAATTTCTTTTTCTTTTTTTTGGGGGGGGGGTATATTCTCAGGAATAAGAATCACAATGAAATTTCAAAGCACATCACAAAAATCCACTTTGTCTTCTTCTTTTACTGTCTTTTGTTTTTAAATTTGTTCACCGGAATGGGCTCTTTTGTTGTTTCTTCTGCTTGTCTTGCTTTAAATTTCTTTGTATGAATGGGTTCTTGTTTCTTCTCCTTTTTCTTCTTCTAATGAACTTTCCTCCTTTTTCTCTTTTTTTTACTTTCTTGGGACACTATTTTTTCTTGACAATGATAACACGTATCTTTACGTTTGTGTCTCTTTTTTCTTGTCGTAGAAGTTCCTTTTCTTTGACGTTGTGGTCATTTTTGAGCCCAATGTCCTTTCCCTTGACTGACATAACAGAGGAGTAGTCTGGTGTTTCTCCAGAATTCCTGTTGAAAATATATTTTTGAATGACTCTCTGTAAATCTCTGACAAGAAGTGTCATCTGTTGTGGGTCTTCCATCTTCACAGATTGAAACAGCATAAGTGTATTCTCTTAGGTAGTGGAGCTATAATATATATATATATATATATATATATATATATATATATATATATATATATATATATATATATATATATATATATATATATATATATATATATATATATATATATATATATATATACATACATACATGGGGAGAGAGATTGTCCGTGTTTTTTCTTTCACGGTACAATATATTTACACTTTATAAAAAAAAAGCAAAGTTCATGTTTTCTTTCTTTCATCAGCTACACGCAATGTCTTTGGCATAATCAGTTAACTCTTGTTTCCAAGTGTCGAATCCAAAACTTTTTCAGTCAGGTACATCCTTCCAGTCATAAATCTGTTGGTATAGCCAACTAGATATACACACTTCTTGGTAAGTATGAAGAGTAGATAAAGTGCGACGAATCTCTTCCTCACACTGGGGTACAGAGGTTGTATTCATTACTATTCGTAGCACTTTTAACATAATGAGTTTTTCGTGCAGAGATAAAGTTTTGGCTGTCATGTCTTTGCATGTACTGTTCATAAATTTGCCGCAAAGAATCTGCCGGTAAACGAAAGCCAAGAAATGTAGTCACTAACATACACAAGGCATGTCGTCCAAAATTCAAAGGAAGCGTATCTTCTTGTGGAATCAGTTCTGTAAAAGTACTTGATAATCCTCCAATTTTTGAATGCTGTCATTGACTTCCTTCAATGGAATTTGATGTAACACTGATGACAGAAGTCATGGCATAGAGAGTCTTATAAGGTGTTCGCAGTTAATCAATGTTTGACTATTTGAACTTTTTCAAAATAATCAGTCTTTTTTATAACATTTAGATACCAATGATTAAAAGGTCTATGCCATTTCGGATGCAATTGTTATTTGCATTTCACTTTCATCTTGACAAACTCTCTGTAAATGCGCACACGCAGTTCCAACGGTAGATTCTGAATGTGCTCTTCTAAACAGTCCATTATAAAAATGTAACTGGGTGCCACACTAATTGCAGAAGTCGTGGCATCGAGAACCTTATATCCACGAAGAGTTTTGTTTCTGTCATAGTCTTTCCCGAGAATTGGCCTTCTTATACTATTTAGATAGCAAGTTTTAAAATGTCGAAATCGTTTGTCGTTTTGAGTCTCACTTGAATCTTTACAAAATACTGGTAAATGCGTTCTCACAATTCCAAAGGTAAATTTTGAACGTGCTCTTCTAAACTATCCATTCACAGGAATGCTGGGCGCAGCATCACTCTGGCTGCATGGAGTGACATCACATTGATCTTCTTTTAACTTTTGGTAGGGTAGATCATATGTTTGTGTGTAGAAAGCATCTTTCTTGGTGAAAGTCTGCATTCAGAATGATATTTATGTCTTGGAACATTTTGATATTGGAGAACTATACTGTATCAAAAACAAACAAAGCTTGGCGTAAGGTTTGGTGTACCTTTATATCAAAGTCGTGAGTTCCATTATTTTTTTAAATGGCAAAAACTAAACTATATCGAAGTTATGTATCGTAGATGGAGTGTTTTCGACTTGTTCAGAAAAGATTTTTTCAGTCTGTAAAAATGCCCACCACACACAGGCAAGGGTAGGAGTGCTTACACACTCCATTCCCACAAAAATACATATAAACAATCACACAAGAGAGGTAAGGGGTTCAAGTTTTAGTTTTTTGTGGAAGACATAGATATACACAAACATAAAATACAGATTGACAATAACTGAATAGTGTCTCTGTTTCTAACAGAATTGGGTGGCCCTGAAAAGGACCCTTGGGTTTCGAAGAAAAAAAATTATGGACTTGACAACATCAACTGCAACTGCCTTACAACTTTTCCACGGTCAAGTCCTACTTCTTCTGTGGTAGTAGTAGCGGTAGTGGTTACAGCTGCTGGTATTTCCAATTTTCTTTTTAATGTTTTCATTATCAATATTCATTTTCAAATTTGGTTTTTCAATTTTCATTTTTAATATTTGTTTTTTCAATCTTTATTTCTTAATTTTATTTTTAATTTTCATTTTCAAGTTTTCATTGTTAATTTTCATTTTCACATTTTTGTTTTCCAATTTTCATTTTCAATTTTCATTTTAAAAGTTGGTTTTTCAAATTTCATTTTTTAAATTGTCATGTTCAATTTTTATTTTCAACTTTGGTTTGTAAATTTTCATTTTCAATTTTGCTTTTTCAATTTCATTTTCATATTTTCATTATCAAGTTTTTTTTCAAGTTTGGTTTTTCAATTTTCATTTTTATTTGTCATTTTCAATTTTCGTCTTCCATTTTTTGTAAAAATTTTAATTTTAAAATTTTTATTTATAAATGTTCATTTTCAGTTTTCATTTTAAATTTTGGTTTTTAAATTTTCATTTTTTTATTTTCATTTTCAAGTTGGAGTGACCAGCACTCACACTATACCATCAACACGCTGTCTGGTTGCATGGCATAGCATCATATTCGACTTCGCTTAACTTTTGGTAGGGTAGATCATATTTTTTCTTTGTGGAATTCATCTTTATCGGTGAACGTTTATACTCCAAATGACATTTCTGTATTGAACTTTTTATATTATTGGAGAACTGTACTATATCAAAAACAAACAAGCACTCCTCAAAAAAATGCAAGGGCAATAAATAAAACTTTCTGCCGCAAAACAAACCAAGTCGAACGAGGTAAAGAAAATTGGATTATTTACAATTATCTTTTGTGCAATAAACAATTATAAAATTAATAAGACAACATAATTATAATCAAAATAGAAATCACAGGGAGCAAGCCCCGTATAGACATGGAAAAAGAAATGACGATATGTGGTAACAAATACTTTATATATGCATGTGTGAAAAAATAAGGACCAAAGGGTATTACATATCCATGGGTTGTAAAACAAAAAGATTCAAGGACATTTTATAACTATCTTTGCACAGATTTGGTTGACTTAGATGATAATATACTACCTCTTTTCGCTACTATGCTAGGACATTTTGAGAGTAAGAAGGACATGCATTTTAAATCTATACCAACTGCCTCCCCCGACATTAGTCGGTTCCATACATCATCGTCGATAGATGACAAACAGTCAATCCTGCTTAAACGATATGTCTCTATCAAAATATCATCTTCCTGATCGAATAAATTAACCTCGTCTCGCACCTCTAAAGTGTCAATCACACTCCCAAAGAAATTATTGCGTTCTGCAAGTATCTTCTCACAACCTAAAACAAGATTTATCGCCCTGTCGTCAATCTCTTTTCCACAGAGTTTACATTTTATGGGTTTATCAACAGGCAGGACAGATAGTTTCACTATTTCAGGCAGAGACCATAACATCGATGGAAATTTACGTCACATTAAACACACGCTACTTGCTTTTAAATCTAATTAAATATTTCTGAAGTGAATCAAGTCATACCTTAATTCCAGATTTACTCTCCAGATAGTTTCTTCGTGACTTTGAATAACATAACTAATGCACTGATTCCAAACCCTTTAAGCTTCGAACTGGACCCTTACTGCGAAGTAAAAACGAAAGCTTCCAATACCGTGTTTCGTAGTTATTCTATCTATTTCCGGTACAAACCCGTCTGATTTAAAGAGTTTGTCAAATACTGACATAAATGTATAGTGAATACCTTTTCTTAGATATAAGACCATTCGCCTGCACAGAGTCACTTGAAATAAAGGATAATTTCACCTTATCTATACATCCTTCCATTGACCAAAGTCCTAGAGTACTACAAATCGTTTCTGTAGGCGAATACTACTAGTAATCAAAAGCTTGCATATGTCTCGCTGCGTACCTCTGACATTAGAGTACTGCAAGTCGTTTCTGTAGGCAAATACTAATCAAAAGCTTGCATACGTCTCGCTGCGTACCTCTGACATTAGAGTACTGCAAGTCGTTTCTGTAGGCAAATACTAATCAAAAGCTTGCATACGTCTCGCTGCGTACCTCTGACATTAGAGTACTGCAAATCGTTTCTGTAGGCGAATACTAATCAAAAGCTTGCATATGTCTCGCTGCGTACCTCTGACATTAGAGTACTGCAAATCGTTTCTGTAGGCAAATACTAATCAAAAGCATGCATATGTCTCGCTGCGTACCTCTGACATTACTAGAGTTTTTTCCATCATGGAATGCGAGATGTCGGACCATAGTTCGCATCCGTACAGAACAGAAGGTTGAATAATTCTCTTCTAGATTTTAAGACTTGCTAAGGGATTCATTCCGCCGTCTCTGATCATAATAAAATTAAAGGAATTAACATATGTTTGCTCTTATCGCATGCTTCTTCTATAGCATCGTTTGATTAAAGTTGTATGTAGGAGGTACGCCGGCATACTTCTTACTTTTGGCTGCGGGGATTTGCGATTTGTCAAATAGAAAAGCAGAGAACACAGACGTTCTTTTGTTAGTGAATAAAACGGTGCGGCTTTTCCCTGCGTTGTAAGTCTCCATTTTTGGCGTAGTTAGAAACTTTATGAAGCAAGAATGTTGCATTGAATGATGTGAATTAGCCATTACAGTGCCGTCATCCGCTAATTAATCAGACGCAAGGCCAATGAAGATCAGCAATTCTTAGACCACGCAAGGTTTGATTCAAATTAGTGATCAAATAATCGATCATTACGAGGAAGAACCATGCAGACAAGGTGCGGCACAGACCTACGCCCTGTTTAATAACGAAACGTTTAGACTGTTTTCTCGCAAATAAAATAGAACATGTCACGCTCTCGAACGAGTCTTTCGTAATGAGACAGGTCTTTCCTTTGATTCAAGATCTGTACACGTTGTAAAATAACCAACATTGCCATACTGTATTAAATGCTTTAGAATTACCTAGAAACATAACATAGACAGAAGTATCTCTTTCCATATAATAGCTTATCGCTTCCTTGATACAGAAAGCGACAGTTTTACTACCATAGTTGTTTCTAAAACCCTGTTGTAGTGATTTGGGAAAGAGATCTGTTCAGATAAACTAACCAGTCTACTGTATATACGATTTTTTAAAGGACTTTCTGAAACACTGGAACTATAATAATATCCCGATAATTATTCATATCTAATTTGTTATTCCTCCCACCTTTAACAAGGGGTATTACTCAGTCTTGTTTAAAGTGCCTCGAGTACTTCTCGGTCCTATACACTTTTGTGAATGTAATTTCAATTAACTGTAAACTGCTTGAAATGTCCGCAAAAGTAAATACTCTGCGACAACACCGTCGTGACCACGTGCTTTTTTCATTGAGAGATCTAACTGCAGAGCTAATTTCTTCTTTTGTATTAATTTTATCAACAAAGTTGTCAAAGTGGGAATAGGTTACTTTGTTGTATTTTGTAACCTCAGCTAAGATCATATGGCAATGATTCTCGTCATATGGATAAGTATTATCAGGTAGGGACAACCAAGAAGAATGATTTGCGCATAACTCGAACAGAGTCGAGGTCGCGTAATATTTTTTCTGTTCGCTACGATTTCGGAAAAGTAATGCTGCTTGGATCTTTGATTGCGTAAGAACTTATAGAACATGGAAATATTGAGCTCTGCGGCTTTTTCAAGCTCGCTGATTGTTCTCTATCGTTTATTTCTTTGCATCGAATGCATCCTACGGTCAATCCAATTGTAGAAATATAGATTGCGGTTTCTTTTTTGAGAATTTCCGGCGAACCAAATGTATGATTTTTCGGTAAATTACTGCGCCGACATTCGAGACATATTTTTGTCTCGCACAAATAGCCGAGCTGGTCATGTGAACAAAAGGTAGTTCCAAATATATTCGGCTAATTACATATGAAGTTTCTTTCTCCACTTGACGGAAAAAAAACAGGATGTTTCGATTGGTGTAGCGCCCATTACCAATTGTAACATCTTCGGCCTTTTTTGTCAGTTCGAGAAAGAAACCTCGGATGAAATTTGTCGCCATTTAGAACTATGCTCAAAACTACTTTTCACATGGCACACTACAGCGGCGGGAAGAGGACAAAGTTACATTCGGACATTGTCGGCCTTTTCTGTCGCAACATATGTGGTGCACAAACCCGGAGGCGAATCACCAAACCCACCAATTTTATGTGTATTCCTACAACTACATTCGAGGTTATTCTCTACCTGACGAAAATAGCCGAGCGATGATTGGCAATACACGTGTAAGGGAGGCAACTTGTAATAGCACTAACGTGTGAAATTAGAGTAGTAGTTCCCAAACTTTTTTGATCGCGACCCTAAATACCATCTTTTGTGACCCAATATGCAGTACCGGTATAGGGTCGAGAGGCTCCTCGCGACCTTCATTTGGGTCGCGACACGTGGTTTGGGAACCACTGAATAAGAGGTCTCGTGCCACTATTAATAGGGCAGGTTACGAATAAGGCGGATATGACGCAACGCGTAATGACCTCATGTCTAAAAATAGCCCGCGTGAGCGGTGTCTTAAACCCTGCAGACAAACTTTGTAATAAGGTGTCTAAGTACATAAGTTTCAATACGTAGAATTAACCGAAGACGATGTCCCGGGGGCGAAATTACCTTACAGCCTAATAGAAAGTCACTCTGTTATACAACTGAAAGGGTGGTTACAATGTCATCTCCCTGCAAGTGGAAATCGAAGTAAATTTATATTCTTTATTTCAGTAATTTAGGCTACCGTCCTATAATAATACATACAAAAAGGTCACTATATTGGAGCGCAATGCACTTCTTATAGTATAATTGTCAGACATTAAGTACAGGTATTTGTCTAGCTAATAAATGGTATATAAACTGTGTACTTTGAGATGAAATCAAGCTATAGAATTTGTATAAAAATGGACAGGCACACGTTTATCGTAATTATTTTCTTTTTTGTTTCTAATATCTTGGTAAATTAAAAAAAGGCATTGTGTTCTTCATGAACTAATGGTAAATTATTTCTGGAACAGAAGCTACAAAAAAACTCTCTGAAGCAAGGTCACCTTCATAGCTACCTGCCTTAATATTAGGTCTGTGGCTAGAACATCTAAATATAGAAAAGTCCAGAGAAATGTAAAGAGAGAATTCTCTGCATATATAAGTATCAGCATTCCTTAATAACTTGTGTTCTTGATACTACATAGATTTTGTTGACTGATTTACCTTTTCATACCAATTTTGACACATACAATCTTTGTAATGTCTGAAAATTTAACGCATGACAAGTTTTTAATCGTTCATATTTTTACGCAATATAAAAATTATAATAATCTTCAGGAATTCCTCCACCATGGCTGTATTAATTTAATTATAACTATGTGCCTTAAGATTTTTCCTACGATTTTTTTCTTCTTCTAAATAAGTATTATTGAGGTTGCCATTAATAGTCTAATTCATTTAGTTTTCAATTTCACCAGTGAGTATTAAAATTAAAAGGAATGAAACGGACGAAAAAACAGAGGCAGGTGCATATCAGTTGGCAAGTAAAAGAGTAGACGTAACAATAAAATGAACGAAAGAAGAAAGAAACAAACGAACGAACAATAAATGAATGTAAGAAAAGCAGACGAATAGGAGAGTTGCGAAATATATGAATTTACCCACGAATGAGAATAAACAAAAAATAATAATGGACCATAACATTTTGCGAAACGGACATTATAATTTTACTGAAACCAGGAATGGAAATACAAGATACAAATTAGGACACTGAAGGGAGGTTACTATTGAATATTTTTTGTTATTTACTGTTTTTATTAGACCGAAGAATCAAACAAGTATCTTCTTAGCCGATAAATCACTATTCTCCCCAAATTAGAGGACTTAAAGACTATAAAACAAGTCTTTATTTGTTTTATTTTCGAAATGTGGTTAATATTTTATCTTTGAGTGTCATTTTGTACACACTGACATGAGGAGTTTTATTTTGTACACATTAATATGAGTGTTATTTTGTACACAATTACATGAGCACAGCAACATAATATAAGACATAGTTCAGGGTAAGCATTACAGTGTGTACACTCCAATTTTGCTCTGTTTGTCCGAAGGCAATATGGCGGTGCACGCCAGGTCTCGTGGGTAAATGATATTAAATTCTATTTATAGCAACAAGGTGAATTCATAACCAGCCCTATTCAATCCATATCATCAAATAAGTTATTTCAGACTTAAATTAAACTTAAAACCTAGCAAATATTCTCGTGTACCTCAGTTTGCAGATTTTTCATAGACACTTAAAATTGTAAAGAGAATACTTTCTGTTTTACAGTACTTCAATAATGTTATCTTGAAATGGCCCACCGTCAAAAATGCTTGCAAATATGTTACAAGAAGTGCCATTTTAAACCTCACTTTGGAAAGATCCACATCCATTATTTTAATAGCCTGTGCTATGCTAGTGCCATATTAAATGAGCATAATTATCTGCCAATTAATGTTTTACAAAATGCCCCCCCCCACACACACACACACACACATACACACACAAATGAAAGCACTTAACATCATTTAACGCTTTGTGGCACGCGAGAAAAACAAAACAAAATAAAAGCAATAACAAACTAGGTTTTATTTTCTGAAATCTTTGTATTTTCTTTTATTTTAAGGGAAACAAGGAAACTACATTGCATCAGTTGCATCATAGCAAAACCTCAGGATTCGTGTGCTTTGCGAAGTTCTCTCGTTGAGAAGCAATCCAATTCGTGCACCGATATTTCACGATATATCAATTTCCTTAGCCCTAGAAACCAATTACGCTCAACAAGGTCAAGATAAAAAAATAGCCCACCTTAGAGTTACCCCACACCTAAACAAGATTAAATGAATATTCCTTATTCAAATCGATTACCTGACCTCTATTCCAAAACCTAGATCTCATAACAAAAATCAGGGTCCATTAATGATTATTCCCAAAAGTCTGTAAGTTCCTTCTTGTAAAACTATACTGTTATTTAAAATCTCCTTGTACAGTGTAAAACTATACTGTTATCTGGAAGTCTCATTGTACAGTGTAAAACTATACTGTTATCTGGAAGTCTCATTGTACAGTGTAAAACTATACTGTTATCTGGAAGTCTCATTGTACAGTGTAAAACTATACTGTTATCTGGAAGTCTCATTGTACAGTGTAAAACTATACTGTTATCTGGAAGTCTCATTGTACAGTGTAAAACTATACTGTTATCTGGAAGTCTCATTGTACAGTGTAAAACTATACTGTTATCTGGAAGTCTCAATGTACAGTGTAAAACTATACCGTTATCTGGAATTTTCATTGTACAGTGTAAAACTATACCGTTATCTGGAAGTCTCATTGTACAGAGTAAAACGATACTGTTATCTAGAAGTCTCATTGTACAGTGTATTTGGACTTAGATTACCTTTGATCTAATTGTGATCTTTCAGAGACAAGTTCTTGGCAAACTAACTGTATGCATTTCATTCCCCGCCTCCACCTCTCTCTCTCTCTCTCTCTCTCTCTCTCTCTCTCTCTCTCTCTCTCTCTCTCTCTCTCTCTCCAAAGTAATTCTTATTCGATTGTACCATATGAGTATATTTAACAGTGCTATTTATAATGAATTTCGCATTTCTTGTTTAATCTACCATTTTTCCGATATTCCCTGCATGTCACATGATAGACAATTTTCAACTCATCCTAATTTTAAATAATTGGTCAAATTTGCTAATACAATAAATGTATAGAAAAATAAATTTCTTTGCTCTCTATGTTTAAAATGATCACGTTAATGAATGTTGATACGTTTAATGGCATACGCGTATAGGCACTTATTTACACCTGGCAGTTACGTAGGTGTGCATTTTCAATAACAGGTGAGAGATGTATTACATCAATAATAGTTGAGTGATATTTTCTATCGCGGATATAGGTCATCAGGAGTTGAGCGGTTGTCATATGTATGTATGTATGTATGTATGTATGTATGTATGTATGTATGTATGTATGTATGTATGTATGTATGTATGTATGTATGTATGTATGTATGTATGTATGTATGTATGTATGTATGTATGTATGTATGTATGTATGTATGTATGTATGTACATTAGTTATGCCGTAGGTAAACGGATATTCAGTGGAATTGTCATTATCTGGGAATCTTTTACCTTGCTACTTACCATATCTACATATCATGTGGCTTGGTGGCTTGATATGTTGATATGGAGTAGGGATGAGACAGACGTAAGTATCGAGGTAACAGATTCAACTCGCAGATAATGATAATTCCATTAAGTATGCGTTTGATATTTATTTCTAATATCATCCGCGGACCATTACATCATTATTGTAAGTTTGTCAATCAGAAGCTGGTATGTGAATTCGCATGATTACAGAAAAAGGTGATTCATTCAGTGTTTCTCCTTGTAGGTTCTTTGACTTTGATAAAGAATAAAATCACTCTGCAGCGCAAAAGCATGATAGAATCTTTCAAGATTAATTATGAAATAGTTTAAAATGATCTCGTTTGAGAATCTGGGTGGTAGGCTGAACGATACGACCCGAGTAAACCGAAAATATACATGTAGTTAGGCAATGTATCTTTTCTTTTCATCGCGTTTTAAGGTAAAATGTTATGAAAATTTGCCCTATGTAAATTTGTTAAGCATTTTTTTCACCACCAAATTAAAAGACCACGTTTCCTGTGCAATTTCTCGAATGGACAATTTTATGGGATTTGTCCATAAACAGACCGGTTTACAAACTTAAAATTTAATTTTCAAGTAGACAAAATTAGTTGGATGTATTTTGCACAAATCAACTCCGAATTTTGTTGAAAATGACTAAAAATTTAAATTACTCATTTTTCAACTTAGATAAAGAATATTTTGCAAAAAGATATTTTGTGTAATGTTGTGATGTTTAAGAGGGTTTTCCCGATCTTAAAACAATATTTAACTTAGAGCGCAAAAGAGTTTCTGCGTAAATTTTGTTCCAAAGAATCTTCTAACAAAACGCTGTCACTTTAATGATAAATCACGGAGGTACTCGACTGCGCTCTATGCGAAAAATAGACACTTATACATATTCTAAAATGCGATTTTCATACTTATAATGCTTATAGTCATAAAAGAAGTCACCAAGACTAACTGCATAATCAGTTTAGATCTGTTGGCAGAGTGATCAATGTATATACCAGAGGTCTCTAGTTTGAATCCCGTGAAAGATATTATTTTTCTCGTTCTCTCCCTTATTAACCTGTCATAATGAAATTGAGTCGTTTTGCTTCCTTTCTAGATAAACAAATCACTTCTGGTTTTTCGTGTATCACTTAATTATAGTTTTAAAAATATACAGAAAAATATGGTTGCAATATAGCAGCATTTTTGCTTTGCCTTCTGATAATACAATATGTATAGCTTTATAAAAGGTTCACATGTGATCTCGTGTTCAGGTAGCAGTGCATATAAATGTATGCGTAAGTTTATGTGAGCATTCAAGCAAAGTACTTTATCAAGACCGTTTTGTCATCAAAGCATATCTTGTCATTTAACACTTTAAAGTTAATGTAGAATGACTTAGTCCAAGTTACCTACTGCATTACCTCACTGTGCAACATAGTCTCCTTCAACCAGACTCTAGCGTGACTCCGACAGATCTACGCGGAGTCTGAATCCGGTAAATATCTACACAAACAATTGTAACGCTCAAAATCAGGCTTACTAAAACTATGGTAAAGTTGCTGATTGGTTGACAGACTACATTAATTATAATATTAATTAGGGCATACTCGGCCTTTATCATGAAAAAAAAACTTGGAAGTGTCGCCGCAATCTTCAAGAGTTCCGGTGTTTTTCAAAACCTATCACTTCTATTTAGGCATTATGGGATTGCGGACTACATGGACTCAGGTCACAATTATTTGACCCGGTTCAGTACCCACGAATGTAGTCCCAGTCTATTTTTAGAGCATTTTTTCCTCTCTCATTTTGGTGGTGATGCATGCATTAGATTTAGGCATTCTTGGTATTGATTTAAAGGAAATTGTTTATTCTTCAGAATATGAGCATTATGGTGTGGTTGTCTGTGTGTATTTTGGCGACAGTGCACAGTAAGTAATGAGGCATTGGGGCTGATCCGGAAATGAAATCTGTGACCCATTGCAAGTTGCTTTGTTTACAGTCCAGCCTCTCAAACGAATGCCGGT
Organism: Margaritifera margaritifera; assembly: GCA_029931535.1. Taxonomy (NCBI): domain Eukaryota; kingdom Metazoa; phylum Mollusca; class Bivalvia; order Unionida; family Margaritiferidae; genus Margaritifera; species Margaritifera margaritifera. The sequence goes on along the minus strand of JAQPZY010001625.1, from coordinate 5,387,469 downwards.
TAACCAATGACAAGAACTTCACCGTGAGTTCATCTTTGAAGATACTTTAGATCAACATATGATTTATTAGGATTTGGACACAGTGGAAAGTTCAGTACTGGCAAACAAATGTGGAGACTATATAGGTAAATTAATTGTGGTCTGAGGCCACATGCAATATTTACTAATCTCCTAAATTAAAGAGCTCGACAACATGCAAACCTACGCATCTCAGAAACTGAAGATTTTACAACGAAAGTGCTTCAATAAGCATGGGCAATTTTACGTTTAGAAAAAAACGCATGTTAATTTATTTTTTAAAAGGAATTTTACTTAGTTTAAATTACAATCAAGACATATATTAGATTGACCTTAGCAAGTCATGAAAATAAACAAAGTAATGTGGCCGAGCGTTTGGAACCATTTTGTTACTCTTAACGTACGGCCATGTCCTCTGAGCTGGTTGGCGTAGAGATAATATCCAAAACTGGATAATAATTCGCCAGATAGCAGAGGCACTTACTTAGAGGCGATGGTGCAGAGTGGTGTCGCCGAGATAGCCATTTTTAATTTCATTCATGAAAATGAACCTATCATGTGACGGGATCACGTGACGAAATACTACGTCTAATGTGTATAATAACTAATGTAATTTTGTTTTTACAAGCTAGAAGCTAACTTATTTTTCCTGAGTCAGTCAATATACATAGAGACGTAGTATTTTGTCACGTGATCCCGTCACATGATAGGTTAACGATAAAATTCTTTGCTTGTATGTGTTTAATTAACATGTTATTTATTTCATGTTGCTTCAGGAAACAAATCAATGGCTGCGTGCTACAAGAATTTTGTGCTGTTTGGTTTTTTGCTTTTCCCGAAATTAAGGAAATCGATCCGCCTTATACATGATTTTCTTTTTCTTTTTTCTTTTCAGACTTAACAGAAAAGGCCGAGGTTCGAATGATTGATAGGGCCTCATTCAATAATTTCGTATAGCCAGACTCTTGCATGATTCTGAGAGATATAAGCCTACCGAGAATCTGGTCTGTACATTTGATTGTTGCCGACAGGTGTGGTTTATTCTCTTTATACTGTCTATACTGTAATATTCATCAACACTATCTGTGCGAATACGATAAATGTAAACATATTTAAAATGTTCTTTAGAAGTGTTAGAATGTATTAATACCAAAGCGTGTCCAGTTTGTGTACTCAATGAGTTAGTGTCACAGTCTGACGATTTTGCAAGATTTTCATGTAGAAGAGACAATCCGTATTTGTAACTGTTAGATATTCCGAAGGTTCATTTGTCCGAAGGTTCATAAGTCCGAACTACTTTTGTACAAGAGCTCTATTTTCCGAACATTTTAGCACAAAGTTCCATTGTTCCGAAGGTTCGCAAGTTCGAATAATACAGGGGTCAATAGTCCGAATGTTCATTGATCCGAAGGAAAAGTTTGAAAGGTTCACAAGTCTGAAGGTTCGTTAGTTCGAAGGTTTTTGAAAACAAAGGGTTCATTGGTCCAAGGTTCATTAGTCCGAAAATATTTGATAAAGGGTTCACAGGTCTTCTTTGGTCCGAAGGAATTTGAAATGGGTTAATTGGTTCGAACTTTCAATCTTTTGAATATATTGTTATTGGTCCGAAGGGTCATTAGTCCCAACATATTTGAAAGAAGGTTCAATGGTCCAAGATGTCATTAGTCTGAATATATCCGAATAGAGTCATTAGTCTGAATATATCCGAATAGAGTCATTAGTCTGAATATATCCGAATAGAGTCATTAGTCTGAATATATCCGAATAGAGTCATTAGTCTGAATATATCCGAATAGAGTCATTAGTCTGAATATATCCGAATAGAGGTTTATTATTTGTGTAGTACTAAAAATCGGAACATATTTGAAAAAGAGTCCCAAAATAGGTTTCATTAGATAAACGATTTTTAAACCATAAAGGCCTTTATCATATTTAATTTTGAAAAAATCAATCAAAACAATTTTATTTAATTGATTATTCTTGTCATAAAATGGGGTACTAAAACAGAAAATGTTGGTTGTATTATTAAAGTAATTTCACAATTACTTCCAGTATTACTTTTCAGCAAATGATTTTCTATTAAATCTGTATTTCTGTCATAAAAAAGACACAATAAGGCAACGACACAAAATAGTGCACGACTGTAAGGAAACAAAAATCAAAAACATTTTTTACAAAAAAACTTTAATCAGTTACGAAGAATAATTGGGGTTTCCTATCAAAGGCAAGCCATTTACAAATATGAGCATTTTCTTTTATAATAAAATCACTTTATACTTTGTCCAAATTAGCAAATGACCTTCCAACAGAAACTAGAAACGTGTCTATTGGACAGGAAAGCTCCCACCCATAGGTATTAAATGAAAGAAGTGTTTGTTCAATCAAGGGAATGTTTAATGCAATAAATTGTTCTGGCAGAGGTATATTAGCAGAAGTATTAGGGGACGGGAATATCCTAAGTCGATCTTTGAGCTCATCTCTGATCTTAATCTTGGGTACACGGGCCTGAGTCTGGTACTCGACACATCAATTATCTAAGATACACATTTGTGCGAAGTTTCATAAAAATCCCACAACCCATTCAAACCTTATAGAGCGGACACTAAAATCCCTTTGTTGACCTTTGAGCTCTGTCTGTGACCTTGACCTTGGGGCGACGGGCCTTGGTCTGTTAAGCTACACATTGTCTAATTTTAAGATGCACATTTACTCAAAGTTTCATCAAAATCACCCAGCTTGTTCAGACGTTATGAAGCAGACATGAAAATCTCTATGTTGATCTTTGAACCTCGTCTCTGACCTCGAGATTGGAACCATGAGCCTTGGTGTGGTACACAACACACCATCTAGTGAATATACATATTTGTGCAAATTTTCATTGAAAAGTTATGGACCTGACAAGAAAATCCCTATTTTGACCTTTGAACTCCATATGTAACCTTGACCGAGGGTCTGGGTTTGGTCTTCATATTTCAGCACCATTAAATCTTGCTTTACTGCAACCAGCATTCACTTGTATTATCAGTAATACTTACTTACTTTGCTTTAACTTGTATTTGCTTATTCATCTATGACAGCAACTATTAATACTTGATCTTGTGACATCCTTGCATCTCTTAACATTTATAATGTTATTACCTAAAAGACTCGAATAATCATTATTATGTTTTTATTCATTAAAGTTGTTATTGTAAGTATTTTAATATTTTTATTTATTTATTAAAGTTGTTATTATAAGTAATTACATAACTATTCCAAAGTAATTACATAACTATTCCAAAAAAACAAAAAAATTCCGAGGGGGGCTACAAATTATTTTTAAAAATTATCCAGTGGTAAGATTCCACTCATCACAAAAATATGATTCTGAATTCAATGTTGGATTTAACTGGAAATTAGTATTTATTGTACCTGTCTATATTTATTATTAAATGTTATTTTAGCCACCGTGACATTGACTTGATTGTACCAATCCCAAAATCAATAGCGTTCGTTTTCTATATTGCTATGAAGTTTTATGACCATCAGACAAATGGAACTGAAGTCGCCATCCGAAAACGAAAACGTTCTGGACGGACAGACGGAAGAGCTATTTTTAGCCGCCGTGATCTTGACCTTAACTGAACCAACCGCCAAATCAATAGTGTCCGTCCTCTCCACATGAGAAACATTCCTATGTTGTTGCATGACCATCGGACAAATATAAATCAAGTTTTCATCCCAAAACGAAAAGATTACCGACGGACCCAAAGCTATTTTTAGCCACAGAGGCATTTGGAGGTTAGTCCATCAAATATCCAGATCTCTGTGATCTGGATATTTGATGGACTAACCTCCAAATGAATAGTGTTCGTTCGTTACCCAAGAATAGCATTCTTGTAAAGTGTAATGTCCATCAGACTAATAGAATTCAAGATAATATGGAAAATGTACGGACTAACAGATGGACGGACGGACAGACAGAAAACCATATTAATATAAGTTCCGCGATATATCGGGTGTATAAAAAAAGTCAATGGAGATGAGAGAAAATTGGCGGATTCAGAATAAATATATAGTTATTTTGTCAGACAATTACAGGACTTCAATGACCTTACGTGTAATATCCGTAATATTCGTCAACCAGCCATTCAGTGGTAATTTTTTTAACGTTCGATTTTTAGATATTTGGGAAAAACACCCACTTAAAGAGCAACTGAGCAGGAGAATCTGCCATCCCTATAATTTTGCAGATAATAACAAAGAGAGGGGAAAAATAATCACAAAGCAACATTTGCTTCGTTTTTGTCAGTTATTATTTCTGGGGGAAATCTCCTGTCCAGATCCAGTGTAAAAGAAGGACTAAAATTTAAATATTATGTAACACATACATGATTCCAAGCTAAAACATGAAATCTGCTTTTATGGCTTAGAGTCTCTACCCAAAATTAATACTATATCTTTATCTCATGTGCGTGTGTGTATGTGTGTGTCTGTGTGTGTGTGTGTGTGTGTGTGTGTGTGTGTGTGTGTGTGTGTGTGTGTTACGCTGTTCCCGAAGGCTCAAATGGCCAAGACCTGGTTGATATTAGTGTATTTTAAAGACTGAATGAACACATAACACATTTTGAAAGTTCAATGAGAAGCAATTACTGGTATTTATTATGCGGAGACTAAATGCTAGGACTAACACAATGCTTGATTTTGTAGCAGACGATAACAATTTTACAGGTATACCGTTACTAGACGACTATTTTGGCCGATCGTTTCATGTATCGAGCCTCGCGAGTATACGGTCAAGCAAACGCATGGGGTCATGCACTTTTAGAGATCTGTAAGAAAACATCACTTAGAATAAATAACGGGTTAGTGTGTCAGGATTCAAACATAGATTAATTTACTTTTGTAAACACGAGAGGTATAAGTGTAGTCGATTATGTATTACGTAATCAGTCACGTGTATTTTTATTTCATTCTTTTCTTGTAAGCACGCCGATTTCTTATTCTGATCATTGTGCTTTAAATTTTAGTCTAAAAGTAAATAAAAAATGTTTTGGTAATATTAATGCTTCTGAGAAATATACAGATCAGGTACTTATGATTCAAAATATGCTTGGAAGCCTGATGTAATTAATGAATGTATTGATAAATTAATCTCTCCATCAGTCAGAGAGAATTTCGATAATATACTGAAAAACATATCTGATAATAATGTAAATCATAAAACTAGTAATGAATCGATTACGGAATTCTCAGCGATAATTAGTTCCGTAGCTAATGGTCTATTTCGGAAACCCCAAAAGCCTAAACATATTCATAAGCATCGACATTCCATTTCGAGTCGATCTTGGTTTGATATTGAGTGTAAAAGTAAACGAAGGGAATATGAATGTCGAAATGTATACAAACCAAATGAGTCAGAAGGAAATAGAAAATCAGGCAAAAATGTCAAGCAAGATTTATAGATGGCCGAACGAATACAATACTAGAAGCTTGTAAGAGGACTTTCAAGGAGTATTGGCAGCTTTTGAGGGCATGTGTTACTAAACAAATACCTGCTATATCAATAAATGAATTTAAATCTTTTTTAAAGTGTGTCAGTATTACTGATGACCCACTTATCAGTGCAGATTATGAAGAAATAGATGACCATGTACAAGGTGACTTGCAAATTTTGTTTCATGAATTAAATATTGTTAGAGCAATTAAAGAGTTAAAGAATGATAAAAGCAGTGGCCCTGATAATTTATTTAATGATTTTTTGGCATATGGCAAGGATGTTTTCGAGCCATATCTACTCTATATTTTTAATTTTATTTTCAATACTGGTTGCTTCCCAGACATATCAACTCTATATTTTTAATTTTATTTTCAATACTGGTTGCTTCCCAGACATATCAACTCTATGTTTTTAATGTTATTTTCAATACTGATTGCTTCCCAGACATATCAACTCGATATTTTTAATTTTATTTTCAATACTGGTTGCTTTACAGACATTTGATCTGAGGGTGTTGTTATACCTATTCATATGATAGGTTCTGTAAATAACGTAGAAAATTACAGATGTATCACCCTTCTGATTTTCATGGGTAAATTGTTTACTAGGATTTTAAATAATAGATTTGCCAATTGGGCGGAGGATCATCAGGTATTTGTCGAAGTTCAGGCTTGTTTTAGGAAAAATTTGTCCACAACTGATAACATTTTTACATTACATGGATTGATAACTCGCTATATTAATTCAGGTAAAAAAAATGTTTTGCGCTTTTTGTTTTGCTGAAGCGTTTGATTCTATTATAAGGGATATTTTATGATATAAACTACTTGAGCTAGGAATAAGAGGTAACATATATAATATTGTACTTTCACTTTATGAAAATGTCAAAAGGAGAACGAGATTCAATAATACTTTGTCAGAACTGGCGTCAAGGGGAGTGTTTGTCGCCCTTTTTATTTCCCATACTTATTAATGACATTGAAGAAGAATTAATTAACAGTGGTGTTCAAGGTGCTGACATAGGTATGCTGCAACCGTTTATGATTTTATACTCAGATTATTTAGCTATATTTTCTGAATCAAAACCGAATCTGCAAAAGGGCTCTTATTGCATATTTTGACAAGAGGCACTTTAAAGTTAATACAAACATAACAAAAATTATGGTTTTCCGTAAGGGAGGAAGAATAGCAGATGATAATGTATTCTTCTATAAAGGATTAAAGTTAGAGGTTGTTAATACATTTGAATTTCTTGAAATTGTTTTTACAACAGGTGTTTCTTTCACAAACTTTATGTGCACAAGCTTCAATGGCATTATTTTCAATGGATAAATATTTGTACAAGTTTGGAAACGTGCTCCCAAAGGTAAAATGTGAAATTTTTGACACGTTAATTTCAACAATTCTTAATTATGGATCAGAAGTATTTGGATTTGTTGAAGGAAATGCCGTTGAACGCTTGCACTTAAAATTTTTTAAAAAATTTTCTTGGGGTCAAAATATCTACTCAAAATGATTTTGTATGTGGTGAATTGGGGAGGACGCCCTAACAGATCAATAGATACAACCTCGTTCTGAAATACTGGACTAAGCATATCTCCTCAGATAATAGAAAATATATATCTGTCATATATAACCTAATGCTTACTGTTACGGAATCATACCTTTTTACCTTTTTATAATGATTTAATTTACTAATTTATGATTTCTGTTTTAGTCTGAATAGGGGTTAGCATATCAATATAGATACGACTACTGCTCGATCAATAAGTGGTCACATGATCAATTGCGCGGAAAATGAAGTCGACCTGGCTTTGTACTTTTTAGAAATCAACATTGAAAGGTCACATTCCATACTACACAATAACATTATGTTTACTCTTTAAGATTTTTAGTACACTAGACCTTTGGGTAAATGACACGTAACCTAGTTCCTGATTGGTTCTTAGAGGGTTGTGTTATTTTGAAATACCATAGTATTAAAGACGGAGAAAAGATATTCCCTTTTTATTCTACGCACTTAGTAAAGATATATAGGGAATAATCTTTGGAATTATCATTCTTTACAGTTGCTTGATCGAGGAGAGGTTATTGAAATTATTCAGTTCTGTGTGGAATTTATTTAATTAGTAATTCATCAAAATTACTATACAGCTCCGTGGAATTATCGGACATTATTCTAAAACTTGTGAGATTCCAGACTTGCAAGGATTATTTTGGATTAACATCAGGAAGTGAACTTTAAAACATATTAGGACTTTTAGGATATTCTATACTGTAAGTTATTTTAATTCTTTCACTTTGATTGTTTGTTGAATTATTTTAATTATTTTAATATTTTAGGAAATTAAAGTTTTGCATTTTAATCTTGAAAGCTTGTTTGTGTCTTTTATTCTGTTACATTACCCCTAGAGTCGTAACAGGATAAATTGGGGGCTCGTATTACGGGATTAGAAATTAGAATAATTTCGGGATCCGAATTTAAATATTTTGAAATTTAGATTTAATTAAATATTTTCGAAGTTTTAATATTTCAGAGATTTTGATATTTCGGAAAGTTTTCTTTTTGGGATTTGAATTTCATTGTTTGAAATTTTAGTGGTTTTTTGATTTCCAGATTAAGAAATAAATAGAAACTAACAGGCTTTCATAATGACATCCAGAGTAGAGAGTTTCTTAGCTGATCCTACCCAGGAGAAATTTGAGTCCTTAAAGAAGGACGAATTACTTGAAATTGCTCAACATTATAGTCTTACTGAAGCGAAGGCTTCCATGTTGAAGCAAGATATTAGAAGTGTCTTGATTCAATATTTGGTACAATCAGGTATTTTTGAAGAGGGGGTTTCAAGTGTTAAGAAAAAATCTCCGTCTGGTTTGGGAAAGAAATTACAGATAGCTAAGGACATAGAGATTGAAAAGATCAAACTTCAATGGGAACAGATGCAGATGCAGGAAAGAAGGGAAGAAAGAAAGGAATTAAGAGAAAGAGAAATTCAGAAGGAATTAAGAGAAAGAGAAATTCAGAAGGAATTAAGAGAAAGAGAAATTCAGAAGGAATTAAGAGAAAGAGAAGATAAATTAAGAGAGGGAGAAATTCAGAAGGAATTAAGAGAAAGAGAAGATAAATTAAGAGAGGGAGAAATTCAGAAGGAATTAAGAGAAAGAGAAGATAAATTAAGAGATAATGAGATACAAATACAAGAGAGAGATAAACAAAGAGAAATTGAAGAGAGAGATAAACAAAGGGAAATAGAGAAGGAATTAAGAGATAATGAGGAAAGAGAGAGAGACAAAGTTAGAGAATTTCAGAATCAAAATTCTGATACAGAATTCAGATTAAGGGAATTAGAATTGACCAGCAAAGGGCACTGTCATGAAAATCAGGGTTCATACTTTGATTTGGCCAAACATTTGAGACAGGTTCCCCCTTTTAGAGAAAAGGAGATAGACAAATATTTTCTCAGTTTTGAGAAAATTGCCGAGAATCTGGAATGGCCAAAAGAGAAGTGGACCTCATTATTGCAGAGTGTGTTAACTGGCAAAGCTAGTGATGTTTATACTGCACTCTCATCTGAACAATCTGCTGATTATGAAGTGGTCAAAGAATACATTTTAAGAGCTTACGAGTTGGTACCTGAAACTCATCGTCAAAACTTTAGAGAATGTAAAAAGGAAACAAATCAAACTCATGTAGAATTTGCTTGGGAAAAGAAACGTTTGTTTACAAGATGGTGTACATCTAAGAAGGTTGAAGGCAATTATGATAATCTTGAACAACTGGTATTGATTGAAGATTTCAAGAATTGTGTCAGTGATGATATTAAGGTGTATCTTAATGAGAAAGGAGTTGAGACTTTAGAAAAGGCAGCCATCACAGCTGATGAATATTCTTCAATACACAAGGTTCCATTGATAACTAAAACTTTTCCTCAACAACCTTATGTTAAGAAATTATTTCAAACTCGTTCAGGAAATTTCAGACCTCAGGGTGATGTGATTGTAAAGAATCAAAATTCTGATAGGGAATATCAGAAAACCTTATCTCTGCCCACGTGTTCATATTGTAAGATGAAGGGACACGTTATTTCTGATTGCTTAAAGTTGCAATTTAGGCCTCAGAATTATAATAGAGCAGTTCCAAATCCTCTAGTTATCAAGAAGTCAAGGTCAGGGTCATTTATCAATGAGAATGATATTTGTTTGGAGGCTAGCTTACCTCAGTCTGATTTTACAATGAAGAATTATGAACCATTCATGTCGAAGGGTTCTGTGTCACTTGTTGGTGACTTGGATAAGGCTACTCCTATTAAGATATTAAGAGATACAGGAGCTTCTCAGAGTCTATTGTTAGATAGTACTTTGCCGTTTTCTGAGAAGTCTTCTACTAGTGAAAGTATATTAATACAGGGGGTAGATTGTGGATATGTTAATGTCCCTCTTCATTGTGTTAATTTGTCATCAGACTTAGTTTCGGGACCTGTGACCATAGGAGCAGTGGCTTCTTTGCCTATTAAGGGCATTCATTTATTACTAGGTAATGACCTAGCTAAAGATAAGGTCGTGGTTAATCCACTTGTAACTAACAAGCTTAGTATGGATCAAAGAGTTGATCATATTGAAGTAGAAATCCCTGGTTTAAGTCCAGCTTGTGAAGTTACTAGAGCTATGGCAAAGTATGCTCTTGAGAATATTGTTGTTGAACAGGATGTATTTCCTTTAGCGGACACCTTGGTGGGTCAGGCTTTTCATGAGGTCACTTCTGCTCCTCAATCTAGTATTGATAGTGATACTCTTTCAACTACTATGTCTCATAAAAATAGTCAGGGTGTAATAAGACAAGCACTAGATGTCTTACAACAGGGAGGTTCGGATATCTCCTGTTTGTTTCAGGGGGCTATGACTGAAACTGAAGCCACGCAAGAAGGTACTTGTTACTTCTTGACGAGTGAAGTCCTTGAACGGAAACGGAGATTGCCTAGGGTAATTGCTGGTGATGAGTAGTCAGTTGGTAAAATAGTAGTTCCTAGATACTATCGTCAGGAATTACTTAGTGTAGTCCATGGAATAAATGAGACGATGTTAGGCAACCAATACTTGTCGGCGAAGTGTTCGTCTACAAGTTTTATAAAAGCTATTCCTTTGTGGAATATTAAAACTGAGACCATAGTGAGAATTTTGGTCGGGTTCTTCACACTGTTTGGTCTTCTGAAGCTGATACTATATCAGGCTTTAGAACGAATTATTGTAACATATTGTTATGAGATGGTATATAATTGGGAATTGTTGTGGAACAGGAAGGGAGTAGGTTGAAGGTTTCCAATTATTGTTGTTTGCTGCGAGGGGTCAGTGTAGGAGTTTTTTTTAGTCAGATAATAGAGTATTATTTTTGCTACCTATACCCCAAACATCCTCTTTAGGTTAAGTATTTTGGTCCTTATACTACTGACAAAAGGTTAGGGAATTTAAATTATTATTAATACTTCTGGGAGGAGAAAGCAGAAACAACTTTATCAAAATGTTAGATTGTTAGAACAATATGTAGATAGAAATAGCCATATAAATTATCTATTACTTTAGTAGTACTTGTCTCACACATTGAAGATTTGAATGAAGATGAGAAATCCGATAGGATGATTTGAAGTCACTACTCTTCGCACATACTACCGCCTGAGATTTACGAACTGAAATAGTTGATAGAAGAAAATGAATATTTATTTACAGACATTCTACACGAACCAAATAAAAGTGATTGGAGTTTACCATGTTTCCGTGCAGAAACAAAATAACACTTTCCGTATATGTGTAAAGTATAGAAAGTAAATAGAGTCACCGGGACATATTCATTTCCAGTTTCTAGACAGGATTGGAAATGACTAATACGTCGCAAGATATTGACCTATTGAAGAGATTCTACCAAATTTCACTTACGGAGAGAAAGAAAAATTTGCATTCATGACTCCAGAACTTGACCAATACAAAGACGTATCATTTGGGATGAAGGTTCCCCAAGTTTCCCACGTCTGATGAATATAATAACATCCGAATAGAAATTGCATTTTAATCTTGAAAGCTTGTTTGTGTCTTTTATTCTGTTACATTACCCCTAGAGTCGTAACATTACTGACATAGAAAATATATATGTCATATATAACCTAATGCTTACTGACATAGAAAATATATATCTGTCGTATATAGCCTAATACTTACTAACAGAAAGCCGCCTTGGAAAGAAACTGTGGGCATCGTTAGTCCGGGATATATTAAATAGTCTTGGTCTGGGGGAAGTGTGGATAAATCAATCTGTTGGAAACACAAAGGTTTTCTTATTTTTGGACAAACAACATCTAGCTGACCAGTTTATTCAAAATTGGCGATCTAGAATCAGTTTATTCAAAATTGGTGATCTAGAATCAGAAAATCTTCAAGAGCTAGATTGGATAGAAATTTGTCATCACATTTTGGCTATAAGGTGTATTTGGACATAGTAACAGTGACAGAATTTTTAAAACCCCTTTCAAAAATTAGATGTCTGCCCATACTTTATCAGAGAGATGGAAGAGACCACAATCTACCCCACTAGATCAAAGGACTTGTATTTTTTACAATGTGCTGAAAGATGAATATCACTTTGTTTTAGAATGCCAATGTTATTTGCCGCTAAGAAAGAAGTATATAAACTCTTAAATTTAGAAAGGCCCGAGTATATTGAAATTTACGAAATTACTAAATTCCACGAAATCTGCAGAGGATAGAAATCGGGGAAATTATATCCATAGAGCATGAATTGAACGTAATAATAAGATGAACACTTCTTAAATTATATAAAATTACGATTTAATTAATTTTTTATTAATTATTATTATTTTGTTCTAACGTTCGCTGTTACTTTCATCTCATTTCCATGTCATTGTTTTACATGCACCACTATCTATCATATTTCACGTATAATGTTCTTATGACACTACTAAGAAAATCATTTTGGATGCTGTTTATATATTGATGATACTTTAGTTCAGAAGTAAACAACGTTTAGTATTAGGCGCGAGGTACAAAATGTCAATCCTACAGTTCATACTTCAAATGTATGCCGATAGCTGCTATTCGGACCACCTCAGTCATTGATGAAACAAGGATTGACCGAGAAGTTGCGAATGCATCGAACTATTTGTTCATTCGTAACTTCTCTGTCAATCATACGGTCAATCCAATCAAATAAATAGCCGATGTTATCAGAATAGATTGCGGTTTCGTTTTGCCAAGAAATTTCCTGGGAACAAAACGAATAATATTTCTGTAAATTACTGCGCCAACATAAATCCGAGACATGTTTTTGTCTCGCATAAATAGCCGAGGTAGTTCGAATGACAAAATGGTCTGTAGAAATTCGCAAGACGGCTGCGGTAGCGAATAGCGAACTAAAATGGGCAATTTTGGGAAAATATTCACGCTGTATTACAACGATAGCTATTTGGAAGTGAAGACGGATAATGGTCCTCATAATGTTTTAACATCTACAGATTTTTAATTTGTAAGAATCACCCATTATTGGTAATGAAACGTACACATACATACATACATACATACATACATACATACATACATACATACATACATACATACATACATACATACATACATACATACATACATACATACGTACGTACGTACGTACGTACGTACGTACGTACGTACATACATACTGTTACGACCCTATGGCTCGAACAAACGTAACAAAAAGAAAGTGAAATCAACAATGTTTGTAAAAATCAACAAACAATTTATTTTAAATGATTAATGTGAAAATCAAAATACACTTACAGTTTCGTGTATTAAAATCCAAATAATCCAACAATTATTAGTGTCCTAATCACAAGTCCTGTATATATAGAAACTATAAAATGTTCCAAATGAATGAATGTTCCAAGTTAATGAATGTTCCAAATGAATCTTCGTAATGAACGAGTGTTCCGAAAGAATGAGTCTTCGTACTGAACGAAATGAACGAATGTTCCGAAAGAATGATGGATCGGATGTATCGACGATAATGTCAGATCATCTTAAGTATTCAGAGGCATCCGAGAAAGTCCTAAATATAACTCCAGGTAGCTCTGATGAATTGTCCAATAAATAATTCCTTTTGAATTATTCATACAGCATGGCATTACATCATTACAGGATTCCAGCATGGCTATTATTTCAAACAATCAGATGATTCCAAAAAGCTGATCATAAAAAAAACAGTTCTTTTCAACTCAAGATCTAAAATGGAATGGAAATAATTCGTATTTCCAGGTCTTTTATACAACTTGCAAATGGCACATTTCACAACAGGAAACGTGACATATTATGACCCAGAATGCTACTAAATGCGTCTATTTCATGGAATTTTACTGAAGAATGATCAACAGCTCTGACCTTGAACAAAAGGTCAGTAAACATGTTGTTATTTGATTAATAGTACAACTAAACCCAACTTAAATATGACTCACTACTTGACGCAACTTTAAAGTAGAGTCATAGGCCAAAAGTTTAAGCACATTATAGATTCCATATACATAATTCCGTAACAATACATACATACATACATACATACATACATACATACATACATACATACATACATACATACATACATACATACATACATACATACATACATACATACATACATACATACATACATATGATCTATCTGCACTTCTTCAATAACAGTATTATGAAAACTTTCAGGATAAACAAGCAAAGACGACATGGTATCATCACAGATAAAAAAAAACATATACTGTTAATTATTGCTTTGAAACTGGATTCACTAAATAAAATATGTATGTTTTTTAGAGGGATTTTGAGAGTATTTAAATAGATCATAAATTAATAAATAAATAATGTTTTCGAGAGTGTGAATTAAGTCTCTAAAGTGAATAAAAATTAAAAATTACAAACATAATGTATAATATGTAATAAAAAATACATACTATTATTTTATAATTCTCAATTTTGGATGGAAATAAAAATTAATTTTGGATTAGAAAAATCAAATCTGAATCGTAAAAATCACATTTGGAGTGAAAAAAATGAGTTTTGGATTGAAAAATTTAATTTTGGATGAACAAAAAAAATGGAAAATAAATGATAAACAAAAACGATGAAAATAATTTTGTATGAAAAAATAAATGAAAAAATATTTGATGAAATATTTTGTTTTACAAACAATTGTTATTTTCAAATTGTACATAATTTTAGCATAAATTTTGATGAAATGAAAAATGGCAAGTTTCTTTTTTGTGGCAATTCATCTTAGATTCAAATTAGCAGAATTTTCTATTTAATTTTGATTTGCCTCAAATAATTTTCTAAATAATATATATTACAATTTGTATATCTTTAATGTGTATTATTTAGAAGAATAGAAACAAAATTGGTTGTTTAAAACTCAACATAACAAGTTTTTACGTGTTAAAAACACTTTGATAAATATAGTAGTCTGATCAATATTTAATTTTATTTATATATTTTTGATATTCCCTATTACTAATATATAGATACATTTTTTAATTCTACTTATATAGTAAGGAAAAAGAATCTTAATTTAAAAATATTTAAAGTTATATCGATTAATGCTACATTAATAATATGCGAAAAACATTCATAATAAACCAAATTAAAATTGGTATATGTAAAAAACAATCTGATTTTTAATATTTATATGACCATATCCACGAATATTTATGCCATCTGGTAAAATATATATTTTTTTGTATCAAGAGGTGATAGACTGGTTTTATTAACTTTGTGTAAACCAGTCTTATGATTTACACTCTTGTTGTTATACATCTGATGCATGATTTAAATCTTTACAAAGATATATATTTATAAAGAGTATGTGTGATAACTCTTTTTTAGCAACATGTATTACAGTACCGTTTGTTTTATTAACCTGTGTATCCTTAATTAATACTGAATACATTTTAGGCCTTAAACCTACAAATTCAGTTATTAATTGTCCTTTCATTTCATCCTTAATAATAATTTAGATTTTAAGTTATGAAAAGCTATTTATTCTCATTAAATATTTTCGTATAAAAGAAAAACACAGGGTCTGAAAATAAACGTCTTATTTTTGTCATCCTCATTGGATCTGACAGATTAACATTAATGCGATCTTGCAAATTGCAAATTGTCCATAGTTTTCCCAAATATAGCAATATTCTTTACCTTAAAAAAATGTTCATTCTCATGTTTTGCCAGTTTTCTAAGTTCTGTGTTTAATTTAACATTAGGAGATATCCATGCCTCATTTTTAAATTATAATACTCTATAATTGAACATAAGGAGATATCCATGTTTCATGTTTAAATTCTAATACTCTATAATTTAATATAAGGAGATATCCATGCCTCATGTTTAAATTCTAATACTCTATAATTTAATATAAGGAGATATCCATGCCTCATATTTAAATTCTAATACTCTATAATTTAATATAAGGAGATATCCATGCCTCATGTTTAAATTCTAATACTCTATAATTTAATATAAGGAGATATCCATGTCTCATGTTTAAATTCTAATACTCTATAATTTAACATTAGGAGATATCCATGCCTATTGTTTAAATTCTAATACTCTATAATTTAATATAAGGAGATATCCATGTCTCATGTTTAAATTCTAATACTCTATAATTTAATATAAGGAGATATCCATGCCTCATGTTTAAATTCTAATACTCTATAATTTAATATAAGGAGATATCCATGCCTCATGTTTAAATTCTAATACTCTATAATTTAATATAAGGAGATATCCATGTCTCATGTTTAAATTCTAATACTCTATAATTTAATATAAGGAGATATCCATGCCTCATTTTTAATTCTAATACTCTATAATTTAATATAAGGAGATATCCATGCCTCATGTTTAAATTCTAATACTCTATGTGTCTTAGATACTTTTAACCCAAGGTTTTTTTAATGGAGTTTTATGTGCCTATAATGAACAACATATTTTTTATTCATAAAATTAGGAACCAATTTTTCACAGTTAACCAAGTTACATTCTAGTTCCTCCAGTAAATGTGTTTCATATTCACTTAACCATTCCTTTTTAACAGATATTTTCTCAGGTGCTAAAGGATAATCATTATGATGAGCATGTAAATGTTCAGGATATTCTAATTCTACTTCTAACATATATTCATATTCTGAATCATCTGGAGTATTATCAGGGAAATTTTAAGATAATTGATTTGATTCAACCCATCTGAACCCGCGACATAGGTACAATTTTAGTCATTGCACTACCATATAAATTGTTGAGATTTAAAAAAGATATAAAACAATTAGTTTTAGATTTATGATAATACTTAAGCATAACATTGTTGGCTTTTGTGAATGTCAATATCTCTCAATAATTATAATTTGACTTATGTTAGTTTCAAAGCTGCGTCCCACACTATCCCTGGACAGGATAAGTGATGATCTGGGTCCAAATAATAAAATTTATTTTTTGTTGGTAATTTTGTTTCATTCAATTTATCATAACTATCAACATAATGAAAAGGATAAATACCCTTTTTAATCGTTCGTTCCAAATTATTTTTATCAGTAAATTTACTAGTTATCTTAAATCATCTTTTTGTAATTAAAATGATAATTTATCCAAAGTCATATATTTTTTCCATATTATTTGGAATACATGAGTTTCGGCCTTCTAAGTTTGATTGTCCAATAGCCGACACGATCAAATAACTATCATAACCTCTTAGGTTATTAAATACAAAAGGCAATTTAGTTTTATATCGCATTATTTCTTGATATCTACCTGTGATATGATAATGATCTCTGACTTTGTCACCAACATATTGTTAAGCTTAAGATCATTTTCACCTCTATCAAATTTTTGTTATTACATATATGACAAATGGTTGCTTTTTCAAAATAAGTGTTATCTTCATCTGTCATTTTTATAATATCAGGCCAGGGAAAAACCTTGTTAATTTTGTAATTCCATATCAAGATCATTGAGGAAATTTTCAACAAGATTTTCATCATTATTTTATTCCTTGATATAATACAGGATATGATACAAGGCCATCACATTTAACTACATTATAACAATAATACAGGATATGATACAACCCCATCACAATTAAATACATTATAACATCCTCAATATAATACAGGATCTGATACAACCCCATCACATTTAACTGCATTATAACAATAATACAGAATCTGATACAACCCCATCACATTTAACTGTGATGTTACAACGCAGGATCTGATACAACCCCATCACATTTAACTGCATTATAACAATAATACAGGATCTGATACAACTACATCACATTTAACTACATTAGAACAATAACTACATGGAGGTTGTTCTGCAATTTGTTGTGTTTTCTTAATTTTATAATTTTCTATCTCTTTTCTGACCTCCATTTTACTATATATATATATATATATATATATATATATATATATATATATATATATATATATATATGTAGAGAGAGAGAGAGAGAGAGAGAGAGAGAGAGAGAGAGAGAGAGAAAGAACAAAAGAGAGAGAGAGAGAGAGAGAGAGAGAGAACGAAAGAGAGAGAGAATTATAAATATACACCTGGATTGTACAGGAGAATGCTTGATAACATTAACATAATTTTTAAATACGAATAAATAATATTATCATACCGGTTAGAGAATTTTATTTCGTACTCTACGGAGATTCGAACCCGGATCCGCAGGTTACGGCACCCTTCGTCTTGCCTGTAAGCACCAACCCCTATTCCATCTCGACCATACACACATCACCAAAAAATGATGCTACAAAGTCGGTGGTATAGGTATTCGTGCGAAGCAGACACACAGACCTCACACACACACACAAATACATACACACACACAAATACATATATATCGTAACCCCTAGTCGTAACAATATATATATATTGTTACGACTAGGGGTAATGTACCAAAAGAAAAGACTCAAACAAGCTTTCAAGATTAAATACAAATATTTAATTTCCTAAAATATTAAAATATTTCAACAAACAATTAAAGTGAAAGAATTAAAAATAACTTACAGTATAGAATATCTTTAAAAGTCCTAAATTGTTCTAAAGTTCACTGATCCGGAAGTTAATCCAAAAATTCCTAATGATGTAGTTTCCGAATGAAACATTTGCTGTACTGATGTGTTAATAAGAATCAAGTATATCCAAGTTTTATAAATTCCAAATAGTCCTTGTGAATATGGAATAACACAAGTTCTAGAAATGTTTCCGATAATTCCACGGAGCTGTATGATTATTAAAGTTTAAGAAACAGTACTAATCCAGAATGTACTGTATACTGATATATCACAAAAGTAGAATATCCCACACACAAAATGAACCAAATTCGTTTATGACCTCTCAATCCAGTGTAGCTATGAAGAATGCTAAAATGCTGCTATTAATCCTATAATATAGTCTCTTACTACGCAGAATCGAAATAAAACCCATTACGTCTCTGATAAACAACGGGGTATTTCGAAATATTACAACCCTCTTCGAACCAATCAGAAACTAGGTTATGCGTGACGTCGCCAAAGTGCTTTTACTCTAACGTTATTAACAGTCAATAACGTATTGACTCTGAAGAATCATAGAATCTAGGTCAGAAGTTCATACCCTCACATGCTAAATCACGTGATATACCAATGTTACAAGCGACAATTCTTCCCACGACCTAATGTACTGAGTCACATTGAAATACCGTATATGTACTTTCTGCAAGGCAACAGCTGTTAGACTATTATGCAGAGATCATAAACCTTTACCATTATTTAAAAACGAAATAATACATAATTCCATAACAATATATATATATATATATATATATATATATACATATATATATATATATATATATATATATATATATATATATATATATATATATATAGTTTAGATTTTAGTATATCATCATCTTCACTACTACAATGATTATCATATACAACTTTCTTATTCAATATCTCAATATGAAAAAGACCTTCATTTCTTTATAACAATTATTGAACGCTACGCTAATACATTTTTACCTTCTGCATGTAATATTGGGTTTTTTTTTATAATCCTTAGCATTAATACCCTGACAATCTGGAATAAGACTTTTTAACCTCAAAAACTTGCACGGACCCCCACATGCTAATAGTTGTACTTTTAGGCTGTAGCGGGGATAAACATTTAGCAGCTTGGCGTGCTAAATTGGAACATGCCATGCTCGCAGCGGTGGGGATAAGAGAGGAAAGCAAGAGCTGGCTGCTGGCTGGAGGAGCAATACTTGCTGCGAAGCTATGTGAATTCGCGGAACCCTAGGAATAACCCCGTGGCCCCCCAGGGGTGCTCGGCCCACATGTTGGGAACCACTGAGCTAGACTATTTTTTCGAACTTTTTCCCTAGTTGAAGTTTAGAATATAGATGTTGTTCACCAAATTTCTGAAAAATTGGGTCTAATGTTTTAAGTTCAACTTTTGTTTTCTCCTCAGCTTCATATAACGTATCAAACATTATTGCATCTCTAATATTTTCAAGAAATTCCATGAAAGCCGTCTGAGGTGCTAACTTAGCTTATTTTTTAGCTTATTCCGCTTATCTTGCAATTTATAATACGGAGAACTGGCTTTGGTTTCGGCATTACTCAATTTTTTTAAGAGTTTGCTGAATATTACATCAGCCCCAGCATACCGATCGAGTAATCTATCAAACATAGCTGATGTTGCCTTTCTAGATTGCATCAATATAGATTTAGCATTTCTAGCATTTTTTTTAACCTCAGTTTTGTTTTTTCACATCAACCAGTTTTTGATTTCTAATATTAATTTTTGTATTAGGTTCAGTAAAAAACAGTTTAAGGTTTATTTTACAAATTTGTTCAAATTATATATATATATATATATATATATATATATATATATATATATATATATATAATATTTTTTAAAGTATGTTAAATAAAAAATATAGTATAAAAGTAAATTATACACATATTTTCTTTCAAGAATTTCTTTTAAAGGTACATATGAGTTAATTCAGGTCCATAATCTTTCTATTTAACAAGCGCTTTTTTCCTCTTATAATCATTTTTGTAAATATTTTTTACAATTCTAATGA
Source organism: Margaritifera margaritifera (assembly GCA_029931535.1). Lineage (NCBI taxonomy): Eukaryota > Metazoa > Mollusca > Bivalvia > Unionida > Margaritiferidae > Margaritifera > Margaritifera margaritifera. The sequence continues at coordinate 5,366,809 of JAQPZY010001625.1, read as the reverse complement.
TTTCTTGATTTGTTTTTCCTGACTCAGGTTCATAAAATTCACCATAAGTTGTTTTTACCATTTAAATCTTCTATTTCATAAACAAATGGGTTAGTCTATCTAATCTTAAAAGAATGCGGTTTATATTTTTTTTTTAATGTTGACCCTATAATTTAAGAACTTATGTTATTTTACAGGGCATTACAAATCCACGTGCCCGACGCTCGGGACAAACTCAAATTCGATTCGGACAAGCTGAAGTTTGCAAGGTACTTGCCCGCGGTCAAGTCCAAAAATCGAGGGAGATAGAGGGTTGTTTTCAGTTCGTAATGCTTCATATTCTGAAAGTTTTATACACTGCGATCTCGTCACATTACATATATTAGTACCTTTATTTAGTGCTTATATGTACCGTATTTCTTCTAGTATGTAACTGCCCGTAGTTTCTTTCATCTATCGTTTCTTTATTTCACACGATATACTGTTAAAATCTGTCATTTATATCTTGTAGTCAATGTCAAAGTTAGTTTCGCATAATGTAAATATTTACTATTTGAAGCAGATTTTGACAAATAGGGAATAAACATTTATATTTTAACTTATCAGATACATTTTAATCGTAATATTTGTACGTTTACAGGATTTGCCGATTTTCAAGTCCCAACCTAGCCACGGGCAGTTTGTGAGCTCTGAAATGTGCCGAGCTTGCCGACTCTCAACAATTGGCTTGTCAAAGATTGTTTGGTGCATGTCGCCGATTTCAAGGTGACTAGGTGATAATTGATAATATGACTTGTGAGATCTCTTTGACAGGTGTGTTTGTAAATAAAATGGCAATCGTCTGTAACGATTACCCGTCTGGATTTCGTTAAAATCGCGATCGACGTAGATCTACGGAAAATGTAGCACCCACAAGTGGTGTTTATCATCAGTTCTTTACGTAGTAATCACAGGAAACCGATACATATTTACTGTTTGACAAGTAACTAAATGGATAAAAAAAACAACAACAAACAAACACAAAAAAAAAACAAACAACAGAAGTGTTCTCAAATCATTTTCAAAAGTCAGCTTGTCAGAGATTGTTCTAATGAATGTCGCCGATTTCAAGATGACATGTGGTAACGGAAGCAGACATGTGAGTGGGCATGTCAGTTCCAAGAAAAAAAGCAAAGATCTGATATTAGAATATTTCAGTGAGGGACTCAGTTTTATCTCCTTTTCTAACTGGACGGATATTTAAATCTGCATTAGAACTTTACGTGGAAAAGTAAAGAAAAGTGTTATTATATATTAAAACATGATTAAAATTAGGTTAACACAGTTCTGTTCTTGGTTGTTTCCTTTTTCAGTTCAAAATGTCTTTTACCTCAGCACCATACCTCGAACCCTCTCTCTCTCTCTCTCTCTCTCTCTCTCTCATATCTCAAATATCTTAGCTATTTCCAAAACCCTAATCCAACAATCCTTTAATACGTCTATTTACATATATATGCCTGCATTTAATCTTCTAACTATAACTGCATTCTACTCTTCCTTTTTTCATCTACATATCCATCTACCTGTACTATTTACATATATGCTTTTTGATAATATTAAATATCGGCAGATGATTTTTAGGTAAAAACAAAGATTTGTTAAAAAGTTCTTTACTTGTAAAAACAATAGAACTCGATTTCCCTAGTTGTGATATTATGTCGTCATATCTTGAGGCAAGCTCAAATCTCCCAAAGGCAAGTTCAATTTTCCAGTCAGCTAGTCAAGCTGACTTGTATCAGCTGTACTTGTCATAGACGAGGAGAGCTTTTGGAATGGTCCTAAATGAAAAAGTGCCGCTCGGACATCCAAGATGGCCTCCAAAGTGGCCATCTTGAAAATCTTTGTATCGCTACTCCTCCTGAATGGATAATTATATCAACATCGGGTTTTCACTAAAGGACTTCTTATGATGTTTAGTTGGTCCTACATAAAAATGGAGCCGATCTGATGTCCAATATGACCGCCACAGTAGCCATCTTGAAAATCTTTGTATCGCTACACATCCCGAACGGAAAGTCATATTAATATTGGGTTTTCACCAGAAGACTTCTTATGATGTCTAGTTGGACCTAAATCAAAATCGTGTCGATCTGATGTCCAATATGGCTACCACAGTGGCCAGCTTGAAAATCTTGTTCTCGCTACTCGCCCTGAATGGATAGTCATATCAACATGGGGCTTTCGCTGCAAGACTCCTTATTATGTCTAGTTGGTCCTGAATAAAACTGGTACCAATCATATGTCCTATATTTCAGCCACAGCTACTCTTTCTGAATGCATGGTCGTATCAACATGTGATTTTTACTAAAGGACTTCTTATGATGTCTAGTTGGCCCTAAATGAAAACGGTGCCTCTTAGACATTCAATATGCATGCCACAATGGCATCATAAAAGTCTCATTATAACTATTTCTCATGAATTAATGGTCATATCAGCATGGGATTTTCACTGAAAGACGTCTTATGATGTCTAGTCGGTCGTAAATGAAAATGGTACCCGATCTTTCTTTTAATATCCCGGCCTTCTTGAAAATCTTGTTATCACCACTTTTCCAAGATGGCTGGCCATATCGGCATCGTGCTTGCACCAAAAGACTTCTTAATGTGTCTTGTTGGTAATAAATGTAATTGGTGCCAATTTGACATCCAATATGGCCACCATGGCAGCCCTCTTAAAACTCTTCTTATCGTTACTTCTCAAAAACGAAAGGTCAAGGTCAACATGGAGTTTCCACCAAAATACTTCTTATCATATCTTGTTGGTCCAAGTTGAAAAAGGTTTCAATCTGACATCCAATATGTGCACCACAACAGCTAATTTTAAAATCTTGTTATCGCTGAAGAATATCAGAGATGGTTTCAACACTCAGCATTTTTGAAGAAATTGTCTTATCTTGAACTCCTGGAAATTCTTTTCAGCCAGTACTTTTGATCTTACAAAGTAAAACCTCATCTGTTTTGTCAAGTTTTTTGTCTATATATATAAGCAACTTTCTGATGCCCATCTCAGAGTCCCCACTGGGCGTCCTTTTATTTAAATTTGAGAAATACGAACTTACTTCTTGCACATCAGACAAAATTTGGTTTGTTGAGGGATTTCTACTTTGCAAACCTGAACATGTAAGAATCCTTCCAGCAGTGAACCTTTGCTTGAAGATTTATTTGTGAAAGACATCTTTCTGGACAGTCAATAGATATCCAAACGCTCATGCAGTTTGCCAATATAGTAAAACGACTTTAAGTTTTTGCTTTTATTTAACTGAGCCCCAAACAGAATTATAAGCTTACAGTGGATACAAATTGTACCAATTATGAGGCATGCAGCAAGTGTTTCGGGTGAATATTGAATAGCATCTTGATATAGGAATAAACCGTTGTTACTGACACCAAACCCTTTCTTTACCATTATATATATATATATATATATATATATATATATATATATATATATATATATATATATATATATATTGCATCCATTAATCTCAAACAGCTCTAAAGTTAAAGAATGAAAAGAAAGTGTGATGGAAAACATAAAATATTAAGAATATTAAGTCATGACCTTGATCTTGAAGATAATAGCCTCAATGTCATAAGCGACACACTTCCTAGTGATGATGTAAATTAATACCAGATTTCATCCCTTAATCTCAAACGGCGTTACAGTTATTGAGTGGAAGGGTAGGTGTGATGGACAAAAATAAAATATTGAGCCGTGACATTGACCTTGAAGGGAGCAATCCTAATCTGGTACAAGACACACATTCTAGGGATGATGTATAAGTATACAAATTTCATCCCTTAATCTCAAACAGCTTTAAAGTTATGGAGTGGAAGGGAAAGTGTAATGGAAGCGTACAATACTGAGCCTTGACCTTGAAGATAGGATCCCAATGTGGTATGCGACACATCTTCTAGTGATGGTGCACAGGTAAACTAAGTTTCATCCCTTCATCTCAAACAACGTTTAAGTTGCAGAGCAAAAGGGAAAGTGTGATGGAAAAGTAAATATTGAGCTGCGTCAAGTTTCATCCATTAATCTTAAATGGCTTTAAAGTCATAGTAGAGCGGAAGGAAAAATGTGACGGAAGGACGGTCGGAAGCCACGATACTATGTCCCCCGTTTTTCTTCGAAAAGGCGGTGGACAATAAAAGATATGAAGGAAAAATCATTCTCTGTGTGCTCATCGTTTGCACTTCATTTGCCATTTTTTCGCCAAGTAACCTTGAAATTAGAATTGACATAAGAATGACAGAAACCAAAACTTCGCTGACAACTGCGTCACACTTCCGGTGCTCGTGAGACCAAAGAGAACTAGCATCCTTCATATTAGTGAAATTACTGAATCTCTGTACTTTCATTCCGTCAATGCACCGCGCCCATTAGTCTGGTTACCTGCTTCGTATCGTCTCTACTGTGTATTGTGCAACATGACTAACTAATCGGGATACACAGATTTGAGTTGTTAACAGCCTATGATATTCTCCTGCCAATTTAAGCGAAATATCAAAACAAGTCCGCCCCCTGATACATGTACAGTAATACCGACGGTTCGAGTGGACAAGGGCCTATTGATCATTCGATTAAAGCTTAAAGGGCCAGGTCATTCGTATCGAGTATAAGCAGGCACAATTCATTCATTTGTGTTTGTATTTGCCACTCAGTAAATAGATCATGTAAGGACATATAGGACAGAGTTTAGCTGCGGCACAAAAAGCTTGCAAACTGCGCAACTGTGATTAAGAAAAGACGAGCGAATTGTAAAGTTACAATCAGTTATGCAGACCTATACCGGACTCTGCCTGGATCTTTCGGAGTCACGCGAGAGTCTTGGCGAACACTGTGTAACAGCGACAATGGGAAACCAGTCAAAAGGGAACCCTATAGCACTGTACTTTATCAAATTTGTAGCTCCTATGCTGCGTTACCTCCTCACACGTACCAGTCGGAGGTAACAGAGAGGTTTACATTCTAGTTTTCGTATCACCTTGTACCGATAATTTTCTATGATGTCATCAGTTTGTGCGCTGTTTGAGCATGCAATCTAAAATACTTGCAAGTTTATACTTTACATGTAAGGATGCAAGCCAACTTGCAGAATACATTTGAATTATTTAAACTTTTGAATAATAATAATAATAATAATAATAATAATAATAATAATAATTGTTATTATTGATGCTTTAATGGTTGCTAAGAGAGAAATAGAAGATTTGTACATTTTTTGAGTAGATATACGGAAATATTTCACTCGTGAAGTGGAAACATTTTGTATTGTCACTCGTGGCTTCGTCACCCGTGATAATACAATGTTTCCACTTCACTAGTGAAATATTTCCGTATATCTACTAAAAAAATGTAGATTTTCGTTTTATTGTATATTTTTAAAGGCTAAAAGCCGTCGATTTGCATGGGTTTTTTCCATTCTGTGTCAATGTGATTAATAGCCATATGACTACATCAATAAAATGAAGTTCCTAAATTTTACAATAATTTTGGAACAGCGACGTTTTACAAACTTACCTAGTACATATCATACTTCAAATTGTGTATTTTGTCAAAATAATGACTGCATTCTGAAGACATTTTTTAAAACACATTTCATGCGCGTATCCCCTATTTCCAAAGACCTCAAACGGAGACGTAAATATAGGCCTAAATATCACTAACCCTAGGTTTATTACAATACGTACATGTGTGGGTGTGAATGTAAAAGTTTATATGTAATGTCGGCGAATTTGCACATTAGTCGGGGATGTATTTGAAGAGTTTTATATATGAATCTATATGGGTTCATAATGTTACAACTGAGATATTGTCAATAGCAACTTACAAATATATTAAATTTTCGTGATTAATCGTTGGATAAAAATAACATTTTTTACCTGTTTTCTATACACCAAAGAATCCCGAGGTGGAAAGTTCGCCAGTGCCTAATTTTTCTTCCATGTTGTGATCTAAAACTTTTACGGGGGTATGACCCCGTGTTAATTTGCTTCAGAGTTATCTTGATTGTTGTTTGATCAAGGTGTACAGGTTACCATTTCTATTTCATATAGCTGTGTGAAGATAGATAAAATTAAAAGAAGTGGGAGAAAGAAAGAAAGAACGACAGGAAGGAAGGAACGAACAAAGGAAGTTGTGAACATTTATATCCAAAATTGAAAGAAAGAAAGAAAATTATTCTGATAGATATTAGAGGCAATCTTTCCTGGTTTTTCTAACGACGAATAATTTGGAAATACAATGATCATGTACATTTGTTTTCATTAAAATTTCCAATGATATTGAGTTCAAATAAGCAAGTAATTGCGGTGACAATTACGTAAACAATGAGGCACAGGGCACCGAATTTCTTGTTTAGCTTCCACTTCAATATGAACATCCCCAGTATCATGTACACAACTGTGGCCAGGAGAGTGAGAGATGAATACAGGAGTCCCCCGCTCTGAATAGAAATTGCATTCCCCTTCACTATGGTATCAATCAACCAGGGAACTCCCAAACATACCAAGATGTCAAAGACGTTACTGCCAATTGAATTTGATACAGCCATATCTCCGTATCCTGAAAAAGCATATATCTTTGTATTACAATATATCTAATATTTTAAACAGAAATATATTTCAAGGATTGTGATGGAATCTCGATGTGTTCACGAAAGGTAAAGATAAGCCCCGATGGCTCAGTGGTTAGTGACCAGAACAGCGATGGTTATAATCAAGCACAGACCAGGCTGTGTCGGTCACCGTGGTGTGTCTCTGGGCAAGACACTTTACTCCAGTTAATTCGGCGCAATATAACCTTTAATGTATTGATATGCCGTTAAACAGCAATCATTAAAGAAAGAAAGAAGAAAAGAAAGAAACGAGAGACTTTCACCAATATATCATCTCTCCCAATATTAGTGACATAACATTAACATTTTCATAAGCTGTTTGATTCATTTGTATAAGTAATATGATCTCAACAATCAAAAGAATATGTGTCCGAACATCTCAAATAATCTTAGATTAATAGAGCGACCACTTGTGTAATGGAGAGAGAGAGAGACAGAGACAGAGACAGAGAGAGACAGAGAGACAGAGACAGACAGAGAGACATAGCAGTCAATTCTATACTTGATAACTTTTAGAGGAATATTCTCCGGTAATTTTAATACGTCTCTGTGAAGTGGCGATTTTGAGTCGGCAATATCTCCTCATCAAATGCAACGGAAAAATATTTTGAAACCAAGGAAACAAATCGTGTGAATTTTTTTTTAATTCTAAGAATGAAAATTATATAACCCATCTGCCCAGAAGAACTATAAAAAAGTACTTAAATATTGAACTATTTGGTCGGGAGAGAGAGAGAGAGATTGCTCACCATCCCTAGCGGCAAACAAGCTAGCTAAACAGTCGGGTACACTCGTACCAGCAGCCAGCAAAGTTAAACCCATTACTGTATCAGGAATTTCCAGTGCGTCTCCTGAAGAATGGATCAATGTATATAGATATATAAAATAAGGACAATATAATATAACAATAAGGACATAATAATTAACTAATATAAGGACAACAACAACAACAACAACAACAATAACAAAAAATGCTCACAATTTATTAAACTAAGTTAAAGTCTTATTCTTCATATTTAGAACTGATGTCGTCAATGATCTTCAGATTTACGCAAAGAAATCCCCAAGTGAGTGTTCCGGAATTATATATCATTTTTCTTTTAATAATGGTATAGTTTATTAGTTTATGATCTCTGTTCTTAGTCTAACAGCTGTCGTCTTGCCGTGAGTACACATACGGTAGATTGGATCAATATTTCACTGAAGCATTAGTATATCACGTGGTTTAAAGCGTGAGAGTTGAACTTCTAATCTAGATTCTATTATTCAGTTAATAGTCAATATTTTGTTGCTTGATAATAATGTCAGTGTAGAGGTACTTTATGCGATATCACGCATAATCTAATTTCTGATTGGTTCGGAGAGGGTTGTAATCTAGAAGGATTAAAATGTTTTTAAGTCGCATTACAGATTAAACTCGTATTTCCTTATTCTGTTTTGCGCAGTAAGAAGATATATAATAGGATGTATTGTTGTGCTAGGCATTCCTAGCATAGTTTGACAGCCTGAGAATTTTGTTCTTTTTGTGTGTGGATATTCTACTTCAGAGATTTATATTTTAATACAGTGCATTTAGGATTCAGTACTGTGTCTTGAACTTATATAAATTATACAGCTCCGTGGAATTATCGGAAACATTTCTAGAACTTTTGATATTCCATTCACAGGGATTATTTGAAATTTATAAAACTTGGATATACTGATTCTTATTAACACATCTGTACAGTGAAGGTTTCATTCGGAATCTATTTTCATTCAGAACATTTGGATTAACTTCCGGATCATTGAACTTTAGAACAATTTAGGACTTTTAAGGATATTCTATACTGTAAGTTATTTTTAATTCTTTCACTTTAATTGTTTGTTGAAATATTTTAATATTTTAGGAAATTAAATATTTGTATTAAAATCTTGAAAGCTTTTTTGAGTCTTTTCTTTTGTTACATTACCCCTAGTCGTAACAGTGTGTTAAAGAATTTGTTCATGTTACTGCAGTTCAATAAAAAGGGTTTGTTGAATACCGTATATACTCACATAAGGGTATATTGGTCTGATAAAAAAAACCTTTTAAAGTCTATCAATTTACCCATTCGAATATTTCGCTATCAACTCCAGTGTTTATATAGAACAAATATACTAATAAATATCGAGCTTATCAATTTGAAAAGATGATTTCCTGAACTATATAGAACATTAATAGCACGATAATTATTGAAATAATAATATTAAATAAATTTTCACTTTTATCCGTCAAAACTTTGGAAATGTATGGGTCATCAATGAAAATGAAAAAAATATTGTCTAGTATGGTATATAGAATGATGTGCTTAGATGTTGATATCTAGCCTTTTTGACCATAAATGGATAAGGCAGGAAGATACGATGTATGGTTAAATAATAGAAATGGTAATATGAGTGCCATCAGGAGTTATATTAAGAGCGTTTTCTTAGATCAACACATACAAGATTGGTTCTCGGTTGTAGAAAAATCGTCAAAAGGAAACTTTATACAATTTATAAAACGGGTGTCCAATTGGAAGAATATTTAATAAATTTCCTAAAAAAAATGTACTTTCCTATCTTGAAAGTTAAAACGTCAAACCATAAATTAACTGTTGAAACTCGTCGATGGAATAAAAATCCATATTAAGAAAGAAAATGTACCAAATGTCAGAAAAACGTTTTGGGTGCCGAATTCCATGACCTGTTTGAGTGTGAATTCTTTAGGGAAGCTAGACTGAATTTGATTTAGAAATATTATTACATACGTCCGAATACTTTTAAATATCATCATTTAATGAAAAATTAAAAAAAAAAAAAAATAGTCAAAAATGTTACCATATTTGTTATAAAATTCATGAATGAATTAGAAACTGAAGATGCCTCGATAGCTATATATGCTGATTTCATATTTCAACCTATCGCAGCTCTTTTATATATTAAGTGAAATGTAGCAAAAGCGTTCTAATTTAAATCATTGATAGTTCACTTTTCTTTAGATACTCCTTGGACTTGTAATGTTTTGATAATCCAAGTTATCTCTATTTCTCTCTCTCATTTTCTGTCTCTTTCCGTTTTCTCTCTTCTCCTTCTTATGTATATTTACACCATGATGGCTTCTTATATAATAGAACTTGATTTTACTTGATATATGCCATATATGTATAGCCTGCGTATGAATATTTTCAATAAAATTTCGTTCTGCTCTGCTTTGTTTTTTTCTGTTCAATACCAGACAAAATTATGGCAGTACTATTCATTCAAGGGTAGAGAGAGGGAGTTTTAGTGAATAATTCAATACCATAATGTTCAATCTGAGTTTTAGTGAATAATCCAATACCATAATGTTCAAGCTGAATAAAAATCTAGGTCTACTTATAATAAGTATATCTGATGGGCACGGATACGAGGTCATGCTCTGTTGACCTTGTGATTCACCAATCAAATCACAGCTTTCAAATGTCTGAAAAGCTAAAAACGTCATTCAGAACAAATCATTACTAACGAAAACGTTCCCTAACACGAAATGCAACGCTTAATCTTATATGTTACTAAAAAGGAGGACCGAGATTTCCAAAATTCACCAGATTATGACCTTTAATCGGTGTCTAACATATCTCCATTATGTCAGAGATCTCGATTTTAATCAGATTGCCATATTTTTTTAATCTTAATAAGTATCAATCAAGTGTTTATAATAAAGAAAAAGCCCAAATGATTTACGTCTGAGGCAAAATATCCTTTTTCTATTTTTGTAACACCTAAATTGAGAACCGAAGTGATCTTTGAGTATGCCAGAGATATATAAATGATTTTTGTCATATTAAAATATCAGTTATGACTTTGATTGAAGCGCATGTTAACGGAAACTCTGAATGTGAATCTAAAAGTTGTCCAAAATAGGCACTGTTGTTGACCCATATATATCAAAAGTTTTAAAGGGGCACTTTGGTTATGTATGTTGATGACATTTCTGTTAAATGCCCTTGAAAAAACAATGAATAAATGTAGTCTTATGTCGTCATGGTGATCTAAGTTGTTTTGTCTTGTGTATTGGTAGCCCCGGGAATTTGTGATAACAAGACCATATTATCTTTATTGGACATAGTGTCCACTGAAAGGTCGCATCTAGCAGATTCTTCTGAAGTACTTAGTGCCGTATATACAATAATTTTATTTGCGGTAGTCTAATTACTGCTGACATTTTTTGGGGTCATTATTTTCTATTAATTGAGCTCAGCTGCTAACTCTAGTCGTTCCGTAATGTAAGTATGACTCCAAACTGGTGCCAGGGTTGTGAGTTGAAACTTATTAAAATTACAATTGATGCGAACTTCAGGTGTACCATAATACCTACGGATAGTTCGCATATCACTATGGCTTGACTAACTTCCAGAGATCCTAACCTAGCGAAACGCATAGGGTCTTTAATAGGGTTTATGTCAAGTGTGTAATTGAACCAATCGACGCGGCATCCTGGCCAATTTAACGTAAGAAAGCAAAACGAATCCTGTCCCTGAGGACTGCCAGGTACACCATAATACTTAGATCGGTTGTTCGCAGGGACTGACAGGACGGCGTGAGCAGAATTTAAAACAAAAAATTCTTTTAATAAAGGACAAAGCTTAAGAGTTAAAGGCAATAAGCCAAAGTTCATTAAAATGGTTATGAAAATATAAATAATCAAATGGTATAAATGCATGACATTACTAAATGTTAGATTTCTGGGCATCTACAATAAATATTTGAACATCGACGGTATTTGAGGATCTCCTAAAGTTAGTCACGCTATGGTGAGTTCCCAACTACCCTTAGATATTATGGTGCACCTGAAGGTTTAATTAATTGTAATTTGAACCAATTTCAACTCATACTTGTATCACGGAACGATTAGTGTGCGCTCAACTAATAGAACAAATACTTATGCAATGATATCAACTGTGTATATCATAAATTGCCATTTTTACCTCTTCCACCTCGGAAGAACTTGAAAGCCGTTCTTAAAAAAAAACTAAACTTATAAGCTACCAAGATAAGCAGGTCAACTTACCTGGCGGTGAAGCTTGATCGAAAGTCCTGTTTAAGTGTTCTGACGTCCTATTTACATAATGTGAATTTGAAATAGTTGTTTATGACAACTTCGTCTGTATATTGTGCTAACTTCATGTATGGTAAGTTATATTTTGCGCTGTTATTAATAATTTATTTTATTTAAGTTCAAATGCTCAGTTACAAATCTAGATTAACATGAATGACAAAAGTTATAGTCTGATCAAGAATCCTGACCTGCCGTTGTGATGTCCTGTTTATGAGGCGCTCAAGGTCATACTACACGCTGTAGGCTGCCTACATAGCATACCTACACGCAAAGTACTTTATGTACCGTATATACTCGCGTATAAACCGATACATCTCCAAATTGCATAGACCCAGATCTGCCGTCTCATAATGCGCCGGCAGATCTGAGTTTATGCAGTTCTTAAAGACTAATCAGCAGAACAAACAATATTGACCATGATCTGCCGGCGCATTATGCGACGGCAGATCAGGGTCTATGTTGTTTGCATTTCGACTCGGCTTATACGCAGGTATATACGGTACCTGATTAAGAATCCTGAGTGTGGGTCTAAGCTTTCTGAAGTCCTGATTGTAGTTACTTTGTATTAATTAATTTTAACGATACATATTCACTGAAGACCATTATTTCTTTATATAAATTTTTATCACGACTATAAACACTGAATAATATCTAACTGGAAAACCTGCTTGAGGTTCCTATTTAAGAGTACTGATTGTAGGTTCCGCCGTCCTAATGCCATATTTAAACGGGGTTTTTTGTGTTTGAAATTACTGACTATATTACTGGGGATATAGTGATATCAGCAAGGTCTTAATTAAAACTTGGATCTCGTGGATTTCTACAGAAGAAGTGATAATTTCTAAGTTTATTTATCTAAGTTTTCTAGCAGATATTGGTTATATGTGTCTATGTGCTAAATATCTGAGTTCGGGTGTAGGTTATCTGTGTCTTGTTGTTTCTATGAAGGTCTTGCAGATGTTGTGTTTTGTAATTACTGGCTTTGTTTTATTTTAATTACTGGAGGATGTGGGTGAGGGAAAAAGCAAGGATTAACTAAGTAGCGCTAGCACCGTGGTCTCTTCGATTGACTACAAAATGAGCAATAATTTTGATAATATGTTATCGTGGTTTTTTTTATATAACGATTTTGAGGTTGATGGCCTAGTAATTTATGGGGGGGGGGGGGGGTTTTGGGGGGGAGGGGTTGAGAATTTTGAGGGTTGGTGGCCTAGTGTTTTTTTATCTTTGAAAATTGTGATGGTTAGTGGGCAATTTTTTATATATTTTTAAAAACTTTTTTAAATTGTAAGGTTTGGTGGACTAGTAGGATTTGCTGAACATTTTTAGAGTTGGTGGCGTAGTGTTTTTTTTTTTTTTTTTTTTTTTTAAAAACTCTTTATTTTATCATGTGGTTGGTAGAGTATTGGCGTTTGAAAAAATTATAAAAAGGATTGACGGGTGGTGGCCTAGGATTTCCCCCCCAAAAATTGGTTGATAGGAGTGGTGTGGCCAAGGGTTTTGTGAACAAATTGAGAAAAGGAGAAGCGGGTGGGTGGGCTAGTACCTTAGTTTCATACACTACGGAAACATAATATTAATTGTACCAGCTGAGTATGTATATGGTATATGGAGTTTTGTATTGCAAACAGTCGTTAGGGGATTCTATAAAAAAAACTTTCCAAGCCTACATTTCATTGTACCAATTGAGTATGTATATGGTATATGGAGTCTTTTATTGCAAATAATCGTTAGAGGATTCTGTAAGAAGCCTTTGCAAACATAAGATTACTTGATCCAATTGAGTATGTATATGGTATATGGAATCTTTTATTGCAAATAATCGTTAGAGGATTCTGTAAGAAGCCTTTGCAAACATAAGATTACTTGATCCAGTTGAGTATGTATATGGTACAAGCACTGCGATGTAAACGGCTTAACATTCTCAGCGTGTCCTTCGGAATGGCACTTGGCTCTCATAACCTGGGCATGAGATATAGTCAAATAATGTGCTGAAAGTGCTATTAAAACCCAACCATCCTATCTCTTCTGCAAAGTAACTGGAACTCATCTAGAAGCCTTGTTATTTCAACAGTGTTAGTATTCAACATAGTGCATTATTATTTTTGGAGTTATAACATTAGTTGACACATGTAAAATATCGAATTGCTGTCCAAGATTTCTTTCCTCAACCTCAACTCCTTAGGCGTGAGAGGTCCTTGTAATCAGGAGAACATAACACCTTATAACACATTATCTTCAAAATGGATATTAAACAAATTTCACATTTTATTTGCAATAGAACAATTTTGTAATTGATCACTAGACACCAACAATATCTGGCACTCTCAGGTCTGATTACACCGATAAAACCTGTGACAATATTTCTGACACGATTCATGTTCCTGGAGCCTTTCAGTAGATATCGTATTTGAAATGGATGACCAACCAACTCTCCTTATTACAGAGTTTCTTGCTTTCAAGTCTAAATAGTTAGGAATTATAACTATGCAGAGACACCTTAACCGAAAACATAAACCGGATTTTCAAATTACCTTGACCTTGCTCAGGTATGGTGTGGGTATGTAAACTTTTACGGCAACCCTCAAAAGGTTTGGAAATTATGACCATATAGAAATGTTAACACAAAATTTAACAAGATTTTCAAACAACCTTGACCTTGATTTTATGGACTGAGGGAAGCGACATTGCTTATTTATTCTACAGTCTAAATTTGACAATAATCTATCCAAATGTTTGGTATTTATTACCATACAGAAGAACATGATGAAAACCTTGATTAAGATTTTCAAATGACCTTGCCCTTTCCACAGAAACAGAGGTTTGGAGATCATAAAGATTCTACAGAACAAGCATGACAGCTATTCATCCAAAGCTATGGGACATACGATCGTACAGAAAAAACTTAACCATAGCCTTGCCGCTTTTTGAACACATGGTTGCATCTTACATTTGTTATAGTAGGCGAGACAATGATCAGCACGACGTATGCACCTTTTACATGCTATACCATCTTGTTAAAGTCTTTAGGAAAATAAACAGTCATGGAGGGAATGTAGTGTTGCACGTTATGTTTTCAGTGCCGTTGCTATTCAAAAAAGCATGAACTTTGAATGGGTAAAACTGTAAAATACAAGGTAACAAACAGGAAGAAGAAACGATACTTCATTAACTCACAGAACTTATATTTGTTTTCTAAAAATACCCCCCTCCCCCCCCCACACACTTCTTTTTCCGGACCTATTTAAAGCTTCTTTTCTGGTTTTGCCAATACATAGGGGATCTTACACTAATGCTAAGTTCAAAATGGAATATATGAAACCAGTCAAATAATTTTGCGAGCCTTCAACTGAGCAAATATTTAAGACTATTTATTACATGACGAAAACGATCGTGCTTTTTTCAATATGGCCGCAATTATAATGCAGTGAAATGACCCTGAAGCGCGTCTGGATACCTCGGACATTACGCTTTGCTTTACCTGACACCATGTTGTCATTTGTGAATTTATTTAATATCGAAATAAATATGATATGACTTTATTAAACTAGATAGCACAGTTGCCGTGTTAGCTTATATTTACCCGCGATGACGACCATCCAAACCATAATGTAGGAAAACGCAGCTATCCACAGAACTGATACAGCAAATGTCAACATGTACAACCTCTGCCATATTCCGGGGCGGCGACAATCCGGCGTCGTGAAATATAACAAAGCCTTGACCGGAAACATAGCAACCCAGTAGACACGTGAAAGAAACTTATCTGGTATAATCCATGGTGATTCGTATTCATGGTCCTCGTCTAAAAAAACAAAACAAAACAAAATAAAACACATACACACACACGCACACACACACACACACACACACACACACACACACACACACACTGAGAGTATTGGATCTTTATTGGGACTATGAACGAATGACTGATTGAAAACTGGGATAGCGCGGTATGTAATTGTACTTGTGCCTAACAATGCTTTATTTAAGTGTCAGCTTACTAAGAAAGGACAACATTACTTGATATCTTTATGGCAGTGTTAATGGTCAATGACAGTGTTAATGGTCAAGGACAGTGTTAATGGTCAAGGACGTTTAGAATGTAGAAAAAATCCAAACTTTTTACAGATAGAAAGAACAAAAAAAAAATAGTTGCCTTGTTATGATTAAAATGAATTTTGAGTAGAACAAGAATCAGCACTATTTTTAAACAATGATTTCTTGGGCGTTTCGAAAATATCAAAGAGAGAGAGCGTGTGTGTACGATCATATGCGGCCCTAATAAAAAAATAATAACCACAACATGAAAATTATTTGATTTCTTTGCTTTGAGAAAAAGTTAATCAAATGATTTTTTTTTTCTCATTCTTTCTTACAAACGCTCGCTACGCCTTCTATCGTGATTACCTGTTTTGTTTTCTGCTCCTGACGTAGAATGCTTTGATAACGACGTCTCTGCTTCTGTTGTTACATCTTTGGGTGCACTCGATTCATACGTTTTCTGAGAGTCCTCTAGTTCTTGACTCCGGATAAGACGTTCGGTCTCACTTTCCTCAGGGTGCAATTCTTTCTTACAGATCCGGTTAAAAATTGAATATGCCCTTTTTTCAAGACCGCTGTTGAAGTACATGATGGTGATGTACAGCGCATACAGCATCACAAAGATCATAGCCTCGTACCTGGTGAAAGATAGGAGTACGTGACACACCCACACACAAACACACATATCTATCTACAGTCAAGCAGGATATAATTTGTTCCAACCAGAAATTGCAGGAATTGAACCCATAACGCGAGTAACGGCATCTTTCTCCTACCCAAAATAAACTAGTGTCATTATGTACTTATCCATTTGGCCATGTTTTCAGCCCCAGCCCACCCCCTTCCGAACAAAGGAGATGGAACGTGGTCTAAGGAAAGAACATAACGTTTGCGAGTTCCAACTGGCTTGGCAAGAGGAAATTGACACTCAGCTAATAGCACAAAAAATGTACACGAGCAGTTAAATAATAAAAATATTTGAGACAGCGCTGACCGATCAGGGTTCCCAACTCCTAAACCCCTTCAAGTTTCCCATGACCGCCACCCGCGTGGGGATTTTTTGCACACGCGTGCATCTGCGATTGTAACCCGCGTGAGCCCCGTCGCAGGGATCTGAGACCACGCCGCTAGAAGGTTTTCCAATACGCGCGAGAACGCCTCCCGCGAGTGTCTCGCTGCTATATTGATCGCGGCTCTGCCTTCAGCATCGATGTATTGTACAGGCTCATAAGTATGATATATGTTGTCCGCGATAGTTTAGTCCAAGAAATGCAGATTATGCGTGCCTTTAATTCTCAAAGAGGAATCCAAATTTCCTGGATTAAGGTCACCAACAGTCAAACTTGGTTACCACCGATGTAAAAATGAATCGAAATATTGTTGGTGGACGTGCCGATTAATAATTATGGATTTGTTTTTAAATCGGCACAAGGGGTGCGGTGCATTACGTGTTTTTCGCAAATTCTGTTAAGTTTGTATTTTTGTTCTTTTCTGTTATGTGTAAGAGTTGTCCGTGGCCTAATAGATTAGAGCGTTATATTTGATCGAGACATTTCAGGTTCGAATCACGCTTGCGGATTTTTCTTTATTAATTGCCAAACGATCAAGCTTAGGTTGAGTTGCACACGAAATATGAAAGTCAAATCTGACGATGAACTGTCAGTGTAAATGACACTACCAGCCATGCATAATTCTTTGAGAGGTAGTCGGGTTTGAAACAACCTCTGAGCTTTCGAGGATGTGGTTTGGCACCTTGGAGCTTATTCGGGGTTGCAAATTTAAACGGTCGTAATTAACACTGACCAGAACATGTATGTTGACTGTAAGAAATTATGTGCAGCAGCTTAAGATAGCAGCGTGCTTTTAATTCTCAAAGAAATACTATCGACAATAACAACCTGAGTGGAGTCTGTTTCCTTTTGTGTGAGAATATTATATTAGATAATTACAGCGAGTATATATAATGCTCTTGGAAGCTACGTCGTTTGACACACACAGTATTTTAAAAGAATTTGCGTCAGTAGTTAATTAAATTGCTCAACCAATGGTGCGTTTGTAACGTCACAGAAAAGATTAAATCGCTACTTAGCCGGAATGCGTCATATCGATCTATAAAAGAGGCCCAAAAGATGCTATATCATTTTTCAAATACGAATGCAGCGCAGCGTGATAAATTAACCGAGTTAGGGATCGCGTTGGAGCGAGCACGACGAAAACTTGGCGAAGAATATAATAAAGCGCCAAAAAAAGTAATTGTATACTGCTGTACAAGAAAACTTTAAGTGTCTGACGTTAGCTGAGTCGCCGGTGAATGAAGAAAGTAACACGTCCAACGAAGACAGCGACACGTCCAACGAAGACAATGAAGATCTTTGCTCCGCCCTGCAATAGGAACAATTAATAGAGAATGCTTCCAGCATATAGTATATACTAATGATATCCACACTCAATAAGCTTGAGAAGAGATACGAAGAAATGCACAACGCCGCAGAAGAAAGGCAGCGTAGTCAGTGGGAGATATTCCATGAAAGGGTGTTCGGGTACACAAATGGAGATTGGATATCAAACACCCACAGTGTGACCGTAGACAAGTTTGTGCAATATTTCGTAATGGATCTTATGGACTAATTTGGCTTACTTTGGACTTATATCAAATTATATTTGAGCAACAAAAACAATTTTGGCCGGACCGGAAAGATTGTATGCCTGTTTATTTACGAGACCCTGATCTGCAAATTCAAATCATCACAGAGGAGGAGCATTGTACGATTGATGGTCGCGAAATTGTACACTTTCGTCTACATTATGCTGTGTTTTCTCAAATACCAATAAAACCATGTAAAGGAGGACATAACTGCACAGCGACGGAAAAAAGAACAGGAAGAAGCAATTTAATAACGTCGTGTATATATAAAATGTTCGATGGCATTGGGACGCAATAGATACAAGGGCGTATGCCTTGGAAAACGTAACTTTGCAACAGAACATGCCATTACGAATATTGTAAATCCCACTTGCTTGTACTACGTGTTGGTACTACTGCTCGACCATGCCTTAAATGTGGAATCGGAGTCAAGTCGTATAATCAGCTATGTAGACCATGTGGATCCGTAGCTGAGTATTATCGCGGGCGGTGGCGAAGACTTGCTAAGACAAATGTAGATGTCGTCAAGGAAAAGGACAATGATGGTGTCACGGAAAAAGACAAACGAAATAATATCTAGGATCCAAAAGATTGCTGTTTCTGATCCCAATACTATAAAAAGTTCATTACTGAATAAGTAATTAGATGATGTTTTTTATTCTATAGATATGTCTAATGTGAAACACCTCAAACAATCCGCGCGAGATCGTGGAATAAGGACACTAAGAGGCACAGCCAAGGCAGGTATACTTGCACTATCAGGAATTCCTCCGCATGAGCCGCGTCCGACTGTGTGACAGCTCCCGCAAAGGCAGCGCAGTTGCATATCAAGATTCCTTTACCAGCCACGCGGGCCGAAGTCGCACGTGTGGTCGCTGATGAGGAAAACCGCCGCTGTATCGCAGCTACTATTGCCACCCGAGACTGCCACACAGGTTCGTCAACGCTTTCAAGTCCCAGAGTTTAAGTCGCACAGGCGCTCTGATGATTTCCAAGATTATCGAGCAATTATCCCAAAAGTATACAAACCAAGCAGCGACGCTGTGAATCTTCTTTCAAACATGCATCCGAGAAGAATATCGACGCTTCAGCACGCGGGCACCTCCGGGTCCAAGATGAACCTTATTTGTGTTGCGGACTTTACTATGCCGCTCCCCGGATACTGCGCCAGTGGTGCCCATGTAGTCTTAAACCGCGGAGACATTGAAGCCATCAACGATGAAATTGACAAAGGTTTTGCAACGATTCTCAAAAGGTTTGACGATTACACCCGAGAAGGTTCAGAATGAACTCTTTTCGCATTCGCGGAATTTCATGTTGGTGTTTCCCCGTATAAGCCTTTCGGGGGTCGGGTTATATTCCAACGCCAGTGTGTATTCCACAGCGAGCAAAAATAAATGTGAAAAACAACTATAACCGGTGTTTTGCATGGGCGATCTTGTCCGCGCTACATCCTGTGCGCGATCATACAGACCAGCCTCGAAAATAACAACAGCGAAAAGTCACAGCGTACGATTATGCCTGAACCTGGCAAGAATATTATGAAATTTACATCGGTGCAACGGAAGATGAAAGTCCTATATATCATTTACGCGGACTTTGAAGGCATAAACGTTCCCGTGAGAACCGAAGGTTCGAACGATCAAAAGTTGTCGGGTGAAACAAATACGACACAAGTTGCCGAACAATCCGGGTTTTGTTACCCTGTTGTCAGATCCGATGGAGCAACTGAGCCACCAATGCTATATCGCGGCAAGAGTTCAGTTGAGGTGTTTATTAAATCGCTCGATGTTACAACGAAATGGATCCGACAAGAGCTTTCCTAACGCGCAGATATGATTATGACCAACAATGACATTCGCGAGTTTTCCGCGGCGACTCATTGTTGGATTTGCGAAAAACCAAGCGCGGAATGCGAGGACGGCTCCGAAAGCAAAACTTCTCGAGTTCGTGATCACTGTCACATCCCTGGTGCGTACAGAGAAGCCGTACACACAGCGATTGCAATCTACAGCTGCGAATTTACCCTAACAAAATAAGAATTCAGGTTATGCTTCATAACCTGCGCGGGTATGCTGGTCAGTTAATCATGCAAGGAATCGCAACGCGGAAATAAGTGCCATTTCCAACAACATGGAACAACATATGACGTTTCGGCTGGGCCAGCTGCAGTTCATTGACTCACTGCAGTTCCTCAATTGCAGCCTGGGTAAACTTGTCACCAACCTTGCGACGAGAGCTTCCAAGTCCACCGGTGATGATTGCTTTATGATTACTCGTCGATACGGTGGCGCTGGAACTGAAAGCTCCAATAAGTTTTTACGTGCAAAGGTATCTATCCATACGAGTATATGGACGATTGAAAGATGGTTTCTGAAACTTAGATGCCACCGATTTAGGCCTTCCATTCGTTGTTCTCACGAGAAGGTATTTCCGCCGACGACTACGCGCACGCGAGCAACGTTTGGTTACCAAAATCTTCGTGACTATCACAATCTGTATCTACGTACGGATGTTGCTGCTCGCAGATGTCTTTGAAACTTTCTGTGATACAGCCATGCGCGTGTAAAAGCTCGACCCAGCGCATTACTTCCCATCGCCGGGAATGGCTTGGGATGCGCTGCTGTCGAAAACCAAGATAGTGTTGGAATTGCTTACTGACATTGACCATCATTTATTGATCGAACGTGGTATCCGCGGCGGGTGTTCCATGGTGAGTCACCGTTACGCTCGCGCGAACAACACATGCGTGGCTGGATATGATCCCACCCTCCCAAACAGTTACATCATGTACCTTGATACAAACAACCTGTACGATAGAGCGATGATGCAACCGATGCCGGTAGGCGAGTTTGAATGGGTGGATCTCGCTCACGTGTATGTCCACAAACATATACGCGAGAACGACAACAACAGCGACCATGGATACTTCTTCGAAGTCAGCCTGGAATACCCCGACGAGCTTCACGGCGGCCACAATGATTATCCGCTGGCCCCGGGAAGCGTTGTCGGTTCCCCGCGAGTGGTTGTCATCTTACCAGTGTGCGCTCGTGGACGGTTCCGGGGCAAGTTCGTCGAATGCACCAAACTGGTTCTGAATCTGCGCACGAAGCTCAACTATGTCGTCCATGTACGAAACCTGCGGCTGTATCTGCGGTTGGGACTGCGTGTGTCAGGGACAGTGATCAAACGAAAACTTCACAGGTTGATTGCCGACCCGGCATTCGAGTCACGTAACATATTCGATGGCGGACTCGTAGCCGTACACATCAAGAAATCTCGGCTAAAGTTGATGAAACCTATTTACGTTGGCGCTTCCGCGTTGGATCTGTCAACGCTGCTCATGTACGAGTTTTACTACGACTCGATTAAGCCGCAGTAAGATGCTGTACACGGATACGGACTCGTTGCTGATGCACATCACTACCAACGATTTCTACGCGGACATGGGCACGATATCACTTGTCAACGAATTTGACACCAGCGAGTATCGTAAGGACCATCTGCTGTTCAGCAACGTTAACAAGAAAGTCGTGGGGAAATTCAAGGATGAGTGATCGGGAAAGCCCATTGAGGAATTCGTGGGACTGCGCCCCAATATGAACTTGATTGTGGTTGGCTCTGGTCTCCCCGGTAGCGGTCTCGCCTGTAAAAACATCAATAAAGCCAAAGGAGTTACTAGGGTTATGGTCGTGAAAAATCTCAAGCACAACATGTACGTGGAATGTCTTGAACAACAACGTGAATTCACACACGCGACGAATCTTATTCGGTCGAAGAACCATTGCATGAGTGTATATCGTTGCACCAAGGTAAGTTTGTCCCCGCTGGACACCAAGCGTTGGATTTTCCCTAATGGAATCACCACTTACACGTACGAGCATCACGCGATCATAAAATAGACCTCGGCATATTCGCCATAATCGCGTAAATGACTTGTCATTCCTCTCGCACAAATGATATTCCCAATGGTTGGACCGCAGAGCGGTCTCGCGCCAGATAGTAGCGCATTGGCTGCCCCGAAATATCAATTCGGTCCGAGATCTCAAATGCATCAATGGACCAAGCCTGGTCATTAGCACGACGTTGTCCACTTTCTACCCACCCACTCCGGACATACAGATACCGAACCAGATTGTTCTCGACAAAGTCTAACAATGGAGGCTGCGGAGAACGTGAGACCGCTTCGCGGTTGGAGGCGACAGTTTTCTGACGAATTGCGTCAGCGGGTTTTAACTCGGTCCTGCGTGTGATTTCGTTGTTTAACGCTGCTATGACCAAGCGAAGCCGCCTCACCCACTCTCGAGACCGATCGTGAATCAAAAATTCCTGCTCGTAATAATGCCCAAATAATCGTTCTGCAAGTGTACGGTTGAATCGTTCCACAATGGCCTGATCGCGATGAACGCTGGCATGTCCACGATGAACCCGCACATAGTGTTTTGCCGACAACACAACAACAGCTCCAAGAAATTCTTTGCCCGGATCCACCTGCCGAAGTTTTGGCCATGTCAGCGGTCCACGTGCATAGATGCGTTTCAACGCGTCTGCGACACTTGTTGAATGTTTAGACGTCAACGGCTCGTCTTCCTTGTATCTGCTGGCAACATCTACGACGGTTAGTACATATTTGTATGTACGCGCACGACTTTGTTGTCCACAACCACGACTGCGTCCGCGTCTGCTTCGTGTACGCGTCCCTTATCATGTGTGGTGAACTTCTTTGGGTGTCGAAACATCAAACAACCCACGGGAAATTGTCCTTCGGGTGGTTAAATAAACCTGACACAAAGCTAGTTTGGCCAGCCACACTCTGACGACATTCGATGTAACGTTTACCACGCTCGCTAACTTTCCAAACGGCTGCCTCACCTTCCAATAACCGCGGGGACTGTAGTACAACGCGGCCAGTTTTGCGTCCAAGTTTGTTATATCGAGGCTTTGCCTCTAAGTGCAATCTTGACCTTCATGCCTCCGTTGACAATCCATCTGGTATTCAAGTCATAGATGAGATCCACGTCGGCTTTTTTACCTCACGGATATCGTTTGACGTTTTATAAGCAAGATCATGTCAGTAACATGCAGCATCGACGAGTGTACAGGTTCTTCTCCGGGCTTTGGCCGGTTATTGGAATTCAGTCTTACATCTAGCCGTGTTCCAGGCCCGCAGTAATTGTATCCAGGGATATGCTTTTCACCAGGTTATTAACTCCACGGTACCCCAAGTAGTTTTTTTTTAACGCAGTAGCGATATCGCCACTAAGTTGTTCTTTTAGACATTGCAGGTATACAACCGATGTAACTTTAAGTTCCCACAAACGTAAACTTTTTTGCTATACACCGGGAACAACAATTAACATGCAATATGTCATCGGCGCTAAAGTTTTCCTTTATTGATTTTTCTGCGTTGGTGAAACCCTGACCACCCAAGCACAGCGACGTGTTTCCTAACTCAGTTTGCGCCTTAATTATTGGCCCGGCCCGATCCTGGAACACTCCTGTTGCTGAATCTGATTATGCGATGGTTAAAGTGGGATCTGTTGTACCTGATTGCGCCATCCGCGGACAATAAACCATGTTATAACGTACTCAGATATTTCGGGAGCGCGCTTGCGTCGTCGGAGACGACTTCGTCGTCCGTCATTCAGTTCTTTTCGACGGTCGATGCAGCCCTTAGCATTGACGACCTTGACCCGGAAAATAATAATCTTGTTGTGTACGACGATGTAATGCTTGACCGCCAAGACAACCCCGCGATATTCTTTTCTCGAAGCCGCCATAAAAACACAGACGTGATATATGTGACACAACGTCCTGCCCAAAGTGATCCGGGAGAACTGCAAGAGTCCTCGCAAACATTCATTGGACCTGGTGTGCCGTCGATTTCTCGTTGGATGAGTTTCGAAATATGTTCGCGGAAGTTACCCGGGAACCATATATTTTCCTCTCAGTGAATTTGATTAATTTGGGGGCGAATTTGTGAAGCAATTTAACGACCATGAGGAATATATACAATGAGGAAAATAGAGAAACCTGCGGTTGAAAAAGCTCCGCTTTCCGCCAGCGATGTTATAGTACAGTGTGCTGATCGATGCCGCAAAGCTGCCCGCGATTAACTGGAACATCTCCGCGATTACATAGGTGCTAGCGAATCTGTCAAAGATATGTTTCAGTCGCGGCAGGCCGCACGCGGGGACATCGCAGCGGGTTTCGAACAAACGTTTGCACCGCTCACCAAGCCCAAGGAACAAGTGGCAAAGATGATGGGAACGGAAACACAACCTGGTCCAATTGTCAAGACGGTCAAACGCGACAAGGATATCAAGAAAGCCACAAGAAAAACTACGGCGGCCATCGAACACTTGCCAGAGGGGATCTAGGAAATCAAAGAAGGCCTAGATGCAACCAGGGGCGACATTGGGGAAATGCACGAAGACGTCGGAGAGGCAATTACTAGTCTTCGACAACCGAGTCAGAATTAAAAACATCGTCTAGAATATTTAACGAGATAGGCCGCCAAAATATCCACAAGGATACCTTAGCATTTGCCACTTCTTTCCCCGACGACTAGAAAATGTATGCATCTAAACATTGGTCTAAGTGGATATTTCGAGAGAAGTTTGATAAGGGTGAGGCATCAGGCAAAAAATGGAAGAAATTTTACGATGAAGTAAAGCAAAAATAAAAGTCAACATTTGAAAGAATTCTTTGGTGAGGGTACGCAACGTTTGTCAAAACAAAGATCCATTGTAACTGCTTGACCGCAGACCCTCAACAGGTCCACGAACTTGTGGGCCGGTTTGAAACGCACGTGAGGTCGATTCGCGCCGGCAATAACAAGCCAGAACTCATCAACGGGGCCACGTCGATTTGTCAGCGTTTGATCACCGACAACATTATGGACCCAAAGAAGTTTCGTGCACTAATGCACGAACTCACTGAAGACATCAATGATGCATACACCGATGATGACGACCTCTGAAGGAATTGAGACGCTTCGTGTTCTCCGCGAAATCAATGCCACAATTCAGTGTGTCGTTGCAAATACAACCCCGAGCGTCACCCAAATGATTACAATCTCGTCAACAAAACCACAATTGCACGTGGTTTTCTCGACAACCAATTACCTTGGTGGAGAGCTGCACACTTGAGATCGCACTCGCGTCGTTGCGCGTTTATCACAGTTGTACTAATATTCGATCGACGCCGTTTGGTGGCTTCGGCGCGAATAACTAACTTGTATTCTCGTCGGACGGTGGCGCAACCTGGAACGTTGTTGGACTTCCCACGCGCGCGTACGACATTGAATCGAACATGAAGAGATCCGACGGAGGATTTCGTTGGTGACCAAGAAAATCTACATACACGAGCCCACGACTGAATATCCACAGTATGCGGTGGATATTGCACAGTCGTCGCTGAGAACGGTTCTGGGTTGGCCTGAAGATATTAATGAGATTCCCGAACGCTGACGAATTCTGCGTGCATGAGCAGATGGTAACATTTACAATATAGCGCCAGAAATTGTCAGGATCGCCTCGACGCTTCAGATTAATTTAAACTGTAAGGCCATCAGCTGCAGTTACCGAGCAAACCTTTCAGGTTTAGCGTCGCAGGGTTACATATTGTTCGGGTTCTCTCCAAATGTGCCCCCGGGTTACCTGCTCTCGATTACTCCGTCGGCGCCCTTGTATCTTCCATGCAACAATCCCCGATTGATGCACGTTGGTTTTTCCCTCATCGACCAGGATGGGCACGCTTTGGACCTCAACGGGGCGACTCCGATGATACAACTGTACTTTAGAGATAGACCTGGTATTTAATGCATACAACGACGGTCGTACTCGTATGTGTAACAACCATTCGTATTATCAACGCGAGTAAACCCGTGTACGCGACATGTTACGGAAATGGCCTTAGCGATGTCGTCCGGCAATTTTTCACAGGAACTCAAAGGTTCTAGCGGGCCTGGCCTCGTGCGCTGCACCGATCGCTGAACAAGTTGCAATGCATAGCTGATAGCATCAAAGGCGCTGCTGTAGATCGGTTGAAAAATCTGGGATCGCAGGCGGTTCAATCAATTCGAAATCGACTGCAAAGATTAGCACATCGGCTACAACTGCCGGAAGCGAAGCTTTCACTCCCGTCCACGGCAATAATGTCAGCCCCGGTTAGTACAATTATCAGTGATGCTGCTCAACGACGGCTAGCTGAATTGGCACAAACCAATACCGATTCGATGATTGCAAATCTGGCAATGGGAAGCCACAAAAGGTATTGGACGAAACCGATAATGTATGAACGATGGCTTGATTCAAAGATGTATGCAATCCCGCGTTGGACATGGACAGGCCTGTGTTGCGAGGTCAAAGTGTCCGAGATTACCAGCATTATTCGTACTGAGCTAGGGTCCCCAGTGAACGTGGACGAATAGAATTACAACAGCAGAACACGTCTAGATATTTTCTCCCGCGTGAGGCATTCTTAGAAATCGAAGGAAAATTTGTACGTGCCGACAACAGTAAAAAAAAAAATTCTCCCGTTGAGGCATTCGTATAAATCGGAGGAAAACTTGTACGTGCCGACAACGGTAACAATTACGACGTCAATGTCAAGGTTTAATTTTATCAACAACGGCATCAGGGCGTTGTTCAACAGCGCACGATATTTCATAGACGAAAAGGAAATCGAAGCATGTTTGGACAACGTCGACATCGCTACGGCTTTATTGGGACTTGCCTCCTACAGCAACGATTATGTGAGATCCACTGGCTCAACTATGAAGACATTTTTCCCGATTGGGAAAGTCAATCAAGTCGCACGTGCATATCACAAGCTATGGTCATACATGGGCCTTGATCAAACCATCGATACAGGTATGCAGATTTTCCATCATGACTTCACCACGTTGTACCCGATTTATTACTTTTCGTTGGAAGACCTGAACCTGTTCAGGCAGTCCGTGGTCGACATCCACTTTAGTCCACGTGTAAATGAGGCTTGTGCCAATTACAGATGCACTGCTGTAATTCTCTCAGACAATATT
Organism: Margaritifera margaritifera; assembly: GCA_029931535.1. Taxonomy (NCBI): domain Eukaryota; kingdom Metazoa; phylum Mollusca; class Bivalvia; order Unionida; family Margaritiferidae; genus Margaritifera; species Margaritifera margaritifera. Next base: position 5,339,336 of record JAQPZY010001625.1, on the reverse strand, counting down.
ATGTTATTGGAGGGATCGGTGGCCGAATGAGGGTCATTGACACGCCTGTGAAAAACTCATAGTGGGTTATTGAGCCTGTAACGTTTCAAATAAAATGTCGCACCAGCGTAAACTTCTCACGTTTAGCCGAGATCAACTCGAAAAGATCTCAGCCGCGATGAAAAAACAAACCGGAGTTCACTTGAAATTTTCCCCGGACAAGTTATCTGGAAACGCCCCACTGATGTTGACACCAACGCAGGTGCAACAGTTCAAATTAGCCAAACGTCATAACTCTTAAGTTGTCAGCGGCCGGGGTCGCTGCGATGAAACACAGTGGCGGAATATTTCTATTCCTCGCGGCCCTTCCAGCATTGTTAGCGGCCGCAGCTCTCTGGGATGGTTCTGAAAAAGACGGTCTGAGGCGGAGCCTCTTGAGGCCGCATAGCGTCTGCAAAAAACGAAAAAGGTTTTCGACTACACGGGCGGACTTGGGGCCAAGGTCTTCGACTACCCGGGCAAGAAGCGAAGCTTCCACGGTGGCTCTCAATCGGATAGGTTCTTCGACTGTGGTCTCGCCGTTGATAAATTTTTATTTGTTCGCGATAACAAAATCAGTTAAACATATCCGAGGGGTCTTTTTGAGGGATGAACTCGGAGCCAAAGGCTCTCGGGCCATGATCCCCCACACGTGGGAAACCGGAATCGGTTACCTGGATTAGACAACAGGACCTGGAATTCATTGGGTTGCATACGCGGTAACACCTCGACATCTTTTGTATTTTGACTCGTACAGGCTTGCACCGCCACGTGAAGTTGTTGATAATCTACGCAAACGCTTCACGGCGAGAAACGAAGTTTCGCCACCGCTGTTTTATTCAACGCTGCAGTTGCATACCCAGACAGACGGCCCAATATGTGGGCACCTCGTTGTTGAAACACTGCATGCACTTGCAGGAAGCCCGACACCACAAGCACTTGTCGATTTTGCGTCGTCACTTACAAGCTACGCTTAAAGTATATACGATATGCCATCTGACAATTACGAACGCGCGAGTGCAGCGACCCGATGGGTCAAGCCGATTTGGTCAAGTTGAGCAGCCGATTTGTTGTTGGCGTCGACCCAAACGAGCTTGTGATTTTTCAGGATCGAACTGGAAAGCTGTAAACATCCAAAGTAGACATCAACGACGTTGTTTTGAAGCCTCGAGGAGCAATCGCAAAAAAAACTGGCCAAAATCACTGAGAACGAGGGAATCGGAGACTCTGGTGTGTCGTTTGCTTTTATCAAAGACTACGTCGACACAAATACGGAATCGAAAGTTAAAAAGGCCGTTGATGAAATGAGCGGAGATCTCATCATGAATGAAAATCTAATTCGACGGATGCAAGAACCCATCGATCCTGATGATGCGACGAAACACAACGTGAATGTGAAAATCAGCGAGCGATTAACAGATATCAAGGTCGCAGCTGACAACGTCAGATTGCCACGAAAACATATAAAGTGTTTAGCAAACAGAGTAGTATTTACTGAATCAAATAGATGGAAGGGGTTTCATCCCAATGACCCATTTTGACTTGCTGCTGATAGATCCGGATATTATTTATATATCGGGGACGCGTTCACTACTGCATGGGGCTCTCTTGCAGAATTTGTTTTGGACGTTGATGGAGCTGGAGCTGAATCGGAAGACGGTGTGTTGGATCAGCTGTGAATGCGTGCCAACATCGATGGCGATTTTGTGCCGCTTGACGATGAATATCTGCGTGAAAACTGAGTTAACAGACCCTCGTATACAATCAAATATAATCACTGCGAGGATCGAATAAAAATCGACCGCTGGGACCAACCTGACATGCCAATATCAAAGTGAGGCCAGCTTAGAATCATTGCATTAGCACGCGAAAAAACCCGGTCGCTGACTACGCCACCGTCTGGCGTGAAAACATCCCGGGATTGTTTCTACAACCATGAAGTAATATTTACCGACAAATCCACCACGATAAAATTCTCCGACAAGTATATCGAACCAACAATAACTCGACTGGCAAAAGAAAAACCCAGACTGATATTCAACAAAGACGCACTTGTCTGCGTAAAAGTTTTTTGGGCAAAAACTAGAACGATCGTTGACTGTACAAAACAAGGGCGTAATCAATGTAGTTCTATGTGAACCTGGAAGCATGCACACAATCGCCGGAGACATAACTATTCCCCGGACAATATTTTATATGATTGCATGGCAGTTGTACCAGTGAAGAATTGTAATTGGTTAGAAGTGCGAAACGTCTGGACAAGGTCTACCTGTCGAGCAATTATACTTCGCGATGACAGAATTAATGAAATTGTAATAGAACCTCGTGATCCTCAAGGCTACCGACGCGAAAAAGTAATTCAAGCGGAACAACAGCTGCGAGAAGAAATCTCAACAACAACAAAAAAGAACTTTGTACTCGCAAAATATAAACGCGTGTGTGTTGTCGTATATGCAATATGTGGACACGCCGCCGAAACAACCGTTGATCTAGTTGTGGCGGGAATTGCGACTACGGCAACTATCATAGGCACACATGTCGGAGCTATATCGATAGCAACTGGTGTAACCGGTGCGGCCGGGAAAATAATTTCGTTACGTTTGCATAAATGAATACGTGTTTATTCGGAAATTCTCGCGGCGGCACAAAGCAGTCTCAGCACAATTGCCAAGCTGTACTCTGTGGCCATCGAAGATAAAACGATTATCACGGCCGAGTTCGACACAGTGCTGAAATGAAAAACTTCCGAAGACTCTGCGCACAAAAAAAAGTCATCCGGTACATCGGCCCAAACGGAGTAATTTTCGTTTGAAATGTTGAAAAGTATATAAAATGCCAAAAAGACAAATAGACCTTCCGCCGCAAATTATTGCGGAATTACAAAACCTGCAGGGTTCTGTTTCTGCAAAAGAAGTCCAAGAACGATATGGAATCAGCTCAACCAGATTATATCAGAGATGGAATGCTCTCAAATATTGCCCAGATGTATTCGATGATGTGGAAGAAAAATGTCATCGTTGGATAAAAAAAAAATAGCTGAAACCGAAGACAATATTTTGATGCCATTAAATAAGCTCTTAACGCTTGCAGTGTTTTCAGCAGTAGCCGGACGCTTTACCGTAAAACTCTTAGCGCATTATATGGAACAACAATTTGGAAAAGGAGGCAAACGGTTGACAGAGGACTTGGTAAATGAAGTCCGGGAAAAAACAGAGTATCTATAATGATTCTATTGCAAAAGACAACTACTAGGATTCTTGTTTGGCCAGCAAAGCTCAAGCACGTTTTGCTCGCGTCCCTTGAAAGCTTCGCTTCTCGTGGCCGTCTCGCACGGGTTGGGAAACCGTCGTGCGGCGCGGTCTCATATCCTTGCGACAGGGCTCACGCGGGTCACAATCGCAGATGAACGCATGTGCAGTAAATCCTCACGCGGCAGGCGGTCATGGGAAACTAGAAGGGGTTTAGGGGTTAGTAACCCTGATCGGTAAGCATGACCTCAAATCTGTATTATATAACTACTACACGAAATATAGACTTGCGAGTTGACAAATATAAAACAGAGGAAAGCACTGATCCTTGTTTACCACATTGTTTGTAAGGGTATATGATTATATGAAATAGAGTTATGTCGAACGACACAGATATAATCAAAGAAGTTAAAGAGTTATAATTCGTGCCAATCAGGGAATGAACCTGTGCTGCAAGCAATAGCACCTATCGCCTATCATTCATGCACAAGCGCCGAAACAAACTTGGCCATACCCTGATCCCCGCAAATAAAGATGCAACAAGGTCGATGGAACGAACTGGAAACTCCGTAGTAAAAACTGCCATAGTGAACACCTCTACTAAACAATCACTTGTCATAAAATTACACTTTTCGATGTTTCTTAAACCAAATTATTGTAGACATAAACATCTATTAGGCAGCCAAGTCTCTTAAGAGACCATTTTAAGCACTTCCTTGAAGTGACCTTTTTCTGCAATTATTCGTACACTTTTTATTTTTATTTTTGTGGGGGGTGGAGTTAGTTGACTGGTTGGATTTTAACGTCCCTTTGAGCAAATTATTGGTTATATCATGCGTAGGAATTGGGAGCTAAGTGCCTTTCCCAAGGACACAGAGACAGCCGATCCGGGCTGGCCTGGGCGGATATCAAACCCGCGACCCATGGACTACGAGACCGACGATCAAGCACCTGAGCTACCGCTGGTCCCTTTTAAAGTGTAGAAATAATTATAGGTAAGTAAAATAATCATTTCCTAAGTACCTAAAATTTACAAAACTTTAAGTTCTCTGGTCCTTTTATAGAAGTGGCCAGTATACAGAAATATGACTAGTGTTAGAACGACCCAATTTAAACTTACAATAACCCAAACTGTAGCTTTTTTATTTATTTTTGGGAGGTAATTTTATTCCTATTACTTTTTATGTATTATATACTTACGTTGCTAGAAGATCAATTTAAGTTCCTAAAAGAAATTTCAGAAAACTAAGATGGGTTTCATCCTTTTGTGGACTTCTGCACATGCAGGCTACGAAATATCGCTGAAAGACTGCAAATGAAAGTTTCGTCAGAATTGCATGCAGCATTGTTCTTACACGCAGGGGAAAACTAGCATGGTTAATTCAATTTACGAAACCTGCTGTGGCAGCAGCTGGAGATACTGTTTGTGGTATTGATAACGAGCAAGAGGAGAACAAGGATAATAATCAAGATTAATATAATAATCAAGATGACGGAGATGAGGATGACAGAGAAAGCGATTTACGTTTTCAAGATGACTCCCATTTTCGGCGATTAGGATGACGACGACAACGATGACGTTCATAATGGGATTAAAGGTAGTGGTGATTAAGATGATGATGATGATGATGATGATGATGATGATGATGATGATGATGATGATGATGATGATGATGATGACGACGACGATGATGATGAAAAGAGCAACAGACCAATTGACCAACCGACCAACAGAGAGACGGGTAGAGGGTAGACGAAGAAATAGATAGATAGATAGATAGATAGATAGATAGATAGATAGATAGATAGATAGATAGATAGACAGACAGACAGATACATATATATATATATATATATATATATATATATATATATATATAGACAGATAGGTAGAGATAGACAGATAGGTAGAGATAGACAGATAGGTAGAGATAGACAGATAGGTAGAGATAGACAGATAGGTAGATAGATAGACTTACCATTGCACCAGTTCATCGCTAATTACAATAACCAAAGCAGCTATGGATAACAGGTAAAACACAAAATCTCTCAGCATCGGCCACCAAGTTAGCTCGACTACCTGTTCAAGAAAATAAAATTAATTCACAAGAATTCTGTGAAATATTTCGCATGTTCCGACGCTGCAAGATCCAAATCCGACAAAAGTCACTTACATAAGAAAAGTAGATCACTGTGACCTATTGTTATTAAGAGGTACTCACAGTGAATCAACCTACTGTCTTCAAGTTTGATGTTTGTACATGTATATGAAAAGTGTCAGAGAAATTGAAATATACACCATACTTAATTGTACAACACGTCGTTTTCCGCGCTTCCAGGTTTTGACTCCCACACCCATGTTTGGGCATCTTGTCTTAGTTCCGGAGGGAGAGGATGGACCCAGGGGTTAATATCAGCTACGTAAGTGCATTTGTCTCTTCATGTTAAATAAGTATAATTAAGCATATTTATGACTGTTGGGTGTCGATCTCAAAAGGGGCTAGGTATTTTGGGTCAGAGAATAGACAGTGGCGGCTCGGGGGGGGGGATCTGGGGGGTCAATCGCCCTCAGACGCCGTGAGAGGGGTCGCTGTTGGGAGCTTTTGTTTTGCAGCTGTAAGCCGGGCGTAGATGGGGGGAGGTTGACAAACCCTCACGCCGCCACTGGAATAGCCACTGGTACAGATATTGGTCACACATATGAGTTCATCTTATTTACATGCCAAGCAACAATACACATGCTTACTGGGTGGGGACCTAAATGGTTTTCAAGTTTCTCGTGTATTTGCTGGTGACACTTATGAACTCATTTCTTTCATCACATGCAATTTTACATATTTCGTTGTATGGTGGAAATGTCAAAAGTTTCTTTCCATCACATGCAACTTTATATATTTCGTTGTATGGTGGAAATGTCAATAGTTTCTTGCCATCACATGCAACTTTACATATTTCGTTGTATGGTGGAAATGTCAATAGTTTCTTTCCATCACATGCAACTTTACATATTTCGTTGTAGGGTGGAAATATCAAGAATTTCTTGCTACCACATGCAACTTTACATATTTCGTTGTATCGTAGAAATATCGATAGTTTCTAAGATGTACCCAAAGAGATTAATCCGAAAGGGTGGGAAAACACCCATTACTAATGTTGCCTAGAGTCCCTGATACTTATTATTGTTTATGTACATGAATTGACCTTATCAGGCCCTACAACTATATGATTATTGAGTGAGTATCTCAATAGATTAATAAAAAAGTTACCCTGTCCGGTTCTGTTGCCCCTAATCCAACTCAAGGGTGTGATCAAAATTCCAAAAATATTGGCACAGTCTATACCCATAGTACTCTAATCGACTCAGATTTAACATTTCTAGCTTTAACAGTATAGAAGTTCACTGACATAACACATATGTACGAACGGACTGTAAAACAATACCTCCGCTAGCGAGGGGATAAAAGCTTCACAAAATTATTTAAACTATGTTACTGAGTCCAACTTCTCCCAGATGTAGGTAGTACCAATCAAGATGAATATAGCCAGCATCAAGTTTTATGACTGTACATTCAATAGTTCCAGAGAAATAGAGTTAAACGCATAAACGTAACATTGACGCCTATTGCCATAAAACGCATAAACGTAACATTGACGCCTATTGCCACAAAACGACAACAACTACAAGAACAACAACGCCATGTCAGTTTATTTTCTCTGTCGCGATACTGAGATTACTTCAGACATTATTACAGGTGAAATAACTTTGGCTTCGCCCACCAGATTATCTATAATCTTTCTTGCACACTGAAATTGTTGTCAACCTTTAGAGCCATTAAGCAAATATGCTTACATCTGACAACAGATGATCTTGGAGATATTTAGGATTAAACTCCAGCAGTATCATAATGGCCTTTATTGTTGTTGTTTTGTTTTGTTTTTTTTGTTGTTGTTTTGTTGTTTTTTTTTGTTTGTTTTTTTTTTTTTGGGGGGGGGGGGGGAGAAATTCGGTTCAATTCGATGCTCAGAGATAAATTTCATGAACATTTGTTTTGATTTAGTAGTTTATAAAAGAAATAGTTACTAGATTTGTGAATTCATGTCTGGAGGGAATCAAAAGTTGTACTAATAAACAACACTTATTTTACAGCTGCTCCTTTTTCTCAGAAACAACATTGGCCCTTTAATTTAGTCTTCATACACATAGCTATTTATTATATAAACATTAGCTACTTACTATATCAACATTAGCTACTTACTATATCAACATTAGCTACTTACTATATCAACATTAGCTACTTACTATATCAACATTAGCTACTTACTATACTGACGCACACTTTTAAAATTAGTTGAACGATTGCGGCATAGTTTGTTGAATATGGATGTCAGTATATATAAGCGATTTTATCACAAACCTCATAGAGAGCTTTATAAAAAAGAATTGCTGGACAAAAATTACAGCATCTACATTGGTTGAAAAATTCAGACAATGAAATGTTTCACGCAATCCACAAAACAAGCTTTATTAATGTCCACATTTAGAAATACACACTATAGCAATGTTATAACTTTGATAAAATCGGATCCAAGATTATGTAAATGTATTTTATATACGTGTTATAAATTATGTTTTGCTTATAACCATTAGAACTGTCGATACGAGTATCTGTTACAAGTTTCATCAAAATGCTTTCAGAAATACAGCATGAGAGTTGTAACACAATGGCTGATGAATGGACAACGTTTGATACCGGACCATAATTTTGCTAAATTGACATTATCACTTGGTCAGCTCTCTTTTAGCAAAGGAAATTAATGTTAGCTTTGAAAAAGAAGAGTGAATATCTTTCTTTGCACAATAATTGAATGTATCAGAGGAGTGTAATGTAACTCATCAAAAGTGGATGCTGAAACGGAGAAAAGTCTACAATATTGGCTCGACTGGAGGTAAATATTGTTTGAAGTTCTTTCCTGTAATGAGTTCATTTTCTAATCTATATAGCAGACCCAATCCACAAATGTTTTAGCATCTTTCTTCTAGCTATGTCTCCAGCGGTAGCAAACGGACAGACTACAAGGACCGTAGCCAACTCTAAGCCACCAATATTGGTCGACATCATTTGATACCATTCCCCTGACTTCTGCTTGACTTTATGCGCACTTATGAATCATTCGAAAACCAATCTCAGATCCATTATTATACAATAGGCTTGCATTCAATTAGAGTTTGTATCTAAAACATAGTATATAGATATAAAAAAATGTCTCGAATTTCCAATTAGAGATTTAATATAATCTCTATATAGGATGACAAAATTAGGGTTGACCTCCATTTAGAGTTCTTGTGTATAGGATGACAAAAAATAGTTGTCTTCCATTTAGAGTTTTTGTGTAATCTGATACTAGTATATGGGATAGCTCTTGGTTTTTATCTCCCGCAAAGTGTTGTTAAATTGTCAAAGACTGAGTTCAGTGTATGGTACTCTCTGTCTAACGACGATTTCACACACTAATCACTGCAGTCTAGTGTTTCAAAATTTGCACTTTGCAGAATATTATAATGCCAGAGGTCCCTACATTTACTGCCCATTCGGTTTATCTGGATTTTAAATGAATTCATTTCAGGCTAGAAATTACAAGGTATTTACCGCGAATCTAAAAAATATGACGGGTTTTTCTCCGTGTCAGTATGCATCTTTGATGACGTAAATTTGACACCCTGATGCATTATTTATGAAAGTATCCGAATAAGTTCAACTTTTGACAAATTTGTTTCAAATTGAGATAGTTGTGGTCAACTCAGTATCAGCTGGTTTTCATTTGGGAACAAATAATCTTGCAACAAATACTTACCATGCCTGCGAAAAGCGCACACACACCAACAATGAAGAGAATGTTAAACACAGCTGATCCAACTATAGTTCCCACTCCCACGTCACTTTTTGCGATAAACACACCTGAAAAAAATATTGAACACAAAGATTTTTTTTTTTTATTTTTAATAGGCAGAGAATAGCTACCTCTGCAAGAGTTTTAGATTTAGTTTTCTCTCGTTCCCGCGCATATATGATATAGTATGTCCATGTGAGAATGCCATGTGGAATCCACCAATCTCGCAGGAGTGTGGTCCGATAAATCATCCCCCAAACCTGAACTGATGTTGACTGACGGTCTGGGGGATGTTATCGCCTATTCTTCAAAATGTGAAATTTCACGCAGGCACTTTTGTCCGCACACATCGGTGTACATTTTAGACACTTACCGGTATTTATCGTGGCTTTTGAGTTACGGTCGACTGAAGGGTCCTTTCGGCAATATTTACAGAATATTTCCAGATCAAATCCTATGTTTAACAAGAATACGCGGAATAACACAGCCCTACCTACTGTGGCCATTTCGAACTTCGTGGCTATGTTGGACGACAACTTGAAATAGGCCTTTTCTTGAGAAATTGAGCTCAACAACATGGAAATCCAAATTATTGCGGTCTTTCTCGGGAAATTACTTGGTGAGGTTTTCGGAGTATTTTGAAGTCAAAATTGATCAGAAAACATCTTTAGAGATTTTCATAGGTGTACAGAAATAATGTGCGCCTCGCACGATATAAAAAATAACATTAGACGCACGAATATATATATATATATATATATATATATATATATATATATATATATATATATATATATATATATATATATATATATTCGAAAGCAAAGTTTGGCCTGTTACACAATGTCAACATCCTCAGCATGTTTTAAGTTGCTGCATGATGTCTTCATGCTACTTTTGGGAATGTAGGCTAAAAGAGAATATTTTCAAGAAATAGTGTGTGTGTGTGTGTGTTTCTTTGTTTTATTTGTTTTTGTTTTTTTACTTTTTATTTCTGAAGCTGGATTAGGTACTTTTAATCAATTGGGCCTAAAAATGATAATATGAAAGTATGAAAGGCGTAAAGGGACTGTTATTATTGACACGTGGAGCATATTTCACAGCTATGAAGTCCATTCCCAGATTTTGCATGATTCATGCATGCCATTTTTAGGAATTTCGGCATTTAAAATAAATAAATAAATTTGGAAGGTATTAAAGGTCTAAAGGGACTGTTGCTCTCGCCCAGTGAAGCCCAATGAAGCCGTATTTCAAAACATAACTGTCAAAGAAATAATAAATAATGCTAAATATTTACCGCATTTTTAAGTTGGAAATCAAATTATTATTTCTGACATCATTATACATAAACAAGAAATTATTAATGTATTAACTAGTCTTGACCTGGATCCAATAAAATTATTCATAAACTGTTAAAAAATATATTTGAATAAATGTATGTGCCCTTGCAAATATTAATCAATAAATCAGTTGAAGCCATTACCTTCCCCGCACAGTGAAAGCTAGCTCATGTTACGCCGATTTATAAGAAAAGAGACAAAACGCTATCGTCTATTTATAGACCAATTTCTCTAATGAGCTGTGTGTCCAAGGTTTTTGAAAGAATTACATTCAGACATGTAGATAACTTTCTGAATGCAAAGTGGTTTGATGTATAAATATCAATCTGGATTTCTTCCAGGCGTTCAACAACTCATCAACTAATTGAACTTTATCACAAAATATGTTCTTCTCTTGATTCGAATGAAATAACGTGTTTAACGTTCCTTGATATCAGTAAAGCTTTTGATAGAGTATGGATTAAATGGAGAGTTTATAAGTTTAAAAAATATGGAATTGCCTGTAAACTTCTATCATGGCTCTAAAGCTACTTATCAAACCGCTACCAAAGAGTTTTCTATCGAACTTCAGTATCAACAAAATGTCAAGTAACTGCTGGAGTTCCCCAAGGTTCCGTGCTATGGCCTTTACTATTTCTCTTTTATGTCAACGACATAGCAGACTACTTGAACTAGCTTGCGAGGCTATCTGCTGATGATACTTCTCTTGCGACTTCTTCTACAAACCCTTTACAATTACAAAGGATTATAAACAATGATCTTGAAAAACTTAATGCATGGGCAAATGACATGCTTGTTATTTTTAACACTTCGAAAACAAACATTTTTTTAATCGCAAAAGTTCTCTTTTGATAATACGCATTTGCTTCCTGTTAAAAGTCATAGACACTTAGGACTAACATTATCCTCTGATGCTAAATGGACTGTTCATATTAGTAAGATTATTCGGAACGCATCTAAATATCTAGCTTGCGCGCAACTAAAAACTCTTTTCGCAGAACAGCTTTGGCCAAACTATATATACTATTCATACGTCCAATTTTAGAATATGTTTCTGAAGTCAGGAATAATTGCTCTATGGAAGATTCTGACAGATTAGAGAAAAAAATTCAATTGGAAGCTGCACCAATTTATTGCTCTAGAGAGTCTCTTTATGCAGAAACTGGTTGGGAAACTCTTGCACAAGGAAGGAAAAATATGAGATTATGCATAATGTATTTGATTATAAATACTCATGTACCTAACTATTTAAGGGACTTTCTCCCACAAAAGATATATGATGCGTCTCATTATCGTCTACGTAACCATTAAACCATCAAACCCATCAGTACCAGACTTCAGTTTTATTGTTGATGTTGGTTTTTTTTTCGGAAGTCCTTTCTCCCATGTACGAGTGGTCTTTGGGACTCTCTCCCTGAAGATATCCGAAAGCTCTTAATCTTTCTATCTTTAAAAAACATTTATCTAATTCAACTAACAGGCCACCAACGCATTATGATATTGGCAAACGTCACCTTAATATCCTACATACTAAACTTAGACACTCATGTAGTACCAAATCCGGTCTTTACAGAGTGAATTTAGTTAACTCTCCCATGTATGCATGTGGTTATGACAATGAAGATGCTGAGGACTGTTTGTTTTCTGTTGCCCTTTATTTAATACCCAAAGATCTTTCGCTCGATCTGTTACACACGTTGTGCAACTCTGGGTTTAGTATTGTAAGGTGAAGTCCAACTAAGAAAAGCAGCAAATTCTGTCATACTCCTAAATGTTCTGAAATATATTCACGAAACTGGACGTTTTTACTTACAATTATATTCAAAGCAGCAAATGTATAAATTAAAGAAATGGACCAAGGTGATTCCAACTAGTGCAATGTCTTCTCTCTCTCTCTCTCTCTCTCTCTCTCTCTCTCTCTCTCTCTCTCTCTCTCTCTCTCTCTCATTAATTGCTTATTTAATTAACTACATACCTATATGTTTATTCTCATTTCCTTTGAAATGTTTCGTGTCCTTTAATATATGAAATTTGTACCTTGTTTTTTTTTTCGGATGTACTATAATTTTTCTAAAATTAACGTCATCTTTGGATCATTTTTGTATGTTTCGAGAAATGACCTAGATGAGTTAGACAATTCGTGTCCAATCCCATATTGTTTAATAAAATGACCATAAAATATATTTAAAACAATTAACATTATATTTTTGCACGAGATAATGCGAGACAGACCTTGACATTGTCTTCAAGATGGAAAATACAGACTTTGACAGTATATGGTATGAAATAAAAGATCGAAAGTTGCAAGAAACTGTTGGCAGTTATGTAATAGAATAATGCGGTACATATAAACGCTAAATAACGATGCTGATATATGTACTGTGGCGAGATCGCAGAGTATAAAACTTGCAGAATATAAAGCATTACGAACTGTACAAACTTGAAATTGCCGAACCGAATGTCACGAGCGTTGGGCAAGTGGATTTGTAAAGCCCTGGACGGTGCTAAATTTTGAAATTGAAAATAAGGCTGTTTGTCGATATGTCGCATTGGTTCAGTTAATATGTGGTAAGGTGTTGGGTTTGGAAAAAAAAAGATTTGGCAGTAAGCTTGGGTTTATGATTGTTATTATTTTATCCTGTTTTAGATGCGGAGGGAGGAGGGTATTGGTGTGTGAAAAATGAAATAAGTCTGTTTCTTTGTATGTCATAGTGACTCAGCAAATACAGGTTATACAGCAAACATACTACTTTTGTGTGCTGGTATTGTTGTGACATGATATGTTGGATAGTCCACAAGTGTGGGAGTGAGCATTATCTATGCATACCTTTCTTAATCTGCTTAGTTTGTAAAGATCAAATGTTGCATAGTGAACGTGGGTGTGCATGGTCAATAAGTGATACTCTTCATGATTGTACCTCCTACTTTACCCCACTCGCCCCCCCCCCCCCACCCACACACACACACTCACACGTCTGTTTGTAGTTTTGTAGTTTGTAGGTGTAGGTGTTGGCGAGTTAGTGTAAGTCTTGGTCAGTCAAGGTACGTGTTGACGCATGGAGTTTCACAATGTTAAACCCATTAAGGCTCATAAGATCATGTTATTTTTTTTTACCTATAAACGCTTTTAACGTTACATCTTCCATATAACCCATAGGTCATAGGGTCATATTTAGTGTTAAATTCCCATAGATTCACATAAGATCCTACTTAATATTAAATTCCCATTGATCCCCATAGGGTCATACTTAATGTTCAATTCCCAAAGATTCCAATGGAGTCATTTTTAATGGTAATTCCGTTCGATCACCATTGTACGCACTCTATCCCATGTCATCCCCCCTAACTACGTACATGTTTCTAATAGTAATCCAACTGATATGCAAAACATTCGTAGTATTTATTTGTCAAAATCAAAATAAATTTCAAACAAATTTATCTCAAAATTTGACTAAGAGAAAAGTTTCAAATATTTTGAACATTATTGTCTTACTTAACAAGGTACTGATAGGATTTCTATATGCAAATATCAACATTCATATTATGTTCATATAGGATTGGAATAGCAGACATTATCTTCATAATTCATCTTACCAATTTATCGGTGCTATTTGTCATCACATTAAATTATTCATTTAATATATTGCATATGCTTTTAGCAATAATTAAATAAATTTAATGACAATTGTCGTGTATAAAAATATAAATTCTACCTCTTATAACTAATTTTTCAAGATCCAATTTCACAACCCATTTTTTAAATTCACCTTAAACAAATGAAAATAGAGGGAAAAAATCATATTACTATGTGCTTTAATTTCTGCAGCTTCGCCTGCAAATTTTCACATTTTATTTCGAAAATTTGATATCTGAACAAGAATTGCACTTTTGTTTATTAATTTATTAATTAATTGCTTTATTTATTGTAATTTTCATTATAATGCATACGGAACCGGCTCATTGACAGGAGATTTCTTAGACTGATAATTGCGAGGTGTACGCTACATGTGCACGTTCTTTATCTCAACCGTCGCAAGAAGATACTTTGCAAAGATTTTTAAAAATAGGTCGAAGACCATTCCTTTCTATATAAAAAGACGCCCAAATACAGAAAGCAAATTACATGGAAACTTTCTCAAAAGGTAACATTGGGACTGTTTCTTGTCTTCTACCGCCTCCCGACGGACCTACCTATCTCAAATCCCTCTTGCCAAATAGGGTCAAGACTAATCAGAGTCGCTGCTAAAGCTGCAATGTTTACACGTGTAAGAGGTTTAATTTAGTTTACTGTCTTTAAACTATTTAAAAATATTTAACCATGTAAACGAACATCCACGTGACTGTCAGAGACGCAGAACTATACGTTCCAATTAAATGATACATTTCCACATCTCTGCTTAAGAGGATTGTTTAGTAGTATTTTTCTATTAATTCTTGAAGTATAAATGAAATTTCACATCGAATGTAGCATCGTTAGGAACAAGTCGAAGTTGACGAGAACTGCTTGTGACGCAGATAACACAACATTATATATCAAATTCATTTACTGATAATGTTGACAAGAGTGTCTTTAAACTGCATTATTTACTTATGAAAAATATGTTCCAAAACATAACCCGAGACGAGCAATATTTTATTTTAAAGAAACACCTTTTAAAGTTTCACTGGATAGTTTCATTGTACAGCCTACAAAGACATCCTATGCGCATGTCCAGGCTGTACGTCCAGATGCATTATCGATTTTTTCATCATGTATATACCAGGTGTTGCAACGATCTTAAGGATGTTTTACCTTAATTGTCAGATATAATCAACAAAGACATGTCTTGCAAAATGAATCTTGACAGAATAAGTTAGTAAAAGATGCAAAGCAAATGATACAATCGCTTTCATGTAAATAGTCCATTTGCATTAGACTTAACATTCCAAACTTTCAGTATTGACATTTCTTATGCTGATATTTTCATTTTTATTTTCCGGGAGAAAGAGAGCACACATCCCATAACTATTAAAAGTAAAAATCAGACTGTAATATGTTAAATGGTGATATCAACGTGTTGCATCTTATGTTATACGACTAACATATCAATAGCTGTCAGCTGTAAGCCTAATGTGCAGATCGGGGTTATGGTTAGACGTTTAGAAATTTAGAAAAAGGTTGCAACTTTAAGAGCTGCAAATCCTTCAAGGGAAGTAACTCCTACAATCATAGGTCGTATGTTGAAGAAAGGCCAACTAGAATGAGAAGTGATTGCTTTATTTTTTGTAATTTTCATTATAATGCATACGGAACCGGCTCATTGACAGGAGATTTCTTAGACTGATAATTGCGAGGTGTACACTACATGTGCACGTTCTTTATCTCAACCGTCGCAAGAAGATACTTTGCAAAGATTTTAAAAATAGGTCGAAGACCATTCCTTTCTATATAAAAAGACGCCCAAATACAGAAAGCAAATTACATGGAAACTTTCTCAAAAGGTAACATTGGGACTGTTTCTTGTCTTCTACCGCCTCCCGACGGACCTACCTATCTCAAATCCCTCTTGCCAAATAGGGTCAAGACTAATCAGAGTCGCTGCTAAAGCTGCAATGTTTACACGTGTAAGAGGTTTAATTTAGTTTACTGTCTTTAAACTATTTAAAAATATTTAACCATGTAAACGAACATCCACGTGACTGTCAGAGACGCAGAACTATACGTTCCAATTAAATGATACATTTCCACATCTCTGCTTAAGAGGATTGTTTAGTAGTATGTTTCTATTAATTCTTAAACTATAAATGAAATTTCACATCGAATGTAGCATCGTTAGGAACAAGTCGAAGTTGACGAGAACTGCTTGTGACGCAGATAACACAACATTATATATCAAATTCATTTACTGATAATGTTGACAAGAGTTTCTTTAAACTGCATTATTTACTTATGAAAAATATGTTCCAAAACATAACCCGAGACGAGCAATATTTTATTTTAAAGAAACACCTTTTAAAGTTTCACTGGATAGTTTCATTGTACAGCCTACAAAGACATCCTATGCGCATGTCCAGGCTGTACGTCCAGATGCATTATCGATTTTTTCATCATGTATATACCAGGTGTTGCAACGATCTTAAGGATGTTTTACCCTAATTGTCAGATATAATCAACAAAGACATGTCTTGCAAAATGTATTTCTTGACAGAATAAGTTAGTAAAAGATGCAAAGCAAATGATACAATCGCTTTCATGTAAATAGTCCATTTGCATTAGACTTAACATTCCAAACTTTCAGTATTGACATTTCTTATGCTGATATTTTCATTTTTATTTTCCGGGAGAAAGAGAGCACACATCCCATAACTATTAAAAGTAAAAATCAGACTGTAATATGTTAAATGGTGATATCAACGTGTTGCATCTTATGTTATACGACTAACATATCAATAGCTGTCAGCTGTAAGCCTAATGTGCAGATCGGGGTTATGGTTAGACGTTTAGAAATTTAGAAAAAGGTTGCAACTTTAGGAGCTGCAAATCCTTCAAGGGAAGTAACTCCTACAGTCATAGGTCGTATGTTGAAGAAAGGCCAACTAGAATGAGAAGTGATTATCATCCTGTATCTTTATGGTTTTCAGTTTTAAATCTAATTGGATAATTCACGGTACTCACATGCCATGATGTTCTCTGATAAAAAATTTTTATATTCAATATCTTTTCCTCCCATTTTTTTGTTAAAGCATACTCTGTATGTCGGTCTGTCTGTATGAATGTCTGTCTGTCTCTCTGACGTTGTGATATCCATTTGGTTTGTTTGCTTTGGTGTTTTATGGCACATCAACACAAGTAGGTTAGATAGTGCTGAGGGAATTGGAGTAAAGTGCCTTGGCCAAGGATACAACACATTTGTCGACTTGGGCTGACGCGACGGTAGGATTCGAACCAGCACCCTTTCAGTCTGGCACGCAAACCAATGAGCCAACACCGCTCCTTGTGATTTGTATATGTTTATAATTGCATTTCAACAAATGATAGAAATATAAGACAAGGAACAAATAAGATCTGAATGTGTGTGGATAAGTAGACGACATTTGAGTGGATAAATAGGGAATAGGATCTTATGAAATGATTATACAGAGAGAGAGAGAGATTTTCATATCGAACAGTGCAGGCGGGGTAACCGAGAAATATCAATATTACCATATGAAGCAGGTTAATGACTAGAACGAGCAGGTGTCAAATCAGTTATTGCTTTGTTGTCATATATCACCTGTGTGATACACTATATTCGGCAGCCGTACATGTACTTCACATCTTAGCAGTAACATATGATGAAGAATCAAGTATCAATCTGAGAACGTTTTATTATATCTCATAGTTTTTACACCAAATGAATATCAATTTATATCCATCACAGAATAATGTTATTGCTAGTTATTTATCAACGTCAACGTCAATGTATACGATACCATAGTATCTGAACATGTGCGCGCCTTGATTCTTTGTTATTTTCTTCGGTAGATCTCGAAGACCTTTTTTCAGGTGGTAATTACTGTCTGCACGGGAAGAAATCGAAAAAATGTTGCACATAATTACCGGAAATCAGACAAATCCGGTGCACAATCAATCAATCAATCAATCAATCAATCAATCAATCAATCAATATTTATATCCTCCATAAAGAGAGTTCTCTCTCTCTCTCTCTCTCTCTCTCTCTATATATATATATATATATATATATATATATATATATATATATATATATATATATATATATAACAGAAAGAAATTGAACTTTTTGCATTGACGATTACGGTAATTGTACCGAAATAAACAAAATAATGCGAAGAGATTACGGTAGACCAACAGATGACATCAAGGTTCCGATACTGTGAGTGGGAAATGTAAAAAAAAAAAGGGGGGATGAATTTGAAATCAGGCTTAATATAACAAATAATGTTCAAACTCAAACTCAAATGTTCAAACTCAAACACAGACTTAACTTAAAATTCTGACAGCTGATTGGCTAAAGTCAAATCATTGTCCAATATGTCATATTTGAGTTAAGTCTGTGAGTGTCATATTTTTCAGGGGCTGGAGAAACTTTCATGTGCCAAAGACAATAAAAAACAAACAAATAAACTAGCTTCCCGAACGTAATCTCGTCATTTTCCTTTGAAAAGAATGGACTTTATATATTTAATAATATCACATAACCCAGAGATGAAATTGCAATCACAGTTAAAGGTTGAATAATATAGATTTATATTCATGATTCATTTTTTTTTAAATAGGATTTACGACGAGAACTTGTGCGCGTGAATTCGTCATCTAACGATTAGATGAAACAACTCGGTATTCAGTGTGGCAAAGTTTTAAAAGCGACAAATAAAAGCAAAATAAAAGAAACATAGTCAAGCTGAAGCAAAGTAAGCTAATCAATAGTCGAATATTTGTGAAACATACACTGTATATAGAAATTGGGGGAATCGGAGACGCAAATATATAAAAAATACTATAGATATTAAATTTAAAACCACGATTTTATTTTTAATTTAGAAGAACTTATATATAACGTAATATTGCAACTAAAATTTAAAAAAATAAATAAAAAAATTGTGTCAATACGGAGTGTGTTGTCGTTTTCAAGTCGTTTGCTGTGCCTTTGTAAACAAGAAAATTAGGAGGGGTTGAACTCTACATGATGCCAAAGAAAGTCACCGGTAGTAAAAACATAGTAAAACTGTCACAGAATATGTATGACTTACGCCAACACTGCATGATTGATGGTCTCTCAATCACTCGTTGGCGATAGGCACTGATACGTACGTCAAACATTTAAGACAACTAGGCAGCCAAAATAACCCTTGTAATCACACCGTTCATTGTAGGCCGTGTCCAGCCTAGTATAACGCACAGTCAAATGCAAATAATATAGACCAAGAACTGCCGTCGCATCATGCTCCTGAAAGATCATGCTTTATGCTGTTCGCTTAAAATTATATGTAGTCTTATCTCTGTTGAATGATCTCAACCGCGGAACAATATTTCTCGCCATTTTCGCCACAGTTTACCGCCTATCAGTGTTGCTTAATATAAATTAAATTCCCCTTTTCATGCGAAGTAAGTGTATATATACTTTTAGGGTAGCGCTATGAACACTTGTTTAGTTATGACCCAGGAGATAGCGAGTGACTAAGGGATCAATGCTGGTTGTATAAATGTCTTTCCCTTTTCACCACGAGAATGTGTGTAATACATAGCGCGGATCTCCATGCTTTTCAAGTTATGACCAAGACACTTGGACCCAGAGGGCAGGGACAGACCTAGAAATCAATGCTGACTGCATAAGTTAACTATCATTGTTATGCCATGTAAGTGTATATATACTTTAAGGGTCGGGCCAAGTATGGTTTCAAGGTTACAGCCCAAGGGTCGGTCCCCAATGCGTAGGGAGATACCCAGGGGACAATCCCTGCATTGTTGTAGATTCACCTCTGGACATACTAGCTAATTCTGCTCTGTAGATGCTGCGCTATTTTGTGTATTTTAAATATTTGGTACAAACAACATTGTAAATGTCATTTACCATGCATCGTTTGACACAGTTTTAAGTCTTATAAAGCATATTGTTACAGAAACTTGGTAGGTTATAAAACAGAGCAACCATCTAAATTCTCTCTCCATGAGACACTTAAATTTCTTGTATCTATTGATATGTCGGATATAACAATAGACTATTTAATTGTACACGGCTTGGTGGCGGATACAACTGTGTCTTGGTTAAAATACATCTAGGCCTCAGAGACTCAACGCAGATAGTCTCTTGTATTTTCAATGCTTCTTTTGTTTATCAAGCATTTTACGCAATATGTGCAACGTTTTATGTCATGTCGAAAGTCCGTAATGTATTGTAATTCGTGTTGCATTCTACCGGTGTAACAAGTTAATTCTTTTACAGCTTTGTGTTGGGGGTTGCTGTGATGACAACTGAGATAACTGAAACTTGTCCAGATTTGCGTAGATGATGTACATTACCTTGTGCGACCTATCAAGTAAAGCCATTCTACTAAAGTAGATGTAAAATGGTTATTTTGCCACAGCGTGTTGTACCACCATACCACCATTGACTCACGGGGATCCGCGCAACGAAAAGGGAAAAGATAGTAATACAGCATACATGAAAGGGGAAAAACATACTCTGTCTGGCCAGACTCCCCATACTTTGTCTATGCGGCCCAGACCCCCATCCCATGAGGACGGCTGAAAATGCGAGTTTTGCTCCATTTAAAGAAATGCTTTGTCATTAGTATACAGCTAATCAGATATGTTGCTTAGTGACAGGCTGTACACCTTTGAGCTATGCCACGTCTTGCTAAAAACAAGCGCTAGTGACAGGCTGTACACCTTTGAGCTATGCCACGTCTTGCTAAAAACAAGCGCTAGTGACAGGCTGTACACCTTTGAGCTATGCCACGTCTTGCTAAAAACAAGCGCGCTTGGCTAAAACTGGAGCACAAATCTGTGCGGAAAAAAAGTGTATAAATGTATACTGTGCCATTCATGCTGCACAGAGCAGGCGAGAGTGCCAAATAAAGTCATGCTGGAAGTGAGGTGTGGGTGTTAAGACTGATCATGGGATCGTCCACGTTGTGATGGCATTAGAATGTCAAGAAAACTAAAACAAATGGAGACTAAGGCACAGAGATAGTGTGACAAGTTCATGGCCGAGCTCAAGATCACTAAACATTTTTAATTAGAGATAGCTGGTTAATTTGCTGTATGACAAGGTCATTGCCAAGCTCGAAGCCATTAAAAGATTTTAATTATTTATTATATTACAAGGTTTTTGCTAAGTTTAATAACACTTAAATTTCAATTAGAGACAGCTGATTCATTGGCTATATACCAAAATGACTACATTCACAGGTTTGAATGAGTTGCTTCGTAGAGGGCAAATAAACAAAGTATGACGATGCGTTTGATGCATTATTGGCGAGTAGGCAGCCAATTCGCCTTGTTGAACAGAGTGTCCAAGCCACAAGGCCAGTTCCTATACCTAGACAGCCGATTCGTCGGGTTGAACAATAAGCCAAAGCCCCACGGCCAGTTCCGCCTCCTAGACGTTCGATTCGCTGGATTTAACAGCCAGTCCCAGCTACACGATCAGTTTTAACTTCTAGACAGTTGAAACAGTCTGTTTCCACAGATGACTTCGCCAATTTGAAAGACGAGATTCTTAATGAGAAGCAGCCTGCTCAAGAGCGAAGAAAAGTCGCAACAAATTACCAGCCATAGTAAAGCTAGGTATTAGTACTGATGTTGCAAAATACTATCACATCACCATGCCAAAAAGAAAGAAAAAAAACACAGGTTTGAATCCGACGCTTCTGTATTTTAGATGCTATTGTATTAAAGCTATACTCGAAAAGGAACCAAGTGAACTTGGTGGTCTGAAGTTTAGCCTAGTGTTAACGGCACAGTTGGAAAAAGCTGCACTAGGTCTACAAAATGTATATGATGATAAAACTGAGCTAGACATTGTTACAGTAGAAGCCTATTTCCGAAATGAAGCCATCGTAATAAAGCGCATATATATCTCAGCAGATTGATCAAACCAATGTCACCAGTACTAAGCTACACTGACGAATACATGCTCGAGGAGTCAAAATGGGTATTTGACCTGTGCAAAGTGCTTGAACTACAAGTGTCACAGTACCTCCTTTTTTGCCGACGTAGCTACATTCTAACACCAAAGTGCATACCACCACGGTCCGTTATTAACGTGAAGAACTAGGACAACTGCTTCTTTGAGTGGGCCATTCTTCCGCGCTTTACCCGGCAGACGATAGAAATATTGATCGGCCACGCAAGTACCGCCAACACCTTGGAAAGCTCAACTTTGATGGCATTGACTTTCCTGTGAAGGTTAGTGACATTGGCTTGTTTCAGCGCCGCAACAAAACTATTGCAGTTAGTGTCTTGGTTGGAAAGAAGACCTATACCTGCTGCGCATTAGCAAGTTTCATGATACAAGGCCACTAGCGTTATACCGGCCACTAGCGTTATACCTCCTACTGTTCACTTGCGAAACTGTCGGAACGACGCGTGAAAAGAGCCACTATGTCGGGTTAAAAAACCTGAGCCACCTGGTACGGCATTACCACAAAGACAACGAAAAGAAGCACGTCTGTCGCCAGTGTTTTCACGTCTTCAACCAGGCCGACCTATTGCCGCGGTATAGGCGAAAAGCCCCAGCGTGTGTCCTTATCGGAGCCAGGCAAGAACATACTAACCTTCCTAAACTACCACCGCCAGATGCGCGTCCCGTACATTATTTATGCAGATTTAGAGGCACTAAAAGTGCCAGTGGAAGACAATGCCGGAAATCCAAAAACAAAGCAACACAGAGAAATTCGCTGACCAGGTTCCAAGTAGCTTTTACTACATAGTTGTTCGCAGCAACGTGTTTCAAAGGAGCCAGTGTTATACCATGGCAAGGATGCTGTTGCCACTTTCATCCAGAGCCTCGATTGTGAGACGGAAGAGATCCGGAAGGAGCTTCGTTATCCAGCTGAGATTGTAATGGATGGAGACGACTGCAAAGTATGTAACCTCACGCTGCGCATCTACCCAGACAAAATAAAGGTGCGACCGTCACCTTATCATGGAGGCTATCGGAACAGCCTTCTATAGTGAAAAGCGCCATTCCAAACAACTAAGTATATGAAATTTTCACCAGGGGAGCAACAGTTTATTGACAGTCTCCAGTTTATGAATAGTAGCCTGAGAAAGCTGGTAGCTAACCTGTCTAAGGAGGCGTTCCTCGCCAGAGCAAGGCATTCAACGCTTGGCGCTGACACTAACCTTCTTACATGCAAAGGCGTTTGGCCATACGAATACACGAGCATCTGGGAGCGATTCGAGGAAAATCAGCTTGGGATGCGCGTCATCAAAGTCTACAGGGCAATTGGATTTGATCGAAGCGTGTGGATGGCACCATGCATACAGCTGAATACAGACCTACGAACCAAGCCTAGGTCAGAGTTCGAGAAAGACTTCATGAAGCTGATGAACAACTTTGTCTTTGGTAAGACCTTGGAAAACATAAGAAAGCGAATTCGGGTGGATCTTGTGTGGCCGGAAGGTGAGAAAGACAAGCTGCGTCGCCTGATTGCCGACCTGGTGTTTCAGTCGCGGAAATCTCTAGCGGCAACCTAGTTGCTATTCATTCCACAAAGACCAATCTGAAGCTCAACCGCCCCATTTATACGGGGCAGGCAACTCTTGATCTGAGCAGAGCAGCTCATGTACGACGTTTACTACAATCAGATACAAGCGCGCTACGGCGATAAGGCGCACCTGCTCTACACGGACAATGACAATCTGCTGATGCTGCCGTATTGAGATATGCTTTAGCAAGGTTACTGTACCGTCGTGTTAGTGGAATTAAGATTTATCGTTGTGTCTCACGATTACTTTGCTTAATAGCGAGACAAGGATGAAGAGATTGAAACGACTGATCTTATGGTTGTGAAGAGAATCTGACCGAGGAAGATGAAACCACACTTACCGCCGAAACCAATGAGACAGAAGAGCTACAGACGGAACTCCCCTCTTTGTCCGGCGGCAGCGAGGTGCCAGCTGGGTGGAAGCAAGAAGATGTATCCACAAAGGGACTAGAACAAGTTCGATATGTATCACAAAACACAGGACCTTTCTGGAAAACGCACCGTCAATCTCAAGTTTGTGGCGAAGAAGACTGCGCCCTAGTTGTAAAGTGATTCGTTGACTGAGGTTGTTGTGGTGTGTGCCATCTCTGGCAGACAGCAGGTGGTCGCGGACGCTAACACTACAACGGGTGTCAGTGCACCAAACAACAAATTTTACTTGATTTTGCGAAAACCTCATTTCGACGTCTGCGTTCCGTAATTCCAATTATTCACAATATCTTCATCCTTGACTAAAGGTAGCACGTACTTATAGATTACGTCAATAAATTTGGTCAGAAACAAAACACCATCCCGCATATACACGTCGAGGCTGAGCAACAGTTCGTGAATCTGCGCCCTCTCTGCATAGCTATAGTTAAAGAAGCCGCCAACACTGTATTTCGTGTCGCTATTTAAGTGAAGATTTTGTATTAATAACGTAGCTACCGCACTAGTGCCGGTTCTGACAATGAATACTGTATTGACTAATTCTCTAGTTGGACCTGTAACACTAGAACAGGTGATACGCACTTGCCCTGGTTATTGTGTAGGGCTCTGAGAAATTTCGTTTAGCTCAGGATGGTCCAACGTTTCGGATGCGCTTGGTGACAATAGATTTGCTGCTTGCACAGCTTCATTGGGAATGGTACCCGTCACCATCTCCGATTGGTATTACAACATAAATACCCTTGAAAAAGAAATGCAGGCTGCCATTCCTGGAATTACTGCAAAACTACAACGCTGCGACAGGGCGGATCAGCATCACGCTTACTGACCCAGACTATCAACTCTTTCTCCGCTCCATCTTTCCCATATTTGGATTCAAATTTCCATGGCCTTACGGACACACACACACACACACACACACACACACACACACACACTCACACACACGACACCCAATATCCCAGCGTTTATCAACATCCCGCGGCTTTATGTCCACCTGGAACTAATAAACTCAACTGGAAATATTGTCGATGGAAAAAAAAGCACACTGCTATAAGTTATTCGTGTGGGTGATGAGTTCTATGGGGAGTCGCATACAGTCTTCTATGGAATGCCACGTTGGTGTAAACTGCGTGAAGGCGGCATTCAGGAAATCTTAATACGCATCTTAGAGAAAAAAAATCGCCAGTTAATATGCTGGAGTGTACCATCACCCCTTAAATTAAAGAAAAGTGCAAAACAAGAACCAGTATACAATGAGTTTACCCAGTCCTGGTTTCTTTTAGTAACAGCATTGCAGGCGCCTTCGAACCATCGCCCCAGATTATAAAACTCTTCGCCGCAAGGCAGGCAGTGCTATCATGGACAGATCAAGGGCATACACTGGTGCCGCTTTAAAGGTTGTGAACTTAACGGCCGAAAGTATCACGTCGGTCAGCGGAATTACCACAATAAATGTGTCCGGTTACTATCGCTGGGATTTAACGCAAAACTTTCAAAACTGGTGGTTTTACCCTCAGCAACAACAACGACACTATCGCCGTCCCGGGCGCCTGTTTTGACTTCATTAACCCCTACGTGAATCGTGGTGACGGAACGTAAGCACACAATAACAGCAGTAATCAGTCTGCCATTCCCTCTAACGTCTCACACGAAAGCTTTACACGAAAGCTTTACAACTAGCTTTACGTCTATGTTTGCTGCTAGAGATATCATCCGGTGTTAGGGCCTCAAGGGACTCTCGGGCGCCATTGCTACTATAATGCCGACGTGGTATTTGACGAATCGACTTCGGCAATAACCTTACCTTCGGGGTATGTACAGCCCTCTATCACTCGTCTCACCAACAGAAAAAAACCCAGTTATATTCGAAAAAGACGCTCTCTGCCGCATCACAGTAATCGGCTAGAAAAACAAACAATCACTGAAACTGCGGACAGAAGGCACGCTAGATGCGACTTGGCGAACGTGTTGGAGGTTGTGTCATTACCGGATCTAAAGATATTAAAGAAACTGGCATTTTCTTTGACATCATCACCATCTTACCAGTTCACCACGGAGACAGGTTAGAGATATCCGCAGGGAAACTAACTTACCCACCCCTCCAGATAAATTAAACTTTCATATCACGCTACTTATAGAGGAATTATAATGTCGCTCAACCAAAATTCCCAAGACCCACAAGATTTTTGCCTATAGAGGATCGGCGAGGCTGAAACCTCATACGGGCAGAGGCTGAACAGCGGCACGTTCTGTGCAAAAAGTACAAGTGCGCAGTAAATGTGGTGGATGGCGTTAACAACACACTGACGGCTGTGTCTATAAGCACCGGTGTAGCGGGAATTGGAAAATTGTCAACAATCATTGATATACCCATCGAGATCACTTTTGAGGTCACAGCGGTGAGCTTTGGTCTGATTACTATGGCTGGAAATTTCATCGACCGGCGACTAGCCATGAAAACCAAAAAGCACGATGAAGTCCGCGTCTTGGCCTAAACAAAGCTCAACACAATCGCAGACCACATAAATAAGGCGTTACGTGGCAACGCCATCTCCAAAGAGGAGTTTAAGCTTATCCTAGATGAAATCTATAAATACGCAACCATGAAAAATGAAATACGCTGCATTGCACAAGGCATAAACTTTGGCTGTAATTGACGAAGTGGCAACAAAAAAAAAATTAATAGCCCACTTATGATCCCAAGCTCGCGAGGAGTTGATGAAAAATCTCGCTGGAAGTTTATCATAAGCTGCGTGTTGTCTGTTGGAAAGATATAAACGACAGAACCGTCAAAATGACAGTTTTCTGACTCGAGGACTATTCCCAGCGCACCTCCAGCATACAATGCGGTTTTTCAATAACAGGCGGACAAAAAAAATGGCCAAAGCATTTTTGTCTGGTTTTTTAGTCAATTTAAAAGAATGGTAGCGGCCACAAGCGCTGTAGCCCTCATCCGATATGACCTGCAGATTGCAGTAGAAAATCGTGAACTACCAATGCCACTGTCAACATAGTTATTCCGACGGGCCTGTTTTCATGCGTAAATTCAAAACTCAGCCACAAGCAAAGCTGTCACAGTCAAAGTCACCAAATGCACAATGGCATCAACAAGAAAACACCAGGTGCACATTTTAAGCACAGTATTTGTTTTTCTAAAATATTGTCTAACAATTTGTACCATTAAATTATGTTCATTTTGAAAAAATAATATAAACGTAGCAGAGTACTCCAACCGCAGAGGAAACAGAATGCGAGTCGTTTTTTAATATGTATTTTTAACAAAGAAAACGCAATTAATCTGCCAATGTGGATAGATAATTACGATGAGTATGATAAAAAATAAATTGAATTGGCAAGGGTTTACAGTTGAACCAAGACCAAAAGAACAAAATATTCATTTATTAAAGTGAATATGAGTATGATCATGAGAACGC
This sequence comes from Margaritifera margaritifera, assembly GCA_029931535.1. Classification (NCBI taxonomy): domain Eukaryota; kingdom Metazoa; phylum Mollusca; class Bivalvia; order Unionida; family Margaritiferidae; genus Margaritifera; species Margaritifera margaritifera. Next base: position 5,311,763 of record JAQPZY010001625.1, on the reverse strand, counting down.
GTTACTAACTCAAAGGCAAAAAAGTAAGTTAGAACTTTTCAACGAGTGCCAAAAAACAATGCAGAAATTATCGATGAGATTAAGCTTCATTAGCATTATAAAACACACTACGTTAATCTCATCAAGGAATTGTTTGATAGCACATCAACAGTAAGTCAGTTCGCATGGTGGAAAAACGAACACAATGAATTTGTCAATTTCCTGTACGACGAAAAAGTTAATAACAGCTCATTATACTGGTTAACCCAGTGGTTTCCAAACCCCAGGTCGCGACCCAAATGATGGTCGCGCCTATATTGGTACTGTATTTTGGGTCGCAAAAGATGGTATTTAGGGTCGCGATCAAAAAAGTTTGGGAACCACTGTGTTAACCTATGCCACTCCGACCGACTAACCACTGGTACTATGCTTTCAAATAGGAACTGTGCCTTTAACCATCATTTTCTTTACTTAAAAACTCACAGCCTGAGCCGGCCTCATGGGGCTGGGGGGGGGGGGGGGGGTCCGCCGGCCGGACAACGTGTGTTTTTCCCACTTCATGTATGCTGTCTTACCATCTTATCCCCTATTCGTTTATTAGTTGCCCGGAGTTTGGTGAACCAATTCTAGTATAGTGGTACAACGTGTTGAGGCAAAATACCCCTTTTAAATCTACTAGTATGCAGATGCTTTGCTTTTTAAGTATATCCAGATTAGCAAGTCTTACCATTAACAGAATGAAGCGGCCAAGTATTTTTTTTATTTGTGAGATAATACCCTCTTTTCAAAAGTTCGATTAGTGTGCTAATGAACATTAGTAATACAAACGTTCGACTAGTGTGCTAATTAACACTATTAATTCAAAAGTTCGATTAGTGTGCTAATTAAAATTATTAATACAAGCGTTCGACTAGTGTGCTAATTAACACTATTAATTCAAAAGTTCGACTAGTGTGCTTATTAACACTATTAATTCAAAAGTTCGACTAGTGTGCTTATTAACACTATTAATTCAAACGTTCGACTAGTGTGCTAATTAACACTATTAATTCAAAAGTTCGACTAGTGTGCTTATTAACACTATTAATTCAAAAGTTCGATTAGTGTGCTAATTAATATTATTAATACAAGCGTTCGACTAGTGTGCTAATTAACACTATTAATTCAAAAGTTCTACTAGTGTGCTTATTAACACTATTAATTCAAACGTTCGACTAATGTGCTTATTAACACTATTAATTCAATAATTATACTAGTATGATAATTACCACTATTAATTCAATAATTCTACTAGTATGTTAATTACCACTGTTAATTCAATATTTCGACTAGTATGCTAATGAAAACTGTTAATTCAATAGTTCGACTAGTGTACTAATAAAACAATATTAAATCAATAGTTCGACTAGTGTGCTACTTAAAACTATTAATTCCCCTACACGAGATGGTCACACACAAAATATGAGTGTGCCAGAAATCTCCAGGTATCCCTTCGAGACGGTGATACACAAAATATGAGTTTGCGAGAACTATCAACTTGTATCATTCTTCTCACCCACCCACCCCCATCCCTCTCGACTGACCCTACACCCGCCTGACCGCTGCAACTACATCCAGCATTCGACCCTTTGGTGTCATCTCTTCTTCCTTTTGAAACATCGTGGGCACCATCTTTCTATGTCGATGTAGAAGAGCTAATCTTACACGGATAACAGACTGACGGGCGGACACACGAACAGACGAACGAGTTATATCAGAATATATCCACTAAAATGGTGGATACATGTTTTGATACATATCTAACCTCAGACAATCCTACAAGTAGTTTATCTTATCTGCTATGCTCAATGTCCCCAATCTATACACATATAAACTAGATACATAAGATCCATCATATATTTCACGCCTGTTTGTTCACGTTTTTATTTAGACCGTGTCGCATACCAAGAATTAGAACATAAAAAAGCGATTATGTGCGACTGTGTCATACTCCATTACTATAGGCACAACATAGTGATTTTTCTCATTTTCAATGCAAGTCTTCTTCTGCAGGTATTCTTTAACCAAGAAACAGTGATTCTGTTTATATCAAGATCTGAAAGTCATTAGCACCGAATGCATCTACATTTTTGGTTGCATCAGAAGGGTCATCAAAAGAATGGTGTGTGTGTGTGTGTGTGTGTGTGTGTGTGTGTGTGTGTGTGTGTGTGTTAGGCCTAAGAACACAAACGCGGGGTAACCTAATAAGTTGTTAGTTTCGCGGGGGGGGGGGAGCGGGGTGTAGAGGGAACGGCGGCGGCGGAAATCAAATCGAAATTGTAGAATCAAGAAACCTCTTTCCAAAAGTTTCAGGTAGATTTTATTTGCGCTCAAACTGTTTTTATTTTTGTATATCTTTAATTCCAGAAGCGGAAGGATACATAGGTTACACTTTGTTCGTCCGCCCGGGCGTCGGTTTTCAATGCACCCGGGTTTTAACTGCAATATTTACGTACACTCATTGACATTAAACTTTTACTGTTGGTGCATCTTGGGATGAAAGTGTGTTCCTCAGCAAACCTGTATCAGAGTGCTTAACTTACATGCTTTATTCAAATTGCTTTTAAAAAAGTGTTCGAGCTCTTTCTTTATTTTTCACCTAATGCCAGGAAGCTTGTATTTAGTGTGCTTTTAGGACATATTTATGATTTTGGTTTGCTGTTGTACGCCACAGCAACACGTGTAGGTAGCTTATTTAGGCAATAGGATGAAAGTAACTTGCCCAAGGACACACCACGATAGCCGACCTGGGCCAATCAGATGGTAGGATTCGAACCCTTATCGTTTCGGTCGCGTGTCTGGCGCGTTAACAATTGATCCATCGCGGCTCCTCCTCAAATTAGTATTTCTGCACCTAACCCGCAAACTAAACGCGAAATAAACAACAACAACAATAAAAGACCACAACAAACAAACAAACAAACAAACAAACACGCAATTCAAGGAATAGTCCGCAAGTGTTGTTATTCCATTGATGCTAATACAATAATTGTTAGTGTCGAAAAGTAAACAGTATACGAAATCTTGAATAAAGGGCAAATAGGCTAACATCAGTATGATATGGAGAGTCGAGTAAAAGTCAGAAGTATATACTATTAAGGGCTATTGGTAACGTACAATTCAGAACAGGTGGTGGGGGGGGGGGTACTCTGATTATGAAGAAATGGTTATAAAGTGATGTCCTATTTCCTTCAGTAAGGTATCCTGTAATACTTAGCAGTGAGTTTGTTATAGAACAACTTACAATAAAACTTTTTTTGTCGACAGACTTTGAAGCAGTGTAGATCAATGGAGTTTGTATGCAATTAAACAAAAAATATCACTGTCACTTATCAATAATCGACTGAGTGGATGGAGTTAAAAACTTTAAGAAATTGAACATAAGCTGTTTTTCTCTACATACTGTTTGCAAAAAATAAACGAATTTCAGTCAGTCCTGAAAACCTGGAAAGTAGATCCTAATAAAAAGTATGGAGGCCTGTACTGGCCATAAACAACATTTTATGAGAAACACAATGACACAATTGTACATGTCTGTTGGTAATAACAATAATAAAAATAATGTCAATGACAAACATTATGATGATCCCCAAACTGAACAGTTTGGAATATTTTAATAATCTCTGTTCATATGTCTTTCTGTACATTCTCTGCGTCTATATATCTATCTATTTACCTGCTTGGATGTTTTCAATTTAAATTTTGTACCACAACTACACCATAAAATGCTCTCTACTCCCCATTTATGACTTTCAGTATGCAAGGTTACAAAACTGCCACTGTACTCTACTATGTTCACATAAAGCAGAGTGAGGTGAGATTTCAAAGACATGCTCTTTGAAGCACTCTAGATTCATCGTTCTGTAACAGTCCAAAATGTCCATGGACAGTTTCGTGATGAAACACACGCAACTTCCTATTATGCTGAATTGAAATGTGGTCCACATCAATGCTGGTAACTTCCTCTTCAGCGGATATCCCTTTATCTTTATCATCTGATATGGTGGACACATAATCTTGGCACTATGATACTGTTCCACTTTCTCATCTCTTGATACACACAATTCCCTTTTGGCTTGCTTACATTTGCAATTATGTTGACCACCGGTGGCATTAAATCGTCTGTTTTAAATCTTCTTTCTAAAGCATCCCATGTCTTCGCAAAAGATTACACTTAAGCGCGAAATAAACTGATTGGCTCAAAGTCTTCAAATGTCACACAGAAAACAAAAAACCAATCAATATTTAACACGAATGCAAGAGATGTCAGTACAACACCACCAATATGTATACAAGTAAATCGAAAAATGAGTTTAAATTCTTTCCGTACACATATCCTAATTGACACACCGTAGATTCACTGTAGAAGAACACGAGGAAATATACATGTATACATGTCAAACTCACCGCCTCTCACCATGTTACGCTACACTTCGTTTAGAATTCACGATTAGTGACAATCGTAACATACAACAGATCTGACGGAACGACTTTCGTATAAAGTATGCAATTTTTCATATATCTTACCGAATACATTTTTATTTGTTTTATATAATTAACGATTTTCTTCTCTTGAACTACACTTTATGCCTTGCAAGAAGTATCTTCTCACACACTTGCGGAAACACATCCTACAATAGTTCTCATAGTTGCAAGCAAAATCAATATAAGTAGCGTTTATGGAGAAATATAGTGGATATTTACGATCGACAGCAAATTTAACGTAGTTCTCATTTACTTTAGACGGTATTAAGAAAGAATAACTGATAATACTGGAAGATATCAAATTTGCCGGATTAATATTGACGGAACTATATGCGGTGAATCAACAGACAACAGGCAAGTGAAATGTAAACAATGGAATAACTCAGCCGATAGTGTAGATTTCACACATGTTTCGGAATATTCTTTGCTATTTACAGTACCGACCACAACTGTACTTTCTATATCGAAACTTTGATAGCCATTGTGTTACAGATATACGTGTATTATAGCTCTCAGTCATGGGACTGTATTGACTGGAAGAAGACCAATATGGCAGCCACCATTACACGTAATATGCAATATCAAATTGTCTAATTTAGCTGTTATAAATACCTTCTTTGCAAAACAGGTTGTTCCTACACATTCCATATACAGGTTTTTTTTAAAAAGTAAATATTATATCATTTTCCACTAAATGCGCTATAAACATATTTGGCTATACCACGCCCACCGACCTTATGAAGCCGGTTCGAATTACCAATAACCCTTAATTTTACAGATATTAGATCTGCCTTTTCACACGGTTTACATAAGATTCTTTTCCAAATTCGATTTGCTTTTCTTATGAACATACAGGAATAGAAAGGATATAATTTTAAATGGATAGAAGTTAAAAATATCGAAGTATGACTTTAGCGTAGCACTTTTAACGTACCCACAACTGATGTGAAAAATTCGGGTGCTGAACTTCCGGCTGCCATAAAAGTTGCCCCGGCTACGTCCTCTTTTAAATGGAGATCTGCAGTTACAAACAAAAAAGTGTGAAATGACGTGCGCTAACTAGAAATAAGTCATTTCCTCATTTTAACTCATCCCACTCCTACATTTTATCATCAGTACAGCTTTTTACCTGATGCTAGAAGGCAGTTGTTATGTATGATGTTTATATAATATTATAAATATTTTGGGAAATTATAAATGTTTCTTCACTTTAATATTTGCTTAAATCTTAATGTTTATCAGGAAAAACATGTTTAACTAGTGTCCTTGAATTAGGTTGTTTTGATCAATATAATGTTTTCTCAATTTGAAGGTCAAGGTTGATTTTTGTTTACAAGTAAAATTCCATTAAGATGACACACATTCTAGAACATTCTGTCATGTGACCAATCTTTATATATGCCATATTTGGTGGACATTTTTTCAGTTTTGACATTACCATCAGTCTTGTAAAGAGCTATTACAGTTGTGAAAATTAATTCCAAATTCTAAGAGAGGAATTATTTTAAATATTCATTGGATTATAACAGTGCTCATAAACTTTTGGATTTTGGATTTTTAATTGATGATTTTGGAATTTATGTGAACTTATTCAGAGATTTTGGAATACTTCATTTTGACATCAGCACATCAAAGATTACTAGTACATCAGGACTTTGGAGACCATTATCACATCATAACATTCAAGGACACAGCCGTGAATTCGGAACATTCTATATTTAGGACTTGTGATTAGAACAATCATTCTTATTGGATTATTAGGATTTCAAAACACATTACTGTAAGTGACTTTTTTATTTTTCATTTTAATTATCTAGTAATAAATTGCTTGTTGATTTTTTACTTGATTTGTTGGTTTCACTTTCTTTCTGTTACATTTTTCTTAGACCATAGAGTCGTAACAGAAATTGGGGGCTCGTAGTTCCGGGATCTGAATTTCTTTAAAGCATATTAGAGATATTAAATTTATCTTTGAAATTCATATTGATTTTGTCTTGGAATTTTTTTTTGTCTTTGGCAAAGATTTTAAATAGAGAAAATTTTTTGTGTGAAACCAACAAGCATTTACAATGGCATCTAATGTTCAGAATTTCATTTCAAAACCTACCCAGGAGGGGTTAGAGTGCATGAGAAAGGATGAGTTGCTCGAGCTTGCCAGAAAATACAGTCTATCTGAGGCAAAGTTATCATTGACAAAACGGGAGATAAAGATTATTTTGATTCAGTATTTAGTAGGAAAGGGAATTTTTGATAGCAGTGCTTTAAGTTTGAAGAGAAAGCCTGTATCTGGTTCTGACAGGAAATTAAGGGAATTAGAGTTAAAGAACCAGATGGATTTAGAATTGGCAAAGCTTCAGATTCAGAGAGAGAGAGAGAAAGAAGAGAGGCAGATACAGATGGAGAGAGAGAAAGAAGAGAGGCAGATACAGATGGAGAGAGAGAAAGAAGAGAGGTAGATACAAGTGCAGAAAGAAGAGAGGCAGATGGAGAGAGAAAAAGAAGAGAGGCAGTTGGAGAGAGAGAAAGAAGAGAGACAAATGCGGATACAGATGGAGAGAGAGAAAGAAGAGAGGCAGATACACATGCAAAGAGAAGAAAGGGAAATGCAATTTAAGTTAAGAGAATTAGAACTGGCAAACAGAGCACACTCCACTCCTTTAAACACAAGTCCAGGTTTTGATGTTACTAGATATATTAGGTTAGTACCCCCTTTTCAGGAAAAAGAAGTAGATAAATACTTTCTTCATTTCGAGAAAATAGCTGAAAACTTGAAATGGCCCAGAGAGCATTGGACTTTGTTATTACAAAGTGTACTTATTGGCAAAGCTCGTGAAGTCTACATTTCACTATCAGTACAACAAAGCACTGATTATGATGTGGTTAAGGAGTACATCTTGAAAGCTTATGAGTTGGTACCAGAGGCATATCGACAAAGGTTTAGGAATTGTAGAAAAGAAACTGGACAAACTCATGTCGAATTTGCAAGGGATAAAGAACAACTATTTGATAGGTGGTGCTCAGCCAAGAAGGTTGATCAAGCTTATGATAACCTCAGACAGCTCGTATTAATTGAAGAGTTCAAGAGGTGCATCCATAGTGATGTTAAAACCTATATTGACGAGCAGAATGTGGAAACTTTGGAAAATGCTGCTCGTATGGCTGATGATTATTCCTTGACTCACAAAATTTCATTTGGCAATGAGTCGTCCTCTCAGCAGTTTTCTGGTAAAAAACCATTTCAATCTCATTCGAGTACTTCCAAAGTTCACAACAGCACAACTGTTAGGAATCAAACATCTGATAAGACTGATCAGAAATCCTTATCTCTTCCTACGTGCACTTATTGTAAAAAGAAAGGGCACGTTGTTTCTGATTGCTTCAGGTTGAAAAAGAAGCAACAGAGAAAAGACAGAGCTTTTCCAAATGCTCTTATTTCTACGAGGTCAAGGTCACGGTCTTGTATTGAAAGCAATACATTTGTTGGGTCAAACAAACCCCAGTCTGATTCTATTTTAGAGGCTTATGAACCATTCATGTCAGAAGGTTCTATATCACTTATTGGTGATTCTGCCAAGCCTATCCCAATTAAAATATTAAGGGACACTTGAGCTTCTCAGAGTCTTTTATTTCAGGTACTTTGCCTTTGTCTGAGGAGTCTTCTTCAAGTGAAAGTGTTCTTGTTCAGGGAGTAGAGTGCGGCTTTGTAAATGTTCCTCTTCATTGTGTAAATTTGGCATCAGACTTAGTTTCTGGACCTGTGACTGTTGGGGCAGTGACTTCTTTACCCATAGAGGGTGTTCATTTATTACTAGGCAATGACCTAGCTGGAGATAAGGTTGCACTTGTAACTGACAAGCCTTGTTTGGATCAGAAAGTTGATCCTGTCGAAACTGAAATCCCTGATTTGTACCCTGCTTGTGCAGTTACTAGAGCTATGGCAAAAAGCGCTCTTGAGAGTGATGTTGATCAGGATATTATTCCTTTAGCTGACACATGTATTGGTCAGTCTTTCAATGAGGTCACTTTTTCCTCAGGTATTGATCAATCAAATGGTATTGATCACAGTGATCCTCTTTTGACAACTCATTCTCTTTGTTCTAATCAGGATGACAAACGACAATCCCTTGTCGTTGAACAGGAGCAAGATCCCGAGATATCTTGTTTGTTTCAGAGGGCTATTAGTGAAACTGAAGCCACACAAGTTCCAGTGTGTTACTTTGTGAAAAATGGGGTCCTTATGAGGAAATGGAGACCACCTGAGGTACCCGCTGGTGACGAGTGGTCAGTGAGCTATCAAATTGTTGTTCCTAAGTCATATCGACAGGAAATTCTTAATTTAGCCCATGAAACTCCTTTGGCTGGTCATTTAGGAGTCCGTAAGACTTATCACAAGATCTTGAATCATTTTTATTGGCCGAAACTCAAAAGTGATGTTTCTAAATACTGCAGATCTTGTCACACTTGTCAAATGGTAGGAAAACCCAATCAGAAGATACCTAAGGCTCATCTGCAACCTATTCCTGCATTTGATGAACCATTTAGTAGAATAATAGTAGACTGTGTTGGTCCTTTACCTAAAACCAAGTCAGGCAACCAATACTTGTTGACCATCATGTGTACATCTACAAGATTTCCAGAAGCAATTCCTCTGAGAAAAATAAAAACTAAAACTATTGTGAAAGCTTTGGTGAAGTTTTTTACACTTGTTGGCCTTCCCAAATCTGTCCAGTCGGATCAAGGGTCAAATTTTATGTCTGGAATTTTCCAACAAGTTATGCATGAATTAGGCATCCAACAGTTTAAATCTTCTGCCTATCACCCTGAAAGTCAAGGTGCTTTGGAAAGATTTCATCAAACTTTGAAGAATATGATTCGATCATATTGCTTTGATACAGAAAAGGATTGGGATGAGGGTGTTCATTTGTTGTTGTTTGCTGTTAGGGAATCAGAGTCGTTGGGTTTTAGTCCCTTTGAACTAGTTTTTGGTCATACTGTCCGTGGACCATTGAAATTATTGAAAGAGAAACTTCTTTCAAATGAAGATTCAAAGATTAATCTTCTTGATTATGTCTCTGATTTCAAATACAAGTTGTCAAAGGCCTGTGAAGTAGCAAGAACTAATCTTCACACTACCCAGTCAAAAATGAAATTAAGGTATGACAGAAATTCACAGGAAAGGAGTTTTAAACCTGGTGACAAAGTTCTGGCTCTCTTTCCCATACCTCAGAATCCTCTTCAGGCTAAATTTTATGGTCCTTATACCGTTGAAAAGAAAGTAAATGACTTAAATTATATCATTAACACTCCTGGGAGACGGAAACAGAAACAACTTTGTCATATAAATATGTTAAAGGAATATTTTGACAGAGATAGCCCAGCTAATTATTCTGTTAATTTAGTTGTACCTGTCCCACACAGTGAAGATATCAACGATGGAATACGATCAGACTATAGTGACTCTGGTATAACCAATCTTCGGAATTCAGAAATATTGAACAACCTAGACCAGAAACTTTCACATCTACAACAACAGGAAAGAAATGAACTAAAACAGCTATTACATGAATATGAGCACTTGTTTCCTGATGTTCCAACACGAACAAGTAAAATTTATCATGACGTTGACATTGTAGATTCTGAACCTGTGAAACAGCATCCTTATAGGATGAATCCTCTCAAACAGAACTATCTGAAGAAAGAAATTCAGTATCTACTGGAGAATGATTTCATAGAACCAAGTAAAAGTAACTGGAGTTCACCATGTATTCTTGTTCCCAAGCCAGATAATACATTCCGTATGTGTACTGACTATAGAAAAGTCAACAGTATCACCAAAACTGATTCATTTCCAATCCCAAGAATGGACGGTTGCATTGATAAAATTGGAAATGCGGAATATGTTACCAAGTTTGACCTTTTAAAAGGATTCTGGCAAATTCCACTGACGGAAAGGGCAAAAGAAATTTCAGCATTTGTAACTCCAGATGGACTTTATCAATTTAAATTCATGCCGTTTGGAATGAAAAATTCGCCTGCAACGTTTCAACGTCTGATGAACATGATAACATTTGGTCTTGATAATTGTGACGCTTATATCGATGACGTCATTATCTACAACAACACCTGGGAAGATCATTTGGAAACCATTCGAAAATTCTTTGATCGACTCAGCGATGCGAATCTGACATTTAATTTGAGCAAAAGTGAGTTTTGCCATGCTTGTGTCACATTTTTAGGACATATTGTGGGACAAGGTCAAGTTAAACCTATAGAAGCTAAGGTCAAAGCTATCTCTGAATTTCAAGTTCCAATTTGTAAAAAGCAACTGATGCGATTTCTAGGTATGGCTGGATATTATCGGAAATTTTGTTCCAATTTTTCCAAAATTGCTGAACCTTTGACAAGTTTATTGAGTAAGAAAACCAAATTTCTTTGGTCTGACAAGTGTCAGGAATCTTTTGACAAGTTAAAGGCCATGTTTAAGAATGCACCAGTTCTTTCTGCACCAAATTTCAGCTAATCATTTAAATTATCTGTTGATGCAAGTGATGTAGGGGTTGGTGGAGTATTGATTCAGGAAGACAAAAGTGGTGTGGATCACCCTGTGTGTTATTTTTCTAAAAAACTAAACAAGCACCAGAAAAATTATTCCACAATTGAGAAGGAATGTTTGGCTTTGATATTGGCTTTACAGCATTTTGAAGTGTATGTTACCTCAGCTCTTTCTCCAATTATCGTGTACAGTGATCACAATCCCCTTACTTTCATCAACAAAATGAAAGATAAAAATCGGAGATTGTTGAGATGGAGTTTGATATTGCAGGAATATAACATTGACATCAAACACATCAGGGGAAAAGACAATGTGATTGCAGATGCACTCTCACGTGCCTAGAAATGTAATATTGCTTGATGTAATTAAGTCCAGTATCATAAAACATGTTCTTATGTAATTTTGGTTATTATAGTATTAGATGTATATTCAAAAGAAAGCTTTATTATATAAATCTTTCTTCTTCTTTATGAAGGGAGGTGTTATGTATGATGTTTATATAATATTATAAATATTTTAGGAAATTATAAATGTTTTTTCACTTTAATATTTGTTTAAATCTTAATGTTTATCATGAAAAATATGTTTAACTAGTGTCCTTGAATTAGGTTGTTTTGATCAATATGTTTTCTCAATTTGAAGGTCAAGGTTGATTTTTGTTTACAAGTAAAAATTCCATTAAGATGACTCATATTCTAGAACATTCTGTCATGTGACCAATCTTTATATATACCATGTTTGGTGGACATTTATTCAGTTTTGACATTACCATCAGTCTTGTAAAGAGCTATTACAGTTGTGAAAATTCATTCCAAATTCTAAGAGAGGAATTATTTTAAATATTCATTGGATTATTACAGTGCTCATAAACTTTTGGATTTTGGATTTTTAATTGATGATTTTGGAATTTAAGTGAACTTATTCAGATATTTTGGAATACTTCATTTTGGCATCAGCACATCAAGATTTCTAGTACATCAGGACTTTGGAGACCATTATCACATCATAACATTCAAGGACACAGCCGTGAATTCGGAACATTCTATATTTAGGACTTGTGATTAGAACAATCATTCTTATTGGATTATTAGGATTTCAAAACACATTACTGTAAGTGACTTTTTGATTTTTCATTTTAATTATCTAGTAATAAATTGCTTGTTGATTTTTACTTGATTTGTTGGTTTCACTTTCTTTCTGTTACATTTTTCTTAGACCATAGAGTCGTAACAAGATAAATCATTTTCGTTTGAAATTTGTTTCTGTTTAGCTAACATATAGTCCTTGAAATGGTATTGGAAGTGTAATGAACGGTTCAAATCCACTTCTAAAATGTAACTAGTATCATATTCATCTAGTGTTTAAAAAACAATCTTTTGCTCATCTAATTTGCTCATAAGTTGCCTATCTAAAGATTTCTGACGGCATATTTAGGCTCATTAAGCGTACCTATAAGGATTGGTGGTATATAGGTATATAATGAATGATCATGACCTTTCGTACTCACCATCATTTTTCTTTTATTTCTTACCATTATTGTCCAAGAAATATTCATGATTTGCTTCAGAATATTTATGTGGTCTCATAATTTATTCTACTTCTCATTCCATTCTCAAACATATCATTGACTTTTAAAGTTCAAGTTCTACGCCACATAGCTTTAAAGGTGCACCAAGTGCTAATCCATAAGTACTATTGTAGTAAGCAGGGCTAATTTGTAATTTTCAATACAGACATTCCTAAATTGCTCAAAAATGTCATATAGAATCAGTGTATCCTTTTTCACGTAAAAGTCATGCAAATTGCCAAGAGTGTTTTGTTTAAATTGTCCCGTGACATCCTGAACATACTAATGATCATCAGTTGGTATGTTCTAATTGTTATCTGGCGAGTACAACTTTTCTGTTGGTGGCATAGCTGTTTCGTTAAACCTTACAAAGTCATATAAATGTCTCCATTAAATATTTAGACTGCATAATTATAAGCTGTTTCTGTAAACTTTTCATCATTTTAATAATTAGCCAGTCCAATAGATTTTCCAAATCTTAAGCTATCTACAAACCTGACTGTTCTTTTTACTGTTATTTCTTTTCCTTTTTCATAACCCTTTCAACTATGAACTCTTTGCTGAATGAAATATATTTTACGTCGTTGTTAGGAATAAATTTTACCTCTTCATATGGATCATATTCAATCAAGGTCTTGATGAACAAATGACTGTCCTAACCAGACAAGTTATGAAGGAAAATTTATATATATTTTGGATATTATGCGCTGGACCTCTCCATCTGCCTGTCAAAATGGTCATGGTATCATACTTTTTTTCAGTTATTTTCACTCACAGATGTAGCAAATGTTTGCTAAATTAACGTTATTTATCTTCCTCTGTGAACCCTTTAGGTTTGCATTTTCATGTCTTAGTTTTTCATACATTGGGTTTACTATTTTACTTAATGCATAGTAAAATATTTGAATACAATCTGTACCTCTGTAAACTACTGGTTTATATCTCGTGTGGATTGATTTAAGGTGCAAACAAAACCCAAATGTAACGTGTTTGGCTGTTGTAATTGTCCAGGATTGTATATCCGTTACACGTAGCGGGGCACTGTGTTGTCCATGCTTTGCACCTAAAGCACGATAATGTGTTAAGCTGTTTTTCATTTTCGCTTTTCACAGGTATAATAATACTTTCAAAATTACAACAAATAACATAAAGAATGTACAAATCTTCATTGTTACAGCTGCAAATGTTATACTCATTTATATTTCTCTTAAATGAAGCTACGTCTTTTCGTTATGATTTTGCTCAAATTATATGTATTCACAATCCTTAACTCCTTTTCATTTCGAAGACGTTGTAAAGGGATTTGTAATTTATATCACTTGTTTTGGGATTGGTACATCATGTATCGATGTCTTAATCTTTTGATTTATTTAACTAAAGATATTTCAATATATTTACCATTTTATATGTACAGCTACGCCACCATTTTATCTGCACAGATATATCACTATCTTACGACATTGTTTATTACATCACTGTTTCTGTATACTGTAACGTAGCACGCAATCAGAATTCATCTTATGATTTTATTTTGTATATTACCTTGCTGTTTATTTGTATTATGACGCAGAACGCACGTAGAATTCAAGGTATGATTTTAACTTGTGTGCTATATCTCTGTTTTAAGATGTGATGTAGTTCACAAGGTACAACCAGAGTGTATACATAGCTCACCTCTACTTTCACTAGTCATTTTTCTTAGACCATAGAGTCGTAACAGCAGTCCAGTAGGAAGAAATAAAAACCTCAATTCCACGTCCGTTTTACTTAATTCCCTGACCTTGAAATTAAGGGGAAAAAATCGTTGTTTGAGTTGAGACCGAGTTTTTCGTCGCATCAAATCAAAAGTGACTTTTCAAAACTAAAGCATTTGTGATTGGTTGATGTAAGATCAAGCACAAAAGCAAGCTCAAACGTTTTATGATCTTTCGGCCAGAACAGAACGAACTTCGCTGTGTTGACCTGACAAGGCTCTATTTTTTCTTTAGAACTCAGAACAGACCTTTAGGTTCAGGAGTGAATTTACTTGCACAATCTTGATTAAGACAACCAATTGTGCAGTTGTGACTTTTGCTCTCAGCGTTTCTAAATCGCATAGCATGTGGACAGTCAACGCGTGTCCAAATTATACAAAAGGGCTATGATGTTTCAAATAACCAAACTAAATCATAAGTAAGCTGTTGGTTGGTTGGTTGGTTGGTTGGTTGGTAGTTAACGGCACATTGAGTACGTGATTGTCTATATTATGCCAATGAAAGGGGAGCTAATTGCCTTTCCCAAGAACACACTGAGGCAGCCGACCCATGCCGGTCTGGGCGGGTATCGAACACCCAAACCTTGGACTACGAGTCTGATACTCTACCGCAGCTATAGGAATAATCGTGCTTGCAAATAAATGATGTCACATCGCCCATGCTGTGCCATTACACGGGTGGGCACAAATACAGAATTTATAACAGCAGTAATAAAGAATCCTCATGAATTATAATACTGATAAAAATGTTTAATCTACATTACTTAATTTGTAACAGAACGCTCTTATCAATATTTCCGTCAATGAAGAAATACCATTATTCACTATTTCTCGACAAATAACAATAATTATATTTGTAGTCAACAATGTTGTGTTGTGTTTTTGCCCACCACTTGCACATCCGAATGATCAGTCACGTGATCTCATAATGCAGTTCTCTATTACTCTTATTGAGACATAGCATTATTACAACTACCTGAAATGTATTTTCCCAGTTATCACTTAAAGATGAACAAAGGAATATTATATGATATTCACCAGGGATTCTTACAAATATCCTAATGTGAAATATTTCTTCTGAGTATATTCGTATCTGATGACGAAATGCATGTACCTATAAAATTACATTTGACCAATCGTACCAAAGTGTTTGAATGACAGATGCTACGATAACTTTTGTAAAGACATCCATTCACTAAATGTTCAGTATTACCTTCACAAATTCTCTCCAGTGACGACACGAAATAGTCATCACAAACGATGGCCAGGGCGGCAAAAAGATACAGAGCAATAAGGATGTGCAGAAATACGCCGCCATCTTTTGTATCCTTTAACGTGAAGAAGTTGGGCGGAAATTCATCCACCGTGCGATGTGTACACTTCTTTTCAGTTGTATTTTGATCTAGAAATATAGAAGTAGAAAACAGTCTATAGCCGTACGAACTACGCTGTGACTAATACTGCAAAAGAGTACCATGATAGATCTTTACAAATGAAATTCAGATAGTTACATTTAGAATCGTCAATCAGTGTTGTGTTGTATAACGTGAACAAACCTATTAGTGATTTACTGCAACAACAAACAAACAAACAAAAAAAAAAAAAAACACAATGTATAAATTCGACCTGTCTTAAATCGTTTATAGATGACGTAGCATTATCTGTATTATAGAGTTTTTTTTCCTCAAAGATCTTGGCTCTTTTTTTTAAATCCATGAAATTAGGTCACTAATTTAATTGGTGAGAAATAAAAAGAACTTGGTATCATCCCCCCCCCACACACACACACACACGCATACACACGTTACGTGAGGCGAAATTTAAAGCCAATTAATTCAGTTAGATAGAATAAAGATAAAGCACAAACAGAGAAAACAACAATTAAATATTTTCTGTACCCTTCTAATAGAAAATGGTGTAAGTGCCAAGTCAGCCTGTCAAAACACAATGTATTGAGAAGTTTTCTAATATGGTACAGGGTATTTAAGTCAGTTATCAAGATACGCTACACAAGTATTTTAACACTGTGAAATAGATATTCCGTGGAGTCTTAAAGTGTTGACCTACCTTAGCAAAATGGTATCAGTATTTACTATAATCGTCCACCAAACCGAATGGGCCTGTAAGTATGACTAATATACCAGAACACAATTCCCTACATGCATAAAAATACTACTTATCGTATATAAGTACTACTGCAACCTCGATGTTCGGAAGGTGCTTTTGGATCACGAATGAACTATGAACAAAATATATCACAGAGCAGTTAGGTGGAGTTGAACCAATATTTCCAATGTACGACATCTAAAGGCAATATACCAATCTTGGAAAGCTGTGTACTCTTGACATATAATATCTGTTCATTATGACTAATATGCAGTAACTATTTACAGACTGATACTATTTTGTCTATATGAAGCATCATTGCAAGCAAAGGGGAAAGACTTCATAATTTTTTACCGATCTGTCAGATATTTGTACTTTTTTGTTCCCTAAGTCAAATTCTTTTGAGGCTGTATTCTTTGTCTATAGATGAGAGAGAGAGAGAGAGAGAGAGAGAGAGAGAGAGAGAGAGAGAGAGAGAGAGAGAGAGAGAGAGAGAGAGAGAGAGACTATTTAGTGCCGACCCGACGAAATGAGGCTAAAGTGCCTTGAAGAGAGTCACATCATGGCAGCAGATCCGATGCGGTCTGAGTATGTGTCTAACCTGTAACCCAATGAGTGAGGAACGCTACCCGCTGAGCCATGGCGGCTCAGAGAGAGAGAGAGAGAGAGAGAGAGAGAGAGAGAGATTTGAAAACTCATACCATCACGAAGCCCTCCTACATCTCGCTTGAATCTGATTTGTTGTTCTGAAACCAAGGAATCGTCATTCTTCTGGAGAAAGTCACGTGACCGGAAATGGAGTCCAAAAACCACAATCGTGATATAAGCTAAAGAGACTAGAATCAATTTAAGAGTTCGGATTTTAACTTTTCGATCTTTCCTTCTCCTCAAAGCGGCATTCATTTTGAATTGATGTTACCTCAGATTACTTATCATGATATCAGAAAACTATATAAGTGACAAAATAAGGAATTTCTTGTTGGATTAATGACAATTCCCTTTTTCCACCCGTCTGTCACTAGGGTTATAATAGGGTGCATAATTTTGATAAGCATGTAATATATGTATAATCACGCGCTGAATCATCATAGTCGTTATCTTTTTTCCCAGTATTGGAGATAAAGAGATAAAATCCAGCACTATATATGTACACATTAGTATCCATACTAATATTACGTATGACCGAAATCGTTGTTAATGTATTTTACAGTTTATCTTTCCGCGTATCGGTATCTAAATTAAATTCTGTCCCACGTACTATTAATATCTACTATTTTTGCTTCCTTATAAACAACGTACATCTTAGAAGAAAGTAAATGAATCATAGCAGTGTGCTGTTCATTGGCACGTCATGTTGTAGACATAGGGTATTTGTATGTCTTCCAAGCCTCCTTTATGAGGGTAGAATTGTTAAATGTTAACCCCGCGGAATCTTGCCTGTACGTATTTCCATATCAGTAAAGATATGAAAATTCATGTTACAGTCTTCTACAAGTGTCCCGATAGAACTTTCGAGTTTGAACTGAATAAAAGTATTTTGCGCACTCATTGACAATATTTGAGCATCTTTCCAGTCCTTCTGTGTTTCCAAATTGTAAATGTACTAACCTTTCTGTACAGTGAGCCGGTGGACCGCGCTAAAATTGCTTCAGCGAAGCAGATGTAGAACGGTGGCGGCTAGTCATGTGGTCTTTTAACTTGAATACGGTGACTTAACAACTTAAAAGTATCACGTGACACGATCTTGTGACTGCATATACAATTGACCTCCTGAAGCATATGATTACCTGTTTTCACAGTTAAGCTAATGTGAGTAAAGAATTTGTAGGGTTTTTTATGTTCATTTTTTTAACGGAATTTTTATTATTGTAATAAACCGGTTGGCCCTTAAGCATGCATACAATGTTAATTTGGCTACATTGATAACTTATGAATCCTTATTACATATATAAATATTCACGTGTAGGTTACATACAATATTATTATTTCTTCTTTAAAAATAAACAATGCAAATACAAAACATATTTCAGCAGTAAAACACACATCATACAATAATCTCAGATAGGGAGAAAGCGAAGAATTAACATTCTAGTGTCTTCTTAAATTGTATTGCATGAAATTATTACAATTGTCAATATAGTATACTCATTATATGTTGTAATGTATCAGTCTAGGCACATAACTGAAGTAACTCATTATATGTTGTAATGTATCAGTCTAGGCACATAACTGAAGTAACTCATTATATGTTGTAATGTATCAGTCTAGGCACATAACTGAAGTAACTCATTATTTGTTGTAATGCATCAGTCTAGGCACATAACTGAAGTAACTCATTATATGTTGTAATGTATCAGTCTAGGCACATAACTGAAGTAACTCATTATTTGTTGTAATGCATCAGTCTAGGCACATAACTGAAGTAACTCATTATTTGTTGTAATGTATCAGTCTAGGCACATAACTGAAGTAACTCATTATTTGTTGTAATGCATCAGTCTAGGCACATAACTGAAGTAACTCATTATATGTTGTAATGTATCAGTCTAGGCACATAACTGAAGTAACTCATTATTTGTTGTAATGTATCAGTCTAGGCACATAACTGAAGTAACTCATTATATGTTGTAATGTATCAGTCTAGGCACATAACTGTAATGTATCAGTCTAGGCACATAACTGTAATGTATCAGTCCAGGCACATAACTGAAGTAACTCAATATATGTTGTAATGTATCAGTCTAGGCACATAACTGAAGTAACTCATTATATGTTGTAATGTATCAGTCTAGGCACATAACTGTAATGTATCAGCCTAGGCACATAACTGTAATATATCAGTCTAGGCATATAACTGTAATGTATCAGTCCAGGCACATAACTGAAGTAACTCATTATATGTTGTAATGTATCAGTCTAGGCACATAACTGTAATGTATCAGCCTAGGCACATAACTGTAATGCATCAGTCTAGGCACATAACTGTAATATATCAGTCTAGGCACATAACTGTAATGTATCAGTCTAGGTACATTACTGTAATGTATCAGCCTAGGCACATAACTGTAATGTATCAGTCTAGGCACATAACTGTAATGTATCAGTCTAGGCACATAACTGAAGTAACTCATTATTTGTTGTAATTTATCCGTCTAGACACATAACTGTAATGTATCAGTCTAGGCACATAACTGAAGTAACTCATTATATGTTGTCAGTCTAGGCACATAACTGAAGTAACTCATTATATGTTGTAATGTATCAGTCTAGGCACATAACTGAAGAAACTCATTATATGTTGTAATGTGTCAGTCTAGGCACATAACTGAATTAACTCATTATTTGTTGCAATGTGTCAGTCTAGGCACATAACTGAAGTAACTCATTATTTGTTGTAATTTATCCGTCTAGACACTTAACTGTAATGTATCAGTCTAGGCACATAACTGAAGCAACTCATTATATGTTGTCAGTCTAGGCACATAACTGAAGTAACTCATTATTTGTTGTAATGTATCAGTCTAGGCACATAACTGAAGTAACTCATTATATGTTGTAATGTGTCAGTCTAGGCACATAACTGAAAGTAACTCATTATATGTTGTAATGTATCAGTTTAGGCACATAAATGAAGTAACTCATTATATGTTGTAATGTGTCAGTCTAGCCACATAACTGAAGTAACTCATTATTTGTTGTAATGCATCAGTCTAGGCACATAACTGAAGTAACTCATTATATGTTGTAATGTATCAGTCTAGGCACATAACTGAAGTAACTCATTATTTGTTGTAATGTATCAGTCTAGGCACATAACTGAAGTAACTCATTATATGTTGTAATGTATCAGTCTAGGCACATAACTGTAATGTATCAGTCTAGGCACATAACTGTAATGTATCAGTCCAGGCACATAACTGAAGTAACTCAATATATGTTGTAATGTATCAGTCTAGGCACATAACTGAAGTAACTCATTATATGTTGTAATGTATCAGTCTAGGCACATAACTGTAATGTATCAGCCTAGGCACATAACTGTAATATATCAGTCTAGGCATATAACTGTAATGTATCAGTCCAGGCACATAACTGAAGTAACTCATTATATGTTGTAATGTATCAGTCTAGGCACATAACTGTAATGTATCAGCCTAGGCACATAACTGTAATGCATCAGTCTAGGCACATAACTGTAATATATCAGTCTAGGCACATAACTGTAATGTATCAGTCTAGGTACATTACTGTAATGTATCAGCCTAGGCACATAACTGTAATGTATCAGTCTAGGCACATAACTGTAATGTATCAGTCTAGGCACATAACTGAAGTAACTCATTATTTGTTGTAATTTATCCGTCTAGACACATAACTGTAATGTATCAGTCTAGGCACATAACTGAAGTAACTCATTATATGTTGTCAGTCTAGGCACATAACTGAAGTAACTCATTATATGTTGTAATGTATCAGTCTAGGCACATAACTGAAGAAACTCATTATATGTTGTAATGTGTCAGTCTAGGCACATAACTGAATTAACTCATTATTTGTTGCAATGTGTCAGTCTAGGCACATAACTGAAGTAACTCATTATTTGTTGTAATTTATCCGTCTAGACACTTAACTGTAATGTATCAGTCTAGGCACATAACTGAAGCAACTCATTATATGTTGTCAGTCTAGGCACATAACTGAAGTAACTCATTATATGTTGTAATGTATCAGTCTAGGCACATAACTGAAGTAACTCATTATATGTTGTAATGTGTCAGTCTAGGCACATAACTGAAAGTAACTCATTATATGTTGTAATGTATCAGTTTAGGCACATAAATGAAGTAACTCATTATATGTTGTAATGTGTCAGTCTAGCCACATAACTGAAGTAACTCATTATATGTTGTAATGTGTCAGTCTAGGCACATAACTGAAGTAACTCATTATATGTTGTAATGTATCAGTCTAGGCACATAAATGAAGTAACTCATTATATGTTGTAATGTGTCAGTCTAGGCACAGAACTGAAGTAACTCATTATTTGTTGTAATGTATCAGTCTAGGCACATAACTGAAGTAACTCATTATTTGTTGTAATGTATCAGTCTAGGCACATAACTGAAGTAACTCATTATTTGTTGTAATGTATCAGTCTAGGCACATAACTGAAGTAACTCATTATTTGTTGTAATGTATCAGTCTAGGCACATAACTGAAAGTAACTCATTATATGTTGTAATGTATCAGTCTAGGCACATAACTGAAGTAACTCATTATATGTTGTAATGTATCAGTCTAGGCACATAACTGAAGTAACTCATTATATGTTGTAATGTATCAGTCTAGGCACATAACTGAAAGTAACTCATTATATGTTGTAATGTATCAGTCTAGGCACATAACTGAAGTAACTCATTATTTGTTGTAATGTATCAGTCTAGGCACATAACTGAAGTAACTCATTATATGTTGTAATGTATCAGTCTAGGCACATAACTGTAATGTATCAGTCTAGGCACATAACTGTAATGTATCAGTCCAGGCACATAACTGAAGTAACTCAATATATGTTGTAATGTATCAGTCTAGGCACATAACTGAAGTAACTCATTATATGTTGTAATGTATCAGTCTAGGCACATAACTGTAATGTATCAGCCTAGGCACATAACTGTAATATATCAGTCTAGGCATATAACTGTAATGTATCAGTCCAGGCACATAACTGAAGTAACTCATTATATGTTGTAATGTATCAGTCTAGGCACATAACTGTAATGTATCAGCCTAGGCACATAACTGTAATGCATCAGTCTAGGCACATAACTGTAATATATCAGTCTAGGCACATAACTGTAATGTATCAGTCTAGGTACATTACTGTAATGTATCAGCCTAGGCACATAACTGTAATGTATCAGTCTAGGCACATAACTGTAATGTATCAGTCCAGGCACATAACTGAAGTAACTCATTATATGTTGTAAGGTATCAGTCTAGGCACATAACTGTAATGTATCAGTCTAGGCACATAACTGAAGTAACTCATTATATGTTGTAATGTATCAGTCTAGGCACATAACTGAAGTAACTCATTATATGTTGTAATGTATCAGTCTAGGCACATAACTGAAGTAACTCATTATTTGTTGTAATGTATCAGTCTAGGCACATAACTGAAGTAACTCATTATTTGTTGTAATGTATCAGTCTAGGCACATAACTGAAGTAACTCATTATTTGTTGTAATGTATCAGTCTAGGCACATAACTGAAAGTAACTCATTATATGTTGTAATGTATCAGTCTAGGCACATAACTGAAGTAACTCATTATATGTTGTAATGTATCAGTCTAGGCACATAACTGTAATGTATCAGTCTAGGCACATAACTGAAAGTAACTCATTATATGTTGTAATGTATCAGTCTAGGCACATAACTGAAAGTAACTCATTATATGTTGTAATGTATCAGTCTAGGCACATAACTGAAGTAACTCATTATTTGTTGTAAGGTATCAGTATAGGCACATAACTGAAAGTAACTCATTATATGTTGTAATGTGTCAGTCTAGGCACAGAAGTGAAGTAACTCATTATATGTTGTAATGTATCAGTCTAGGCACATAACTGAAGTAACTCATTATATGTTGTAAGGTATCAGTCTAGGCACATAACTGAAGTAACTCATTATTTGTTGTAAGGTATCAGTCTAGGCACATAACTGAAGTAACTCATTATATGTTGTAAGGTATCAGTCTAGGCACATAACTGAAAGTAACTCATTATTTGTTGTAAGGTATCAGTCTAGGCACATAACTGAAAGTAACTCATTATTTGTTGTAATGTATCAGTCTAGGCACATAACTGAAAGTAACTCATTATTTGTTGTAAGGTATCAGTATAGGCACATAACTGAAGTAACTCATTATTTGTTGTAATGTATCAGTCTAGGCACATAACTGAAGTAACTCATTATATGTTGTAATGTATCAGTCTAGGCACATAACTGAAAGTAACTCATTATTTGTTGTAAGGTATCAGTATAGGCACATAACTGAAAGTAACTCATTATATGTTGTAATGTATCAGTCTAGGCACATAACTGAAGTAACTCATTATATGTTGTAATGTATCAGTCTAGGCACATAACTGAAATTAACTCATTATATGTTGTAATGTATCAGTCTAGGCACATAACTGAAGTAACTCATTATATGTTGTAATGTATCAGTCTAGGCACATAACTGGAAGTAACTCATTATATGTTGTAATGTATCAGTCTAGGTACATAACTGAAGTAACTCATTATATGTTGTAATGTATCAGTCTAGGCACATAACTGAAATTAACTCATTATATGTTGTAATGTATCAGTCTAGGCACATAACTGAAAGTAACTCATTATTTGTTGTAAGGTATCAGTATAAGCACATAACTGAAGTAACTCATTATTTGTTGTAAGGTATCAGTCTAGGCACATAACTGAAAGTAACTCATTATATGTTGCAATGTGTCAGTCTAGGCACATAACTGAAAGTAACTCATTATATGTTGTAATGTATCAGTCTAGGCACATAACTGAAAGTAACTCATTATTTGTTGTAATGTATCAGTCTAGGCACATAACTGAAGTAACTCATTATTTGTTGTAAGGTATCAGTATAGGCACATAACTGAAAGTAACTCATTATTTGTTGTAATGTATCAGTCTAGGCACATAACTGAAGTAACTCATTATATGTTGCAATGTGTCAGTCTAGGCACATAACTGAAAGTAACTCATTATATGTTGTAATGTATCAGTCTAGGCACATAACTGAAAGTAACTCATTATTTGTTGTAATGTATCAGTCTAGGCACATAACTGAAGTAACTCATTATTTGTTGTAAGGTATCAGTATAGGCACATAACTGAAAGTAACTCATTATTTGTTGTAATGTATCAGTCTAGGCACATAACTGAAGTAACTCATTATATGTTGTAATGTGTCAGTCTAGCCACATAACTGAAAGTAACTCATTATATGTTGTAATGTGTCAGTCTAGGCACAGAACTGAAGTAACTCATTATATGTTGTAATGTATCAGTCTAGGCACATAACTGAAGTAACTCATTATATGTTGTAAGGTATCAGTCTAGGCACATAACTGAAGTAACTCATTATTTGTTGTAAGGTATCAGTCTAGGCACATAACTGAAGTAACTCATTATATGTTGTAAGGTATCAGTCTAGGCACATAACTGAAAGTAACTCATTATTTGTTGTAAGGTATCAGTCTAGGCACATAACTGAAGTAACTCATTATATGTTGTAATGTATCAGTCTAGGCACATAACTGTAATGTATCAGTCTAGGCACATAACTGTAAGGTATCAGTATAGGCACATAACTGTAATTTATCAGTCTAGGCACATAACTGTAATGTATCAGTATAGGCACATAACTGAAAGTAACTCATTATATGTTGTAAGGTATCAGTCTAGGCACATAACTGAAGTAACTCATTATATGTTGTAATGTATCAGTATAGGCACATAACTGAAAGTAACTCATTATATGTTATAATGTATCAGTCTAGGCACATAACTGAAGTAACTCATTATTTGTTGTAATGTATCAGTCTAGGCACATAACTGAAAGTAACTCATTATATGTTGTAATGTATCAGTCTAGGCACATAACTGAAGTAACTCATTATTTGTTGTAATGTATCAGTATAGGCACATAACTGAAAGTAACTCATTATTTCTAAATTGAAAAGCAATATAAAATAAAGATTCCTAACTTCCTTATAAGACACGAATTAGAACTAGATATTAAATTCACACATTTTACCATGTTATGGTTTCTCCAGTACTACTTAAGGACACGCTTCTTCCTAATTGGACACTCGAGGAGACAATGATATTGATCATCTAGAATTATGCAAAACTTACATATTCTGTTTTTTTCTGGGAGTCTAGTTTGGTCTATACTATCTACCAGATTTCAATTTCCTATCAAAGTGACGATGCTCCAAATTTAGTCAATCCAAGTCTGTATTTTTGGATGATACTATCTTTTAAATATGAATGATAATAAAAATTAGTAAAAGTTCTGCAGAAAAAAAGCTCTGGATTAATTCGCCAAACTTGCATTTTAATTTTGGATAAAGTTATAAGACAGCCTTTGTTTTACAAAAGCTAGAAAAGAAATTATACCACCAACAACTTGGAAAAGCCAAGCTTGATATAAACCTAGACTAGATAATTGAAGTCTGACAAGGGTAGTCCAGTTTTGCTTTCCTGGTAAAAAAGGACTAACATTTAACTTCATATTGTGCGGAGTCTTTACATATTTTCTTTCATCTAGCTAAGTAATGTTTAGCCAGTATTTAATTATCACATAATATCTTACAGTAATGCATGACATTCTGCCAACTTTCACCATATATAAAATCATTTTGTGTGGCCTGTCTAACGCCAAGTAATTTCTTAATGAACGTAATTATGACGAAGTACACACAAGAACACTTTCCTGTTGCCTCTGAAGGTAAATTTCGAAAATATTGGAAACAAGCTTAAGTCAAGACAAGCAGGAGATATAAATTGTGTTTCTATGAGTTTAATATGAACTAAGTAGTCCATTACCTACGAATGCATTTCGTTTTCGGTAGACGCACTCCAAAAAGCACGTCACGGAAGAAGTGGGACAACGTCTAATTTCCTGAGTACGCTTCAAAATATGCAAACTGAAAGCAGATTTTATATTCTTTTAAACCTGACTTTGTTTTCTCGGTAAAATATAGTTTGATATGTTTTATTTTGTCGTACTATTGGTGAAGAAAAGCTACCGTATATACTCGCCTATAATTAGATACCAACTGCAAACTGCAATGACCCTAATATGCCGTCGCATAATGCGCCGTCAGATCTGGGTCCATGCAATTTGTAAGGACTAATCAGTAGAACAAACAACATAGATCCTAATCTGCCGGCGCTATGCGACGGCAGATCAGGGTCTATGTTGTTTGTATTTGGACCCGATTTATACGCGAGTAGGGACGGTTGCTGCATGCTATCTTTATTTGTATGTCAACGACGTACATACATGTGGTCCTACAAATTATACCCTACAGTTTTACTCCCGTCGGAGAAGGGGAGGGGTATTCATTCCAAATACTGTATCATAACAAGTTTAGACTATTCGATCAGCAGCGTTTTAGGTTCGCCGTTCTTGTCTGTCCCCAGATGGTGCGAGTGTTCGCTATAATTTCTAGACTGTTTCTCTGCTTCTGAAGATTGTGATCATCAGCAAATTTTCTGAAGCGGGGAATCAGGTGTTCAGAGTACACATACGTCTGGATTGATGTAAGGGTGAGTCCCATTCTTGCTGACTTAGAAATGTTCGTTCATATAAACAACGCATGGACTGGCCCAGAAACAGGGTAGTCTGTTCAAGATTACCCTGTACTAGGCAAGATTTCTAAGTTACATGTGTATATCGCTCAGAGCGATTAAGCATTGCAGAGTGCACGAACAACTCGTAATGCAGCTGTGTTGTTTCTGACTGAGCGAGATCTTTTGTGTACATTTAGTTTGCAACCCAAGTCTCTTCTTGATAAGATCTTGGATTCACCAGTGTCATTAAAACCGTGTCATGAGATCTATGTAGGTCTGTTGTAAATAAAAATTTATGAAAAAATATTTTTAAAAAATCTACAAACGTAATTAACGAAATGAGAAGAAACTAACTGCTCACAGAAATATAAGACCCATAATTTCATACAAAATCATGTCGACTACCTTGGGTACTACATACGCTTGCCAGGTTGCAGTATGTGTTTCACGCCTCAGTGAGTGTTGGTGTCATGACCTATTCGATGATTCTGGTACTTTCGGTGCATGCCTTTATTCGCCATAGGTGGAAGCTTTGCCTGCATCATTAAAGCAAAAGAAAGTTTAAGACATTAACTCAGACCTAAAATTGAATTGAAACTGTTTTTATTCTATCATGCAAAATCCACTTTTAAGTATCTAACATCACAATGCCAGACGTTTGATTAAAAAATACCTATCTCACTGTGATCACGTGACACCCATTCCAGTTTATTAACACTCAAGGTACAACACCTTATAGACAGATATTCTCGCAATCGTCCTTGCTGTCCTTACACGTTTTGAAATACACATAGTGCAAGGCATAGGTAACACAACACGTTAAACATGGGCCCTTAAAACAATATTTTGGAATTCCCATGCTGTCTTGAACAGCATGAAGATTTGTTTCAAGACATATAATATATTCGTTTCACTACAATTAAAGTTTCTCATGATTCCACAAAATTCGAATAGAATAGATTTTTTAAAGAAAGAATATAAATAATTGATGTTTGTTTAAATACAGGTGAAAGATCACCTGCGTACATTTTTGTTGCGTTTTTAAATCCGTCAATATATATATGCTCAAGCTTGCATGCCTATGTGCAAGCATGCAGTAGTGTATGCAAGCGTATGCATGCCTATGTACAAGCATGCAGTAGTGTATGCATGCGTATGCATGCCTATGTGCAAGCATGCAGTAGTGTATGCAAGCGTATGCACGCCTATGTGCAAGCATGCAGTAGTGTATGCAAGCGTATGCACGCCTATGTGCAAGCATGCAGTAGTGTATGCAAGCGTATGCACGCCTATGTGCAAGCATGCAGTAGTGTATGCAAGCGTATGTTATAATATCGTTCAACACTACATACTCCGTAGCACTTGGAGAATTCAAACAATAAGATATCTTATTTTATGCTGAGCAGTGAAATACTGGATTTTCCAAGTGAAATAATTGTGATATTTCACTGCAGTGAAGAAATATGATATTTTTTCACTGGCCGTCAATAGACATTGATAAAATTATAAGGAAGAAATTTCTTTTTGTAAGACGCTAACGTGGTGTAATGGTAAAGATGGCCGCTTCGCATTCCAGCGAATCGGGTTCAAAATCTAACAATGGACAAATATTTTTGTTTTTCATTTTCTTTTTATCTGCTATTTTACCTTGAATTGGAAAGGAGCATTATGTAATAACTGATATTTTATGTGCAAATATACACAAAACAGAGCAGAACATAAACGGTAAACTGCTGACATTATCGCGCGGGATGCAGTAAGAAATCAGCTACTTCAGTGTGTTATAAAAATTGCTAGACAATACGCTTGAGCATAAAATAAAAAGAATATTCGCTTGCTCCGAGTGAATAACGGATATATTTCATCTCATGTGTGAAAAACTTTAGTATTTTCATCCACTCGATGAAATATATCCTGTATTCACTCGTTTCAAGCAAATATCCTCTCTATTATGGTTTCTTTTCAGATGCATCATAGTCTAATAATTTCAATATATCTTCTTTGACCCATTTCAATACAGGAAATTATATTTTTAACTCCTGATGTTGGTATATTAAGCGATTAATGAGAAACTCAACACATCGCGCACCTGGTCCCTCTGTCACACTCGACTCCAAATCTTACTAAAAGATATATTTTGACAAACCAGAAGGCTACATTTGTCAAATTATAGCAATATTTCCAAGTGTGGAGTAAAAGTTGTTTTACTTTACTCTAAATGCTAAGTAAAGTTATATGAATGATGGGCCAGAAGCTATTTATGCAATCACTCGATATGTAATTGCAATAGTGGAATAGTTGTTTTCATTTAATATCAGTAGATCAATCAAACATGCATAATAAGTTTGGCGAAATGATTTGCTATTTGTAAAACTAGATTCCATGATATAAAACTCTCAGGTCCATTTCAACACAATTTAGTAGGTATACCCTACCAGTTTTCCAAATTAAATCATAACCACAGACTTTGACAACACGAGAGCTCATTTATTTTGAGAAGGTAAATGGATGACCATTGTAAAGAATAATTTATATACCTCAGTTCACAATTATTACTTCTGGGTCAGTACCCACGTTTGTAGTCCCCATCTATTTTTAGACTATTTTTCCATCTTTTTTTGTGCTGATCCTTGACTAAAATGTATGACTTTTTAGTATGGATTTAATGGAAATTATTTATAGAATATGAGTACTATGGTGTGAGTATCTGTGTCTATTTTGGCTATAGTGCACAGTGAGTAATCAGGCATTGACACTGTCCCGGAAGTGAAATCTGTGACCCATGGCAACTTGCTTTAATTACAGTTGAGTCTCTCCCCCCCCCCCCACCCCCAAATGTATTATACCTATTCCAAGAATGTCAGTGTAAGTTTGATTAGAAAGATATTTTGAATTAATATTTGATTTATTTGGATTTAAACACACTGGAAAGTTCAGGAAAAATAATTGTGTACTGAGTCAAAACAGGCAACGATAGATGCGGAAATTACAGCAAAAATCAGTCATATCCGTAATGCCTTGCACAAAATTACCGATAATGACTTTCAAAAAATGTCTACACGAATTTCCGCATACGTCGTCTGCCATTAATTATACTTGTAACTGAAACTGCCATTCATTTACTTGCTCAAAATAACCGAGTTCTCGTGTTGTCAATGCTTGTGGTTATCATTTTTAATTTGGTGAAGTCTTTGTTTTTTTCATCAGAAAACTGCAAGGGTATACATATTAGACGTTGCTAAAATGGATTATACTTTCGTATGACTTTCCCAGTTCTTTATGACTATGTAACATTTTATAATGCAAAAATGAGATACATCGCGATAATAATAATAATAATAATAATAATAATAATAATAATAATAATAATATGGAGAAGAAGAAGAAGGTGATGATGATGATGATGATGATAGTAGTGGTGGAAGATGGAAGAGGGTGTAGAGAAGATACAGAAGAGATAAAGGGAAGCAAAAATAAAAGGGATTGGTATTAAGATGTCAGTTAAGATAATGATAATAGATGGAATCCCAAATGCAACATTTCGAGCCTTTCTTCGGTGAGAGAGATCCAATGCAATGATCCATGAAAAGATGCAACATACTTGTTCAAATGCCAGCATAACTTTTTCGGGTGAATAGTTTGGAGAAGTGAAAGAGCGTCCAGGATTTAAATCGGAATATGGCTACCTTCGAATTATGTCACATGCATCCCATGTAAAAACAAATCTGAGAAATCGGAAGTTACCATTACATTCTGCACGCATTCAGGTCAGATGATACAGCTCTCGATCTGTGTAGAGAGAGAGAGAGAGAGAGAGAGAGAGAGAGAGAGAGAGAGAGAGAGAGAGAGAGAGAGAGAGAGAGAGAGAGATAGAGAGAGCACTACGGCTCAAGAGATGATGATGTAATACGAAGCTTTTCTAATTCAGTAACGATAAAATAATGTGAAAATTTGGAAATATTTCTTTTCGTTGTTTCTTCGGTACATAAACTTCTGGTTTGAGGGGCGGGTGGTCCTTTTGTTTCCATAAATTCCTGATTTATGGGGGGAGGGGGTCCGTTTGCTTCTGTAAACTCCTGGTTTGAGGTGGGAGGTGCTTTTGTTTCCATAGGCGAATCATACTCTCTGAGTTCTTAAATTCGTTGTTTGTAGCAGCCATGAAATCAACGAAAATTGGTACACCACAAATAAACAGTAATATTACAGTATATTTCCGCTATGCTCATCGTACATTGTCTTTGATAGCACTGTTTTATGCCATCAAAAAGTCTCAGAACATTTTTGTACTATATATTGCTGTAGTTTAAATATTCTTAACATTTTTGCGTTCATCTCTCCTACAATCTCATTCCCGCACTTCCCCTACAAAATTGATAACACTTTCATTCCCGGAAGGAAAGCCACTTGTTCTACAAAATTGATAACTTCTTGTCACTTAGTAAGAACACATTTTATCAGATTCTTATGCTTGGTTTTTTTTATTTATTTTTTTATTTTACAGATGATTGACAGAAGAAAAGACAGAAGTTCGGAAAAATGCATTACAATTCAGTGAATTTTGAATTTGTCCTGATTAGTGACAGCAGATGGTATAGGTTATCTTGAAGCCCCCAAACCATGATTTTAATTTAATATTCTTTCGTAATGGAACGCTTACTGTTACCCACCACCACCACATAAAAAAAATTGAGCTCGCCATGGCAAATTCCATGCTTTTTACTACATATCCTCCACTCCAACTTTTGCAAACACCCCTCTCCCCGCCACCTCTTGACTGTAACATTGTAACCAGGGGGTCAGAACCCAAAAATCCTGCATATATTTTATTGTCCTCCTGCTATGCATAAATATGCGCAATTTATCTACCAAATTTGGTGAATTTCCATTGCGGGTTAGAGGGAGAGAGTGTTACGGACTGAGGACAGATGCACGGACGGACAGACGGAGGTAGGGTATTACGATCTTCCGGACGTTAAATCGTAAGGATAAAACCGGATGCAAGTTTTTATTTCTGTCTGCGAATTTATACCTGATAGAAAATATATCTCGGACATTTATTAACACGGACACGATTATAACATGAACACACAATAGACTGCATCAGCCTCGCTTTAGTTTTCATTGCTAATAACAGGTTAACATCACTATTTTGTGCCCATCCTTACCGTTACGGACGAGTACATGTCAACTTGGAAAGGCGGACAAAGGTCATAAACATTAAATGCAACTTGTGATTCCTTATATTGACAGTTTTAGAACCTAAACTTTTAATTCGCATCATATGGCCAGTATTGTGCTGACGTGCCGCTAATCCCTAATACATACATACATACATTTGACAATACACCAGTCTCATGTGTAGGCCGATATTTACTGACACACAAAATTAAGTATTTTGGTTTCCTTTCACGTAGGCGGTGCAAATTGCGATGACCAGATAGAGCTAAATTCTAGGGGTGAAACGATTAATCGATATATCGATGTATCGATACTTTTTCTATATCGATGCCCATATAGATACAAAAGGGGAAGAATCGATACAAAACGATACTTACTCTATACAAGTTACTTTAATCTTCAGCAGTCATGAATAATTATTAGTCATTTGCCATTTCATTCTTTAAATTGAGAATTCATATCAGACAGCCGTAGCAAGTACATGCACTCATTTCTGTCAGTAAAAAATAAAAAAACTATTGACAACACCCACTCGCCTTCTACAAATTAACACAAGGTGACTAACTCGCGTGTTCGAAATCTGCCCACTTCCCCTGCCCCAATTCCATGCTAATTAGTTTATCCCATCTGAATCTTCAACCGCTGATAACATATATCAACGGAAAGAAGACGTTGCAGATTTGTTCCCCATGTATGATTTAAGTACTTTACTGATCATTTAATAACCACTTTTACGCGAAATGTATATGTGGCATCGCATCCTGTCTACTTGGATCAAATTGAAGGCTACACTTCCGGTGTGTCATGCAGTGAAATATGTTACATGCAATTCTGATTAATGGTTATTGTTTGTGCAAGTCCAGGGTAAAACAATAACCAGCAATCATAACTAACTGTAGCGTGTTCACTGCGTTACATACCGGAAATATTGGCATCCAAACTCTATCCAAATAGATACAAAGCAACATAGAAACTTCACAAAAAAGTGATTATTAAATGATCTGTAAAGTACTTAAATCGTTCATGGGAATAAGTTTGGAATGTCTCCTTTTACGTTGATATATGTAATGAGCGACCGAACGTGCCGATGGGATAAAAACAAATTAGCACAGAATCGGCAAGGGGGCAGATTCCAAACCGCACGAGTTACAGCCATTGTGTCAATTTGTAGAAGAAGATGAGTGGGTGTTGTCAATAATTTCCTTTTTCATTGAAAGAAACAAGTGCCTGTATCCGCGGCAGTTGTTTTGCATGATTTTCTTTGCATAAGGAAGTTTAATTTTCTTCCGTTTTGAAGATAACACCGTAATGCCTTCAAAATTTAAGTGACGACATGAAATTGGTAATAAGATGTTTTAGAAACATTCATTCAATGAAAAACAAAGGGCGTGGTGACCAGGATGAGTCATGCATCTGATCGAATGGAGCAGCCTGAAATGGCCTAAAAGGTTAAATAAAAATCACTAACAGCTAACAGGTATTCTGTATGGGAGTATTTTTTTTTTTAAATCTTGTCAAGGATGAGAATGGCATATGAACAGATGATAAGTCTATGTTTGCTTGTAATCTGCATACTGGAAATACACCCAATATGTCCACATATAAAAAATGGCACCACCCTACCACTGACAGACCTTCTAAAGATGAAAAGACCATCAAGTTGATATGTGCATCGATAATGTATCGTATCGTAGGTTGTGTATCGAGAATCGTATCGATACGTGGCAGAGGTGTATCCTTTCACCCACTAAATTCTGTATTTAGAATTCAGTATTCGTCATTGGATACACATATACTTATATGATTAATATTATAAAATAGTTATTGCTATTAATTCTTAATTAGTTGAATTATGAATCTTGCATTCAAAATTTAAAAATTACCTGTCAGGAAAAAATCAGAACTTTTAAAATTTGGATTCTATTACAGAATTCTGAATTAGTAATTTTTTAAAATTTTAGTTCTAGGGTAAAAGTTTGAAATGCAAAATAGATGGCATCGAAGAGGAGTTTCTGTAAACTGTGCCTTATTTAATCATCATACAGTTAGTTTGGAATTCAGATTTCTGAAGAAAAACGATCCATTATATATTGTATAATAGTTAAAATTCAAAATACGCGTTTCAATATCAAGATTAAAGATTAATAAAGTGCGCTTTTTGATCCATGTTCCATAGTTAAAATTCACAAGTTAATGATCTCACAGGAATTGTTCTGTGTTATTTTTGTAACATCGGTGACATATAATAAATAATAATAGATTTGTTTATAACAGCAGTTAAACCCTTTCCTTTACGATAAATTCCTGAAGATGAGATCATATAGAACGGTAACTTACACCAGGTTTACCTTGCCAGGTAAACCAATGTGATGAAAGTGTTTACCTACAGGTAGGTGACATTCCAACTGTGTAATAATGAGTTGGCCGCTACCTTTTTGCAATGAATAACATAAAAAGTGACAATAATCCCACACTGAGTATAGGGACAGGTGTAATTATCAAAAGGAGCACCAGTATTTCAAAAAAGTAAATCCTATACAATTTAATGTCAATCAGGAGTCACGGTGCCGGAATCGCGACCAGTTGGGTGCGGATTTATATCCTGCG
The DNA here is from genome assembly GCA_029931535.1 of Margaritifera margaritifera. Taxonomy (NCBI): domain Eukaryota; kingdom Metazoa; phylum Mollusca; class Bivalvia; order Unionida; family Margaritiferidae; genus Margaritifera; species Margaritifera margaritifera. Next base: position 5,277,109 of record JAQPZY010001625.1, on the reverse strand, counting down.
GAGTCGAGGATGTGTCAGTCGCCGTGGTGTGTCATTGGGCAAGGAACTTTACTAGATAAGAAAATATAAAATACGAAACAATTTGTCATATATCAATATCATAAAATATATATTTCATATAAAATTCTATAAAATATTGTTTTCCATACATCTTCGACTTACAGGACTCTCGGAGATTATTTATGTACAATAGCTCAACTATTCTATTTACTTACTAAAAATGAAGAAAAAATCTATAAAAGAGGCATTTATTTTCTCTTGAACATATTCAATATTGTTCAGGCTAGAAATTGTTGCATTGTTTTCCTCTGTAAAGTTTATCCTTCACTCCGGTTGCCTCAGCTCAATATCACCCTGTATTTGTTGATGTGCCGTTAAACAATAAACAAACAAACAAAACAGTGTCATTCAATGTCAATTAAATTAAACTAATACTAATTAGCATTTAAATAAGACTATAGAACAGCGGTGTCCAACTCATTTGCTGTGGCGGGCCAGATTTGATATAAATAATAATAAATAATGAGTCCGGCGGGCCGTATGTTTGACACCCCTGCTATAGATGGTCATATAATAGCGCACACCCAGATTAATAAATGACACTGCTATCTCTCTCTCTCTCTCTCTCTCTCTCTCTCTCTCTCTCTCTCTCTCTCTCTCTCTCTCTCTCTCTCTCTCTCTCTCTCTTCTATGCCTAATGAATACACGAATATAATACAATTTGTGAAGTCAAGACTTTGTCATATCTTCTGGAGACAGTCGGTGAATTTTCGCCTTCTGAGGAATTAGCTATCCATTTAGAATAAGATATCCGAATTCGTGCTCTTAAGATCCAGACACATTGCGTGATGAACGTATTGTACTAAAATACATTTTCTCCAACAATTTTTCCAACAATGTGTATGTAAAAATGTATGCAAGCTTTTACCATGAAAACTGTTTCAATTTTATTTTATTTTCAACGCAGTGGATTTGTGGACAACTTTGATTTTTTCCTGATGATACAACTCCTTTTCTTTCAGGTAAATCATTCCTTAGAATAATATAATAATCCCAATCTTTCCAACCAGAACGGGCGTGCATGTCTTTTCTCAACGAGAATCACCGGATTTTACTTCCGTTAACTCACCCATGTCAATCCCAAACAGGTCAATAAGTCACTAACCTATATGAATAATATCAATAATCTGCGCCCGTCCCTTTTTTTTTTTTTTTTTTTTCCTCACCAACTGATTCGGTCATCCTTCATTTACAGATCAATATTAGGTCTTACTAGGTACGTATGAACGGTAGTAATGTCTTGTATGTAAAAAATGATATATGGTACGGCTATTACTATGTGACGTGGGATGACTGTTCGAGCAGATAAAGCCATTATTATTCAGTATCAAGTGTCGTCTGTATGTGTAACAGTTCCTATTTTCCTTTACTCGCATACCTGACTTATCCCACAGGAAATACCCGGAAATAGACTTCAGCTGTTTCCGGAAAATACTTTTCACTGTTTTCAAAATCTGCATCATTTTCCATCGACTCGGTTTAGAAAATATTTTTATGTTGTTTGGAATGTGACTGAGAGGCATTGTTTTACAGTGAGCAAGCAAGTGTCTGACTGGCAACTCTTTAACAAAATTTGTGTTCAGTGTAGTTTGCGCTTAGCGGGAATCAAAGTGCAAGATACATCCAAAGTGAAAAACTCAGGACGGAATACACGTAGTTAGACAAATAGCAAGTGCTGGTTATGAAAAGTTTGCAGACAAAGAGGTAATGCGACTACAGAGAAGTTTTAACTGACCAATGTTTTCATTCAGGTAAAATGTGGCGACCTTTAATTTTTGTGTTTATGTATTCCGTGTCTAATATATCAACGTCGGATTCTTTCAATATTATGGACGAGGGCGCTCCAGTGTTTACGGGGGGTAACCTTAGGGACAGCTATTTTGGATATACAGTTGCAATTCATTCGGATGTTGGATCTGACAAATGGTATGTACGATAAAAGAAAATTGAGTGTACATATACTTCAAAACAAAAAGAACTTGTGTGTTGTTTCATGCTCTTAATCGTGTGCATGTGCGTGCATGCGTTCGTGCATTAGTGCGCGAAAGAAACTGTTGTAAAAGGGTGGACTCAGTATAAGCGTTGCTGTGCGAGTCCCTGGGTTAAAAATGTGGGTTTAAAATCAGCCGTAAAGATTTCGATTAAAATTGCATTGTAAATTGCACTAGCCATAATCATTGTGTGTGTGTGTGTGTGTGTGTGTGTGTATATATCCTCTAACCACCATATTTCGTGCAGTTAATGTGAATTTTAATGCGGTTGTTATAATATTGTGAAAATCTATTCAAATAACCATAGAAACTGTTCAACTATATCTACTTCATTTAATCATCGTTGAAAAATTTTTGGCATTCATGTACATTAGTTCTGAATTACCTTTTCTCCGAGCGAGTGTAAGTTAACTTATTTTCGGAAGAGCGTCCATGGGTCGTGACATTGACGAAAATGTCACGTGGCATATGACGTGAATGTGCCAGTTAGGCCAATATATGGATATTATTAGTTTATAGCGTCTCCGTGTTTTTTAAATAAAAGAAATATAAAATTTAAACATTAAATTTTTTCCCGTTAATAAAGCCGTTTGTGCACTTACGTCACTGCTTGCTAGTTCTTTATCATATTTTATTGCTTTCAAAGACATATTCAATTCAATATAACATGAATAAATAATACAATATTAATACAATATAATCATATGGTTCATTTATTAGAGTGTATTCCAGGATGGAACAAAAAACATATATTTCTCTTTCCAATTAAATCATAATGAAATGAAAAAGTCCATGGTGAATATACATTTCCAGTGTACATTTTTCTTACGTTTATATAAGGACCCAACAGGATTAAAGATAAAATATTTACATTGACTTTGCCGTTGTACAAATTCCCCAATTGGGTTTTCCTGTTCAAGATATATAAACATGGCCAACATGTGATCAGCGGACCTATCTTTAGCATATACTGTAGTATCATAAATTTTCGTGGGTGACCAATTTTCGTGGTTTTCGTTGTTGCCCCGAACCACGAATTTAAATACCCAACGAAAAAAAAAATTTAGCCACGTATGATGATGGCGGCACCACCCACCCACCCCCGCTCATTTTCTTACTGTGTGTCGTTCCTAGAGATTAAGGAACCTACTAGTATTTCATAAATCAATGTCAATACTGTAATTTGGAAATAAAATATTAGCTTATACACCGGTTACTAGAAACACCGAAATACACAGAAAAACCGAAATACACATGTATTTACATGTTCTCTCTGTATATATCGGTGTACACACAGGAATTATGATTTGTTTTTGTTTGAATAATAATATAAAGCAAAATAAAATATGATTTATGTGATTTTGATACGAATTATTTACTTTTTTCCTATTTAAAGCACAATTCATGTAAAGATGTCACTCGGTCGTACTTGATTCGACAGACCTGATACATGGCGGATCGTAGTAATACATACACAGAGTGAAAGTGAAAAGTATCGAAGTATCAAAAGTATTTGCCGACATTATATTATATATTTACTTTAACTTTTAATGATATAGTTTTTGACAAATAAATAACATTTAATTTAATTTTTGTTTAAAAGGTTTCCAAATATTTGGCAATAGTGAAACATGTACTTATATATACTGCTTTTGATGATATGACAGTTGATTGTAAGGGTGTTAAGAAAGTCTTCTTCTTGGAAATATGTGAACGGGGAATAGTCATACATGTTTGAATACTAATAAAAAGCAAAATAAACTTTGATTTAACTTTATATGAATTATTTACTCTTTACTTGATTTGACATATATATGATAAACGGCGAATTGAAATACATACACAGAGTGAAAGTGAAATGTATCAAAGTACCAAAAGTGTATACGATAGTATATATGCAAGAGTGAGATTAATATTGTGATCGTAACAAGCCACGATATATGATGATAGACAAAGACAACGCAGGAAAGCATTTTTGTAAAAAAACATGTATTATTCATTCTTTGGCAGAATTTAATATTTACGTTTAATTACACACATAATGTATCAGGTTTCAATGAATGAATAATTTGAGCACGCAGATGAATTAATTAATCCAATAGTATTCAAGATTACGTTCCTCTTGAAAATCGAACTCCAAGTCATGTTGCACAAGACAAGGTAAAATAAACCTAACTGAAAACAATAAAATATAGCACATTATGACGAAATCTCTGGTTCATGTTTAGATTATTTTAGCTGTAATTGTCACAGTTCGTACATTAATTTTTCGTTTCCTTTGTCCAGGTTTTCGTCCATTAGTTCTTGGTGCAACAACAGTTGTCTGACCGTCCGTAGAAATCGTGTATTTTGTGTCTATGTCAATATAGCGTCTGAGGCGTTTGAACAAGTTTGTGCCTTGTTGCTGTCATTTTTATCCAGTCTGTTTTTCTCGACTCAAACCAGCCTCAATAGCGTCTTTCACAAGCTTTGAATAATCACTAACAATAAATATGTGTGCAGTCAATTAGAACATTAATTAAGCGACTTGAAACAATATGAATTAAGCCGACTTACAC